>CM018042.1:11718923-12318923 GCA_008638375.1 Nyssa sinensis | reverse complement strand
AAGTGGGCAGAAGAGCTCCCAGGAGTCCTTTGGGCCTACCGTACAACCAGAAGAACTCCCACCTCTGAAACACCCTTCTCATTAGCCTATGGGACAGAAGCAGTAATTCCGGTTGAAATCGGTATGCCAACTCTGAGGACTGAGGCCTTTGAGCAAGAATCCAATGATCAGCAGCTGATGGAGAACTTGGATTTGCTCGAAGAGAGAAGGGATCAAGCCAGCATCAGGATGGAAGCCTACCAACAAAGAATGGTCAATAAATCCAGGATAGGACTCAAGACAGTCAGCTTTCAAGTTGGAGACTTCGTCTTAAGAAGAGTCTTTCAGAACACCAAGGATCCCACCATGGGAAAGTTGTCACCAAATTGGGAAGGCCCCTACAAAGTGACGAAGGTCGTTCGACCTACCACTTACTGGCTTGAAGACACGACTGGGAAACCTGTTCCTAGGCCATGGAACGTAGAACACTTGCGGAAGTATTATCAATAAAAAAATTTTTCTTTTACTTCCTTAAAACTGTTCATCTATTAATGCACAGGCCTCCAGAGCCTGGTCCATCTATTAATGCACAGGCCTCCAGAGCCTGGTCCATCTATTAATGCACAAGTCGTATGACTTGGTCCATCTATTAATGCACAGGCCTCCAGAGCCTGGTCCATCTATTAATGCACAGGCCTCCAGAGCCTGGTCCATCTATTAATGCACAAGTCGTATGACTTGGTCCATCTATTAATGCACAGGCCTCCAGAGCCTGTTCCGTCTATTAATGCACAAGTCGTATGACTTGGTCCATCTATTAATGCACAGGCCTCCAGAGCCTGGTCCATCTATTAATGCACAGGTCTCCAGAGCCTGGTCCATCTATTAATGCACAGGCCTCCAGAGCCTGGTCCGTCTATTAATGCACAAGTCTTATGACTTGGTCCATCTATTAATGCACAGGCCTCCAAAGCCTGGTCCATCTATTAATGCACAGGCCTCCAGAGCCTGGTCCATCTATTAATGCACAAGTCTTATGACTTGGTCCATCTATTAATGCACAGGCCTCCAGAGCCTGGTCCATCTATTAATGCACAGGCCTCCAGAGCCTGGTCCATTTATTAATGCACAAGTCTTATGACTTGGTCCATCTATTAATGCACAGGCTTTCAGAGCCTGGACCATCTTCAACTAGCGGGTTCTGTAATCCAGTCTATCCAAAGGCAGAAGTTCCGAGCACCTGTCAACTAAAGTTTACTAGAACGGAATACCTCGGATCTGACACTTACATTATTTGACTTATCTGTCAAACAATCCAGCACCATGGTTTCAACCAAAGGTGAAGTACTTCGATTCTGGCATTTTTCTAAGTTTTTGATTTATTTTCAGAACAATCGGCAACGCATTAGAAGATGCTTAAGTTTCAAAAGAGCACATTCACAGAAAGTATCAGATCAGAGAAGAAGAAATTCAACTTTATTAATAACTCAAAAAGATTTACATCAGTACCAAGACGCTATTACAGAAGCTATTACAGAAGCTATTATAGAAGCTATTACAGAAGCTACGCTTGGCAACATAATGGCTCTTCTCCTGGGATGATAAAGGGGCACAAGATCCAAAACCTTCAAAACCGCCTTCATCGGCTCCATTTGAAAGGAAGGAACCCTGAACCCCAGTCTGCATCACGTAGTGCCCAGGCCATTTCATCATCACTATCACTGGTCCCATGACCAACGGATGATGAGGGCTCTGAGCCTCAGGAGACTTTTCATTCTCCACCTTTGTAATCGGCATGACTCCTCAGAAGAATAGAGCAAGGGTCTCTGCCAAGACACATGGGGGGGAAGGTAGTCCACCTTCAATCTTCTTCTTCACACCGTCTGTTTCACCCCAGCCACTTAGAGCAAGGGTCTCTAACAGAGCGTGAGGAAGGGGAGGCAACTCACCTTCGTCTTCATCACCAACACTCCAGGCCTCGGTTGAATCAGGGAGGGGCCACCACCAATCGGAGAAATCTCGACCGGATGCCAGAGGAAACAAGAAGACTTGGGCCTCCTTCAATCCTTCCTTGGAGACTGAAAAAAGGGGGAGGTTAACTCTCGGCCACAGGCTCATTATTCCTAACTCAGGCAAGGAATCTTCCATCATCTCCGGACGAATGGGAGAAACTCCGGCAGCATATGAGGTTTCTCTCACAAACAAATCAGGGAGCAAAAGGGTTGAGCGCAATCGTATGCCCCGTTTCCATATATATAGACCCTTGAAGTCCAAAAGCCACCCAACCGAACAGTCGCAACGGTGAAAAAGAGAGTGGCCTCGAAAACCCAAACGACGGTCGAATGACTAAGCGGTGCATTAAATAAGCCTCTTCAATATACCAAGAGACAGAGTACAGAATTCTCAAGACAGAGACCGCAGTCCAGTACTTAAGCTCCCAAATCGATAAAGAGGGGAACAAAGTCTAAAGTAAATAGACCCCCAATTCAAAAATTCAGACCTACTGGTCTTAACTATTTCATAACGGGTCAAGACATATAACAAAGACCAAACAGATCGGATATATCCCAGTCCCGAGTACTCAGCATACCGAGCATCATAATAACGAGCACAAGCTGCTCAGTTAACCTCACAGACTCTTAATTCAGAGCAGTCTATCTCAGGGCTCTACAGAGATCCACTCCCGCTCTGTCAGGCTCTATCTATCTGGCTATATCTACTTTCTCGTCTTATTTTAATAAGGCAGATCGATTCAATGACAAGTATTGAAGATTAGAAAGCAACTGTTTGATCTAACATGCAAAGGGTTCAGAGCAGCCACACTTGCAACAAAATTCACAAGAGGGAAAAATACAAGCAGAATCTGAAGAAAAGTCAATTTTATTGATCAAAAGGGAAAATATATTCACTACATCAAAAAAAAAAAAAGAAGAACCAAAAGCCTATAAAGCCTCAAGATTTCCCAGAGGGGCCTGCGTCCTCTTCCAAATTAAGGGCAAGAGCCCCAGCAGTCTTATCCGGATCAGGACGAGATGAGATAGGTTCAGGAGGAACGATTGATGACACATCAAAGTCCGGGAACTGAAGTTGGAATCTAGTTCGGAAATTCTCAAAGCCGAGCAGGATCAGGTCATCACCCATCTGATCAACTTCCTCTTTTAATTCCATCTCAGCCTCAGCTTTGGCTTGACCAACTGCCTCCTGAACCCTCTGATCAATGGAACTACGGAGACCAACCAACTCCGCCTCAAGCCTCTCAACCGTCTGAGCAAATATATCCCTCTCAGACTCTGCTACCTTAAGGCTGGTGGTAGCTTTCTCCAGACCCTCTTCAGCAGACTGAATTTTGGAACGGGCTGTTCCGAGCTCCAGTCTCATCTCGTTCACCTCCGTCCTCAGCTTCTCGGCCTCCTCAAGGCCCATGGGGGTCACCATCAGAGCAGCTAAACTATGCATGCTCTGTATAAAGCAAGACAGATAAATTAGAGTGAAACAAATGAGCAAACAAAAGGCCAGGGAAAGGCTTCAGAAGTTACCTTCATCTGGAGAGTCATCATCTCAGTCATCAATATGGAGGGATCATCCCCTCTGTACCGATGTGGGCCCTGAGCCCATATTTTATCAAATGCCTTCTTGGCAATTTGATAATCCGGCTCAACAAATGGCTCAGAAGGTGCGGCAGGAGCTTTCCCCTTCCTAGACCTCTTGCTCGGACCAGGAGGAACAGCCGATACGGGAATGGCAGGCTCGGCTTCCTCAGCCTCGGCAGGGGAGGGCTCAGGGGAACCAGAGATCAATCTCCTCTTCTTCACTTCTAAAGGAGCATCAGGCTCAGTTGGGGAGGAAGACTCCCCCACCACTTGAGGCTTCGGCACTTCCCACCTCGAGGCTAGCCTCCTCTTAAACTCTGCGCTACGGGTGGCCATCACTTGGTCCGGAGTGACGATAACAGTATGAGCCCGGTTAGAAGTTGAAAGCAAAGCCCGGTACTGATCCTGCAGAGCCTTAGTAAACTTGGGCCTCTTCCGAGCACTCTTGACTGCACAAAGGAAATGAAAAATACCAAGTTTATCAGTTCTGAGGATATAAGCAAAGCTAAAGCAAACCCAAGAGAATAAGTCTCACCCCTATGGCCCGTAACACAAGGAAACGACGAGGTCTCTCCGGCCTGGAAGTCCTTATGCTCCCATCCTCCTCCAACGAAGAAGTACCACTTCTTCCACGTCTTGTTGGAAGTAGGAACGGAAGACAGGGGTCGGAACCCCTTCTCGAAGGACATATAATAGAGGCCCTCTGCCTGCTTGAACTTCAGATCCATATTGCTACGGATCAAGTCCAGAGACACGTCCACTTTGTTCAGGTGTCCCAGCACCATAAAACCTAGAAGATGCCGCCAGCTATTGAGATTCAGGTCGGCGGGGCAGAGCTTGAACCAACAGAAGAATTGCCTGACTAAATCCGGCAATGGAAGCCTTAAGCCCATTTCAAACCAGGCAAGGAAAACACAAATCTCCCCAGCTTTAACATCTTGAGGACGGTCCATGGGTCCTGGAACTCTGCAAGTCACATTTGGGGGAAATTCGAATTTCACCCTCCATTCATCTAAGAGGCTTTGAGTGACGGCACTCTCACCCTCTTCTCTATGAGAAGACCTACCAGAGGTCTCCCCGGCCCTGTCTCGGGGCTCTTCGAAAGCATCAACTATTCTAACCCCTGGACTAGGGGGAGGATCAACAGGCCTCTCCTCAATAATTTCAAGAGCAGGGTTACCTACATCTCCTACAACAGACGGACCAGCCATCTCAGAATGGTCTCCTACTCCCTCATTCACAATTCGAGATTCCGAAGGAACAGACATTATTCTCAAACTCAAGAAGAAAGAAGCAAGAGAGGGGGAAAAATCAGTCGAACCTGTTTTCACTTAGGGGATCTGTATTCTTCAAGGTCGCACGAACCAACAATGGCGGATGAAATCTTCTAGCACAGTAAAAATGTTGAGGGAAAGGTCATTTCAAAAATCTCATCCCGTATTTATAAACACGATATCAGAAGGGACCCACCAAGCCCAAACGCCATGACGGTTCAGAACAATGATGCCCTCGAGAAAACCAACTGTCCGCCCAGTGTAATTGTGACCTTGAAAAGACTTAATCGCCGACTACGCAATAAATGGCGCCCCAACAATTGTCTTGGAAGGCGAAAAAGCGAGACACATAACTCTCTTAGCCCTAGTTACTTACATCAAACTAGGACTTGGGGGGGGGAGTAACTGATATACCATAAAAAGACAGGCCAATCAACACTTGACACGTATGACCACAGTCCGATTTATGTTCAGCTAGCATGACTCTCGCTCAGCCAATGACATCCAGATCATCACATAAGATCGGAAGTGACCAAACAAATATACCCAGAACTGATCACAGGGTCCAGACCAGAGCTTCAGATCTCGTCACCGCCTTAGCGGATTCCGAGCAGAGAATAGGGAAACAGTCTCCAATACGGAAACTACCATTTGTGATTATCTCCGCCTTAGCGGATTCCGGGCAGAGGATAAGGAAGCAGTCTCCAATACGGAAACTACCATTTATGATTATCTCCATCTACGACTCAATGCCCACAAGGTAACCGCAATCTCCGATGAACATATCCCTATATTCATGGCGTCGAATCCAAATCAACTTAGGAAAGCTTCGGCCTATATATTAAACCCTAGAGGTACGCTATTAAACTCATGCTCATTCTTTGACTTTCAATACAGTCTTTCAAATTCCCTTACTTACTTAAGCATCGGAGCTGGCTACCGCCGGAGCCAACCCGGTGGTCCTCTGATCATCTTTCTGAGTGTTCTACAGGTCACGGAGCCCTCACGTGTTGCGAGTCAAAAAGTGCAGCATCATATATATATATATTGATTTCATCTCGTATATTGTTGTATTTTTGCCCATATCAAGTCATTTCAAGGCTCATAATCCATAATCAATACCCACATAAAAACAGAAAACCATGCAAACAGCTCTTCTATATTTTCTGCTATAATGGATTTATTCTTTTCACTAAGGTCTTTTGTACTTGAGGTTATCCCTTATCTTTTATGGTATTGTTTTACGGCAGTAGTGGCGTTTTTACATTAGTTGCACAAAAGGTACCTTGTATCTAATTATATGCTTTGCTAAAATTTCAGCTTTGTATGTGGTGGGAATTCTTCAGCTGAAAGCAGTTCAATTCATATGGATGACATTGATGATACAGCACAATTTGCAGATATGCCAGATTCTTTTGTTGATCTTCCGCCTCGGTCATATCCTCTTGTCATAACATTTCATAAATTCTTGATGATGCTTGATGGCACAGTTGGTACTTCATACTTTGAAAGGTTCCCTGATCTAAGGAAAATCTGTCATGGTAAAACCAGTAATTCAACATCAGTTGCCTTAGAAACTTTTATCAGGACAAAGGAGGTTAATTATGACAGATTTAGTTCAACTTACTGGCCTCATTTCAATGTGCAGCTAACCAAGAAACTTGAATGTTCCTCTGTTTTCACTGAAATAATGTCTGTTATAAAAGGTGGTATCCAAGCAGGGGAGGCCAGTGATGGGAAACTCAGTCGGGAGGAATATGTTTCGCTTTCTGATGGTCGGGGGTCCACTTTAAGCAGGAAAAGGGAGATAATATATGATATTTTTATTCAGTATGAAAGGAAAAAGGCGGTAAATGGTGATTTTGATTCGTCTGACTTGGTGATTGATCTTCATTTCCGACTTAAAGACAAAGGATATGAGGGTGATCATATGGATTTTGTCTATATTGATGAGGTGCAGGATCTTTCCATGAGTCAAATTTCTCTGTTCAAATATATGTGCAGAAATGTTGATGAGGGCTTTGTTTTTGCTGGTGACACAGCACAGACTATAGCTAGGGGCATTGATTTTAGCTTTGAAGATATACAATGCCTGTTCTACACGGAATTTGTGATGGGATTGAAAAGGGATGTGACTGATGAAAGAAGAGAAAAGGGAAAAATCTCAGACATTTTTCATTTGAGCCATAACTTTCGCACCCATGCTGGAGTTCTAAACTTAGCACAGAGTGTAGTCGACCCTCTCTACCATTTCTTTCCTTCATCTATCGATAAATTGAGCCCCGAAAACAGTCCTTTGTGTGGGGAAGCACCCATTTTGCTTGAAGCCAAGGATAATGAAGATGCAATCATAACTATATTTGAAAACAGTGGAAATGGTGGGAATGTTGTCAGCTTTGGAGCAGAGCAGGTTATACTGGTTCGTGATGATTTCTTGAGGGAGTCAATTAGTCACTATATTGGGAAGAAAGCTCTTGTTCTCACAATCTTGGAGTGCAAGGGCCTAGAGTTTCAGGTGAATGGTAGTTTTTATTTATTTATCTTTGATTCTTAGAAACTTCAGTTTTTGCTTTGAGAGTCTAGTTTGAGTGAATTGGCATTGCTTTTTAACTTATTATACTTCTTTTACTAATTGTTAGGTCTCTATGAGATTGGATTTGGACATGATTAAGGTTGATTTTTTCTCCCGATTGTATCTGTCAGGAAAAGTATTTTTTAGTCTTTTTTGTGTTGACAATTCTTTTTCAAAAGTTCTTCTAAGACTTGTACTTATAAGGTCTAATTAAGTCGAAAAGAGCTTATTGTTAGTTATAGTCAAGACTCAAGAAGTCTCTCACAAGTACAAACGTCAAGAAGAAGTGTGCAATCCGAACATAAACTTGTGCATGCATTGCATACATATCACTTAGACAATTGACCTTAGGATTAAATGTTCAAAAATATTACTATATTGATCACAATGACCTTAATGAAATTTAGTTTTGACTACAGGTTAAATGGACTTTAGGAAATTAATCAAATGCGTTCTAGACTTATTTTGATTATGTACTTGATGAATTGGCGAAATAGTAGGTTCATAGTTTGGACGTGAGTTCCTGTGATCCAAATGAGGGACTTCCAAATGGGAATCATAGAAATGCACATACGAGCATTCAAACATAACAGTGTTTAATTTGACGTAAATCAATCCAGTAACTTTATCATTCGAACATGATCTAAGATCATCCGAACACACTCGAGGATTGTTCGAATGCGCATCATTGTTCGAATGTGCTTCCTCATCATGTCTGAATGTGTGGTGGGTTTTAGCGTTGGAAGGTGTACTTTCAAGAGACTTTCTTTCATACTAGGTTTAGGGTATTAGTCTTGCATCTATAAGAAATCTTGGTGTTTCTTTGGTGTTAGATCCGCCTTTCGAAGCCAGAAACGATATTGAGAGATTTTTAGCCTCATAAATTTAATCTTTTAGTGTTTGCAAGATTCCGGAGGAATTTTGTGGTGAAGTCTATATACTTGGGTGTTAGGAGTAACCTAAAAAGCACGGATATAGACATAGGATATGGATACGACATGACATGGAAACGCAGATACATTATTTCTAAAGTATGTAGGACACGGACACACCAAGAATACGTTAAATATATATAATTTTTTTTATTTATTTTATATTACCATATATAAAAATCTAACATTATTTCAATTAAAATAACAAAGCCATTAAATAAAAATTTTAGAACTTCTTTATTAAATAATCAACATCCATGATTGAAGTTCCAAACAAATTTACTAACTATTATATAAAACATATATGTGTGTGCCTATATATAAAACCAAAAAAAGAACAAAGGAGAAGAGGAAGAAAAGAGAAACAAAATCCAAAAAACAAGAAGGAAAAAAAATAGAAAACATATCTCTAATGTGTCAGGAACATGTTTGAAATTCAAGAAAAAAAATAGAGAAGTGTCTGAGAGTGTCAATGTCTGACACGGACATGTGAAAAAAAATAGAGCATTCACTGTATAGTGCACACTTTGCAAAAATGGATCATAAATCATGAAGGCATGGGGGCTATGGATACTAATTGGAGAAGCAGATTGGACAGACAAAGAGAAGATTGGACGAAGTAACAATAATTCTATCAGTCAAACTCTAGGATGAGTCAGGTTAGTTCCTCAAATTAAGATTTTTGGCAACTTGTTCTGGATCTAACTTAATTAGTAGATTTTTGCAGCAGTGCGTGTTTCGTCCCCATGAGGGTTTTTCAACTATAAATTCTTTGTCCCTTACTTTATTTTGTTTATTTTTGTAGGCTTGATGATATGAACTCCTATGCTTAGTTACTCAACAAGAACGTTTCTTTGCATATAATGCATCCTAATAATTGAGTAATAGTAATTTTTGACCAGCAATCAATATTATTTCAACCTGTAATTATTTTAGGTATTTAATTTGAATTTACAAGTGGTATTAGAGGGTTGTTACTCTCACAATATCCATTTATCTCATTTTATAATATATTTTGTATTTCAGGATGTATTGTTGTACAACTTTTTTAGCTCATCACCTTTTGGAAATCAGTGGAGAGTGATATATCAATATATGAAGGAAAATGATCTGCTTGACACGAGTTCTCCTCGGTCCTTTCCAAGTTTCGATCAGGAAAACCACAATGTATTGTGCTCCGAACTGAAACAATTATATGTAGCTATCACTCGTACTAAGCGAAGGTTGTGGATCTGTGAGAATGTGGATGAGTTCTCCCGACCAATGTTTGACTATTGGAAGAAGCTGCGCCTAGTCCAAGTAAGACAACTGGATGATTTATTTGCGAAAGAACTGCAAGTTTCCAGTAGCCAAGAGGAGTGGAAATCCAAGGGGATTAAGGTCTCTTTTATCTTAATTTCCTTAAACTTCTATTATTATTATTAATTTCTTAATTTGACACACTTTTTTGGATAGGTCATTCTCTTTCAAGTTACTTGTTTGTTGCTATTATTAATTGTTATCATGTTTATTATTTCTTTGCATGGATACTTGTGTATAGTAGTCCCATCTTGGATGTGTAAGAACGAAGAACAATCGGAGATTCAGTTCAGAGAATGGGATCTGGCCGGGGTACACTGTCCTCACAGTGATGCCCTCGTCATCACTCTCAAGATTGCCAACTTCGAAATCAGAAGAGTTCTGGTTGATACCGGTCAGCTCTGTCAATATATTGTTCTATGAGCCACTCAAACAGATGAGGATTGACCACCACAGCATCAAGCCTACCACCGCCGTAATGCCAACATTTGATGGTAATCTCAGTACCCTATTGGGAAGGATTGACCTGCCCACTACTGTAGGGGAAGGAGAAGGACAGAAAACCACCATCTCAGAATACATGGTGTTGAATATGAAATCTCCTTACAATGTCATAATTGGGAGACCATGGCTACACCAGATAGGGGCGGTTACCTCGACCTTGCACCAATGTTTGAAGTATGTCCACAATCAGAGTGTTCACTCTGTCAGAGGGTGTCAGCCGACTTCTCGGGAGTGCCATGCCATTGCACTCAAAGAGACGACTACCAAATAGCAATTACAGCATGCTCGAGACTGTGCAGATCCAATTCTCTCCCATAATCCCGAGGGCGAAGGTTGCCCTTCCAGAATTGAGGAACCCCTAAGTCCAAGAGGATGGGATAGCCGGGCTAAACCCATTGGGGAGCCCATCAAAGTATTAGTCAGCTCTGAAGCAAAGGGGTGCTATTTGTACATTGGTCCAGACCTGACACATGCCAAGCAAGGGAAGATAATCAGGTTTCTGAAAGACAACTTCTCTGTATTTACGTGGGAGACCAAAGATATGGAGGGTATAGATCCAAGCCTCATAACTCACAAATTGATGGTAGATCTAGACCACCCACCAGTGAGACAAAAAAGAAGGCCGCTAGCTCTAGAGCGGCACCAAATCATAAACGAAGAGGTCCAGAGGCTGCTTGAAGCCAAGATGATACGTGAAGTGTTCTACCCAGATTGATTGGCCAATACCATCCTGGTCAAAAAGAAAAATGGCAAGTGGAGAGTTTGCGTCGACTATACAGACCTCAATAAAGCTTGCCCCAAAGACAGCTTTCCACTACCAAGATAGACCAGCTGGTTGATGCTACTGTAGGGCACAAATTCATGAGTTTTATGGATGCCTATTCTGGGTATAACCAAATCCAGATGTACCCTCCAGACCAGGAGAAGACAACCTTCATAACCGAACGAGGTCTCTATTGCTACAGAGTAATGTTGTTCGGTTTGAAGAATGTTGGGGCCACATACCAGCGGTTGGTCAACAAGATGTTCAGCTCACAGCTCGACAATACCATGGAGGTGTACATTGATGACATGCTGGTCAAAAGTTTACAGAAAGACAGTCACCTCCAGCACTTATCCCAGACCTTCGATATCCTAAGACAGCACAAAATGAAGCTCAATCCCTCGAAATGTACCTTCGGGGTGATGAAGGGAAAGTTCTTGGGATACATTGTCTCTCAGAGGAGTAACGAGGCAGGCCCCACTCAGATCCGAGCTCTGATTGGACTGGAGTCACCAAAAACCAAGAAGGACATTCAGACACTGAATGACAGAATCGCGGCACTAAGCAAGTTTATCTCCAAGTCCACTGATCGTTGCCTACCCTTTTTCAGAGCTTTAAAAGGTAATAAAGCTTTACAATGGACGGAAGAATGTGAGAAAGCTTTCCTAGGACTGAAGGAACACCTTGCCTCTCTAGAGCTCCTGTCAAAACCAGTCTAAGGGGAAAAGCTACTCCTCTTTACCTTGCAGTCTCTGAGAACGCGGTCAGCTCCGCACTAGTTAGACAGGACAGGGGAGTACAGATACCCATATTCTATGTCAGTAGGGCATTGCTCGACACAGAAAAGAGATACCCCGAGGTTGAAAAGTTGGCCTTCGCCTTGGTGATATCAGCTCGAAAACTCCGACCTTATTTCCAAGCCCATCCAATTGAAATCCCAACTGCCTATCCCCTGAGATCGATATTGAGGAAGCCTGAGGTTTCAGGAAGATTAGTGAAGTGGTCTATGGAGTTAAGAGAATTTGACATATCATATTTACCATGAAACTCCATCAAAGGACAAGCCTTGGTAGATTTCGTGGCCGAGTTCACCTCGACACTTCAGGACAAGGCACAGTTCATTGAAACTTCAGGGACCTGGCAGCTCTATATTGATGGGTCATCAACTGATCAGGGCTCTGGAGTAGGCCTTGTATTGCAGTCCCCTGATGGGCTCTTATCAGAAAAGGCAGTAAGCCTGGGATTCAGAGCTTCCAACAATGAAGCAGAATACGAAGCATTAATCCTAGGCATGAAGTTGGCTCTGAAATGCGAGGTTCAAAACCTTAAAGTCTTCTCAGATTCCCAGCTGGTGGTAAGCCAAGTCCTGGGAGAATTCTCCATTAAGGATGACAAGATGCTTCAGTACTCCGAATCAGTGAACCTCTTGAAGCACTCCTTCCAGACGTTCTCCATCCAGAAAATAGAAAGAAGCCAGAACTGTAAAGCAGATGTTTTGGCAAACATGGCATCCTGCCTAAAGTCAGAAGGAAATTTCGCAGTAAAAATTTCCTACTAACCAAGACCCAGCATAGAGGAAGCCCAAGTTGCCCAAATTGCTGAACAGCCCCAGAACTGGATGACCTCGATCCTCCAGTACGTAGAATCGGGGCTCCTCCAAGAAGATAAAACAAAGCAAGGAGAATCCGAATCAGAGCGGCTCGGTACCTGATCCTGAACAATAGGCTTTACAGAAGGTCTTATTCTCGACCGCTGTTGAAATGCTTAGCCCTAGAAGAATCTCAATATGTCATGGCTGAAATACACGAAGGAATTTGCGGGAACCATAATAGGGGCAGAACAATAGCTTACCGAGCTCTAACACAAGGCTATTATTGGCCTAGTATGCTGAAGCAAGCTAAGGAGTACGTCTAAAAATGCGACAAATGCCAAAGGTTTGCTCCATATCAACACCAGCCCCATCACGAGCTCATCCCAATTACTAGTCCTTGGCCCTTTGCTCAATGGGAGATGGACATTGTGGGCCTATTACCCAAAGGCCCACCAAACAGGAAGTATCTTTTGGTAGCCATTGACTACTTCTCTAAATGGGCCGAAGCTGAACCTCTAACACATATCACTGAGAAGGAAGTTGAAAACTTCACTTGGAAGAACATTGTGTGCAGGTTCGGGATACCACGTGTAATCATCTCTGATAATAGGACGCAGTTCACTGGCAAAGTCTTTAAGAAATTTTGTGAAAATCTCAACATCAGACAACACTTTGCCTCTCCAGTCCATCCACAAGCAAATGGATAAGTGGAGGCCACCAACTGAATGATCCTTGACGCATTAAAGAAAAGGTTGGAGCAGGCCAAAGGAAAGTGGGCGGAGGAACCCCCTGGGGTTCTTTGGGCCTATAGAACAATCAGAAGAACTCCCAACTCTGAAACTCCCTTCTCACTGGCCTATGGTACAGAAGCAGTAATCCCGGTGGAGATCGGTATGCCAACTTTAAGGACTGAAGCCTTCGAACAAGAGTCTAATGATCAGCAGTTGACAGAAAATTTAGATTTACTTGAAGAAAAAAGGGATCAAGCCAGAATCAGGATGGAAGCCTGTCAGTAGAGAATGGTCAACAACTCCAAAGTGGGGCTCCGGACGGCAAGCTTTCAAGTTGGAGACCTTGTCTTAAGAAGAGCTTTTCCAAACACCAAGGATCCCACTATGGGAAAGTTGTCACCCAACTGGGAAGGCCCTTATAGAGTGACAAAGGTTGTTAGGCCTACCACCTACTGGCTAGAAGACATGGTTGGAAAACCTATTCCTAGACCTTAGAATGTAGAACATTTACGGAAGTATTATCAATAAAGATTTTTCTTTCTTTTTAATACCTCCATAAAATGTTCATCTCGTGATGCACAGGCCTTTAGTGCCTGGTCCATCTCTAATGCATAGGCCTTTAGTGCCTGGTCCATCTTTAAATGCACAGGCTTTCAGAGCCTGGTCCATCTCTAATGCACAGACCTTCAGAGTCTGGTCCATCTCTAATGCACAGAACTTTAGAGTCTGGTCCATCTCTAATGCACAGACCTTCAGAGTCTGGTCCATCTCTAAATGCACAGGCCTTCAGAGCCTGGTCCATCTCTAATGCACAGACCTTCAGAGTCTGGTCCATCTCTAATGCACAGACCTCCAGAGTCTGGTCCTATCTCTAATGCACAGGCCTTTAGTGCCTGGTCCATCTCTAATGCAAAGCCCTTTAGTGCCTGGTCCATCTTTAATGCACAGGCCTTCAGAGCCTGGTCCATCTTCAATATACAGATTCAATGATCCAGTCCATCCAAAGAAAAAAGTTCCGGACATCTTTAACTAATGCCCAACTACTATTTACACAAGTTTCCTAGATCGGCAGATCCTTAGAGCTGATTCTTAGGTTACTTGGCTTATGTACTAACAAGTAACGAATACTATGGTACCCGAGCTGGTTTAAAGTACTTCAGTTCAAAGCGCAAGTTTTATGTAAGTTTCTTGGATCTACTCTCAGAACATGCAAACAAAATTATTGATCAGCAGTGCTCGGAAAGGTGTTTAACTCCAAAAGAACACATCCAAACACAAGGTACATCAGATTTGAGGAAAATGAATTCAACTTTATTGGTGATTCATAAAATTTACATCAATACAAGAAGACTGGAAAGAAAACAAGTACACAGAAGCTACAACAAAGACATCACTATGTTTTGCAACATCAAGGCTTTCTTCCTCGAATCTCTCTAGTGCAAGGGAAAGGGGCCCGAGTTCCAAACCTCCATTACCGCCGTCACCGGCTTCCATTTGGAAGGAAGGAACCCTGAACCCCAATCTGCATCAAGAAGTACCCAGGCTATTTCATCATCGTTGTCACTTATCTCAATACCAACGGATGATGAGGGCTCTAGGTCTCAGGAGACTTCCATTCTCCACCTTCGTTTTCCTCAAAACTGACATGACACCCAAGCTGGCTTGAGCGAGGGTCTCTGCCAAGATGCAAAGAAGAGGAGGCATCCCACTTTCGTCTTCATCACCAATGCTCCAGGCTGCGGTTGAATCAAGGAGGGTCCACCTCCAATCGGAGAAATCTCGACCGGATGCTAAGATGGATAAGAAGATCTTCGCCTCCTCTAATCATTCCTTGGAGACTGAATCAAAGGGAAGGGTAATTTTCGGTCACAGTTTAATCATTCCTAACTCAGACTGAAAATCCTCAATCATCTCTAAACGAACAGCATCTTCTAAGAACATTTGATCCCCTCCAACGGGAAGACAACTTGGAAGCAACAAGCAAAGGGATTAGGGCGCAACAACATGCCCCTCTCTCATATATATAGACCCTTGAAGTCCAAAAGCCATCCAACTGGACCGTCGCAACAGGTTAAAGGAGGGGTTGGCCTCGAAAACCCAAAAGACAGCTGTATAAATGAATGACGCATAAAACCGTCCTTTCGGGATACCCAAAAGACGGGATGCAAGATTTTCCCAAACGTACAGCCTTAGTCAAGCAAGCAGAATCTGATCCATTTGAACACGAGGGCCCTCTATCCAATATACAGACCTTTCAGTCTTGGCCATTCCATGGACCTCTGACAGGCCATATGTATGACAAGTGACCATCAGCTCTGATGTATCTTAGTCCTGGTCTTGGAGACTTAGAAACAGAAGTTTCAGTCATTAGAGTGATGGTCACAAGACACCCAGTTATTTTTACAAGTCTTTGGCTCAAAACAAATCGCTTCGGAATTCTTCAGAGCTTGCTTCCACTCTCTGTGATACAAGATCAATATCGAATCCTTGCTTATTTGGTTATATTTATCTTATTATGATGAGATAATCAGAATTAGTCTACAATCACTGATCTATTGCAAATACAGCTCGGAAGATAACTATCGACGGTAAAAGAGCTTGTCTGAAGAGCTCCAGAGCAGACTTACTTGCAACAATTTTTCACATCAACCATAAATTGGAGGGACCAATATATTACAGGGCAATACACCACAAGGCTACATGGGTCAACCAGGAATCCACACGAAAGAAAAGGATAAAGAAATTTGAAAAGAAAATCTATTTCATTCAACAATGGTAATCTGTTACATTGGAGGTTCAAAAATTAGCAAAATTTACATATTCTAAGCCTGATCAGCAGGGACAGACTCAACGGTTGGGGAAGGATCGGTAGGAGCAACATCAACCACTCCGCTCGGAACGGCAACTTCAGAAGGATCTGTAGGGGGAACGTCGATCACCTCGCTCGGAACGACAGCTTCGGGAAGGATAACCCCAGGAGGCATAATCGAGGATATGTCGAAATTAGGAAATTTGGCGAGGAACCTAGATCGGAAATTGTTGAAGCCAAACATGATCAGGTTATTGGCCATTCCTTCTAGTTCCATCTTTCTTTCTGTCTCATTCTCTATTCGGGCCTGCTCGACTGCATCCTCAAGCTTTTGGTAATAGAGGTACCGCATGCCATCCATCTCCCTCTGAAGTCTCTCCGCCTGCTAAACATAAAAATTATTTTCTGACTCCATAACAACCAGAGAATTCTGGGACTCCTTCAGCCTCTCTACAGCTTCATGAGCCTCAGACTTAGCAGTTCCAAGCTGAAGCCTAACTTCGTCCAGCTCGGCCTGAAGCTTGTCAATCTCCTCTGAAGCAGGAGAGACCTCCATCAGAGCAGAGAGGGTGTGCAGGGTCTGCAATATATAGAGCAATCAGTTCAGCATCCGATTAAAAGCACTTAGAAAAACAGAAAAGAAATGGGGAGCCAAAGAATTGACTTTGACTTGAAGAGAAGCCAGATCATCTAGAAGCCTCTTTGGCTTCTGTGGCTTAAGTTTGAGGGAGCCTTTGGCCCAAAAGTCCCTTAAAACTTTCTTGGCCACCTGGTTGATAGTACCAGGGGCCGCCGAAGCTGAAACCCCCTTGCCTGTTCGGTTGGTCGGGGCTGGGGGGACCACGGAGATAGGGGAAGGTTCCTCCTTCTCCCTCGAGGCAGGTTCTGAAGAGTTCGAGAGTAGCCTCCTCCTTTTCGTTTGGAGGGGAGGGTCCACTGGGGAAGGAGCCTCCCCCACTGCCGCAGATGAAAATGGCTCGGTCTCCTACCTAGCCATCAGACCTTTTGTTATCTCCTTTACGCGGCCCTTAGCAGCCATCAAATTGTCAGGATTAACGATGATGGAATGGTCTCGATTGTTGGGTCGTAAGAGCTTTTTATATTGCTTCTGGAGCACGGGAGTAAAGCTCGGCCTCTTCCACACACTTCTATCTGTACAAAAGACGCAAAAGTAATCAGCTCGACAATTGATGCGCAAAACAGAATCAAGGCAGCCACAGGAAAAATTGGGTCTCACCCTTTGGCCCAGTGGTTCGAGGAAATGTTGTGAAATGGTCTTGGAAGTCCTCATATTCCCATCCTCCTTTTATGAAGAAGTACCACTTCTTCTAGGTCTTGTTGGAGGAGGGCACGGAAGAAAGGGGTCTGAACCCACTATCAAAAGACATATAATAGAGGCCTTCCGACCTCATGTATTTTAGATCCATATTGCTATGGATCAAGTCAAGAGACATGTCAACATCATTCAGGTGCCCTAACACTATGAAGCTCAACAAATGTCTCCAACTATTGAGATTGAGGTCTGCAGGGCAAAGATTAAACCAACAGAAGAATTGTTTTACAAGGTCGGGAAGAGGGAGTGTCAGTCCCATTTCAAACCAAGCTAAATAAACACAAATTTCTCCCGCTTTAACATCGCGTGGGTGATCCAGAGCGTCCGGAACCTTGAAGGTAACATTCGAGGGAAGATTGAACTTCTCCCACAACTCTTCTAACATACTCTCCGTGATTGCACTCTCACCTTCCTCTCTACGGACGGATCGACCAGAAGTCTCTCCGGCCCTATTTGGGGATTCCACAAAAGCATTAACTATCCTAACCTCCGGACTAAAAGGGGCTCTACCAATCTATTTTCAGCATTATCAGAGGAAGGTATGTTCGCAAGTTGAAATTGAGTAATCGTCCTAGAAGAGCTTCCTGAACCAGAAAGCGACCCAGGGCTAGACATAACAGACAAAAGAAAATAACGAAGCAAAGGAGAGGGACAGTAAAATGGGTTAAAAATCTAACCTGAAATCAAATAAGGAAAGGAAAGCTACGAGCACCGGATATGCTTCGACCTTCAAAATACGTCAATCAGTGATGGCAGAGTCCCTGATACTGTAGAGGCAAGTGCAGAAGAAAGGCGTAAACGTCCTTTCCCCCTCTTTATATACATATTCGAAATATGAGCCCCGAAGCCGATTCGGCATGACGGTTGAGGGTAATGATGCCCTCTCAAGTATCGGTTGCGCAATAAATGACCCATTAAACCGACGTCTTGGAAAGTGGAGAGACAAAACGTGTGACTCTTCATAAGGCCCATAGCCTTAGTTACGCCCTAGCTCCTAACTAGGGCTCGGGGGAGGGGGGGAGTAGCTGATATAACACAAACAGACACACCAATCACCTTGAGACACGTGTGCTTACAGAACTGATAAACTCCGTCATACAGAGCAGGCGCGGCCTTCAGGGCACTCTCATACACATATCCTCCAGATCTTGTGCTCTGGACAATATTCACTCAGTGTTCTGTGTGGTTCCGGCCTCGTTGTTTCCTTAACATCCGCCGAGCAAAGAATAAGGAAACAGTCCTTTACAAGGAAACTGCCATACATGGTTATCTCTATCAATGTCCAACAAGGTAACTGCAATCTCCGATGATCAAATCCCTATTTTCATGGCTCCGAATCCTGATCAACTTAGGAAGGCCGCAGCCTATAAATCAAACCCTACAGGTACGCTTTATTTTCATCCTCATTCTTTGGCTTTCAATACAATCTTTTCAATTCAGTTTACTTACTTAAGCATCAGAGCGGCTACTGCCGGAGCCAATCCGGTGGTCCTCTGATTCCTTCTTTTTGAGTGTTCTTCAAGTCGCGGGGCCCAGATTTCTTGCAAGCCGAAAAGTGTAGCATCAACAACAAAAGTCCAAATTACCTAATTATCCCTCAAGTACCAAGACAGCCGGTAGTAGATCACGACAATGAAGCTTTAACTTTCTTGGCATAGAACGGGCGTTGAAATACTCTAAACCTAGGACTAATGTAGTGATTACATTGAAAGCATGTTTTGTAAAAACTTGATTAGCCAATTATAACAATGGACCTTGTGGTCCTAACAATTCCTTTTATTTTATTCGTTCATGTCATTATTATCATTATCTCTTTCTACTCACTCTCTCTCTTATTTGTGTCATAGAATATTAAGCCTTGCGGATGAACACTTGAGGCTAGTTCATTCAGATTGGGCGGGATGGGTGTCTAACTTGTAACACCCCGGTCTGTTTACCGAAAAATTAAGTTATTAGCTTGGTATTAGAAATTTGACAAAAGCAAAATAAGAAGTTACGGAAAATTAAACCAAAAAAAAAACAATGATGATAATAATAATAATAATAACAATAATAATAATAATAAATAAATAAATAAGTAAATAAATAGATAAAAATAAATAAAAATAAAATTAAAATAAAATAAAATAAAACAAATAATTGAATTCCCAAACAAGGCATAAGGAAAAATAAGAAAAATTGAATCAAAGGTGCAACATATGAGATTTGAATCCTTGACCTAAATGGGCAAGCACTTAAGCACCTAAAAATTAACCAAGTGGGGTGCCAGCACTTTTGTACTTAAAAATGTAACTTATATGTATATATGTATATGCAAATGTCCCTCCACCTCCCAAATTGGCCATTGGCCTTTCATGCAACCAAAAGAATTATTTTAAAAATAATACAAATAAAAATATATGATGTATAAATGTGTATTGCGTGAAGTAAAGGGGAATCAAAAATCAGATCTGTTGGGTGCAGGTCTGAAGTGGAGAGGGAAAATAAAGAGAGAGAGGCTAGAGAGAGAGTAGAGAGAGAGAGATTGAAGAAGAGTGTGTGTGCATGTGTGTGTGTGTGTTCGTTTGGAAGAACACAAAGAGAAGAAGAAGGGGTGGGCTGGACTGTACCTGAAAGTAACTACCAATTGAGCCAAGAGGAAATCAGAGCAAGGGTAATTTCTTTTCTTCATAAATTTTTATTATTGTTTGAGGTTTTTATTTACATGCATGCACTTAGAAATGGGAGAAGATGAAGAGGGAATGTAGGAAAACCAACCAAGGAGATCGGGTTGCCTTAAAAACAATGACCCAAACCCTAACCGCCATTAATGGGTCTTAAAGAATGGGGCTATGTTGACTGAAACTAAATAAGTTTTGGTAGGTTGGGGCATGACCTAGATGTTATGAGGATTCCAAATCCACCAAAATTATACCGAATGGATGCAAAATGGGAGAGAAAAACATTGTTGTAGGTCACGGTCCCCAAAAACCAATCTCTCAAATTGAACCCTAAGCTCTCTATGACTGTTGTATTATGAAACCTCAAATCCCTAGGATCACGGCAAAACAAAAACCATCAATTTTAGTGGAGAAATAAGCCTAAACCGAACATGAAACCTTCAGCATTATCGAACTACAATAGAGCAATTAAGCTCGTTTTGACGCCCCATTGGAAAGCCAAAACTGTAAATCAACTCCCAGAAAGTAGTTTGGATGGAAAACAGTGAAGAAAACTAACTCAAACATTGACAAAATGAGGAAGAAAATTCTAGGGTTTCAGTCGAACAGTGGCCGTCGTGGTGAGGAAGATGACCTTGTTCGGGTCGAGTTTGGATCCGGGTTTGGGTCGGGCCAACCGCATGAAATGGATCCTAATTATAAGTGGAATGGAGTCGTTTCAAATCTCAATGGGTTGACATCATTGTGACATCACAGGTGATGTCACGGACCAGTTGAACCGATCAATTCACAGCCAAACAGTGCCGATTCACTTAGAACTTGACTGAACCAGACGGTTTATTTTTAAATGTTTTAAAATTCTGTTTTGACCCCGAACTTCCTACTAATTTCAAATTGACCCCCAGGACTTTCTGTTAATTAGAAAATGACCCCAGAAATTATGGAAAATTTCACTGAGGCCCAACAGTAATTAATTTGATATTAATTTAATAATATTTAAATAGAAAGAAATTATTAAAATGCCCCTAGGCTAAAAATAGGCCAAACGAAGTCCGATTAAGATAAATAAATAGTATATTTTAACTATTTTGGGCATTCTGGACCCAATGACGAGAACCGTTTTATGAGATAGAATTCTGAAAAATTAAGATACGTAAAAATGTAAAATACCATTTTACCCCTAATGATGCCCGGGGCCAATTGAATATAAAAGGTAGTTTATCTTGACTATTTTGGGCAATCTGGATTCAACGGTATAGTCCATTTTGGCAAACGAAGTATCGAAAAATATGACACGTAAAAACATAAAATCACAAAAACGCCCTAGGCTTAAAATAAACTACAGATACTCAAATTTAGACCTAGAAAAACCTAAACCAATTATCTTTGACACTTTGAACCTAACGGTGACATCCTTATGGGGAAAATAAGATCGGATAACAAACTGAAAAATGACTAACGCGTCCCTAAGACTTAACGAAGCTATAGGAAGAGGGAAATTGGAATAGAAAGAGCTCTAAATTGATAGTTAAATTATGTGATACTTTGAACAAGAAAGTAACAAGATCTTGAATTGTGATTATAGGGACCCTCGTTAAGGGAGAGATTTTTAAATTAGCTCTTGGGACTTTAGGTGAGTATTTTCATACCATGTTGAGGTAGATTTTCATTATAGATATAAATATCGAACTCTTTTATGGTTTGAAAATAGATCCTTCTGTTTGAAATCAATTTGAATGACTTATTGATATTGCCATTTCTTGATAGCTTGTTAACAAATACATTGTACCTAATATAGGTTTTAAATGACCCATTGATATTTATATAGTCTTCCCTTTGACTTAAGAAAATGTTTTGTAAAATACTCATGACACTATACAGTTTTCCTCACCAATCTTTGAACCATTTTGACTAATGGCTAAATATGAAACTCTTATTTGAATAGTGGAGATCGTTATTGATGTTATTGATTTTGGATATGATTTTGATGTTTTGAATGAAACACTCTTCTATGATTAGTCATTATTGAATAAATTGTGACTTTATTGAACCCTACCCACAAGGTATATTGGTGGTGAGCCGGTGTGATACGACATATTATTGAATTTGATCTCAGATAGTGAGATTCTAATTTGCTAGCCATAGAATCTTCTATGATTTGTCATCATCGAATAGATTGTGACTTTATTAAACTCTAACCACGAGGTATATTGGTGGTATTATTGGATTTGATCTCTGTCAACGAGGTTCTAATTTGCTGGCCATAGAAAGGGGAATTTTAATGATTTGAACTCTTGTGAATATCGAATGTGAACTATGATTGAACTTTGAATCATTGAATTGAGAACTATTGAATTACGATTTTTTATTATCAGACTATGAAATTGTTATCGAACTATGTTACCAAACTGTGATGTTGATTTTGAAATATGACTATTGATATTGAAAATGACTTTGAACCGTAACCATGATCGAGTTA
Source organism: Nyssa sinensis (assembly GCA_008638375.1). Lineage (NCBI taxonomy): Eukaryota > Viridiplantae > Streptophyta > Magnoliopsida > Cornales > Nyssaceae > Nyssa > Nyssa sinensis. The sequence continues at coordinate 12,296,407 of CM018042.1, read as the reverse complement.
CAATATTGATTTGACTATGACTATTGATATTGAAAATGACTTTGAACCATAACTATGATCGAGTTACAATATTACACTACGATGTTGATTTGACTATGACTATTGATATTGAAAACGACTTCGAACCATAACTATGATCGAGTTACAATATTATACTACGGTTTTCATTTGACTATGACTATTGATATTGAAAACGACTTTGAACCATGTTTGAATTATAATACAAATCATCATTATCAAACTATGTTATTGAATCATTATTATGATTGTGCTATGTTATCGATTATTGATTTACGACTGTAATTGAACTGAGATTTATTGAAAATGACTTTGATACTAGTTTATGATCTGCCGTACTTTGATATGATGTATTCTAATTCTATATAAGTATAGACATTTCAGAATGTACTACATAGCAGTTTTGAAACCCTTGGCATGTTATGAAATATTCACGAGCTGTTGAGCTCATACGGATTTTTATCCAATACATTTCAAGTAACGATATTGGCAAGAAAATAGCAAGTTCAGCAAGGATAGCCGAAAGCTCATAACTATTAACCTTTTGTATTAAGGTTTTGTTAGACATGATGTAGTTATTTTTGGTAAGTGTGGAATGTATATTGAATATGACACATCAGCAGATTTTGAGGATTTACATCATATACTTTTGTGGGTATCATGGGATACATATGAATGACTGATGTTGAATGGTATATTGACGCTTCCATAATAGAAAAGAATTTATTCCGCTGCGTTTGATTGATTGGAAATGAGAAAAGTATTGTGATCATTGAAAAAGGTCTCGGTGGCCGATCACGAACCCCTAATCCGCATAGGCCGGGTTCCAGGTCGTGACATAACCCTTTCCCATCTCGTACTTTAGCTCTCAGAACACCCACTGGGGAAACCCCTTACACCCTCAACTATAGGATAGAGGCATTCTTATCCATCGAACTAGAAGTGCTTTCACTCAAGATGCTTCTCGAGAGTCAAGTAATCAAAATAGACTCGTTGTAAAATCGCTACGACAAGTTAGCATTATTGGATGAAAAGTAGCTCAAAGCTTTTTACCAAACACAAGGTTACCACTGTCGGATAGCCCAAGCTTTCAACAAGAAAGTCAGGAAAAGAGGATTGAAAGTAAGAGATTTAGTGCTAAAAGATATCAGTGCCCCAGTGCTCGACCCACGAGGGAAGTTTCGGCCCTAACTCAAGTGACCCATTCATCATCAAGTCCATAGCCACCAGAGGTGAAACTTGGCTCACAAACATAGATGGAAATGAGTTCTCCTCAACTACCAACCTAGACCAGCTAAAAACATACTATGTTTAAGGGGTAGATTTACTATAATAGAACTACAATGACCTGACCCCCAATCAAACAATGTTACCAATAGCATGGGGGTACGTAAGTAGCTCACGAAGTCACTGTGAGTACAGTCTAAAAAATATCAATAAAATCTCATTCTTCTAAACCGAAGTAGATGTTCAATACTTTATTTCATAATTAGTTAAAACCCAATCCGATTTGGTGATAAAACTAATGATTACGCCCAAAGAATAACGCGGTAGCTGTAGTGTAGCTTTGGGGTGTCGATTCTACAGGGAGACTAAATTAAAAGAATAATAAACAGAATTTCTGAAACTACAGAAGTATTAGACGGTTAACGAGAAAAGAAAATATAAAAAGTGATTTTGAATGTAACTTAAAAATTAAACAAATTGATTAATGGAAGAAAATACTCAAATTTAACGAACAGTAGAGTTTCGGGAATCCCTTACACATAGCTGGTATTTTAATTATTTTTAATTCACTGTTAACTCAATTGAGAATTTAAATTCCAAATATCTCAATCGAAAGATATAAAAATTATGAACCAAAATTAAACTGAAAATAACCCTTTGAAAAATCATTCAACACTTTTAAATCACCTAAATTATTATTCACATTGAGAAAACCCAACGACGACAATATACCCAACGAGCAATATTGCAGCAGAGAATTGAATCAATATAAATAACTAATTGTTTCAAAAATAATCAAAACATTAATCCATTTAATAGAAAAAGCATGACTGAATCTATAAACAGACTGAACCCTTTAATTATTCGGAGAATAAAATTCAACAATTAATTATGAATGATCATCAAAGAATTTAATAAATAAAAATCACGTACAGGAATCAAAATAAATTAAAATAACAATTCATGGTGCAAGTTCATCCTTAACTCTACTTGAAAATTTAGTTACCCATGTACAGGATAGACAACGTAAATTTCACAGAGAAAGCTCTGGCCATGGCTTGACTGCGATTGATTTCTTCTTCTCTGCGCCGCAGGCTTGGTTCTCTGCACAGTAACGCCGCACCTGCGGCTCCCTCTGTTTCAGCCGTAGCTCCCCCTATTTAGGTTTTTTTTTTTTTCCTTTTTATATTCAGCCCCAGGACCCCCTGTTTTCTGTATTTTACCGCACAGCGCCTTGGCCCACTGCTTGCTCTCTGCGCAGCCCTTCAGCCGCACCACACAGCGCCACCAAAAGCCCTTGCTCTTTCTTTCTTTTTATTTATTTTCCTCTCTTGTCTTGTTCTTTATGCGCCAAACTGCACTTCCAGGGCCCACTTGCAACTTGTGTTTTTGTTTCTTTTCTTTTACTTTACTTGAATTAGCCTTGCACTCTCCAGCCGCACATCAGCCAGCAGCGCCATCTTTACGCTCCGTTTTCTATCGGATAACGACTGAATCTTGACTCGGGCTCTTCACGAAAGTTGTAGCCCCAAATGAGTAGATAATTTTAGGCTCAAAAACTACCTGATTTGGACTTCGGAAGCTCAAGTTATGACTCATTAAAGCTGGCTGGTCGGACAGGTTCGGACCAGCTTCCCAGGCCTGATTTCGAAACAATGTTTGGAGGCCTAAACGAACTCCGATTTTTGCAAATCAGACCTTTTTGAAAATCCCAAGACGTCCTCTAAATATTTCATGAAGACCGGTTTCTCATTCTGAAACTCTAGCACCATCCAAATCTCAATTGAAACTCAGTGGTCGAATCTGTCAAAAAACTAAAAATTATTCCAAAAATATTAAGTGTAAAGCGCAATTGCAAACTATCTCTCGCCAATAAATAATGCAATATTTGAGATATAAAATCTTATAAATTAATGCTCAAATACCACTTATTGTAAATAGAAATTAAACAAAATAATATCAATTATATTCTCACATTTCTATCCACTTTCTAGCATTTTAATCAAATAATAGGGCATTTAGAGTGCACTTTTGCGCACTCATCAACTAACTACCCAAAAAAAAAAAAAAAATTCATTGTCATTAAGGGATCACTCTCATCATCACAAAAGGGATCATCATTTCTTCTCCACCAACTTTCCTTCAAACTTAAACTCCTTGCCTGTCATTTTCTCCACAAAGTATAAAAGGCCTTTCTTCTCATCAATTTGCATATCAAAGCACCCAAAGTTTAGTTTTCTTATCCGACATAATACTTCTCGAGGGACCCTCGGGCGCCCTCTCTTCCTCTTCAAGCCTCGAACTTCTTGAGTATCTCCTTCCTCAAGTTCAAACTCTACCAAATCCTAGTCATGATTCTTTTTTGAAATGGAGATTTCCTCAAACTTTGCACTTAGGTCTAGCTTCATAGCAAACCTCGTCTCTCCGTGAAGGACACCCACTCGGAGATTCTCCCGATCACCCACTTCCTTATAAAGTCACCTCAACTGATCTTCAGTCATTTGTATCTTCTCACAAAAATCTGTTTCATTGAACTCAAAAAGGTGAACCCCTTTCCAAAGGTTGGTTAACCTGCTTACAATTGAATGGGTCAATTCCTCCACATGATAATGTAGGCCCCAAGTCCGTGGCCTAATTGGCTCATGTCCAAATTGACGAAGCAGACAGATAGGGTAATAAAATGATGTTTCTCTAAGGCCAGCTATGCACACATATGATGTCATGACCCAAAACCCACCTTACGCGGATTAGGGGTCGCTGACTGACACTGTCACTCAGACAGGCCGTACAGAATCAAATGAATTGCACAAGAGTAATATAATTTTTTTTATATTAATTGCGGAAGCTACACATGTGCAACTCATTCGATAACCATCTCCACATCAGACATTTATAAAGTCTACTCAAAATAAGATCATTGTCACCACTGTGCATCATGAGTCATCAACATTTATAAACACATCATATATGTATTCACAAAAGTACAAAAAAGATAATTCTCAACCGTCCAGGTTGTCATCAGTCCAAAAAATACATCATATGATTACCCAAAAGATTCCACATCACATCCAACCTAGATCCTGATACAAAAGATCCATTGCATTCACGCTTTTGGGTGTTTTTCATAGACTTGTTACCTCCTTGCTAATTCAATTACCTGAAATATGTTGGATAAATCCATATGAGCTTCACTAAGCTCGTGAGTAATTCCTGCATCCTGTCATAGGTTTTGTGTAATACCCTGACCCAGATGTGACTGAGCGGGCTATGTAAATCGAGTCGTTAAAGCTTTTTGTTTAATATTGAATAAAATGGAACGATTGGAAATTTAATGATTCTTGAAGTACGAATAGTTTTCGGGCGATGCCCGAGCAAACCATGAACGGATACCGAAATATAGAAAACAAAAATGAAGTTGAATTAAATAATAATGAAAAAAAGAAAAGTAAAAGGAAATAAAATAAAACTAAAATAAAAAATAAAATAAGAATATAAAATAAATAAATAAGAAAAAAAAAGAAGAAGAAGAAGAAGAAATCATGTTATGGCATATGGAAATAGATATATATATGTGTGTGTGTGTGGATGTATCTATATATAAATAGATATGTATATTAAGTGCATTAAGGGGGGGTTACACAAGCAGGAAAAAAAATGAATTAAAAGGAAGAGGAAAGAAAGGAAACGGATGGAGAATGGGAGGCGCAGGGAAGTGAACCGATGAGAGAGAGAGAGAGAGAGAGAGAGAGAGAGAGAAATTTAGTGAGGGGCATTTCTCTTGTTTTATATAAACAGCCCATACGTTAGAATCAGGGGAAGAAGAGAAGAAAAAAAAAAAACAGAAACAAAGGGACGGCTGGACGCTAGAACAGAGGAAGAAAAGGAAGGAAAAGAGGAAGAAGAAGGAGGAGATAGGCCAAGGGGCACCTTGCGTGAGTTGTGAAAGAAGCGGAGGAGGAAACGAGCCAAGACAAACCGGGTCTGGGCAGTGAATTCGGAAGTGAAAGCAGTGATCGCTCTGTACGCACGATTGGGTGAGTGAGTAATTTTCAGTGTTTAATTTTGTTCAAAGCATGAATTATTGTTTGATATAGATTTGGTGAAGCATGGGAATTTATTTGATTTATGCATAGATATAGTTGGTGTTGGAATTGTTAGAATTGAATCAAAGAAAACAAAAATTTAACAAACCGGACAGAATTTAAAACTGGGCGCAACAGTGAAAACGGAGGAGAAAAACTGATCGGGTGGGGCAATTTTGTTGCGATTAATTGGGCTAGATCATGGGTAATTGATTCTCTTGGGTGTAGGGAAATTTTAGAATCAAATCGGGATTGAAATCGTAGGAGAAAAACAGAGAAAAACGGAAGGGAAAGGGGCTGCCGGAAAACCGCACAGCCCCTGGTGCGCTACTGTTCTGGTCATTTTGGGAGTGCTCCGACACTCCGATTTGAAATGCGACGGTAGATTTGAGTTGTCCATGATCTGTAGGTATGAACCCCGCTGAAAAACGCAAGAAACCCGTCACCGGCGAGTCGCCGTTGACGAAGAAGACAACCTGTACGCCGGAAAAGGGCTGCTGCGCGGCTGCTGTTTTTCGATTTTATTTTGGCCAAACCGGGTCGGGTCTGACCCGACCCACCCATTCAGATGACTGCCCAACACTTTTACTTCATGAGTAAATTTTTAAATTTGAGTTTAGATAGTGTTTGGTTAGAAAGGAGAGCTATCCAATGGTTGGGTTAAACTTGAACAGGAAATGAAAAAAAAAATAATAACGAGGAATGAAAAATTTGTATGGGCAGTGAATTGAACCAGTGACCAAAGGAGTAAGGGTGAGAAGCTTAGCCACTGTGCCACCAAGGCACATGTGGTCTGTTTGGGCTCAAATACGATATGTATTATCTAGATTAATTAATTTAAATAAATGATTTAAATTAATAAATTTTAAATTTAATTTCGACGCTTAAATTAGTAGAACGAATAATGAAAACTTACTATTTTGGACCCTCTGAATTTAATAGTGAGGCCCGTTTTACGAGACGGAGTCCCGAAAAAATAAAATAACCGTAGAATGCCAAAATGACCAAAATGCCCCTACGTTAAAGGTGAGTCAAATGGACTCCGATTTAGTTAAGTAAATAGTGAATTTTTATTAATTCAAACCTACTGGACTCAACGGTGAAGTCCAAATTATGAAAACAGAACCCAAAAAGTAGAGACAAGCAAATGACCATTTTGCCCTTGGGTAAATTAAGTTTAAAATGGAAATCGTAAAACATAAATTAGTAAGGGAGGTATTTAGAGTAACGAGGCATAAATTCGGTAAATGATATGAAAGCTGAAACGTGTTTATTGATTTATAGGCAAGTCAAAAGGAAAGGAGAAAGTCACGGGATATTAAGACGTTAATGAGGTAAGTGGATTCCTATCTTTGATACGTGGTTTCTAAGCCACGTTCTTTCCATTACTGCCAATCTTGTACTCATATATGTATTCACTGTCATTGTTTCCCACCATGGATATTGCTCTACCTGGTGGATGCCTATTGGTTGATGTTGCACGATTGATTCATTTCATTGATATTCATTTACTGTATGTTATGTATGATGTTCCATGTTTTGTACGTTCATATGGAATACTATAGAATCTGAATTTATGTTAAGTGCCGGGTTTTGTGCTCAGTCACATTACCTATCTGATGCTATCTGATTGACTGGGACCTACGGGTCAATTTATGGGACCTACGGGTCAAAAAAAAAAGGACATATGGCAATTATGGCGTTTTTACGCATTAAGGATAATGGGCATTTTATATGCATTTATGTTAATGGGGGTATGCCGGGCCCCAAAAGACCGAGGGTCTGCCAAACCCTGAACAGAGTAAAGGCATCATCCATGTTAATTGATATAGTTCTATGTTGATTGGTTTTGATTTATTGGATTTGATTGTGACCGTTTCATTGTGGCAGTATTTATGTTGATTGTGTTTATCGAGCCTATTCTATATTCATGCTACACTGTTACTCTTGACGGTTATTGTACGTTGTCATTCATTGGTTACTCTTGACTGTTATTGTACCTTGTCATTCATTGGCCATTGTGGCATTTTACAGTTGATTGGAATCGTTATCATGACTGGCTATCATGTTACCTTGACTTGTAATCATTTATGTCATCCCCACCCGTATTAGGGATAGGCTTCTACTTACTGAGTTTGTAGCTCACCCCTTACTAAATTTTTCAGGTGAGAATGTTACAGAACCATAGTAGGAGATCAGGAGCTTAAGGAGACAGTTGAGGAGCATAAGAGTAATGAATGAAGTCTCTCCCATGTACTCACCACCTAAGAGTGGTTTAGGATCAGCTTATTGTTAGTTTGAAGTTTAGTCTTTGAACAATAATTGTAATAAAGCTTCCGCACTTTAATGTCATAGTTATATTATTTACTGTTATCATTGGTAAAAGAATGGAAAAAGTAGGGACGGCCATTGGGTCGGCCCCACGATACGAGATCCGCATAAGGGTGGGTTTCGGGTCGTGACATTTTGCATGATAGATTTTGTACAAAATACCATGGGCACCAAGTTTCTTTAAACATATAGCATATAGATGAGGATAACTTAAAACATAATTCAGATAATAAATTACGGAATAAATAACATGATAACGAATGACAGATACACATGAAAGAGTGCTTTTAAAGTCTGAATTTTGAATAACGGATAACAGAGACATATTACACACATTGAAGATTCACATAATGAGTCGGAGCACTACGTGGGTAAGTCTCATCAAGAGCCGGAGTGCCACGTAGGTAAGTCTCATACATGAAATCCACAACGAGTAAGAGTGCCATGAGGGTAAGTCTCAAAAGAGTCAGAGCGCCACATGGTTAAACCTCGTGTAGACACAGGAATCGAGTCAGAGCGCCATGTGGATAAGTCTCAAAAGAGTCGGAGTGCCACATGGGTAGGCCTAGGGATAGACACAAGAAATTGAGTCAAAGCACCATGTGGGTAAGTCTCATAAGAGTCGGAGTACCACATGTGTAAGCCTCGGAACAAACACATGATCGGATTCAAAACAGGTACGTTTCAGGTTTCATAGTCAAAACTAGATCACGTAAATCATTTTTCTCATTTAAGGAATGCCATAGTTTACAGATTTCTTTCAAATTAGTATACACATGAATGTCATTTCAAAATCTAGACATGAAGATCATATTTCTCGAATATTTTGTAAATTGTAGATAAACATTTGAATAAATATAAAACACTTAAGCATTTTCAAATAAGAGATAAAAGCACTGATCCAGGGTACAAGATTACTCACAAAACAATTTAGCATTTTGAACAACCATAGAATATCAAATACCACTGATACGGGATACAAGATTACTCGCAAAACAATTTAACGTTTGACTAGCCATAGAAGATAAAATACATTGATTCAGGGTGCAAGGTTACTCACAAAACAAATTTAGCATTTGTCAAATAGAAGATAAAATACCGCTGATCCAAGACACAAGATTACTCACCTCAAACCTTCAGTTAGTTATACTAACTCATTTTCCTTTATCTATAGTTCCTAACTAGATCATAAGTCAAATATACATAACTCTCATACAAACTACTATATCTTATTTAATTATAATCAGAAAACTAACTCTCATTAGAATATTAATCCAACTACAATTAGGACTACTCAAAAAAATTCTAAACATTATTAGAACTCAATAAAATAAATTAAGAAACTTCCTAAAATTTATGAACTTGATTTAATTAACCAACAATGTGGGGTCCCGAGCTCATATTCAGTTTTGCTATTTGTGAAGTTTCCAACCAAGTGGCGTTTGTAATTGCCATGCCCATGTTCAGCTTCTTCTCCATATTGGCGTTTGTAATATTTCGAGGCTTGGGATGTTGCCATGCATCCCAGCGCCCCCCCCCCCCCCCCCCTCCAATTTCTATGGTCACTCTTGGACATTCTCGTAAGTGAGGAATTAACCACCCACTTCCTTCTCTCGTTCATGCATATGGGGACCACAATCTCAACATTGTTTTTTATTTATTATATATTTTTATGGACCACTTGCTTTTTCTCTCTCTTAGCATGGACCCCATGTCTCCGCTCTAATTTCTTCATGTGTCCCTTATGCACATGCAGAATCTAACAACTATCAAAGACGTCCAGAGCTAACCAATTGTTAAATAACCTTTAATTTCTCACATGAACATGCCACGTGACAACACCTTAGCCTTAAGAGTCAATATTGATTAAACAAGATAGAATATATTTATCAATTGTTGGAATAAAAAAAATATTATTAAAAAGTGTAAGAATAATTTTATGGACATGTCCATGTAATGCTAGTGACATTTGAAATAGTTTTTTCTTTTTTCATGTTATCCCTCAAATTATTCTTGAGTAATTTCCTAAATATGAATTCATTTTAACAATAAAATAGTTGTTTTCATGTTTAATCCAAATAGAATAGAAAATATAATACACATATCCACGGTAACATTGAATTTTTAGCAAGAGATCGATTAGGAGCATTTTATAATTTAAAATAGATATAACATATATATATATATATATATATTTTGGAGAAAAGTTCATCAGTCTTACAAATTCATATGCATATAGTTGTGATATAACTTAATAATTAATATTTTTATTAATTAAAAAAATTAATACTTCTATTTATTATTCTTTTTAAAATTATTAATTATTAAAAGATAAACTGTATCCACGAGTCATCCTAAATAGGCTTCATACTTTGCGTTTTCTTTATTATTATTAATTTTTTAAACAGTCTTTCTGGTGATGGGTGTAAGCTTAGCGCTCAAGACACCGGGAGAGGGAGCTATTAACACTTTCGTTGATGTGTGGAGGCTTGGCGCTGAAGACACCGGGAGAGGGAGCTATTATTCTGAAGTTCCTTTGATATTGATAGTAATAACACTTTTGTTCCAAAAAAAAAACACTTTTGTTGATTCCCAATGCTTTTTAAGAGTGAAGTAGTACGGAAGATAGAAAAGAACCTCTTTTTTTTTTAAAGCTTTCAACTTGCCATTTGATTTTGGAATTGCTTTCTCCTTTGTGAAAAGCTCATACATTCCTTTGACGAGGGTGCTAGTGCTTTTACTGTAGATTCCTGGGTTCGTTTCTCACCTTTGACAACAAATGAATTTTTATATCTCAACACTTTCTCTCGCCAGACATTAATTTGTTGGAAGATTTTAAAGTGTGGAATACTGTGATTATTTCAGACATGCTTACCAAGTTGAAGAAAGAGAACAGAGAAGAGTGAGAAATGATGACGGAAAAGGGTCCTTCAATTTCAGACAAGAAGAGGCCAGCAGGGCTTAGACACTCGGGCCTAATTGATTTGGTGTTTTCATGGTCTCTTGAAGACATTTTTAACGAGAATCTTTACAAAAACCGGGTTTGCTTTTCTGCTCCATGCTTCATCCATCATTCTCTTTCTTCTCATCTTTTACAATCTCACGACATTTTGCAGCTCTTTTTTTTATATTTTTTTAAATTATAAGCATGTAATATATTATAAAGTTGATTGATGCTTAAAGATGGGAAAAGCAATTAATTAATCGTGATTATTAATTTGCCTAACCCAGCTCAATGGGCCGGGCATTTTTCATCCCTCTACAGTCTGCAGTCTACATCACTATATACATATTGAGTTGAGCCATTTGTTTTTCACTGAATACAGCCTGCAGTTGTTATTGTTCTGCTCGTTTATTGGAACTTATTTAAGTTCATTGTCTCTCATGAATATTCATTGTTATCATAGTTGCTCTAAGTTTCCTTTTTGGTTCATGAGATCTATTGTCTTAGATTTTATCATTCATGAGACCATAAGTTTCGCTTTTGTATGGATAAATTATAAAGCATTTGGAAAATGAATTTGAATACAAAATATGTATGTTACATTGACTACATATATAGTTTATTAGGTATTATTCTGATTTTTATTTTCTGTATATTGAAAATATATATGAATCCAGATATAGAGCAGATTGCTCGAATTCAATTATTAATATGCAACTCTTTTACTTTTATTTCTGATGTCTGTAGTTCATTTGATGAATTGATGATCATTTTGTGGGGAAAAATAAATTTTGGGTGATACTGAAACCACATGTGAAAGAAAATTTATTTATTTATATTGATAGTACAGTGTTTATGGATTCCAAATCTCAATTTCAGAAATTTTGATTTTACGTCTAATTTTAATTGTTCATTCAACCATAAAAATAAATGAATCACACAAAGACACAATATTTTTAAGTGAAAAAACTCCCACTAATGCAAATCCAATACAAGTTACTAAAGATCTAAACCCAAGCACCTAACTCGACTCCCCCAAAACTTTTACCGCTAGTCTTCTTATCGATTTATCCAATCTTCTCTTTTTCTTTCCAATTTGCTTCTCCGATTAGCATTCACAGTCCACACCTCCACAATCATGATCATCGATGCACTCCCTCCTAAGTGTTCAATTCCATACAATGATTGTGCATGTATGTTTGCTCTTCTTGTTGGTAACCTACCGAAGTTGGAAATTTCTTTGTGTGATTTTAAGACAGTAAGAAATCAACGAACTTGTTACTTCTAAGAATGATTTCAATGTGTATGGAATAAAAAACAGTTAAGAATGAATTCAATGTGTATGGAATGCAAAACAGTCAAGCACTCAACAATCAACATATGATGAGGCGAATTTAGGTTGATAATTAAGTAATTAAAAATCAATTAATTATGCCACAAAATAATGCAGATAGACCCAAATATTTTTCTAATTACCGTTACAAATTAATTAGACAGAAATCGTTGAGCTTAAGTGATAAACCAAATGTTCTATAGAAATTAAATTAGATCCCTAATTAATTTAATGGCCAAGGGTGTAAATGGATTAATTGCAATAATAAAGCAAGCATAATTGATAAAAATACAATCCAACAAAAGAGAGACATGCAATATAGAGTGGGAAAACCCTCAAGGGGAAGCCAAACTCACTCTGTTGCTAGAGAACAATCCACTAATAAACCTGTTGGCGTGAGCTGTTAGAAACCATCTTAGGAAAGACACAATTGTAGCCATAGAATCAGCCCAAACAAAATGGCAAGATCTTTGCCATGATTTCTGTATAACCAAAATAGGATTGCAAGTTTTCCTATTTATATGTATATTCTCAATGGGAAAAATCATACCGTAATAGAAGAGTTGACATGGTATTAGAGCAAGGAATCCAATCCTTGGCTCCCTCAACCGAAAAGGCTCTTCGTGTTTGATCCGCACCTTCCAACTATGACCGACATCGGCGATATCACCAACTTCGGTGATTCTCCACCACATACCAAGGGGAAGCAAAACTCACTCTGTTGCTAGAGAACAATCCACTAATAAACCAATGCAATTAAAAGGCACAAAACTAGCAACGTGATAGTTTGCTGCTAGTTAATCACTCCAGTTGTCATTCTTGTTCGGCTCTTGTCTACTAGTTGTTTCTTTATCATAGAAACATCTCATTTCAATTACAATCTGACTGCCTGCAGATCTACGCTTCCTGGTGTGCAACTTATTGTGTAGTGAGCTAGAGATGTGTCCTAAGATCTGTCTTAGCAAGGCTCAATGCAGTTAAAGGGGAAATGTGTCCTTAAGGCTTTAAGGTCTCACATTGCCCGAAAAGTGAAGCGACAAAAAAGTGCTTGCCTGAGTGAAGTCAAGCGCTAACTAATAAAAATAATCAAAAATATATATTACACATTAAAAGTTAATTCATTCTAAGTTGAATAATATCTTATCATTATAGTAACACTAAAAAGTTCAATCTAAAAGTTAGATATGACATATATAAGTGATATAACCATTTTAAGCTTTAGTATTTTTTTTTCTTTCTAAATTAATATTCAGAGTTTTGTTATCTATGTAAGTCTTATTTGCTAGTCCTAATAATATGAAAGACATTATAGGTCCAATCCCATATACATCTAAACTAATTCTCAAAAAATTAGGCCTATGTTGGGAAGACTTCCCATGTAGGTGATCAATTTGGTTGATGGGGGAAGATGTTTTCTAATGGGCAACCTCAGATTTTGTGAAGAATAATGATAGTTGGCTAGTTATAGAAGATGAAATATCAATCCTTAAAAATTTTATATGTTGAAAGTGTTACTGTCCCTAAAATTTTGAATTTTTGGCAAAATCTCAAATAATTTAACTGTCTGCTAGGGTAGTTTTATGTGTGATAATAATTTTTTTTTAGTATAATAGATCGGATAATAATACTTATAAACTACAACTATATTCTTTTATATTGGCATGGCTCTTTCAGAATTGTTAAATAAATGTATAAAACACTATAAACATAAGTGACATACAAGTAAAATACGTTATAATTAAAAATGCGATCGCCTAGTCACTTCTTACCTTGCTTAAGGCGATGGTTTAGGCATTGCCTCTTTGAAGATGCCTCAGCTGGAACATGCATGTTAAGGCGATATCACTGAAAATTACCTCACCCGGTTGCCTAGATGACGAGGCGATCACCTTTGATAACACCAGCAAGGCTCTTAAAAACCTTCGTGAAGAGGGACTATATTTTTGAATCCACTCACAAGAATCAATACGAAACTCTCAAGTTTTCACTAGTATTAATGCAAACAATGCTCTATGATAATAATCTCAACCTTTTTCCTGCACACATTATTTTTTTAGAAATTCACTATATAGTATATACAGGAGTATATTAACCCTAAAGTGACCAACCAGGTTCTCAAAAAATGCTACACCAGTCCAGACGGAAGGGACACATGGGTTTGAACGTTCCTAGATGCGTTCAGATTGTTAAGGTATTATTTTTTGCGATTGTGACTTTAATTGAAATTAATTCAAAAAAATTACGTAATGGACATTTTTAATAGCACATTATAAGGTGTTTCAAGCCCATAGTTAAACCTATAAAGAACTTAGATCATGAGAATATCAAAATGCAAGTCCCCTATGAGAACCGTAAGACTAAATGTACACACATCTTACAAATGCACCTAACATATATGCATGACATGCATGTTTATTTATGCCTTTCTCATAGCAATTCTAAAGCTTCACAATGTTGTCAAATCTCTTCATCTTCTAGCTCAATCAATTCTACACGGATTGATTGACTAGTAGTTGACTAGCAGTGAGACTTAACTTAACAATTACATATTCAAAACATAGACTTTTGGAATGAATTGCCAACACATAAACTTAGAGAAAAATTTCACAATTGACCAAATACAAATCTTCATCACATATGATGTGAACAAGAACTCTCAAAATATAATATGAATGTAAGTTCAATAAGAGAAACATCAATATGATATATCTAATAGATCTAAGAGGATTAAAAAATCTCGTTTATACGTTCTTCACTACAAAAGATAATCTTAGATAAGTTTATATAAAATTTGTGAAATCCTAAATTGAGTAGGAATCAAGTTTTTCGTCTAAATCAGTACACAAAACAAAACCACATGCGTTGGAACCATAGTTATAAGAACCGGACCGAACCAGCCTATTCAACTGGTTGAACCGGGAACCGGGCATTAAACCGGTTTGATTCGATTAATATACCATTTTTGCTAAAGAATCGGAAAAAATCGGTTGAACCGGCTGGTTTTTTTAAAAATCGAGTGAACCGGCAGATTTAAAAAAAAAAAACGGTTGAACCACTTTTTGTCTTTTTATCACTTACAACTTTTTTTTCTCACAAAACTTCTTATATTTGATGATTAAATGATGAAATTTGGTATAAAGTAAGATATTGTTGTATGTATTTTTGTTATATAAACATTAAGATAATTTCAATTATTATGTTTATATTTTGTTATTTATCACTAGATAATAAAAAATATATATTTTTCTTGTTATTTTCTTAATTTTTAATATATTTATGTCTAGAATGAGATAGCTTCTTGTGGAAATAATTCTCATTAATTGTAACATAGGTACAGATCTGTATAAATAGATGTGCAGCAGAGAAATAGAAGGAAAGAACCAAAGAAGGAAAGAATAAAAGATGCTAACTTCTAAGGAAACTAAATATTCTAGGATATTCACACATTTACAGCCGAGATCCTCTTAGAAAAATAGGAAAGTTGACTAAACAGCTTTGAAACTTTCCAACACTCCCCCTCAAGCTGGCTTGAAGATATCTTCCATGGCCAGCTTGGTAATGAAGTTTTCAAACTGTTTCTTCGGCAGTCCCTTTGTCAGTATGTCTGTTACTTGTTTAGTTGTCGAGATATATGACAGACAGATTACTCCCTCATCTATTTTCTCCTTGATAAAATGCTTGTCTACCTCCACATGTTTTGTTTTATCATGAAGAACTGGATTGTGAGCAATAGCTATTGCAGCTTTATTGTCGCAATACAGTTTCATCGGTAGTGAATGAGTAACCTTTAATTCTTCCAGCAACCTTTTGATCCACAGTGATTCACAAATTCCATGAGCAACAGCCCTAAATTCTGCTTCTGCACTACTCCTTGCCACCACATTTTGTTTCTTGCTGCGCCATGTTACTAGGTTTCCTCCAACAAAAGTACAATAGCCAGAAGTTGATCTTCTATCAGTGATACTTCTAGCTCAATCTGCATCAGTGTATACTTCAACCTGTAAATTCCCATGTCCTCCAAATAATAGACCTTTACTTGGAGTCCCTTTTAGGTACCTTAGAATCCTGTACACAGCATCAAAATGCTCAGGTCTTGGTGAGTGCATAAATTGACTTACCACGCTTGTTGCAAAGGCTATGTCAGGGCGTGTATGAGATAGGTAAAGAAGTTTCCCTACCAATCTTTGGTATTACTCTCTGTTGATCACTTCTTCAGCCTTAGCTGGTTGGAGTTTTATGTTCAGCTCTATAGGTGTTTCTGCAGCTTTGCACCCTAGCAGACCTGTTTCTCCAAGTAAATCAAGCACATACTTGCTCTGGGAAACAAAAATACCTTTCTTTGACCTTGCAAATTCCATACCAAGAAAATACTTCAAGTTGCCTAAGTCTTTGATCTCAAATTCCTGAGCAAGGATCTTCTTTAACCTCTCTAGCTCATTGCTATCATCACCTGTCAGAATTATATCATCAACATAGACAATAAGGATAGCCATTTTACCTTCACTCGTGTGTCTATAGAACATAGTATGATCGACTTGACCTTGGCTGTAGCCGTGACTCTTTATTACCTTCCCAAAGTGTTCAAACCAAGCTCTGGGAGATTGTTTGAGTCCATACAATGATTTCCTCAATCTGCACACCTTGCCTTTGCCACCTTTCCCTTCAAATCCTGGTGGTAGATCCATAAAGACTTCCTCCTCTAAGTCTCCATTTAAGAAGGCATTCTTCACATCTAGTTGATATAAGGGCCAGTTAGAGTGAGTTGCTAGAGCGAGTAACACACGGATTGAGTTCATCTTGGCTATAGGAGCAATGCTTTCCTAGTAGTCAATTCCATATGTTTGAGTGAACCTCTTTGCCACAAGTCTTGCTTTGTACCTTTCTATACTCCCATCAGGCTTGAATTTTACTGTAAATACCCATTTACAGCCAACAATCTTCTTCCCCTCCGGAAGGTCACCAATTTCCCAAGTGCCATTAGCAATTAGTGCATCCATCTCTTCTTGAACAGCCAATCTCCATTCTGGGTGATCCAGTGCTTCCTGAATGGATCTTGGAATAAACAGATGAGAAACATTTGAAATAAAGACCTTATGAGTATCGGAGAGTCTATAATAGGATAGATGGTTGGAAATAGGATGTGTGGTACAGTTTCTAACTCCTTTCCTAAGGGCAATGGGCAGGTCAAGATCAGAAGAATTATCAGATGAAGGATCTGGAGAAGAAGAAGTACCTGGAGTATGTGAAGGAGGACGAACTTGTGCAGGTGATGATGATTGGCCTTGCTTTGGATTTGAAGAAAGAGCTCTATTATTCTGATGATTTCTTCTTCTGGTATAAACACGAAGCTCAAATAAGGGAATATTTGATAGTACTTCTCCCCCTGTTTGTGAATCAGGTATGCCTTGTATAGGTAGACTAGGATTTCTATTATTTTCGCCAGTTAAGGTAGCAGTTTCCTGACCCTTTAAAGAGTGGATGTCAATGTCAAGAAAAACATTTGGAAGAGGCTTAGAGATTTGCCAGAACTCATCTTCAATTTCCTTTTTCTCCCCCTGAAGATAGTTATGGCCAAAAAAAGGCTGGTTTTCAATAAAAACAACATCCATACTGATATGAATTTTTCTGGTCAGAGGATTAAAATATTTGTACCCCTTTTTATTAGGAGCATAGCCAAGGAAAACACATCTTTCTGCCCTAGGATCAAGCTTGGATCGAAGACTGATTGGTATATGAACAAAAACAGTGCATCTAAACACTTTTAGTGGCAGGTCTGATGTTATCCAACAAGTAGGAAACACTTTTTTTAGACAATCTAAGGGAGTGATGTATTTTAAAACTCAAGTAGGCATCCTATTAATTAGATAAAATGCAGTTAAAATAGCATCACCCCATAAATATTTAGGAACTTGCATTGAAAACATTAGGGCCCGTGCAACCTCCAACAAGTGGCGATTTTCTCTCTCAGCAATGTCATTTTGTTGTGGGCTGTCACGACAAGTAAATTGATGTTGAATACCCTTTGTTGAAAGAAATGTTCCTAAACATTTGTTAAAATATTCAGTACCATTATCGGTTCTAAGTATACTGATTTTTGTTTGGAACTGGGTTTCAACCATATTATAAAAATCCTGAAATTTTTTTTCAACTTCAGATTTGTCACTCAACAAGTACACCCAACACAAACGTGTATGATCATCAATAAATGTAACATACCATTTCTTACCAGAACTAGTAGTGATTTTTGAGGGACCCCAAACATCACTATGAATTAAATAAAAAGGTTTGGAAGAATGATAAGCTTTTGATTGATAGGTGCTTCGGTGACTTTTGGATACGTGACATACATCACAATGAAAAGAATTACAATCCATATTTTTAAATAAGCTAGGAAACAAATGTCTTAAATAGAGAAAACTACGATGTCCTAGTCTAAGATGCCAAATCATTATTTGTTCACGTACAGAAACAGAACTAGTACTACTACTCAAACCCTGAGCTTGTTTATTGTTGAATAAAGTCTCATCGAAGTAGTAGAGTCCGTCAATCATCCTAGCACTGCCAATCATCCTCCCCGAGTGTTGGTCCTGAAATTCACAATGGGAATCAAAGAAAATGACACGACAATTAGAATCCCATGAGAGTTTACTAACAGACAGCAGGTTACAAGCAAGTTTAGGGACGTGAAGGACAGATTTGAGTTCTATTTTTTCAGAGATTTGGACAGAACCTATTCCAGCAATGGATGAAAAACTTCCATCTGCAATTCTAATCTTTTTATTACCAGAACAAGGAGAATACAATTGAAACAATTATGAGATACTAGTCATATGGTCAGATGCACCAAAATCAATGATCCATGGTGCAAGATTTAAGCAACATGAGTAGGCACTAGAGTCATCACCTGTTTGGGCCAATGAACCAGTAGGAAGACCAGTAGATTTCAACAGTTGAATAAGATGATCCACCTGCTTAGCACTTAGGAAATTAGCTTCATTGGCTTTAGGGACTGCATGATTGCTGCCAGAGGGTCCAGATTTGTTGCTCTTCCAGTTTGCTGGCTTTCCATGGAGTTTGCAGCAATTTTCTCGAGTGTGGCGTGGCTTATTACAGTAGTCACACCATACTCGAGGCTTATCTTCCAACCTCCTTTGATTAGAGTAAGGCCGCTGTGCAGAAATATTGACAGTAGCCAAATCAGTGTTACCAGCAGCATGAGGAGTAGCATTATTGGCAGCAACTAGAGCAGACTTTTCCACAATCTCATCCTCTTTTTCTTCATCATCACACTCCTTCGACAATCTTCTCGTCGTATTTTAGAAAATACTTCACCGAGGGGGGGCAGAGGCTGTCTCCCTAGGATTCTTCCCCTTACTTCATCAAACTCATCATTAAGTCCAACCAAGAATTTAGAAATTCTTGCATTCTCCACCATTTTCTTATTGTGATCACAATCAGCAGGATTTTTTCATTCATAATCATTGAATAAATCCAGATCTTGCCATAGGCCCTTAAAAACATTGAAATACCTCGTTACACTGCCATCTCCTTGATAAGTGTTGTTGATCTTCTGCTGCAGTTCATAAATCTGAGAGTAATTCCCAAGGTCAGAGTACATTTGACTCGCATTGTCCCAGAGTTCCTTTGCAGTAGAATAGCACATGTAATTAGCACTAATCTCTTCATCTATAGCATTCACGAGCCATGCCATCACCATGGAATTTTCAGCATCCCATATAGCATAAGATGGGTCTGTCTTCTCAGGCTCCTTAGCTTCACCAGTCAAGTACCCTATCTTCCCTCTTCCACGAATATACATCTTGACAGATTGTGACCACCGCAGGAAGTTGGCCTCATTTAATCGTATATTGGTAATTTGGACAGTGTAAGGTTCAGAATGGGTAGATCTGGGTTCAGGTTTAGCTGTGTTTGGAGTTTCAGCCATGGCTACAGCAACAGAAGAGATGGGCAGAGCTGAACAAGGAAGAAAACCCTATAGAGATTAGGATCAGATGAGAGCCGCCAAGGAAAACTAGGGTTTACACAAGGCCAAGAGCCGAACCTAGCTCTAATACCATCTAGAATGAGATAGCTTCTTGTGGAAATAATTCTCATTAATTGTAACATAGGTACATATCTGTATAAATAAATGTGCAGCAGAGAAATAGAAGAAAAGAACCAAAGAAGGAAAGAATAAAAGATGCTAACTTCTAAGGAAATTAAATATTCTAGGATATTCACACATTTGTTACCGAGATCCTCTTAGAAAAATAGGAAAGTTGACTAAACAGTTTTGAAACTTTCCAACATTTTTTATATTTTTAATATATTAATTATAAAACCGGTTGAACCAGTGAACCATGAACTGACCCATTCACCGGTTCATCGTCTGATTCGGTTCTGATAACTATGGTTGAAACGCACTCTAGACCGTTGAAACACAAATAAAGTAATTCTCGCTAAAAAGATTAATTTTATTAGGCCAGTTTTTTTTTTTTGGGTATGTGAGGTCGGACCTTGGGGCAACAATAAGGTTTTTCCATTATAACCTTGAGGTCTCGACTTTGAATTGCGAAAATAGCCTCTCCGTTTGTGGAAGTAATCTTGCGTACATCCAACCCTCTCCCAAACCTTGCAGTGATGGAAGCGTCGTGCTCTGGGAATCTGGGACTGCCCTTTTAGTTGCTTTTATGTGCACAAATTCCTGGACATCCTACCATGTGGTGGATTATATATTTAGCTTTGTCATCTGCAACTACATAGTTTTCTTAATTTTATACTCATCTGCTCATTTGTACTTTGCAGTCAGCACAAGTATTTTGCTGATAATATATATCATATTAAATATTAATAGCTGTGGACTTAATTTCATTCTCTATGCTAACAAGTTAGCATTGTGTTGCTACAAGGTGGAAAAAATTCCAGAATCATTCGAGTCAGTGCAGCATTATCTTGGGTCATTTGTTTACCCTTTACTGGAAGAAATTCGAGCAGAACTAGCTTCAAGTTTGGAGGCTATATCAAGTGCACCATTCGCTGAAGTGGTCTTAAACGAGTCCAAGCCATCTGGAGCACTCTTATATGATGTTAGGGTTGATTATTGGAGAAACAGTTCTAGTCATCATGGGCAGGAGTCTTACAAAGCATTGCCAGGGGATTTTTTTTTTTTTACAGAAGCCAAACCTGAAACTGGTTCTGATTTGCAACGAGTTGGGAGGACATGGACTTTTGGATTCATCACTAAAATTTCAGGGGATGATAATAACAGTATGGGTTCTAATTTCAAAGTCAAAGTATCAAATGACCTTGAAGTTGAGGATGGAAAGCAGAAATTCTTGTATATGGTTTTCTTGATGAATATAACTACTAACAAAAGAATATGGAATGCATTGCACAGGTTCGGGAATCTGGAGGTTATTAAGAAAGTTTTGTGCATCGATACTCTGGTAAAAAAAATTGGATTTCTTTTCTTTTCTCTATTTTTTACTTAGAACTTTGCTATAGATTTGATACTCTAGAATTAGTTTTTGTATATATAAGCGTGGGAATTGGTCTTTGTACAAATAAACATGGACATGCAGTTGTATATTTGTATCTATTATTAATATATTAACCTGCATTTTGTAATTGAGTTTATTTCTTTTCTTTTTATGGGAATTTTCATATTTAAACTAACTCTATTTGTAGTATATATCTTGCCATTTTGTATTCCTCACGGTTGACTATTATTAGTTTTTTTGTTTATTTGTTGGTGAAATTGAAATTCTTTTGTCCTAATATTGTAGTTTACTAACTTTCATTTGGAAACTTGATCATGGTTAACAGGTCGAAGAAATTTGCGATCTGTGTCCAGTAAAAAGGAATGAAATCTGCGCAGAAAAACTAGGTCTGTCATCTACACTAAACAAGTCCCAATATGAGGCAGTAGTTGATTCTATTTGTAAAATGCAGTGTAACCACAAGTCTTTTGTGAAGCTTATCTGGGGCCCCCCTGGGACGGGGAAAACTAGAACCCTTAGCTTGTTGCTCTTGAACCTCCTGGGACTGAAATGTAGGACCCTTGTATGTGCGCCAACCAATGCCGCAATTACAGAAGTGGCCTCACGTGTCCTGGAACTGGTGAAACAGTCATTTGACGATGCTGGAAGGAATGCTTTGTTTTGCTGTTTGGGAGATATTCTCTTATTTGGTAATAAGCAGCAAATGAAAGTTTGTTCTGATTTTGAAGAGATATATTTGGATTATCGTGTTGAAAAGCTTGCTCAGTGCTTAGGACCAGTGGATGGCTGGAAGCATTGTTTTGCTTCGATGATAGAATTTTTTGAAGGTTTTGTTTCATGGTACCAAAAGTTTTGTGGGAATGATTTGATCAATGAGAAAGAAGTCAGTGATCAAAATGAAGATAGCAAGGTGGAGTCCAAATTGTTTCTTGGGTCTGTAAGAGAAAATTTTGAAACTTCTGCATTTCCACTTAGAAGATGTGTCTCTATTTTCTGTACACATTTACCCAAAAGTCTCATTCTGGAACATAATTTTCGAAACATGGTATCACTTATTGCCTTACTTGATTCATTTGAGACTTTGTTACTCCGATACATTGTGGTTTCTGAAGTGGAGTTTTTTTCACGTTCAGAAATGATTGATGATTCTCCACAGTTTTTAGCTGATACATCAACTATTCTGTATAGGACAACTGAATGTCTTACTGTTTTAAGATCCCTTCAGAAAACACTCAATGAACTTAACCTCCCATGTACTGTGGACAAAGGTTCAGTGGTGGATTTCTGTTTTAAAATGGCTTCCTCAATTTTCTGCACGGCTTCAAGTTCATACAAACTGCATTCAGTGGTAATGGAGCCACTGCAGTTGTTGGTAATTGATGAAGCTGCACAGTTGAAAGAGTGCGAGTCCATTATACCCCTTCAACTCCCGGGTACAAGGGATGCAATTCTTATCGGTGATGAATTCCAGTTACCAGCGATTGTGAATAGTAATGTGAGTAATTTCTACTTGGCGTTTGATATGTCTATCAGTCTATGGACTAATGCTAGTTCACTTAGGTGGTAATTGTCAATTTTTTGTCTTAAATATGTTCTCAACACATTCCATATCTTTCTTTTGTAGGTTTCCGACAAAGCTGGCTTTGGAAGAAGTCTGTTTGAAAGGATGAGTCTATTGGGTCATCCAAAGCACCTTCTTGATACCCAATACAGAATGCATCCCTCAATAAGCTTGTTCCCCAACTCAAAATTCTATAATAATCAGATCATCGATGCACCTAATGTTAAGAATAAAAACTATAAAAAACGCCATCTTCCTGGTCCTATGTTTGGCCCTTATTCTTTCATTAATATTTCTGGTGGGAAAGAGATGCTTGATGTTCAACATAGCAGGAAGAATATGGTTGAGGTCGCGGTTGTGTTAAAAATAGTTCAGATGCTATACAAAGGTATTTTCTTGGTTTAATATCCCATTTCATGAATGTTTTCACCTTATTAGAGTTGATTCAACATATTCTATCAGATTTAGTGGATGTTTTCATGAAATTATTATTGATTCAACGAATACCTCTACCCACTATGTGGAGTTAAATGTAACAGTATTTTTTTCCTGCAAGTTTACTATCTAAAGAAATCTCTTTTTTAAATCAGAAGGGTGTAATTTTCCATCGTTGCTTCAAAAAAGTGGTCATTTTTTCCCAAAAGACAGTGAAGAAACAATATAGTAAAACTGAAAACATTGAAGTCCAATAACTTTTAGAAATCCTGGCATATCTCATTATCTCTTCTATGTACAGCATGTAATGAATCAAAAGAGATGCTTAGCGTTGGGGTAGTATCTCCCTACACCGCTCAAGTTGCAGCAATTCAACAGAAACTTGGACAGAAGTATGAGAACCATTGTAGCTTCACTGTGAAGGTTAAATCGATTGATAGGTATCAGGGTGGAGAAGACGATATAATAATATTATCAACCGTAAGATCTACTAGTGGTGGATCAATTGGATTCATTTCCAGCCCACATAGAACTAATGTTGCTTTGACAAGAGCTAGGTATGTCTTCAAATTGGCTTTAATTTGGCTTTTATGTTTATTTAAAGAATCTGAAATTATTATTGGCTTTTGACACCCATACAGGAACTGTTTGTGGATTTTGGGGAATGAAAAAACACTAACTAATAGTGGATCTGTTTGGAAAGAACTAATAACTGATGCTAAGGTTCGTCAGTGTTACTTCAATGCTGACAAAGATGAAGATCTGACAAAGGTCATAGTAGAGGTCAAGAAAGAGCTCGACGAACTGGATGATTTACTTAATGGGGATAGTATACTGTTCAAAGCTGCCAGGTGGAAGGTATATATCTTGTGTATTCGACATTTCACTTCACGTCAATCTTCTTTAATTAAATTCTAATGGTCAATTTGTTTCTATGTTTTGGGTTATGAAATTTTTTTATAGCTTTCACAATACTTGTTTTCAGTTTTTTTTTCCCCTCTTTGGTTTATTTTTCCACATTTGTGTCCTCAGGTGCTTTTCAGTGACATATTTAGAAGATCATTTGTAAAGCTAAAGTCATCCGAGATGAGGAATTTAGTTCTCCTCCTATTATTGAAGCTTTGCAATGGCTGGCGGCCAAAGAGGAGTAAAGACATCATTTGTGAAAGCTCTTTACATATCTTGAAAAAATTCAAGGTTCAGGGACTCTATATTATTTGCTCAGTTGACATAGTTAAGGAGCTATGGTGTATCCAAGTCCTGAAGGTGTGGGATATATTACCATTGGAGGATATTCCAAAGTTGGTTAGACGTTTGGATGGGATATTTGGAATGTATACTGATGATTATCTCAATCATTGCAAGGTTAAATGTTTTGAGGGGTATGTACATTCTTTTGTATTTAAATCTTTTTTGGTATTGAATTTTATATGCTAAGTTCGAGTGAGTTAATTTCTACTATCTGTAGATTGGATGTGTGAACATTCTTCTTTCCAAGTTGAATATCGATTAATTATTATCGTTGGTTATTATCATCATAACCATTTTGGAGTGTAGGGATTTGCTAGTTCCAGCGACTTGGGCATCCTCTGCAGATATTGTTCAATATAAGGATCTTAGCAATACTGGAAGTGAAAAAGTTTCAAATGATGGTTCGTTTGACAGAAAAATCTATGTTGAGGATTCAAGGGTGAATGACAGTTTATTACTGATGAAATTCTCTTCCTTGTCATCTGGTGTGGTCAGCCATTTGCTCTCTGGCTGTGACGGTAGAGAACTGTGCCTTCCTTTTGAGTTAACAGACCAAGAAAAGGAGATCATTTTTTTCAACAGAAGTACCTTTATACTTGGAAGGTCGGGCACGGGGAAAACAACGGTTTTGACAAGGAAGTTATTTCAGAATGAACAACTGTATCATATTGCATCAGAAGGATTTCATGAAGTTGTGAGCAATCTCTCTAGCAATGTTAGTTGGAGATACAAGGCTAATGAGAGTAATGGAGAGACCAAGAGGGACATGTTGCACCAGATTTTTGTTACAGTCAGTCCAAAACTGTGTTTTGCAGTCAAACAACATGTGTCTCACTTGAAAAGGTTAGAAACAAAAGAATGGATAAAACCCCTTTCTTTTTGTTAATATTTTCTTTTCCATGTTATCAGCCTCCTTGCTTGCGAAGGTAAGACTAAGTATATCTAATCTCTAGACCCCACAATGGCGGGACCCCTGTGCACTGGGCTAACTGTTGCACCAGATTTGCTTCTACGTTTTGGGCCTATTCTGGAAAAACACCTAGGTTTCTGGTTTAGAGTTAATATGTAGGTATCCTTTTCTCAAAAAAAAAAAAAGGATCGTGATATTATAAGTATTCTAGCATACCAATCAAAAAAAGTATTCTAGCATGAAAAAAAAAATATGCCTCACTGTTTTGAAGAAAATAGAATAAGAATAGTTTAACCCCCCACCCACACACCCAGAAAAAAAAAAAAAAAGCAATGTGGAGAGCAGCACTAATACTGCTAAAAAGAAAAACTATTTCTTTATTTTCGGATTGGCAGGAAAAGAGAAATGTAACACCTTGTTTCTTTAACAATTTCTGACCTCTCAGACGAATTCAAACCCAAGTGAACTTATGAACATCTGTTAGAGAAAGAAAAAAAAAAAAAAAAAAGAACAAGTGGATCTTGTAATTAAGATTCCCAAAAAATTTCATCAATTTCCAAAATTTCTCGTATCTGTTTATGACTGGGACATCAGGGAATATCTAGAGAGGCATTTTAGGAATCGGTTTGATCCTTTCTCTGTTTATTTCATTTGAAGAAACATTTTTGTATCTAAGATTATGCATGCCAAAATTTTGATTGACAGATAAATGATGGTTATGAATTTGGATGTTATTTTAATTTTGTAGGAATATAGTTCCCAACCTACAATTCTTGTTTTCCCTCTCTTTCTGATTTATTATTAAATTAAAGCAAAAAAGAAAAAGTGGACTAGGATTAAACAGCTAAAGATAATTAGCAGGGAGGGGTGTTAAACTAAGGACTCCCTTGAATTTTATTTGATTGTTTTTTTAAAAAGAAGTTTACAAGTCATAACGGTCATGTATTATGTGAGCATTAGTTGATAGGCATGGTAATTATGTGTGGCTAACCACGTAAGTTTTTTTTTTAAATTTATGTGATTGTTCCAATTTCTTTTCCTTTAATAATTAACTTTTTATATTCAGCTTTGTTTGCGGGGGGGATTCTTCAGCTGGAAGCACTTCGATTCATATGGATGATATTGATGACACAACACAGTTCTTCGATATTCCAGATTCTTTTGTTGATCTTCCACCTAAGTCTTATCCTCTTGTCATTACATTTCATAAGTTTTTGATGATGCTCGATGGCACAGTTGCTGTTTCTTACTTTGAGAGATTCCCTTATGTAAGGCAGCTCTGTCATGGTAAAAACGGTAATTCAAGATCAATTGCATTAGAAACCTTTATCAGGACAAAGGAAGTCAATTATCACAGATTTAGTTGGGCTTACTGGCCACACTTCAATATTCAGATAACAAACAAACTTGAGTCTACCAGAGTTTTTACTGAAATAATGTCTGTTATAAAAGGTGGGTTGCGAGCAGGGGAGGATTGTGATGGTAAACTCAGTCGACAAGATTATGTTTTACTATCCGAGAGTCGTGGGTCAACTTTGAGCGGGAAAAAAAGGGAGAGAATCTATGATATTTTTCTGCAGTATGAAAAGAAAAAAGTTGTTGATGGTGATTTTGATTTGGCTGACTTAGTGAATGATCTTCACCGTCGACTTAAAGAAAAAAGATTCGTAGGTGATGGGATTGATTTTGTATATATTGATGAGGTCCAGGATCTTTCAGTAAGACAAATTGCTCTTTTCAAATATATCTGCAGAAATGTTGAGGAGGGCTTTGTTTTTGCTGGTGATACAGCACAAACAATAGCAAGGGGCGTTGATTTTAGATTTGAAGATGTACGTTGTCTGTTCTATAAGGAGTTTCTTCGGGGGTCGGGACCGGATGTGGTTGATGGAAGAATAGAGAAAGGACAAATCTCAGACATTTTTCATTTGAGCCAGAACTTTCGCACCCATGGTGGAGTTCTAAATCTTGCACAGAGTGTAATTGACCTTCTTTACCATTTTTTCCCTTTATCTATCGATATATTGAGCCCTGAAACTAGTCTTTTGTATGGGGAAGCTCCCATTTTGCTTGATTCCAAGAATAATGAAAATGTGATCAGAACTATATTTCAAAACGGTGGAACTGTTGATGGGAATATTGTCTGCTTTGGAGCAGAGCAGGTTATATTAGTTCGGGATGACTCCCTGAGGAAGGAAATCTGTGACTATGTTGGGAAGAAAGCTCTTGTTCTCACAATCTTGGAGTGCAAGGGCTTAGAGTTTCAGGTAAATTTTACTTTATTATTATTATTATTTTTTTTTGTATTCTTAAGGTGTAATTAGCTTCGAGAGTCGCTTGAATTATGTTGTTGATTTATATCTGATAATCTGGATAGTATTCCTTAATTTCATTTTATATTGTACTGTAGGATGTGCTATTATACAACTTTTTTAGCTCGTCACCTTTTAAAAATAAATGGAGAGTTATATATGAATATATGAAGGAACGGGATCTGCTTGACTCCAATTCTCCTCCGTCCTTTCCAAGTTTCAATCAGGAAAAGCACAATTTACTGTGCTCTGAAATGAAGCAATTATATGTGGCTATCACTCGTACTAAGCAACGGTTGTGGATATGTGAGAATGTGGATGAGCTCTCCGAACCGATGTTTCATTATTGGAAAAAGCTTTCCATTGTCCAAGTAAGACAACTGGATGATTCGTTTATAAAGGAAATGCAGGTTGCTAGTAGCCGTGATGAGTGGAAATCCCGTGGCATCAAGGTCTGTTTCATCTTTCTGTAAACTTATTCTATTGTAATTATATCAGGTCAAGTGCTACTACTACAATTATGCATGCGTCTTTGACTTCCGAAGTTTTACTGCCACTGCTACAAAGTATTACCATAATGGATGTGTAAGATACTGAAACTTTTATATAATACCTAATACATCTCTAGTGCTTTCTAGGCTTATCAATAATTTGAATATGAACTTCTTATCACCAATCCCAAAACCAAAATTTCTTGGGTACTCTTGGACATGCATTTGCCAACTCTCAGACATTGAGAGGTGGCCTTTCCAGTATAAAATTTAAGAATATTGCAAAACTAAAAGAGAAAAAAAAACATGATAAGGATCATGTGGATTTTTTTTTTATCAAATTTCCTGTCTAACATAACCCCATGATTTTCCATTGTGAGTCTTAATATTGTACATTGAAAACATGGAATCTTTAAGTACCTCATAATTTTTTTTAAAAATTTTGTGTGATATATGTATGTTATTTTCATGTCTTACATCTATATCTTTTCCCCTTTAGGAATTTTATGGATCAGCCTGTCCAAATCATGTCGTACTCATATACCTTTTCCATTTCCAAATATTAAACTGCTCATGTCTTTTCAATTTCTGAACGTTTTGAACTATTCATAAACAATTTACACTCACTCATTGCAGCTCTTTTATGAGGGTAACTACAAGATGGCAATAATGTGCTTTGAAAGAGCCAGAGACAGGTATTGGGAAAGATGGGCCAAGGCCGCTGAACTTAGAGTTACTGCTGACTGCATGCATGGTCCAAATCCTGAAAGGTTGCGCATTTTGCTTGAGGCTGCTGAAATATTTGATTCTATTGGCAAGGCCGAATTGGCTGCGCAATGCTTTTTCGAGTCAGAAGAATATGAAAGAGCTGGTATAATATTTTCGTTTCATTTATATATAAGTTTTATACTTTATTTAGAGGAATTTCATCTGCCATATCTGACATGTACAGGCAGATGATCCTATTCTATCGTTTTTAATAATTTGGATCAGCTTGCTTAATTCATATCTTCCTGAAGATTGGATCAATATATTAGTATAAATTTGTAAGATTTAGATGGTATATTTGTTTATCATGAACTGGAATTTTGAGGTTCATATATTTTTTTGTTGGATTAACATAATTTTTTGATGAAATGAAATTTATGGGTTAAAGTTACCCTAGAGCTCTGGCCATTCACATATAATAAGTTTTGGATGGTTACATACGACAATCTTAGTGCAAGGGCATATCTTGAACCTTCATTTGAAGGCCTTGTATTCTAGATCAAATTTTAAATTTGTTAATAAATTTAATTAAATAGTTCCAATCAAACTTTTAGGAAGCTATAAGAACTTTTGAGAAGGAATTGTATCAATTATGCAAATTAGATGAAAAGACTAATCTAATTAGGCCAGTTTCTTGCATTACTAATTGACCGACTGATAGAGTTTAGATAATTTTTCCTTTATCTTGACACGGTCCTGTGAAACCATATAATCTGTCAATTTGCATTACTAATTTGGTCAGTTTCTTGCATTACTAAGAGAAATCCAGATTGCCCATTTTGGCGTTGCAGAAATTGTGACATTCAAATTGTAACTTGTTGATACAGGAAAAGTTTATTTGGAGCAATGTGGGGACTCTAAGCTGGATAGAGCTGGAGAATGTTTTTCGCTAGCAGGATGTTATAAGCGTGCAGCTGAAGTATATGCGAGAGCCAAATCATACTCTATGTGCCTGTCTGCTTGCATTGATGGGAAGCTCTTTGACTTTGGTTTGGTTTATATACAGTCCTGGAAACTACACACAGAAATGGATAAATTAGTTCTCGATTTTCTGCAACAAGGGGCACTTTATTATTATGAGCTCAAAAATAGTAAGGCAATGATGAAATTTGTCGAGTCTTTTCATTCCATGGATTCAATTCGTTCCTTCTTGAAGAATTTGAATTGCCTCGATGAGCTCCTCTTGATGGAAAAAGAACAGGGAAACTTCCTGGAAGCTGCTGACATAGCAAAGCTGAAGAAAGATCTCCTCCTAGAAGCTGATCTTGTAGAGAAGGCTGGGTATTTTAGAGAAGCATCATTGCTTATTCTTTGGTATGTGTTCTCCAACTCACTGCATCCACTCAGTAGCAAATGTAGGCCACCTAAGTGGCTTACGCAGAAGGACAAGTTATTAACAAAAGCGAAGTCAACTGCAAAGAATCACTCTGATCCCTTCTACGACTTTGTTTGTAAGGAGGCTGAGATTTTATCAGAAGAGAAGAGCAATGTTAATGTGTTTGAGATGGGGTTGCAGTTCATTCAATTCTGGAAACAGAAGGCACCTACAGGTGTTGGTAGGATCAAAAGAGGTTATGAAATAGATAAAATTGAACAAGATACGTTAGAAAGATGTGCACATCATTATCATGATCTGAAAGATAACAGAACAATGATGAGATATGTCAAAGCTTTTCATTCCAGGGATTTGATTCTTCCTTCTTGAAGAATTTGAATTGCCTCGATGAGCTCCTTTCGATGGAAAAAGAATGGGGAAATTTCCTGGAAGCTGCTGACATAGCAAAGCTGAAAAAAGATCTGCTCCTAGAATCTGATCTTGTAGAGAAGGCTGGATATTTTAGAGAAGCATCATTGCTTATTCTTTGGTATGTGTTCTCCAACTCCCTGCCTCTACTCAGTAGCAAATGTAGCCCCCCTAAGTGGCTTACGAGCAAGGACAAGTTATTAACAAAAGCAATGTCAATTGCGAAGAATAACTCTGATCCCTTCTATGAGTTTGTTTGTAAGGAGGCTGAGATTTTATCAGAAGAGAAGATCAATGGTAATGTGTTTGAGATGGGGTTGCAGTTCATTCAATTATGGAAACAAAAGGCACCTACAGGTGTTGGTAGGATCAAAAGAGGTTATGAAATAGATAAAATTGAACAAGACATGTTAGAAAGATGTGCACATCATTATAATGATCTGAAAGATAACCGAACAATGATGAGATATGTCAAATCTTTTCATTCCAGGGATTTGATTCGTTCCTTCTTGAAGAATTGCCTCGATGAGCTCCTTTTGATGGAAAAAGAATGGGGAAATTTCCTGGAAGCTGCTGACATAGCAAAGCTGAAAAAAGATCTGCTACTAGAATCTGATCTTGTAGAGAAGGATGGAATATAATGGGCTTCATGTCTGTGGCTTCAATCATTAAGGTAATGGCCTAATTATACAGATATTGTGTTTAAATGTTAATGGTAACTATATGACAATATTAGCATTTAAACGTGTATTTCTCTTCTATATTTCTAGGTGGAAGTGGAGAAAATTTTTCAGTTATCATCTGCTGCAGTGGCCTCTTGTCAAGAGAATTCCTATCCAAATGATAACCTTTTAGTGGAAGCCAAGAGCATGCTTGCTGAATTGAAGCTGCTTTCGTTTGCATTGGATATAAGGTCAGTTTGAATTTTTTAGATCATTATTTAACTTCAGATTCTCGCATGCTTTGAATTCACATATTTGGTTTGGTTTGGTGGCCCTATTTGTTCCATGGGCAAATAGTAATCTTGGGTTCTGGTGAGATGTGCCTTTTGTAGATGTCTTCTGGTATGTTAGTAGTGATTTTTGTTCTTTTCCCAAGTTGTAAGCTGCAAGGA
Organism: Nyssa sinensis; assembly: GCA_008638375.1. Taxonomy (NCBI): domain Eukaryota; kingdom Viridiplantae; phylum Streptophyta; class Magnoliopsida; order Cornales; family Nyssaceae; genus Nyssa; species Nyssa sinensis. Next base: position 12,264,386 of record CM018042.1, on the reverse strand, counting down.
TGCATTTCAACCCAAATAAATGTGTATATGTGACCCTTTTGCATCTGTAAATGTTGAAAACTTCAATGGATGCAAATATATATTCAAGGAAACTTTCTGTACCGTGATATTCTCTTACAGCCGGGGTTTTATTTTTTAAAAACTTCACCATCAAGGCATCAACTGATCAGAAATACATAGAGTCAATCAATGTATTGGATCATACAAAACTGATCAGAAATACATAAGAGTCAATAATGCCTATATGTGTGTATATGCAATATATTATATATAAATGCATATATATTTTATAATTATGATAATAAATTTTATGTAAGAAAATTGTTCAATTTCAGGTAATAGGTTGTTTGAGACCTTGGACAATATTCACTATTGGATTATCTCAATAATTTTTAAAATATAATCAGAGTCGAAAGGTTTCAAAGAGTACTTGTGAGATTATCTAACCCTTTTAGTGATTTTCAAAAAACATATTCTGTTTATCTTTCTATACTCTCGCTCTCTTATCTGTGTGTATTCTATTTTTAATTTTAAGAGAGAAAGAAAAAACAAGTCATCCCACATCATCTCGCGCCTGGGGTTTGTGCCTAGAATTTAAAGATCTACTTTCCCTTAAAATTTAGATCTTTAAATTCTAGGCCTAGAATTTGAGGTTGTTAGGTGAGTTTTATCTTTCTATGCATGTTTGATTTTACCGCCAAAAATCATAAAATTGTTAGAATTTCTTTTTGTTAATAACAATTACTGGGATCTTATAATTAATATTTCTCTTAACTAACTATTAGAGAGTCAACTTTAATTATAAAGTAGTTGTGAAATATTTTAAACTGATTTTAAATCAAAAGAAAAGTAGAAACTTTCAAAATGCAATAATAGATGATGACATAAAAATCTGGTAAGAAAATCAACGGTCTAGATTGCCTTTTAGGGTAACATCAATTTTAGGGTTTCAAATTAGAATTGGGATAAGGTAATTTCAGAAACACTAGAAATATTGTTTGCAATTATTAAAAATCTTAGAGGAGGTAAGTATTTTATAAAATAAAAAAAACAATTTTGTTTTCTTTAATTATTCTTTACTTTATTACCATAATTTTAATTATTTATTATTGTTATCACTATTTCTATTATTATCATTAGTTTAGGACAACTTTTATACCTTTACAAATTGGGAGTATTGGACTAGGAATTATATATATATATATATATATATATAATTATTGTACTAACCTTATTTATAATTTTTTCTTCCCAATATTTTTAAACCTCATTGTAGTTAACACTTAACCACAGTTACCAAAACTGTGGTTAAGTGGATGAAGATGAAAAATAAAATATTAGTCCTTTCATTTTTACAAATCACTCTTTACTTTGCTGTCATAATGCCCAAATTCTACAAAACTTACTTCCTTTTACAGCACTATCAGATTCTCTTTTCCAATAATCGGAATTAGTCAATTGGGCTACCTCCCTTGGTAACCAATAACTCTTTTTAAAAAGAGGTCATAAGTTTTACTCTCATTCTCTTCACTAAAAAGGGGATATATAGTTTATTTATTTTTCACAGTTTTGAGTTAAGCTTGTTTCCGTTGTTGGGTTAGTTGTGCTTGTTTCCGTTCTTGGGTAAGTTGGGCTTGTTACTGTGATTAGATTTAGATTGTTCAATTTTTCAGGTCCAAAATCGAGAGACTCATTGGAATTATAATGTAATGAGATTGATTGTACATGTACCTTCCGTTGACAATAAAAAATAATCGGAATTATAATTTCCTTCTTCAAAATAAAATAATTGAAATCGTAATCACCTTTTCAAAATCAAATCAAATTGGAATTATAATCTTCTTCTCAAAATCAAATTGAGCTCAAATCGTAATCTCTTTTTCAAAATCAAACGATTTAGACTTATAATTTAATTTTCAAAATAAAACTGAACCAGAATCGTAATTTTCTTTTTTAAATCTAGTTGAATTGGAATTGTAGTTTTTTTTTCAAATCAAACTGAATTAGGAACACAATTTCCTTTTTCAAATCAAATTTAGTTGAAATCGTAATTTTTTACTTTCAAAATTAAGTCAAATTGGAATTGTAATTTCATCTTTAAAATCAAACCAAATTGGAGTTATAATTTCATTTTCAAATTAAATTGAATTAGAATTGTAATTTCCTTTTCATGAAATCAAATGATTTGAATCATAATTTTCTTTCCAATTGAAATTGTAAATTCCAAAGAAGTCTTTTTTTCAAAGGCTAGCACCCGGTGGGGGAGGGGGTCTATTCTATACCTTAAATTAACTAGAAGTGACATAGTATTGGAGACACTTCTTTTTTTTTTTTAATACATTTCAATTTAATATATTTTCAATACATTTTTTTCCAATTTTATATAATATGTGTAGTTTGATAATCTTTTAGGGATGTTTTTGTTGGATAGTGTGGATTCGAATAAGTACTTGACACTATTCTCTCGTTCGCGGATCCAACTGAAGGTATTTTTGGCATTTTATATTATTTTCCTGTTACTCTAATACTATGTATTTATAATTGAAGAGTCACATCTTATTGTACTAAAATTTTGTAACAATTTAAGAGCATAGGAAAACTGCAGCAGCCGTAGGTATAACCCGTATGATTTTAGATTGGTTCTTATTTTCTTGTTTGCTTTCATGTCTCACCAATATTAATTAGATGCTTATATTCCTAATAGTTTTGAGATATCTAACAGCTTCTCCTAGTACAATCAAATCTTCAAACCAACCAAATCAAATTGCCCTTTCGTGGTCAATTTTCAAAAGTTGAAACACTTTTTTTTTTTAAGAAAAGCTTTGATTTTCTTAAGATTCATTTAAATGAAAAATAAAAAGACCTTAAAGTCAAGTATGGCAACCTTTGGCTTTATCAAGCTTTTTTGCTTGTCAAATGATTTTGGAACTTGCTTTCTCTGCTCATTAAATTCTTTTGTGTATATATATATACACGGCGAGAGAGGAAGATGATTATGAGTCTCTTTTTCTTTTAGCAAAGGTGCAAGTGCTTGTACTAACATTTCTAGGTTCATTTCTTTCCATTTTCACTTCCTTAATAACTAAGTTACACATTCCTCTCTCTAAGCATTTATCTGTTAGATGGTATTAAAGGGTAGGGAAGTGAAATGATGTTTTGTTACTGTCATTGTTGGAAGCAATCATACATAAAGAGAGAACTGATGATGGAAGGAAGTGGGCGTAGCCAGGATTTTGTGTAGCGGGGCAATTTAAAACTCAATAGTAAAATAAAATTTTAATTTCATAAAATCTGTAAAATAAATTATTACCAATGTATTTTGATGAATAATAAGAACAAAAATTTTAAAATTTGATCAAAGTATTAACAAAAAAAATAAGAATAAGTCAGATCGAACAATTAATACTTTTTTATGGTATAACCAAAAAAGTTACAATTTTCCCATACCTTATATAAAAAATTTGCCTCATTTGGGTATATTATATATATATATATATATATTTACTATTATTTAAAGAAAAATATTTGCACAAGATTTGACATTATTTTCAGAAAAATATTAATCTTAATTTGTAATTCTTATACAAAAATTTTAATTTAATTATTTCTAACGAGTGTTCATTTATTCAACAAGCATAAATCATTTTATTCATTTTGATGGCCTCTCTCATTCTCTTTTTTTATTTTAAGTTTTTAATAACTAACTTGAGAGTTTTTTTTTTGGATGAGTTGTGAAGAATACATTTAAACTAGTTGTAACTATTTACAAATAATGAAACATTAAGAACCCTCATTTGATATGTCATTCAATTGAGATTTAGACTAAAATAAATTTAAAATGAAAAAAGAAAGATATATATTGTCATATCTTTATTAGTTTGAGCTTAAGATCATTGCTTAGTCTATACTGTGTTAAACCACTACTTTTTCAAAAAAACTTAAATTAATATAATTGACATGCTTATTTAATACTCTAACAATTGATTTTTCTGGTTTCTATCCACAAATACAAGTAATTAGAAAATTTGTCAAAACAAATTAATATAGTGGGGGGCAAGCATGAAAAAATCTATTCAATGGGGGCAAATTTTGTTTTTTTTTTGAGAATTCAAAAAGTATTAAACTGAACCTATTTTTTTGAAAAATTTCAATGGGGACACCTACTTCCAGTGCCCCCAGTGTAGATCCGCCCATGCCTGTAGACATAAAGGTTTTGTTTGGACGATCGATCGAATAAGAAAGCGGGATTGAATAGGATATAATTAGATCGGATAGGATAGGATATAAAATTATGTGGGATATTAAATATTCTAATCTAGTATTTGGAACTACCCCTGATAAAAGGCCTAGATATGTTGTTATATTCTATTTATATGTTCGGGTGCTTATAGGATATAAGGATCGAATATAAAGTTCGGTCTTCAAAAATTATTTTTATGAAAATCATTTAATTTTTTTCTTCAAATATATGCATACGAGGTATCTAAAATTAAAAATTTATTCCCAAATCAATTGCAAAATCACAATATTTTATAATGTGATTGTGCAAATATCATTCAAAATATAACAGTCTCTTATTTTCAAGGTGACTCAAGAAAAATTATGGTTCATATTACTAAAAATCATCTAAATTAATGACTACATGTGTGTGTATATATAATAGGCCATTTATTGATATAAAAAATACATTAAAAAATTTAAAATATATAAAAAAATTTAAACAATTGATGCTGCACTTTTTTGGGTGATATGTATTCCGAACTCTGCTCCCTGAAGAAGACTCAAAAAGGAAAATCAGAGGACCACTGGATTGGCTCCGGCGGTAGCCGCTCCGATACTTAAGTTAATAAACTGAATTGAAAAGACTGTAAAGTAAGCCAAAGAATGAGCATGAATGTAAAAGCGTACATTGGGGTTTTATTTATAGGCTTAGTGGTTCCTAAGTTGATTAGGACTCGGAGCCATGAAAGCAGGGATTTGATCATTAGAGTATGGCAGTTACTATGTTCGACACTACACTTAAGAGATTACCATGGGTGGCAGTTTCTTTGTAGAAGACTGTTTCTTTATCCTCTGCTCGGCAGGTTTTTAAGGCAGTGATGACCTCTGAACCATGAGGAGTGCTCTGAAGGTCTGTGCTCAGACCTGTGAGTTCTGTAGGAGCTTAGATCTATTCTGAACGGCCGAGCTTTGCCTAGTTTGTAGGCATACGTGTCACATGAGGATTGGTCTGTCACTTTGTGGTATATCAACTACTCCCCCCCTAAGCCTTAGTTTGAGCTCAAAGCGTAACTAGGGCTATGAGCCCCCGAAAAGTCACTCGTTCTGTCTTCTCGTTTTCCAAGATGACTATTGGTGCGTCATTTATTGCGCAGCCGATTTTTGGGCTTCCAAGGTCATCATTGCCTGTAACCGTCGCGACGGTTTACCTTGGTGGGCCCCAGTTTCTGAATGTATATAAAGAGGGAAAGGAGCTTTGTACGTCTTTTTTATTATTTCTCTTGTACTCGGAAGAAAGAAAGAAAGAATCCGTCATTGTCGAATTAGAGTGCCAAACCATTGAAGCTTCTTCCTCTTTTCAGGTTTGATTTTGGTTCTTGCATTCCTCTTTTCATTGTTCTTCTTCTTCCTCCTTTTGGTTGTTTTTGGAAATGTCGGACTCCACTGCATCCTCCAGTGTCGGTAATAGTTCAGAAAGTCCTTTGGAGACTTCTGCATCATCCCATACCCTTACTAGAGATAGTAGTTCCTTGGGGGATAGGTCAGAAGGATCTCGTTCTAACCCCGAGGTTAGGATTGTATACGCATTTTTAGAGCCTAGAAATAAAAGGGGGAAAATCTCTGGTAGAATCTCTCAAAGAGAGGAATGACAGAGCATTGTAACCCCTTCCATGTTAGACGGTCTGAGGGATGAATTTGATTTTCCAAAAAATGTCACCCTTAAGGCCCCTGATTCTATAGATCGTCCTTCTGACATTAGGGAAGGTGAAATTTGTGTTTATACCGCTTGGTTTGAGATAGGGCTGCAACTTCCTTTCCCTAGGTTGCTTAGGGAGTTTTTCTGTTGGTTCAATCTTTGTCTTGCCGACCTGAACTTGAATAGTTGGAGGCACCTGTTAGGGTTTATAGCTTTAGGTCGTCTGAACAACGTTGAGGTCTCCCTAGACTTGATCCGTAGTAAAATAGATCTTATGTCACGACCCGAAACCCACCTTGTGCGAATCTCGCATCGCGACCGCCACCCTCAAGCTCGGAGACCTTAGGGCGAAGGCTCGCATAAACAGCGGTATCGAATAGATGTGCGACATGTGATTGCGGAAGCGTGAAAAACTTTTTCTTTTCTTTTCTTATTTTTAAATTACGCACATCCGTCCGGTACTGCCACTCCTTACATAGCATACATGATTTAACATTCAGAGTATAACTAAAAGCTTTAAGACTTCATAAATACAATACATGTTTAGTTGCCCCGTGGGGCTTAATACATATCCTTGTACCGTTTACTAATACAAAAGTTCAAACTTAAAGTTCGTAGTGCTAGACAAAATAATTACTTGAACCAATCTTCCAAAAATGGTAGACTTCATCATCATCGTCCTCAAAACTAATACTGCCGTAAGTCACCTGAAAGGGGGGTCCGAACAAAGTCCGGGTAAGCTAATCTAAGCTTGTGAGCAATTCCAGTATTCGTCATGGGGTTTCAATTAGCAGTGATTTTTAGTACATAAGAGTTTATAAAACATTCACTGCCAATTGCTCATATACTTGAACATAGAACATATGCATTTCTTAAAACAGATAGCTTTGAAACATTAAAAGTATTCAAGCTTAACACGTACTTCATCAAATAAAGTATATAACTTTAAAACATGTAAATATGCGTTTCTTAAAACAGATAGCTTTGAAACATTTAAAAGTATTCAAGCTAAACTCTTACTTTGTCAAATAAAGTATATAACGTTAAAACATATAAATATGCGTAGTGAAAATGAGGGTAAAACCTGCTTCCATTTTCACAAAACCTTTTTCATCTTTCCACTTTTTAACAGGAGAATCCGTTTCGAACCGGACCCTAGTTTTACTAGGCACTTTTCTGAGAATTTGAGAACCCGAAAGGAGCTCAAGAGTTTGTGATGCTTATGCATCATTATCTTACAAAACATAGCTTCTTCAAGAAATGTTTTTCATGAGCATCTAAAACATAATGTTCAGGACTTCATGCTAAAATCTTCAAATACTTAGAATATACAAATTCAGAATATTTTAACAAGATTTGGCATTTAAAACTTAGACATGCTAAAACATATCTTTAAGAAAAACTGTAGCTAAAAGCTATTTACTGAGCATGTCACAATTTATAAGAACAGAATATTTAAAACAAGAATCACATAAATACTGAATTTGATATTCAAATGCTTCACATACTTTGAACTTAAAACTTCTTCAAATCCATGGAGTTAAAATCTCCACTTCAAATACAAGGTTACTCACCTTGGTCCTTTAGGGTTAGTGCTAATAATGCGCTTTCCCACTTCCTTTGTAGTTCCTAAGAACAATTCATAAACATCTCATCAACTTCACATTCATTGTAATAGCATTTCGATATTCCTTAACTTATGCTTAAATCGTATTAGATCCTAAAACGATTTCATAATTTCATATGTACTTAACTTAACTCGTACTCTTAACCTATGACACAATTTAATGTGTTAGAAATTAAATTCATTTCAATTTATACTCTTCTGGTAGCTCCATTAAATTTAATTTAAATTTATTTACTTCACATATTTACGTGTCGTGTCTTTTCGTAATTCATTTTCTCGTATACGCCTTAGATTAGTACTTTGGCATTACTTTAATTTATAGTCATTTGACAGATGTTATTCATCAAATTTTATGTCTTTTTATTTTAGATATTTCTTTTGGTCAAATAGACTCTACCATTGAGTTCGGAGCGTCGAAGAAAGTCGGTTTAGGCTTTCCCAGAATTTAATTCGGACTTTTGTATGAAAAAGGGCAAAATAGTCATTCACCATTTTACGTGTCGTATTTTTTCGTACTTCGTTTCATAATTTGGACCTAACCATTGGACTCAGAAGGTCCAAGATAGTAAGAATACACTAATGATTTGTTAATTTTGAACAAGAGGTATTTTGGTCATTTACCCCTTTACATGCTTTTATTTTTTGGGACCCCATCTCATAAAACGGACCCTACCATTGGCTTTAGAATATCCAAAATAGTAAGGATACACTATTCATATGTTTAATTTGGACTTCATTTATTTCATATATGACCCAAGGGCAAAATAGTAATTTTACTTTATTTATTAAATAATTAAATTAATTATTTAATTATTTTTTCAGGGGCTTAATTGCATAAAATTCTCATTAGTTGGGCCACAGTAGGATTTTCCAAAATTTTTGGGGTCAATCCGCAAATACTGAAAGTATTGGTTTATTTAATTTTTAATTAAATTATAAAACCAATGGATTCGGTCCAAATCCAAGTGAACCGGTCCGATTCACTTGCAAACCAACCGATTTAGCCGGTTTTACACGTAATGCTGACGTCAGGATGACGTCAGCCCTAATGTTTTAATTTTAAAAATTAAAACATTGCCGTTTAAATAAAAATCATAACTCGTTGGATCCGGATTTGACCCAGACCCGTAACCGACCTATAGTCCGACCCGACCCGAACAGTGTCATCTTCCCCACGAAGTCGACCCTGTTCACTGCAAAACCCTAGATTTTTCCAGTCCAGTTTCGTGATGTTTTGATGGTCCATTTCGTCTGTTTTCTTTTCCAATAAACTCCTAAGGCTTTAAGGTATATTTTTGCATCGATTTAGGGCTTCGAATTTAGCTTAGTGACTCGGTTTAAGTCGCGATAACTCGACCTGTAAATCGTCGGTTTATGCTCGTTTCTTGATGGTTTTTCATGGGGTTTAGCTTGTTTTGATCCCCTATTCATGGGGATTCAGTTTTCGTTTAAAAAAATGGATTAAATCATGAGTTTAAAGGTTTGGGTTGTAAACCTGTAACTTGAAACTCGATATTTGGAGGACTTTTCTCGAGTTTTTTTATCGCAGTTCTATGTTATTAGAACACCCTTAGGGTCTTCTTGTAGTCTCATTACACCAAACTCAGTTTGGTCGCCATGGGTTTAGACCTGCTATAAACAAGGTCCTCCCATGGCGGTTTTTCATGGGTTTACATTTTTTGGGTGTTTTTAAGCTTAAACTTCATGCGTAAACAAATCTAAACATGTTCTACATATCACATATACAAAATGAAGGCTTAAAACAGTGTATACATAGCAAAATTCTAGAGAGAGAAAAAGTGATAGTTTCATGTATTCTCACCTTTCTCCTTCGGTTTCTCTCCTCTTTTCCCTTTGCTTTCCACCATTGGAACTCTTCCACTCTCTCTTTCTCTCCTTTTCGTGTTTTGCAAATGAGGTGTGTATATAAAATGTATTTAAGTGTATATGTATATTTCTCTCACTCAAATTTGATTTGCCCCTTCATAACTCCCTCTGATTCACCTTTCATTTCACTCTCATACTCCTTTTCAAATCAGGCCTTACCCCGCCTTACTTCCTACCGTACTTCCCCACCTACTTGATTATAATATACATATATAGGTAACTCCCACCTTACCTCCATGTCTCCATGTATATATATAAATATATATATATATATATTATACACACAGCCGTCCCATATATATATATATATTATATTTATTTTATTTTATTTCTCCTATATCCAAGTATTACATGTATATAATTATACATATATAAATACTTACACATGCTTGGTCACATAATACACTTTTATGTGTGTATTTTCTATTTATTTTAATTAATAATCAATTTCATAAACTTAATTAACTAATTATTTTAAATTAATTAATTGTTTTCCTTAAGTGTAGACATCTTTACACTAATTTTTCTTAACCTCGTAATACGTGCCCAATAACTCAATATTTTGGGTCGGGGTATTACATCTTAAGTATATGAGGTCGGAGAGCCTCTATTATATGTCTTTTGATAGGGGGTTCAGACCCTTTTCTTTTGTACCGACTTCCAACAAGACTTGGAAGAAACGGTATTTCTTCATTAGTGGAGGATGGGAGATGGAAGACCTTGAGGATCAGATCTTTACATTCCCCCGGAGCACGGGGTTTATGGGTGAGACCCCCTTTTTTGTGATTTTTGCTTTTGTTTATGTCTCTACTTTTGTATTGTTTAATTAACTGTTGCTGTTGTATCTCTTGTGCAAGTAAAAGCACCAAGAAGAGGCTATTCTTCACACCCATTCTTAAAGACCAGTACAACAGGCTTCTTCAGACCCATAACAAGGACTTTAGATTTATCCTTGAGCCGAAAAGTCCAATGGCCCCAAAAAATAAAAATAAAGCTAAAGATGTGAAGAAAACTGTGTTCAACAGTTGGGCCCCTATAAAGAAGAGGGCGGCGAATCCCTCTCCTCTTGTGGGTTCTTCCCAAACTAAGAAAAGGAGGACCCCTGTCGTTCCCTCCACCTCTACACCACCTAAGAAGGGTGTGGTGATTTTTGATCCTTCCACTTCTGCACCACCCAAGAAAGGCATAGTGATTTTTGAGCCTGCTTCTACTTCGGCTCCGAAGGTCCCCAAAAAGGGGAAAGTGAGGGTGGTAGTTGACTTGGATATGATGCCGAATAGATACAAGGCTGTACAAGAGGCCATTAATGATTTTTGGGAGAGTGCCCCTCAGAAGCACAAGGCACAGAGCACTCGACAGACCATCGGTGATGCGATGAGCTCGCAGCTGAAGGTAATTATTGTGCTGTCTTTTTTTTTTGTGTTTTGCTCCACTGCCTATTCTCATCTATTTTTTGCTATTTTGTAGACGTTGCATAGCCTGGCTGCCTTGATGGACCTGCCTTAGATCCTGAGGCTGTAGAGAAGCTTCAAAATGATTTGGACGAAGCCAAGCTTCAGCTCGGCACAGCTCAATCGAAAGTCTCTGCTACTGAGGAAGAACTCAAGGAAGTGAGGAATTCCCTCTCTATCATGGAGTCCGAGAGGGATTCCCTTAAGCCTGAGAGGGATTCCTTGCAGTCGGAGATGGACTCCATCCTCTAGAAGCTGGAAGGGCTACGGAAGGAGAATGGCGCACTTCAAGTCTCCATTGCTCTGAAGGTCGAAGAAGCCAAGGCTAAGACCGAAGTTGAGATGAGGACTGAGGTGGAGGAGATGGGTCGGGAGTTTGTGCAATATGGCTACAACGATTTCAAGTCCAAACTTCTTGCCAAATTTCCAAAATTTGACCTGTCTGCCATTGAAGGTGAAGATGGTCCTACTAGCCCTCCAGCTTAAGAGATGAACTTTTGTAATAATTTTTTTTTTACTGATGTACCCAAACATATTTATCAATGATACTATCTTTTCCTTAGATCTCCAATCGTTCTTTCTCTTTTGAATGATAATACTTGTAAATTTTGAGGTTGATTAATCTTTGTCCCAAGTCCCACTGCTCTGTAGTGTATAAATAGGATTCAGCCCTTCAAACTTGCAATTGACGTAAGTAAAGTTGTTCGAGAACTAACTGTATTTCGGACCAACTCCTTAATTGGTCATGATTAGTGGGTTGTCTTCCGAGCTGCATGACTTGCAATAATTCGAATAAAATTATAATAACTGTATAAGTTTCTCAAAAATAGGAAAATCAAAGTAAGCAACTGAGCCTGAGTCTAAAATTAGAGGCATTTGAATTCGAACTTGTACTGAATAACCTGAAAAGCAAGTTTTGTGAAAGCTAACTGTCCAGGGCTTAATTGCCGAGCTAAAAAACTTGTAATAATAACTGGACTGATAGTATTTGAAAAAAGATCTTTGATAATCAACACCTCTACTATTAGAACAGATTCTCCAGAACCTACTGATAAGAACTTAAGCAACCAGATTCATAACAGTTGGTTATAATGGGCATCTGACTAAAAGAATGTTTGTAACTATGTAGCTGAGCAACTGAGTTAAACCTTTTCCCTTCAGTTTGGGAAATAACCAAGTAGTTTTAATGAAATGGGTCAGACATGAAGGTATGTACATTGAATAGACCTGACAGGAGGTCTGTGCATTAAGATGGAATAGACATGAGGTCGGTACATTAAGATGGACCAGACATGAGGTCTGTACATTAAGATGGACCAGACATAAGGTGTGTACATTAAGACGGACCAGACATGAAGTCTGTACATTAAGATGGACCAAACATGAAGTCTGTACATAAAGATGGACCAAACATGAAGTCTGTACATTAAGATGGACCAGACATGAAGTTTGTACATTAAGATGGACCAGACATAAGATCTGTACGTTTAGATGAACCAAACATAAAGTCTGTACATTTAGATGGACCAGAAATAAGGTCTGTATATTAAGATGGACCAGACATGAAGTCTGTACATTAAGATGGACCAGACATGAAGTCTGTACATTAAGATGGACCAGACACGAAGTCTATACATTTATATGGGAACATTTCATGGAATATTAAAAGAAAAAATCTTTACTAATAATACCTCTGTAAGTGCTCTCTATTCCAAGGCCTAGGAACGGGTTTCCCATCCATGTTCTCTAACCAATAAGTGGTAGGTCTAACAGTCTTTGTTACTCTGTAAGGGCCCTCTTAGTTGGGTGATAACTTTTCCATAGTGGGATCTTTGGTGTTCGAAAATACTCTTCTTAGGACAAGATCTCCAATTTGAAAGCTGTCAAGCTTTAACCCTGGTTTAGAGTTGCTTGCCTTCCTGTGCTGATTTGCCTCCATCCTGATCCTGGCTTGCTCCCTTTTTTCTTCAAGTAGGTCTAAATTCTCTACGAGCTACTGATCATTGGCCTCTTGGTTGAAAGCTTCAGACCTCAGGGTAGGTATACCGATTTCAACAAGGATCACCGCTTCGGTACCGTAGACAAGTGAAAAGGGAGTTTTCGAGGTTGGTGTTCTTCTAGTTGTTTTGTATGCCTAGAGTACTCCAGGGAGTTCTTTTACCCATCTTCCCTTGGCTTCTTCCAACCTCTTCTTAAGAGCATCAAGGATTCTACGGTTAGTGACCTTTGCTTGCCCGTTGGCTTGGGGATGACCAGGAGAGGAAAAATGTTGATTAATATGCAGGTCTTGGCAGAAGTTCTTGAAAATTTTACCAGTAAACTGCAGTACCGTTGTTTGAGACGATCACGCATGGTATGCCGAACCTGCAGACTATATTCTTCTAAGTGAAGCTCTTGACTTCTTTCTCAGTAATGTGTGTTAGAGGCTTTGCTTCCGCCCATTCGGAGAAGTAGTCAATGGCTACTAGTAGATATTTCCTGTTCAGTGTGACTTTAGGCAATGGGCCTATGATGTCCATCCCCCACTGAGCAAAAGGCCATGGGCTGGTGATAGGGATGAGCTCATGGTGGGGCCGATGTTGGTAGGGAGTGAACCTTTGGCACTTGTCACACTTCCAGACGTATTCCTTAGCCTGCCTCAACATTCCAGGCCAGTAGTAACCTTGCGTCAGAGCTCAGTGTGCTATGGTTCTGCCCCCATTATGGTTTCCACATATTCCTTTTTGAATTCCTGCCAAGATATACTGAGACTCTTCTAGAGACAGGCATCTCTGCAAGGGTTGAGAATTAGACCTTCGGTAAAGCCTCCCATTCATAATGAGGTACCGAGCTGCCCTGATTCGGATCCTTCTTGCCTTATTCTTATCCTCTGGGAGAAGCCCTCCTTCCAGGTACTGAAGGATGGGAGTCATCCAGTTTGGGGGTTGTTTTGTAATTTGGGTGACTTGGATCTCTTTGATGCTTGGTCTTGGCTGGTGAGATATTTTCAGCATAGCATCTCCTTCTGTTTTCATGTGAGATGCCATGTTTGCCAAAGCATCAGCTCTACAGTTCTGGCCTTTTTCTATTTTTTGGATAGAGAATGTTTAGAAGGAGCATTTCAGCAAGTTGACCAGTTCTGAATGTCGAAGCATCCTGTCATCTTTGATGGCAAACTCTCCCAGAACTTGGCTAACCACCAATTAGGAATAAGAGAAGACTTCAAGGTTTTGAGCCTCACATTCCTGTGCTAGCTTCATCCCTATGACAAGGGCTTCGTATTCTGATTCATTGTTGGAGGCTCTGAACCCTAGGCTAACTGCCTTTTCTGTCATGAGCCCATCAGGGGATTGTAATACCAAACCGATACCAGAACCACGGTCGGTGGATGATCCTGTCAGTGTAAAGCTGCCATGTTCCCAAATTTTTGCAAAGCTGTGCCCTGTCTTGCACTGCTAGGGTAAACTCAGCAACAAAATTGGCCAAGGCTTGCCCTTTAATTGAGATCCGTGGAACATAGGATATGTCGAACTCCCCTAACTCCACCGACCATTTGACTAATCGCCCTGAGACTTCAGGCTTCCTTAGTACTGACTTCAGGGGGTAGGTAGTTGGAATTTCAATAAAATGAGCCTGAAAGTAGGGTCTGAGCTTCCGTGCTGAGATTATTAAGGCAAAAGCCAATTTCTCAATCTCTGGGTATCTTCTTTTTGTGTCCAGTAAGGCCCTACTGACATAGAATATGGGTTTCTGGACTCCCTTGTCCAGCCTGACCAGAACAGAACTGACAGCATTTTTGGAGACTACAAGATAGAGAAATAGCTTTTCCCCATAGACTGGCTTTGATAAGAGTTCTGGTGAAGCTAGGTATTCCTTCAGTTTTTGAAAGGCTTTTTCACACTCTTTCCTCCACTGTAGAGCTTTATTACCCTTCAGAGCTTTGAAGAACGATAGGCAGCGATTAGTGGATTTGGAGATAAATCTGCTCAGAGCTGCAATTCTGCCATTCAGAGCCTGAATGTTTTTCTTGGTCTTTGGAGACTCCAGTCTAACCAGAGCCCCAATCTGAGTGGGGTCTGCTTCTATACCCCTCTAAGAGACAATGTATCCCAAGAACTTTCCCTTCGTTACACCAAAGGTGCACTTTGAGGGATTGAGCTTCATTTTGTATTGCCTCAGGATGTCAAATGTTTGAGCCAGGTGCTAGAGTACTCTTCCGTAGGCTTTTGACCAGCATATCATCAATATATATTTCCCATGGTACTATCGATCAAAGGGCTGAACATCTTATTAACCAGACACTGGTACTTGGCCCCAGCATTTTTTAGTCCGAACGGCATCATTCTATAGCAATAGAGACCTCATTCGGTTATGAATGCTGTCTTTTCCTGGTCTGAAGGGTACATCTGGATTTGATTATATCTTGAATAGGCATCCATGAAGCTTATGAGTTCGTGCCCTGCAGTAGCATCAACTAGCTGATCTATCCTCGGCAAAGGAAAGCTATCTTTGGGACAAGCTTTATTGAGGCCTATATAGTCAACACAGACTCTCCACTTGCCATTTTTCTTCTTGACCAGAACGGTGTTGGCTAACCAGTCAGGGTAAAATACCTTTCATATCATCTTGGCCTCAAATAGCCTTTGGACCTCTTCATTGATGACCTGATGCCGCTCTAGAGCGAGTGGCCTTCTTTTCTGTCTCACTAATGGGTGGTCTGGATCTACCATCAATTTATGAGTGATGAGGTCTGGATCTATACCCTCCATATCCTTTTTTTCCCAAGTAAACACAAAGAGGTTGTTCTTAAAAAATTCTATCATCTCATCCTGCTCGGTAGGTGTCAAGTTTGGACCTATCTGCAGGTAGCGCCCCTAGGATTCCGAGCTAACCAGTACTTTAATAGGGTCCCCTATGGGCTTGGCCCTACTGTCCCTTCCTCTGGGGCTTAGTGGCTCATCAATTCTAGAAGGGCAGTCTTCTACCTCGTGATAGTGGGAGAGGACAGGATCCCCATATTCACGGGCATGCAGTAATTGCTATTTGGGAGCCTTTACCTAAAGTGCGAGAGCATGACATTCTCTAGAAGTTGGTTGGCATCCTCTAATGGAGTAGACAGCATGATTATGGATGTATTTTAGGCATTGGTGGAGGGTCGAGGTGACTGCTCCCATCTGGTATAGCCAAGTTCTCCCTATTATGACATTATAAGGGGATTTGGCATTTAGAACCATGTATTCAATTATTGTGGTTTTTTGTTCATCTCCCTCTCCTGTTGTTGTGGCGAGGTTAATCCTTCCCAGTGGAGTATTGAGATTCCCATCAAATCCTGCCATGATTATGCCAGTGGGCTTAATGTCACTGGGGTTGAGCTTCATCTGTTTGAAAGGTTCGAAGAATAGTACATTCATCGAACTTCCAGTATCCACGAGGACTCTTCGAATCTCAAAGTTGGAAATTTTAAGGGAGATTACAAGGGCATCACTGTGAGGACAGTGTACTCCTGCAAGATCTTGATCTGAGAACTGGATCTCAGGTACTGGCCTCAATCTTTTCTCGACATTAAAGATCTATATGATGCTAGGAGTAGCTCTAGCCTCCCGAGCATATTGTTTTCTTGATCTATTGGACGTTCCAACTGCCGGGGAATCTGTATGAAGGACGAAGATTACTTGGTTGTTTTGTCATTGAGGCTCATTCCGTCCTTCCCTTTGCTCTTGTCTTTGGTTAGGCCTCTGATCCGGCCTCCTCTGTTGAGGCTTATCATTGCAGCGGTTCTGTCCCCCATCCTGCCTGACAAATTCCTGCAGTCGCCCTCTCCTTATAAGCTGCTCGATTTCATGTTTGAGGGCCTTACATGTGTTAGTTGTGTGCCCACGATCTTTGTGGAAATCACAATACTTGCTCTAGTCCTTGTAGTTGGGGTCACCTTTTAAGGGTTCTGGCCACCTTAAATTTTTTCGAGATCTAACTTGCCGAAGTATGTAAGTTGGAGACGTGTTTAGAGGAGTAAAATTGGTGAACTCTCTTGGTCCCGAGTTATATAAAGTTATGGGCACCATTCTTTTTTCTGGGTTTCTGACTCTCTTCCTAGCTGTATTAGGGTCCCTCTTTTGGTTATCCTTCTGCTGGTCATCTTTCTGGGCTTGCTCTTTAATCTGTCGGGAGGTGTCTTTTGCTTCCTCTAAGTTAATGTACTTCTTGGCTCGATCCATGAGGGTTGCCATGTCGGCAGAAGGACTCTTAGTTAGAGAATCCTTAAAACCTCCCTGAGCAAGACCAGTAATTAGAGCGGCCACTAGAAAGCCTGGGCTGCAATCCGTAATCTTCGTGGGTTCGGCATTGAAGCGCACAATGTACTCTCTGAGGGCTCCTCCTTGGTCTGTTTCACATTTAACAAGAATTCAGGACCCTTTCTCAACATCCTGCTTGTCATAAACCTATCCAGGAATCGCATACTGAGCTCGTAGAAACTGGTGATTGAGTTCGGTGGAAGATGATGAAACCACTTTAGAGCAGTACCATTGAGGCTGGTCACAAATGTTCGGCACATAAAGGCGTCGGAAGCACCATGTAGGGCCATGGTGTGTTGGTAATGGGAAATGTGGTCCCCCGGATCCCCTGTCCCATCATAAGGAGTGAATTTTGGGACAACAAATTTCTTTGGCCTCTCCTCGGCCATGATAGCAGGGGTGAAAGGTGTGGCAAACCTTCTGAACAGCCTGGCTAACTCGTCTTGTTTTGGAGGGATTTGGGCACCCCTTATAACAATAGTACGGTCCATAGATTCTGCAATTTCTTCAGCTCTTTATGGGCCCCTAGGTAGGATTGGTTGCTGCGAGTCGAGCCTTGCCGCTTTAGGGCCTATATGGATAGGATGATCCCGGCCCATGGCTGGGAGATCTCTTTGGTCCTCCTGGGCTGGAGGAGCAAGAGCTACTTAAGGTTGAGACTCTTGTGGTGCTGGATTCACTCTCGAAGCCCCAGACGTTAGAGCCCTAGTGGTGCTTCGATAGTGGACTTCCGGAATAAAGGTCGGTATCCTTCTGCCTACGGCTGGGGTTCTTCATGAATGTGAGCGGTAGTAGGAGGTTGTGTCCTTTGACTAGTCGTGTTCAAAGGATCAGTTTCACGATTCTGAGTGAGCATTGCCAAAATCCTGGACATGGCTAGAAGTTGTTCTTACATCAACTGGTTTTGTCGTTTGACTAGGTCGAGCTTTTACAGCACGGGATCATTCATTCGTCCTCTTCCTCATCCGGCAGGCGTTCGGGGTTGAGGGTTTTAAGGATTTTGAGTATTCTTTCTCAATCGGAGATTGGGAGCCATAATCCTTCAGTGAAAAGGAGAATGAGTTTTTTGTAAATAGAGCACTTGGTGATTGTTGTTCCCACAGACGGTGCCAAATTGATGATGCACTTTTTAGCTAATATGTATTCTAAACTCTGCTCATTGAAGAACACTCAAAGAGGAAGATCAAAGGACCACCGGATTAGCTCCGGCGGTAGCCGCTCCGATACTTAAATTAATAAACTGAATTGAAAAGATTGTAAAGTAAGCCAAAGAATGAGCATGAATGTAAAAGGGTACCTTGGGGTTTTATTTATAGGCTTAGTGATTCCTAAGTTGATTAGGACTCAAAGCCATGAAAGCAGGGATTTGATCATTGGAGTATGACAGTTATCATGTTCGACACTGCGCTTAAGAGATTACCATAGGTGGTAGTTTCCTTGTAGAAGGCTGTTTCCTTATCCTCTGCTCGGCAGGTGTTCAAGGCAGTGATGAGCTCTAAACCATGGGGAATGTTCTGAAGGTCTGTGCTCAAACCTATGAGTTCTGTAGGAGCGTAAATCTGTTCTGAACGGCCGAACTCTGCCTAGTCTGTAGGCATACGTGTCACATGAGGATTGGTCCGTCACTTTGTGGTATATCAACAATAAAAAAAAAATTAATTTTTTTAACTTGATTCACCGACGTCCTAATTAAAAAGAAAGTTATTTGAAAATGTATACGTATCCATGGGAAGCTAAAAATGAAGTGACATGGATGAGAAAGACATGGGAGAATGAGAAGACATCATTGTTGGGACTAATGAACTTCTCAGTCTGTGACCCTTCAAGTCTTTCTCCATATATCTCCATATTTTCTCTCTAAAATGAATATGTTGGGTGTTTTTCCGAAAGCCGAGAGCGATTTGGGTCTCTGATTGTCTCATTCATTGCTATAAGAACACCAAAGAGAAAGAGAGAAAAATGGAAGGGGTTGGTTGTTCCCTCAAAACACAAAGGCTTGCTTGATTTGGTGTCTTCTTGGTCTCTTGAAGACATTTTCAATGAAGAACTTTACAAAGACCATATCTGTTTTTCTGTCTTTTCTTTATTTCCATATATATATATATATATATATATATATATTGATATACCATAAAGTGACAGACTAATCCCTATGTGACACATGTAATTACAGACTAGTTAAAGCTCGGTCATATAAAGCAGACTCAGCCATTTAGAGCAGGCTCAGGTACTTAGCCTTCAGAACTCACAGGTCTGAGCACAAGGCCATCAGAACATCCCTCAGGATTCAGAGCTCATCACCGCCTTAAACATCCTACCGAGCAAAGGATAAGGAAACAGTCTTCAACAAGAAAATTACCACTCACGGATATCTCTCAAGCGTAGTATCCTACATGGTAATTGCTATTCTCCGATGATCAAATCCCTACTTCTATGGCTCCAAATCCTAATCAACTTAGGAAAGCCACAGCCTATAAACTAAACCCTAAAGGTACGCTTTAGTTTTATGCTCATTCTTTGGTTTACATTACAGTCTTTCAATTCAGTTTATTGACTTAAGCATCGGAGCGGCTACCACCGGAGCCAATTCGATGGCCCTCTGATCCTTCTCTTTGAGTGTTTCTCAGGCGACGGAGTTCGGAGCCCCTATCGACCAAAAAGTGCAGCATCAGTTTGGCGCCGTTTGTGGGAATGACAATCATTCTTTCAGCCAAAGTGCTCTACTTACGAACAAACCCATCCTCCTTCTCACCGGAGGACCATGTCTCCTAATCTCCGACCGAGAAAGAATGCTCAAAACCCTCAACCCCGGCCTCTTGCTGGATGAGAAAGAGGACGAACAACAGATCCCATGCGGCATGAGCTTGACTCAGTCAAACGACAAAATGAGTTAATACAAGAACAGTTACTTGCCATGTCTAAAACTCTGGCAGTACTCACCCAAAACCTCGGAACCAACCCTTTGAATCCGCTTGTTAATATGGCTGATCAAAGGACACAACCTCCTACCACTACCACAGGCGGAGGATTTCATGAAGAGATTCCCAATAGTCAACCGGTGCACCCCCAAGGTGCCGCTCACATTAGCGGAGACCCACAGCCATCAACAGCTGCAGGCAGGGGGATACCAACTTTTATCGCAGATATCCACTATAGAAACACCACTAGGGCTCCAACCTCAAGGGCTTCAGGAGTGAATCCAGCGCTGCAAGAGTCTCAACCTTACGCGGCTCCTGTTCTTATAGCTCAGGAGCACCAAAATCCTCATCCAACCATGGGACATGCCCATCCCATTCAGGTAGGAGTCGAAAATACAAGGAAAGACTCGCAAAAAGTCCCGCCCAGGGACCCACGAAGAGTTGAAGAAATTGCGGACTCTATGGACTGCACTATTGTGATGAGGAGTATCCAAATCCCCCTAGAGCAGGACTAGTTAGCCCGACTGCTCGGAAGGCTTGCCACACCATCACCCCTGCTATCATGGTTGAGGAGAGGCCGAGGAAGTTTGTTGTCCCAAAGTTCACCCCTTATGATGGGCTTGGGGACCCGGGGGATCATCTTTCTCATTAGCAGCACACCATGGCACTACACAGGGCTTCCGACACCTTCATGTGCCATACGTTCATGACCAGCCTCAAAGGCACAACTCTGAAGTGGTTCCACCACCTCCCAACGAGCTCGGTCACCAACTTTTATGAGCTCGGTAGGCGCTTCCTAGACAGGTTCATGACTAGCAGGAGGTTGAGGAAGGGCCCAGAATTCCTTCTTAAAGTGAAACAGTCCAAAGATGAACCCATCTGAGGTTACATTACATGCTTTAATGCCGAGCTTATGGAGATTACAGACTGCAGCCCAAGCTTCTTAGTAGTTGCTATGACCTTTGGACTCGCACAAGGAGGCTTCAAGGACTCTCTGACAAAGAGCCCTTCTGCCGACATGGCAGCCCTCATGGATCGGGCTAGGAAATACATAAATTTGGAGGAAGCAAACAGTCCAGCTCAAAAGACTAAACAACAAACTCAGCAGGATGAACAGGACTCTAGTACAATCAAGAAGAGGGTCAGAAGCCCAGACTGAAGAACCGCATCTAGAACTCCAAACTGCACTACTCTAAGGGGATTCACTACCTTCACTCCTCTAAATGCCTCCCTGACTCATATACTTCGGCAAGTCCGATCACGTGAAAACCTGAGATGGCCAGAGCCGCTAAGAGGCGACCCCAGCTACCTAGACCAAAGCAAGTATTGTGACTTTCACAAAGACCACGGGCACACCACCGACTCATGCAAAACACTTAAGTATGAAATCGAGCAGCTCATAAGGAGAGGACGACTGCGGGAGTTTGTCAAGCAGGACGAGAGGCAGAACCCCCGCAATGAAAAACCCCAACAGAGAAGGCCGAACCAGAGGAAAGACCAGAGGCTGGACCAAAGGGAAGGACGGAATGGGCCTCAGCAACAGAACACTCAGGTTATCTTCGTCCTTCATACAGATACCCCGGCAACAGGGACATCCAACCGAGCAAGAAAACAGTATGTTCGGGAGGCCAGAATTACTCCCAGCATCCTACAGATCTCCAATGTCGAGAAAAGACTAAGGCTAGTACCTGAGATCTAGTTCTCAGATCAGGATCTTGCAGGAGTACACTGTCCTCACAGCGACGCCCTCGTTATCTCCATCAAAATTGCCAACTTTGAGATCCGAAGAGTCTTGGTGGATACAGAGAGGTCTGCGAACGTGCTGTTCTATGAACCACTCAAACAGATGAAACTCAATCCTAATGACATCAAGCCTACCATTGCTATCATTGCAGGATTTGATGGGAACCTCAGTACCCCGCTAGGGAGGATTGACCTCCCAACCTTGGTAGAAGAGGGAGATGGATAGAAGACGACGATGTCAGAGTACATAGTTCTGAATGCCAAGTCCCCTTACAATGTCATAATTAGGAGACCATGGCTACACCAAATGGGAGCAGTCACTTCGACCCTCCACCAATGCTTGAAGTACATCCACAATCATGTTGTTTACTCCATCAGAGGATGTCAACCGACCTTTCGAGAGTGTCATGCTCTCGCGTTCAAGGAGAGGGCCCCTAAATAGCAATTACTGCACGCTCGTGAAGGCAAGGATCCAGACCTCACCCACCATCACGAGGCGGAAGACTACCCTTCCATAATTGATGAGCCACTAAGCCCTAGAGGAAGGGACAGCAGGGCCAAGCCCGTAAGTGATTCCATTAAAGTATTGGTTAGCTCGGAAGAATAAGGGTGTTACTTACAGATTGGTCCGGACCTGACACTTGCCGAGCAGGAAGAGATGGTAAAATTCTTAAGAAACAACCTCTCAAGTGTTTGCCTGGGAAACGAAGGATATGGAGGGCATAGATCCAGACCTCATCACTCACAAGTTGATGGTAGATCCTGATTACCCCTCAGTAAGACAAAAAAGAAGGCCACTCGCTCTAGAGCGGCATCATATCATTAATGAGGAAGTCCAGAGGCTGGTAGAAGCCAAGATGATACGAGAGGTGTTCTATCCAGAATGGCATGCTAACACTGTTCTAGTCAAAAAGAAAAACGAAAAAGGGAGAGTTTGTGTTGACTATACAAACCTCAACAAGGCCTGCCCAAAAGACAGCTTTCCACTACCAAGGATAAATCAGCTGGTTGATGCTACTACTGGACACGAACTCATGAGCTTCATGAATGCCTACTCCGGATATAACTAGATCTAGATGTACCCTCCAGACTAAGAAAAAATAGCATTCATAACCGAGTGAGGTCTCTATTGCTATAGACTGATGCCGTTCGGCCTAAAGAATGCTGGGGCAACTTATCAATGTTTGGTCAATAAAATGTTCAGTCCTCTGATCGGCAGTACCATGGAGGTTTACATTGACGACATGCTGGTCAAGAGCCTACAAAAAAGTATCCACCTCCAGTACTTAGCTCAGACATTTGACATCCTGAAACAACATAAGATGAAATTAAACCCCTCAAAGTGCACCTTTGGTGTAACCAAAAGAAGTTCTTGAGGTACGTAGTCTCTCAGAGAGGTATAGAAGTAAACCCCACTCAGATTGGGGCATTGATTAGGCTGGAATCATTGAAGACCAAGAAGGACATCTAGGCTCTGAACTGCAGAATTGCAGCTTTGAGCAAATTTATCTCCAAATCCACTAATCGCTGCTTACCGTTCTTCAAAGCCCTGAAAGGTAACAGAGCCCTGCAGTGGTCAGAGGAATGTGAAAAATCCTTTCAAGAGCTAAAGGAGTATCTGGCTTCGCTTGAACTTTTATCAAAACCTGTCCAAGGGGAAAAGCTACTCCTCTACCTTGCTGTCTCCAAAAATGCTGTCAGTTCTGTACTGGTCAAGCAGGACAGGGGGATCCAGAAGCCCATATTCTACGTCAACAGGGTGCTACTGGACACAGAAAAAGATATCCAAAGATTGAGAAATTAGCCTTCGCCCTAATAACCTCAGCACGGAAGCTCACACCCTACTTTCAGGCACATCCCATTGAGATCCCAATGGCCTATCCACTGAAGTCGGTACTTCAAAAGCCAGAAGTCTCAGGATGACTGGTCAAGTGGTCCATAGAATTAGGGGAATTTGACATATCTTATGTTCCGCGAACCTCCATCAAAGGACAAGCCTTGGCCGATTTCATCGTCGAGTTCACCCCAGCACTACAAGACAAGGCACAGCCCTGTGAAAGCTCTAGTACAATACAACTTTATACAGATGGATCTTCCGCCGACCATGGTTCTGGCGTCGGCTTGGTGCTGCGATCCCCTGATGGGCTTACGGCAGAAAAGACAATAAGTCTGGGGTTCAGAGCTTTCAACAATGAAGCAGAATACGAGGCCCTTATCCTTGGATTGAAGCTAGCTTTAGAATACGAGGCTCGGAACCTCGAGGTCTTCTCCGATTCCCAACTGGTAGTAAGTCAAGTCTTAGAGTTTTCCATCAAAGATGACTGAATGCTCCGGTACTCAAAACTGGTGAAATTATTGAAGCAATCCTTCCAAAAATTCACAATCCAAAAAATTGAAAGATGTCAGAACTCTAGAGCTGATGCCCTGGCCAATATGGCCTCCCACCTCAAGGCCAAACGAGAATCCACATTGAAAATTTCCTATCAATTAGAACCGAGCATAAAAGAGGTCCAAATTGCCCAAGTTACAGAACAAACCCAGAGCTGGATGACTCCCATCCTCCAATACCTAGAAGGAGGGCTCTTTCCAAAAGACAAGAACAAGGCCAGAAAGATCCGAATCAGGGCACCTCGATACCTAGTCTTGAACGGGAAGCTTTACAGAAGATCCTATTCACAACCCTTACTAAGGTGTTTGACTCCAGAAGAATCCAAGTATGTCCTGGCTGAAATACACGAACGAATATGTGGAAACCACAATAGGGGCAGAACCATAGCCCATCGAGCTTTAACACAGGGCTACTATTGGCCAAGCATGTTGAAGCAGGCGAAGGAATACATCCAAAAGTGTGACAAATACCAACAGTTCGCTCCCTACCAACACCAACCCCACCATGAGCTCATTCCTATTATCAGCCCGTGGCTCTTTGCTCAGTGGAGGATGAACATCATAGGCCCACTACCAAAGGCCACACCAAACAGGAAATATCTTTTGGTGGCCATTGACTATTTCTCCAAGTGGGCAGAAGCAGAGCCCCTAACGCACATTATAAAGAAAGAAGTCAAGAGCTTCACTTGGAAGAACATAATCTGTAGGTTCGACATACCACGCGTTATCATCTCAAACAATGGTACTCAGTTTGTTGGCAAAGTTTTCAAGAAATTATGCCAAAACCTGCACATCATCAATATTTTGCCTCTCCAGGACATCCTCAAGCCAACGGGCAAGCAGATGTTACCAACCGAACAATCCTTGATGCTCTCAAGAAGAGGTTGGAAGAAGCCAAACGAAGATGGGTTGAAAAACTCCCTAGAGTTCTCTCGGCCTACAGAACCACCAGAAGAACACCTACCCCTGAAACTCCCTTCTCGCTTGCCTATGGTACCGAAGTGGTGATCCCTGTTGAGATCGGTATGCCTAGCCTGAGGATTGAAGCTTTTGACCAAGGGAGCAATGATCAGCAACTTGCAGAAAACTTGGACTTACTTGAAGAAAAGAGGGATCAAGCCAGGATCAGGATGGAAACATATCAGCACAGGATGGCCAACAATTCTAAACTGGGGCTAAAACCTATCAGCTTTCAGATTGGGGATCTTGTCCTTAGAAGGGTGTTCCCGAACACCAAAGATCCCACTCTGGGAAAGCTTTCGCCCAACTGGGAGGGTCCTTACAAAGTAACAAAGATTATCAGACCTACTACATACTGGTTAGAAAACATGGCTGGGAAACCTGTTCCGAGGCCTTGGAATATAGAACATTTACGAAAATATTATCAATAAAGCTTTTCTCTCTTACATCAATTCAGAAAAGTATTCTCATCTCAAATGCACAGACCCCTAGGTCTGGTCCAGCATATTGACCCTTGAAGCCTCGTATCCACTACAAGTCCTTCCGGCCTGGCCCATCTCAATGCACAGACCCCCAGGTCTGGTCCAGTGTATTGACCCCTGAAGCCTCGTATCCACTATAAGTCCTTCAGGCCTGGTCCATTTCAATGCACAGACCCCTAGGTCTGGTCCAGCGTATTGACCCCTGAAGCCTCGTATCTACTACAAGTCCTTCAGGCCTGGTCCATCTCAATGTACAGACCCCTAGGTATGGTCCGTCGTAAAGAACAAACCCCTAAAAACCTTGCAGCTTGCGCAAGTGATACAGATCAGTTACTACCAATTCTGGTTCAGTTATTACAAAGCTTCATGTTTAGGCCTAATCTAAAGAAGATTTGATCTTGGGAGACATGTTATTTACTCTTTTGATGAGCAAAGGTTTTGATCAATTCAATTACTGTAAGTCTTCTTATTCAGTTATTATCAGTCCTGGTGGACGGACCTTACTCATGAAAGTTCAGCTCAATTGTCATTACAAGCCTCACGAATCAATGGTTAAGTCCTGGTGGACACAAATTCTTATTATAAACGGTTGGTTATCATAAGTCATCCCACATACCATAATCTTCGCAAGTCCTACTGCTCAAAGCTACTTAGAACAAGTTCTGATTCAACTGGTTAAGATGCTCTGCTCGGAAGACAGCTTCTGATCATAATCAGTTAAAAGGCTGTTCTAGAATACACTCAGCTCATGAACATCTCTCCTTACACTAACTACCAGCTTAAAAGGCAACAATGACTTGGGACAGTACTGAATCTACTTAGCATCCACAACAATCCTCAAAATTTACAAATATTGCAGTTCAGAAGGGTAAAGACATTCAAGCTTTGAAGAAATTTAATTTCATTGATAAAAGTGTTCAAGTACATTAGTGATCAAAAATAAATAGCACGGAATACACAAAACAAGATCATATTTTGCTGGAGGGAATTGAGAAGGAGTTGTTCCGCCATCCTCGCTCGAAACCTCAGCATCGGGAGGAAGGGCTTCAGTACCTTTGATCAATGATAGATCAAAGTCTAGAAATTTTGCAAGGAGCTTGGACCTGAAGGTGTCATATCCATGCTGAACCAGCTCCCGACCCATTCCCTGGACTTCAGCCCTCATCTCCGCTTCAGTTTCAACTTTGGCAAAGGCGACTGAGTCTTGGAGCTTCTGATTATAGGCATACCGAAGATCACACAACTCCTTCTGAAGTTCTTCTACCCTCCAAGCATGAAAATCCCTTCCAGACTCCAGGACTGCCAGAGAATTGGAAGCCTTTTTCAGCTTCTCCTTAGCAGCATGAGCCACGACTGAGCTGTCCCAAGCTGCAGTCTAACTTCATCCAGCTCAGCTTGAAGTCTATCAACTTCTTCTGGGATTGAAGAAGTCACCATCAGAGCAGCCAGACTGTGCATACTCTACAAAATATAAGGCAAACAAGTCAGAACGTGAGGAGGGGCTTCAGCACCTTCGATCAATGATATATCAAAGTTTGGAAATTTTGCAAGGAGCTTGGACCTGAAGGTGTCATATCCATGCTGAACCAGCTCCCAACCCATTCCCTGGACTTCAGCCCCCATCTCCGCTTCAGTTTCAACTTTGGCAGAGGCGACTAAGTCTTGGAGCTTCTGATTATAGGCATACCGAAGATCATACAACTCCTTCTGAAGTTCTTCTACCCTCCGAGCATGAAAATCCCTCCCAGACTCCAGGACCACCAGAGAATTGGAAGCCTCTTTCAGCTTCTCCTTAGCAGCATGAGCCGCAAACTGAGCAGTCCCAAGCTGCAGTCTGACTTCATCCAGCTCAGCTTGAAGTCTATCAACTTCTTTTGGGTTAGAAGAAGTCACCATCAGAGCAGCCAGACTATGCATACTCTACAAAATATAAGGCAAACAAGTCAAAACGTGACAAGTACAATGCAAACAAGCAAAAGAGAGGAAAGGAAACCTTCAGTAGTTACCTTAATCTAGAGATTCATCATCTTGGTCATTAGTTTTTTCATATTTTTCCCCTTATATCGATGAGGGCCCTTAGCCCAGAGATCATCAAAAGCCTTTTTGGCGGCCAAGTATTCAAGATCCTCAGACGATTGGGGGGCTGTGGCGGCCGTTTTCACCTTCCTAGTTCATCTACTCGGAACGGCAAGGGCAGGAGGGATTGTTGATATGGGGGTAGGGGCCTCCCTCTCATCCTCAAGTGGTGCATGTTCCGAAGAATTGGAAATCAACCTCCTCTTCTTGCCTTGAAGGGGCTGTTCAGTAGAAGAAGGAGCCTCTCCCACCTTTTTATTGGAGGGCTCAGGAATCCATGTGCCCAAAATTGATTTCTCAATCTCCTCCACACTCTTATTAGCTGCCATCAGGTTTTCCTTGGTGACAATAACTGTGTGAGCTCGGTTTGGGGTCTGAAGGAGCTGATGGTACTGGTTCTGAAGGTCAGTTGTAAAAATGGACCTCCTCCAAGCACTCTTATCTGCACGGGAAACACAAACACATTGGTTAATAAGCAGCGCAGAAGTAAGATATATAACAACAGAAGCAGAACTATAATGAAAGAAAAGGGGTCTCACTCTTAAACCCTGTACTTCGGGGGAATGTCAAAGTCTGACCTTAGAAGTCCTCCATCTCCCATCCTCCTCTTATAAAAAAAGTACCACTTCTTCCAAGTCTTGTTGGAAGTGGGTATAGAGGAAAAGGGTCTGAACCCTTTATCAAAAGACATGTAAAAGAGGCCTTCCGACCTCATATATTTTAGATCCATATTGCTACGGATCAAATCGAAGGACACGTCTACATTGTTCTGGTGCCCTAACACTATAAACCCTAACAGATGCCTCTAACTATTGAGATTTTGGTCGGTAGGGCAAATGTTAAACCAATAGAAAAATTTCCTAACCAGGTCGAGAAGAGGAAGCCTCAATCCCATCTCGAACCAAGCGAGATAGACACAAATTTCACCCTCTTCAACATCATATGGGTGACCTAAGGGGCTCGGTACTCTACAGGTGACATTTTAGGAGAAGTTAAATTTTTCCCTCAATTCAGTTATCATGCTATAGGTAATGGCACTCTCCCTTTCTCTCTTTGGGAGGATCGACCAGAAGTCTCCCCAACCCTACTTCTGGGTTCAATAAAGGCATTTATTATTCTAACCTCTGAGCTAGAGGGGGATCCTACCGATCTATTTTCGGTACCACCAGAGGAATGATTGTCTGCGGTTTGGAGTTGAGACGACACAATCGTCTTCAAAAAGCTTCTTGTGCCGTCACCAGTACTAGAAGACGAAGTCGAGGCCGACATTACCAAGAAACAAAAAGGGGGGAGAATAAAATTTTAATAAAAGAAGAACGAAAGACAGAGAGAAATTAACCGAACCTGGAGTCAAACAAAGAAGGGGGCTTCGAGAAATGGGCACTCCTCACGATTCATAGAATGCTCTAAGACCAACAATGGCGGAGTTTTTTCTTCTTTCTCGAGTACAGTAACAAATGATGAAGGAAGGGACATACGAAGCTCCTCCTCCACCTTATATACCTTTACAGAAAGTAGGGCCCATTAAGCTGAACCGTCATAATGGTTGTAGGCAATGATGGCCTCGAAAGCCTAAACGTTGGCTGCGCAATGAATGACGCACCAATAGTCGTCTTGGAAATCAAAAAGATAGGACGCGTGACTTTTCGGGAGCTCAGAGCCCTAGTTACGCTCTGAGCTCAAACTAGGGCTCAGGGGGGGGAGTAACTGACATACCACAAAGTGACAGACCAGTCCCTATGTGACACGTGTGATTACAGACTAGTTAAAGCTCGGTCATACAAAGCAAGCTCAGCCATTTAGAGCAAGCTCGGGTACTTAGGCTTCAGAACTCACAGGTCTAAGCACAAGACCATTAGAACATCCCTCTGGGTTCAGAGCTCATCACCGCCTTAAACATCCTATCGAGCAAAGGATAAGGAAACAGTCTTCAACAAGGAAACTACCACTCACGGATATCTCTCAAGCGTAGTATCCAACATGGTAACTGCTATTTTTCGATGATCAAATCCCTACTTCTATGGCTCTAAATCTTAATCAACTTAGGAAAGCCACAGCCTACAAATTAAACTCTAAAGGTACGCTTTAGTTTTATGCTCATTCTTTGGTTTACATTATAGTCTTTCAATTCAGTTTATTGACTTAAGCATCGGAGCAGCTACCGCCAGAGCCAATCCGGCGGCCCTCTGATCCTTCTCTTTGAGTGTTTCTCAGGCGATGAAATTTGGAGCCCCTACCGACCAAAAAGTGCAGCATCATGTATATATATATATATATATCACTTAGTGGAGTGGACTCATATGGTTCCTGGTTTATCATCAAGATACACTATTCAAATTTTGAAAATATGATAATTTGTATCAATATATACTAATGCTGCTTTTTTTTTATTCGTCGAGGCTCTGTTCTTCGTCTTTATGAAATCTGAAAAAAAAAAAAAAAGGAGTCAAGGTACCGCTAGGATGGCTCCGGCGGTAGCCACTCCGATATGAAGTTAGTAGAGAGTAAAAACTGATTGGAAGATAAATTGAATGTAAGATCAGTCCCCCCTGATGCGTACCTCTAAGGTGATAATTATAGGATGGTTGTCTGCCAAAGTGGGTAGGGTTTGGTGCCGCGAAATCAGGGATTCACTGTTGTCCGGAGGTGACAGCCTTATTATGACCACCTGCCTCACTGTTTCTCAGGGCTACCTGCTTCACTGTTTCACATCGCCACCTGTCTCATTGTTTCGAGCTCGGTAGGCTAAGAGGATGATGACGAGGAGGTCGGTAATGCTTTCGATTCAACTATACTGAGATCACTTCGGTATAGCTAGTTACTTCATGACCTGCACACAATAAAGCTGGACACATGTCAAATTCGGGTTAGTTCGCATATTTTTGGCGTATCAGCTACTCCTTCCCCCCGAGCCTCAGTTCTAAGAACGCATACAGAACTAAGGCTAGGGTTTCTGAAGGGTCACGCGTACAACAATTAATGTGTCATTTCGTATTCCAAAGGGACGGGAGCCGTAATGGCATAATTACCATGCCCGTTGTCGTTTCGGCAATCGAGGCCATTATTACTCAACCATCATTCGGTTTTTGAGATATTAAATGATATCTCTATCGTTTCTTTTAAATAGTGAGGGTGGCCATTTGGTTTTTGTTTAGAGTTTTTAACATATCCTAGAAGTACTTCAGTGTGATTTTCGGCCACCGTGTGCGATTTTTGGCATCTCGTTAACGACTAGCGCCGTCTAACCTCCCTCTTTCCGAAGGGCCGGTAATTTCTCTTCTCCCTCTGTTTTAATTATTTCTTTCTTCTTCTTTTACTCTCCTTCATCATTTTCTGTTTCTTACCATGTCGGATTCCAATACTTATTTTGATAATAGGGAATTTAAAGAAAATATAGAAATGGGTAGTGATAGATCCTCCTCCTCCGGTGAGTCTAGACATAAACCTAGTAGTGAGTCCGATGGGGTGCTTGTTGAAGCCCACCTCGAGCACAGGAACAAAGAGGCAGGTACCTCAAGCCGGTCTTAGAGAAAGGAGGGGGAAAGTGCTATTACTAAAAAAGTATTGAAAACCCTCAAGGAGAAGTATATGTTCCCAAAAAACGTGTCCTACAGGGTTCCTAAGAAGTCTGGTCGTCCTTCAGACATCGAAAGGGGGGAGATCTGCACCTATCTCGAGTGGTTCGAGATCGGCGTACGATTTCCCCTACACCCCCTCCTGAATGACTTTTTCTGTTGGTTCAAGATCTGCCCCACCGAGCTGAACATCAACAGCTGTAGGCAGCTTATGGCTTTTCTAGTATTAGGCCATAAGAACAGGGTTGAGGTAGATCTGGACCTCATCAGGAGTAATATGGCCATGAAGTACCTTAGGTCTGAGGGACTTTATTATATGACTTTCGACAAACGGTTTTAACTCCTGACCTTAGTACCGACTTCCAATAAAACATGGAAGAAATGGTACTTCTTTGTTGGAGGAGGCTGGGAACACAAAGATTTTGAAGACTGATTGAGTCTCTTTCCTCGGCACACCGATTTTAAGGGTGAGACTTCATATCTGTTCGTGGTAATTTTTCTTCATTCCTTTTCTCTCTCTAATTATCTTACCATTTCCTGTTGTTTTGTAGATAAGAAAGCTTGGAAGAGACCAACCTTTACTCCAGAGCTTTAGGAAAAGAATCGGCGTTTGCTGCATCCCCTCCATCGACCTCACAACCAGATCTTATCTCT
Organism: Nyssa sinensis; assembly: GCA_008638375.1. NCBI lineage: Eukaryota > Viridiplantae > Streptophyta > Magnoliopsida > Cornales > Nyssaceae > Nyssa > Nyssa sinensis. The sequence continues at coordinate 12,232,436 of CM018042.1, read as the reverse complement.
AGAGGACTTGATGGAGGCAAACCTAGTGAAGAACAAGGCTGCAGCACTGAAGAAATTGGTGTTATCCGGCTACACTCCAAGCACCAAGAAGAAAGTCGAGGGCCCGTTTTCTCCACCGATGTCCCTCCTCCTTAGAAGAAAATGAGGGCGGACACTAGGACATTTGAAGCCTCTCCAACCATCCCTCTAGAGGTGTCTGCAGCTACACCTACTTCACCTCCGACCTCTTCTCCAGCCCCTTCGACATTGCCTCAGGAAGACCTTCTACCTCTACCTCCAAGGGCAGGTTCGACGCCTCGCAGTATAAGGAGGCCAAACATCGTCCCGCCCTCCATCATCAATGCCTTTTTAGGGGCAAAGGTGAGCCTTTGAAGGGTCATGGTCTTCATCTTTCTAGGGTCTGAACCCCCATCAGATTGCCATTGACCTCATGGTGGGCCACGTAAGGATAAGCGTTGTTCTAGAAAGACTTTTGTTTTCGTTTATTTGTTATTACTTTTACTAACTATCCCGTTATTGTTTGCAGGCTACCCAGGCGATGGCTACCATTCTGGATGATCCTAAAGACACCAAAAGGGTGAAGCGTCTTCAGGCTAAACTGGAGACCACTTGCACTAAGCTCAAGGCCTCCCGGGCTGCTGTTCATTCCTTAGAAGAGAAATGCGAGTCCCTTGATGGGAAATACAAGGAAGCAGTGACTGGTATGAACCTCATGCATAACCAGAGGAACAAGTATGCCCTCCGCCTGGACACGTTGAAGAAAGAGTTCAAGGAGGCGGAGGCGGCGGCAGCCCTTGTAACACCCCGACCCTGATTAAGTAATGATTTGTTACTAATCATTTATCTAAACCAAACATAAAGAATAATTAAGAAGCTAACCTAATTAGGAGTTGACCAGAAGAAACGGCGTCAAAAAATAAGTTACAGAATAAAAGTTAAGTAGGAAATAGTGAAACTGCATTAATGCGCAGCCAAACAGGGCCTAAGCCCGAAATATGGAAAAAGGACCAAAAAAATGTGGAAGAGGATTTGATCCCTTGACCAAACTGGGCAGAATCTGTTTTACCAAAAAATTACCATCTAGGCTAGGAGCACTTTTGTGTATATATGTGCAAAGATATATATTTAAATACCATTCAGATTTGACCATTCCCCAAAGTGGCCAATGGACAAGCATGCAACACATCAGCATGCATCACCCTATGCTATAGCCCATCATGCCTATCCCACCATGATTACATCTCCTCCCAACCAAATTGCATGCAAACCCATCATGCACTCGGGGGAGATGAAACATCAAGAGAAAATCTGATTATTGATATACAATCTCCATATATGCATGGAGGAAAAATCAGAACTGTAGAAAGACTTGTAATGTTGATTTTATAGAGAGAGAAAGTGGGTTAGAGAGAGGAAGTTAGAGAAAGAAAGCTTGAGTTGTGGGAATCCATTGAAGGGGCTAAGGACTGGGAACTGAAGGGCTACACCACTAGACCGGACCTGCTCCATTGGGAGGCTTCTGACTGAAACGAACCCTAGGAGACCACTGTGTACAAGGTAAGAAATTCAAAATTTTCTGAGCATTTTTCTCTTTGGATTTCGGCCACTGTTTTATTTCTTTTGGGACTGTTAATGCATGTAAAGAGATTTAACAATGAAAACTGGGTTGGTTGTGAACCTTTTGGACCAACAGAACTGCCCAAACCACCAACCCGTAAGCAAACCGCCATGGATAACCTGAACTGAGGTGGGTTTGGTCCGACTTGCACCAAATCGGTTTTGGTTGCTTTGGACATGAAATAGACCTCCCTAGGATCACAAAAACCCTAGGCCGCGACCTCAAAACCTCGACCTTGACCCCCAAACCGTGAGTTGCAGGTCGCGGGCTTCAAACCCAACCCTACCAAAACCGCAACCAAACTGAGGTATGAGGATGGGGATCAAAACCCCATCACCCGTAGGCCACAACACAAGAAACCCCGACTAATTTGAGCCGAAAACGAGCCCTTACGAACCAGTTGCAAGTTCCGGGCACCACCTTGAAACAGAGCCATTGAGCTCGATTTGAAGCTCTAAACCGATGTTAAACGATTGAAGGAACCACCAGGGGTCGATTAGGATGAGAACCCGTGAAAATGGATGCACAAAACCCCACAAAATCGAAGGAGAAATTTTTAAAATTTCTAGGGCAACTGTAGCCCTAGACGGGTGGGGACGATGAACAGTAACCGGGTCTTGGATCGGGTCTTCGGGTCGGGCCCCGACCCGAATAAAAACGGATAAAACCCACTAAACCAAACTGTGTCGTTTTGATGACTGATTTTAAATTTTTAATTTTAGGGCTGACGTCAGCCTGACGTCAGCATATTACCTTGAACCGGGTAGAACCGGACTGGACCGGTCTGGTTCAGTCGCATGCTGACTGAACCGTTTGGTTCAGTTACAACTTTCTGGAAATTACGAAACAGCCCCAATGGTTTTAGGAAATTTAACTCTGGCCCAATTTTTGGAATTTTATTTCATTTATACCCCTGATAAATTAATAAATAATAAATTAAATTATTTAATTAATTTATTAATTAAATAAAAATGACCAAATTACCCCTAGGTCATAAATAAGTCAAACGGAGTCCGAATAAATCAAATGAATAGTGTATTTTCACTATTTCAAGCATTCTGGACTCAATGGCAGAGTCCGATTCAGAAAACCAAGTCCCAAAAAATACAAACACGTAGGTATAAATGACTGTATTGCCCCCAATATGCCCGACGTCCAAATAAGGCGAGTTATTAGTGCATTCTTATTATCTCGACACTTTTGAGATCAACGGTGAGGTCTGGTTCATGAGACGGGACTCCGAAAAATGTGACGCGCGAAATGACCAAACTACCCCTAAGGTACCCGAAGCCCAAACGAAACTAAAAGATAGTTTATTTTGACTAGGTCGGACATTCCAAACCCAACGGTGAAGTCCATAACACCAAAATAGGTACTAAAAATTTAGTCACGTGAAAAATAAAACTCATCAAGTCACCACAAGTTGACTAGTAAGATCAATCCTAGGAAGTTAGGATACGTCAGGCCTAAAATTATATGAAAGAGCATGAATAGGTAACGATTTAAGGTAAATGTGAAGTTAACGAGTTCTTTATAATTTTCTTAGGAAATACAAAGGGAAGGGAAAAGCCCACCAGTAGTGCAAACCCAGGGAATCAAGGTGAGTAACCTCACATTTGAAGTGGAGATTTAATTCCACGGATTTGAATGATGTTTTAAATATCAAATTCTGTCTTTACACAATTCCGTTTTAAATATTCTGTTATGACATGCTTCCTGAATAATTTACTACTGTTCTTTGAGATATACTTCAGCATGTCTAAAATTTCGATTTCAAATGTTATTATATATCCTAAATTTACATGTATCACGTATTTCAATACCCTATCATGAGATTATGAACTGTATGTTTTGAATGCTTTTAAATGCATCCACACGAAGGAATTATGGGTTAAATGCTTTTAAATGCAAGATAAATTGTGCATAAGCACCACGGATTTCTATCGGGTTTCTTAGGAACCCAACTACGATACGAATAAATGCTAGGTAGCAAGATCTAATCCCCCAGGCATATGAGATATCTCCACGAAAAGTAAAATGGGAATCTGGTTCGAAACGGATTCTGTTAATGAAAGTGATAAGGTGTGTGTTGAAAATGGAAACAGGCTTTTTCCTCATTTTCACCATGCATATTTACATGATTTGAAATTCATATACTTTATTTCGAAAGTACAAGTTAGCTTGAATACTTTAATGTTTCAAAGCCATTGTTTAAAGAATGCATATGCTCTATGTTCCAAGTATACGAGCAATTGGTAGTGAGTATTTTACAAAATTCTCACGTGCGAAACCACTACCAATTGAAACCCCATGACAGATGTTAGAATTACTCACTGGGCTTTTCGAAGCTCACCCCATTCCCTAACATTTTTCAGGTGATAACGATGGGTGGACCCTTGCCCAATTTGGGGAGGAATGATAGGCAGCTCCATTAGGATTCTGGAGATATTTTGGGAAGTATTAGGGCCTATGGTTGGTCGAATTTTGATGTCGTACTTTTGGACAATTATGTATTTAAGCCCAAGAGGCAACCAAATATGTACTTAAGCCCTTGAGGCATTCGAATATGTATTATGTATAAGACATTAATTTTTAGTATGCTCTGATGTGATTATTCATGTGTACCGCTATAAAGAGCGACAGTACCGGACAGCTGTGCGAAAGTTTTTAAACAGATTTTTTTTTAAAAAAAAAAAAAGGGTTTTCACGCTTCCGCAAATCAAGGCCGCATCGCTATCCGATACGATCGCCCCTGTTTCGCCTTGCCCTCAGGCTCCAGGGCCTGAAGGCGGCGGTCGCGATCCGAGATCCGCACAGGGTGGGTTTCGGGTCGTGACAAGCCCGGAAGTTAGAATCTAGTATGGAAGAAGCCTGAGCAGCAGCCAAGGTGGAGATGGAAAAAGAGCTGATCGACGAGGTAAACAGGATGGGAAGGGAGTTTGTGGACACAAGGTACCTTCTTTTCAAAAAGAGGATCCAGAAGCTTTATCCCGACCTGGACATCTCTGGGGTGGACGATGTAGAGGTAGAAGATTCAGCGCCAACCTCTCCTGAGCCTACCCCAGTCCAGCCAGCTGAGGGCGTCATCGTCGAGGATGTCGTGCCCATTTCAGAAGTGGCCCCTATGGACATAGAATAGGTTTTTGTTTTTTTTTTTTTGTAACCTTCAGCCCTTTTGGGCTTCCATTAATGAAAGGTAATTTTTCTCTATTGCTTGTTCTTCTTTAAATGATTCTGCTATCGTGTAGTCTTGAAATACTTGTAATTTAACAAAACAATTAACCATATTTTTGACCTGAATGCATTATCCCTTAGTGGGGATTCGGAGGTAAAAACACTTGCAATAAAATAAGGTAATTAATGAATTTCAGACCTGATAATTGACAAGACTTCAGACCTAAGTCGGAGATCTAAAAGTAAAGCACTTGTGATTAACAAGATAATAAACGATATCCCAGACCTGAAAGTGTTAACTCACAGTAGGAGATCCAGAAGTAAAACACTTGTAACAAACAAGATAATTAATAATTCTTTAGACCTGGAATCACTAACCCGCAGGCGGGACTCCAGAGGTAATGCACTGGTAACATACGAGATATTTAACAATTATTCAGACCTAACTATGCGAGTTATTAACTCAGTGCTTCCAGACCTGACATACTTGTAACAAGGAAATAACTGAAATAATTAATATACCTTAGGCTTGAAAGTGGGCCGGGTCTGAAGCTACAAGGCTCATAGGAGTCTTTTGAGATGGACCAGATCTAGAAATCTGTGCATTGGATTGAAACCATGCCTATAACACTTGTGCTCATAGGGGTCTTTTGAGATAGACCAGATATGAGGATCTGTGCATTGGATTAAGACCTTGCCTACAGCACTTGTGCTCATAAGGTTCTTTTGAGATGGACCAGATCTGGGGATCAGTGTATTGAATTAAGACCATGCCTACAACACTTGTGCTCATCGGGGTCTTTAGAGATGGATCAAATCTGGAGATCTGTGCATTGGATTGAGACTATGCCTATAGCACTTATGCTCGTAGGGGTCTTTTGAGATAGACCAGATCTAGAGATCTGTGTGCTTATAGCACTTGTGCTCGTAGGGGTCTTTTGAGATGGACCAGATCTGGAGATCTGTGCATTAAATTGAGAAACACTTTTAAAATGGGAGAGAGGCTTCATTGATAATATCTTCTCAAGTGCTCAATATTCCAGGGCCTAGGAACCGGCTTACCAGACATATCCTCTAACTAGTAGATCATGGGCCTGGCAATTCTGACGATTCTATAGGGCCCTTCCCAATTCGGGGAAAGCTTCCCCATGGTGGGATCCTTAGTGTTAGGAAAAACCCTCCTTAGGACAAGGTCGCCGAGCTGGAAAACTGTGGGTATCACCCTCTGATTAAAGCTCTTGGCTATTCTACGCCAATACTCCTCAACCCTGATTCCAGCCTGTTCCCTTATTTTTTCTAACAGGTCCAAATTTTTTGCCAGTTGGTGATCATTGGTTTTTTAATTGAAGGCTTCTGACCTTAGTGTGGGCATGCCGATCTTGACAGGAATGACCACCTCGGTACCGTATGTGAGCGAGAATGGCGTTTCGGCGGTTTATGTCCTTCGTGTGGTTCGGTATGCCCAGAGCACTCCCGGGAGCTCCTCGACCCACTTTCTTTTGGCCTATTCCAACCTCTTTTTTATGGCGTCGAGGATCATCTGGTTGGTGACTTGAGCCTGCCCATTAGCCTGGGGGTGCCCTAGTGAGGAGAAGTGGTGGCTAATATGCAGATCGCTTCCGAATGCCTTCCCAGTGAATTGGGTGCCATTGTTAGAGATGATAACACAGGGTACACCAAACCTGCAGACAATGTTTTTCCACGTGAAATTTTTCACCTCTGTTTCGATGATGTGAGTTAAAGGCTCCGCTTCTACCCACTTAGAAAAGTAATCGATGGCGACAAGCAAATATCTTCTATTCTAAGGGGCCTTTGGCAGTGGCCCTACAATGTCCATCCCCCATTGGGCGAAGGGCCATGGACTGATAATGGAGGTGAGCTCATGGTGTGGCTGATGTTGATACGAGGTGAAACGTTGACATATATCGCACCTTTTCACGTATTCCTTTGGCGTGCCTGAGCATGCCAGGCCAATAGTAGCCATGAGTTAGAGCCCGGTGGGTGATGGTTCTGCTGCTGTTGTAATTTCCACATATTCCTTCGTGGATTTCGGCTAGGACATATCTAGACTCCTCTGGGAACAAGCATTTGAGGAGGGGCTGGGCGTAGAACCTGCGGTAAAACTTATCATTTAGGATAAGATACCGTGCTGCTCTGATCCGAATACTCCGAGCCTGATTCTTGTCTCTTCGAGAAGTTATCCCTCTTTTAAGTATTGGAAGATAGGAGTCCTCTAGTCTTGATTTTGACCTGAGGAGTGTATAGACTGAACCTCCTCAATACTTGGCCCCTTTTGGCAAGAAATACCGACTTCTGAATTGCTCTCAGGTTTAAGGTAAGAGGCCATGTTTGCTAAGGCATCGGCTCGGGCATTCTATCCTCTCTCGACTTTGTGGATAGTGAAATCCATGAATGATTTCTTCAGTGAGTTCACCAATTCTGCATACTTGATCATTCTATCGTCTTTGGCTATGAACTCGCCCAAGACCTGGCCCACCACTAGTTGGGAGTCAGAGAATGCTTCGAGGCTCCGAGGTTCACATTCTAGAGCTAGCCTCATACCGAGGATCAGTGCTTCATACTCAGCTTCATTGTTTGAAGCTCTGAACCTCAAGGTAATCGCCTTCTCTATTGCGATCTCGTCTGGAGATCTGAGTACAATACTGACTCCGGAGCCTTTTTCGGTAAAAGAGCCATCAGCGTAGAGTTGCCATACCGCTGTGCCTGCATTTACCTTGGGGTTGCCTTGCAGAGCTGGAGTGAATTCTGCGACGAAATCTGCCAGAGCTGGAGCTTTAATAGAGGTCCAGGGTTTGTATGATATATCAAATTCCCCTAGCTCCACAGACCACTTCACTAGCTGTTCTAAGGTATCAGGCTTATGCAAAATTGCCTTCAGGGGGTAGGATGTTGGGATCACAATTGAGTAAGCTTGAAAATAAGGTCAGAGCTTCCGAGTAGACATTACTAAGGCAAATGCCAACTTTTTAACCTTGAGATATCTCTTCTCGGAGCCTAGGAGTGCCTTGTTAACGTAGAATACAGGCTTTTGAATCCCCCTTTCTTCTCGGACAAGCACAGAGCTCATTGCGTTCTCTGACACTGCGAGGTATAGAGAGAGTTTTTCCCCCTATACTAGTTTGGATAGGAGCTCCGGGGATGCCATAAATTGCTTAAGTTCTTGGAAGGCCCTGTCGTAGTCAGAGGTCCATTCAAGGGCTTTATTCCCCCTCAGAGCTTTGAAGAACGGGAGGCAGCGATCGATGGACCTAGAAATGAATCTATTCAATGCTGCGATCCTACCATTTAATGCTTAGATGTCCTTCTTGGACCTCGGTGGCTCCAGCTCTATCAACGCTTTGATCTGTGAAGGGTCTACCTCTATTCCTCTTTGTGAAATTAGGAAACCAAGAAATTTCCCCTTACTGACCCCAAAGGTACATTTGAAAGATTCAACTTCATCTTGTGCTGCTTCAATATGTCAAAGGTCTGCCTCAAATGCTGGATATGTTCGTTCTTCTTCTGGCTCTTGACCAACATATCGTCTATATAAACCTTCATCATGCTACCGATCAGGGGCTTGAACATTTTCTTCACCAACCGTTGGTATATGGCTCCAGCGTTCTTTAGTCCAAACGGCATCACCCTATAGCAGTAGAGGCCTCGCTCAGAGATAAATGATGTCTTCTCCTGGTCTGGGGGGATACATCTGGATCTGGTTGTATTTGGAGCACGCATCCATGAAACTCATTAGCTCATGACCTATAGTCGCGTCAACCAGCTGGTCGATTCTCGGGAGGGGGAAGCTGTCCTTAGGACATGCCTTGTTGAGATCTGTGTAATCGACGCAGACTCGCTATTTGCCATTCTTTTTCTTGACGAGGACGATATTGGAGAGCCATTTTGGGTAAAAAAATTCTCTAATCATCTTAGCGTCCAACAGCCTCTGGACTTCATCGTTAATGATCTTGTGCCTCTCGAGGGTGAAAGTCCTTCGCTTTTGTCTGACTGGGGGATGGTTCGGATCGGTCATCAGTTTATGAGAGACGAGAGTTAGGTCTATTCCTTCCATGTCCTTGGTTTCCCAAGTAAAGACTGATAGATTATCTTTTAGGAACGCGATCATTTCCTTATACTCAGACTAGGACAGGTCTACATCGAGTTGTAGATGGCACCCCCTCCTTCGGAACTCACCAGTGCTTTGAGGGGCTCTTGGATTAGTGTTGCCATGCTTTCTGTCCCTCTAGGGCTCAGTGGCTCATCAATCTCGATAGGGCATTCCGTGCTCTTGCGAGACTCAAAAGGCGCAAGGCTTCGATCTTCCTGAGATGTTTGTAGTTGTTATTTCTGAGCCTGCCCTTTTAATGCCACGACATGACATTCCTGAGCTGTTGATTGGGAGCTTCTGATTGTGCAGACCTTCTTATTCTGAATATATTTCAAGCACTGATGGAGGGTGGAAGTGACCGCCCCCATCTAGTGGAGCCACAGTCTTTTGATGATGATATTGTAGGGAAATCGGGAGTCCACGACCATATACTTCGAGATTAGCGTCTTCTGATCATCCCCTTCTCCCACCGTGGTTGATAGATCTATCCTTCCCATTGACGAGCTTAGACTTCGTCGAACCCTACCATCACGGCAGTGGTGGCCTTGAGGTCACCAGTGCTGAGCTTCATGTGTCGGAATGGTTCATAAAACAGCACATGGGTAGAGCTCCCTGTGTTCACCAACACCCTTCTAATTTCAAAGTTTCCCACTTGAGCGAGAGAACGAGGGCATCACTATGGGGGCAATGTGCCCCAGCAAGGTCCAGCTCGAAAAACTAAATATGTGGCAAGGGCTTCGGCCTCTTCTCAATCATGGAGATCTGGAGGACACTAGGTTTTGCCTTTGCCTCTCGAACGTATAGTTTCCTTACTCGATTGAACATCCCAACTAGTGAGCTATCGGCGTAGAGGACGAAGATGACTTGATTATTCTGGCGGGGTTGCTCGTTCCCAGTCTCCCCTTGTTCGAGCCTCTGATCTTGTCTCTTCTGTTGTAGCTCGTCGTTTCGAGGATTTTACCCTCCATCTTATTGGATAAACTCTCTTAGACGTCCCCGCCGGATTAGTTGTTCAATCTCTTGTTTGAGGTTCCTTGCACTCTTCGGTAGTGTATCCGTGATCCCTGTAGAAATCACATTACTTGCTTCGATCTCTAGCGTTCGGGTTACCTTTCAAAGGCTCTGGCCGCCTTAGGTTTTCACGTGCTCGGACCTGTTGGAAGACGTGAGTGAGGGATGCATTCAAAGGTGTGAGTGCCCCGAATCTTTCAGAATTAGGGTTAATTTGAGTTCGAGGTGCCGTCCTCTTGTTCGGGCTCCTTCGTCTTTTTGTGGTGCTGTCGAGGTCTCGTTTTTGGGCGTTATCATCCTTCTAAGCTTGCTCCTTGGCTTTTCAAAAGGGCATCCTCGTATCCTCCAGATTTATATACTTCCGCGCCCGCTCCATGAGCGACACTATGTCGGCAGGGAGGATTCTTTGTTAAGGAATCATGGAATCGCCCGGGCCCTAGTCCTGCATGGAGGGCTGCTACTAAGAAGCTCGGACTACAGTCCATGACCTCCGTGAGCTCAGAGTTGAACCGAGCGATGTACTCCCGAAGTTACTTCCTCTTTTGCTGCTTTATCGACAGGAAAAACTCGGGGCCCTTTCTGAGTCTTCTGTTGGTTAGAAACTGATTAAGGAACAGTCTACTAAGCTTGTAAAAATTTGGGACTGACTCTTGTGAGAGACTGTGGAACCACCTCAAAGCAGTGCCTTTGAGACTTGTTATAAAGGTACGGCACAAGAAGGCGTTGGTAGCCCCTTGTAGGGCCATCGTGTGTTGATAATAGGAGAGATGGTCCCTAGGGTCTTCTGTCCCATCACACGGGGTAAACTTGGGGACAACGAATTTACATGGGTGTTCCTCTGCCATTACGGCTGAGGTGAATGGAGTGGTGAATCTCCCGAGCAGCTTCGTTAGCTCATCCTGTTTGGGAAGGAGGTTGTCCCCTCTAGTGAGGGCTGGTTGTCCAACTGAATCCGCTACCTCCTCCACCCACAGAGGTACTCTAGATAGGGTTGGCTGATGCCGCCCTGGCATAACGATATCGGGTCCCATGCGCAAAGGGCGTTCTTGCTTGGTGATGGCATGATGTTGTTGTCCCCGGAGTAGAGAAGTTGACGTATGGGGCAACTGGATGTCTGGAGGCACTAGGTCAACCCCGAATTCGCAGGACTCAGGACCCTTGTTCTGTTATAGTGATGGACGATAGGGCGAGGATTCGGCATCCCTTCCTCAAAGACGCGCGATGGCTGGAGGTGACGAACGGAGCCTTGGGGATGCGACGAACGTGCATTGGGATACCCCTCATTGTAAAGTCCGTAACCTCCATCCAAGATAGCAAGGAGCTAAATCCCTCCGTCAAGCAAGCCTGATGGGGGATGTGCATGTTTTGTAGGTTCTGAGTTAGAGAGGCTAGAGTTTGGGATATGGCAAGGAGTTGCTCTTGCATTAGATCAGACTGTCATCGAATCTGATCAAGCTACTACTGTACATGATTGGGGGTTTCCCCCTCTTCATTCTAGGTCAAAGGCTGATTTTGGGAAACTGGCTTTGAACGAAGATTTGGAGCCATGACGAAGGAGTTGATTTTGAGATAACGGAATTAGTAAGAACGATTGTCATTCACACAGAGGGCGCCAAGCTGATGCTACTTTTTTTTTATTCGTCGAGGCTTTGTTCTTTGTCGTTATGAAATCTGAAAAGAAAGGGAGTCAGGGTACCGCCGAGATGGCTCCGGCGATAGCCACTCTGATGATGAAGTTAGTAAAGAGTAAAAACTGATTGGAAGATAAATTGAATATAAGATCAATCCCCCTGATGCATACCTTGAAGGTGATAATTATAGGATGGCTGTCTGCCAAAGTGGGTAGGGTTTGGTGTCGTGAAATCAGGGATTCACTATTGTCCGGAGGTGGCAGCTTCATTATGACCACCTGCCTCACTATTTCTCAGGGCTACCTGCTTCACTGTTCCATATCGCCACCTGTCTCATCATTCCGAGGTCGGTAGGCCAAGAGGATGACGACGACGAGGTCTGTATCTCTGAGGTCGGTAATGCTTCCGATTCAACTATATTGACATCACTTCGGTATAGCTAGTTACTTCATGACCTGTACACAACAAAGATGGACACGTGTCAAGTTCGGGTTAGTTTGCATGTTTTTGGCGTATCATATACCTTGATCCCAGGTCCATGCTTGGTCAATGGATTGGGTCCACCTAAAAACTTCTAATTCACTTTCATAGTGCATCAGCAAAAAGTAAAAATAAAAATAATTATAGGGGTTTGTTTACTCAATGGTCCAACCCCACTATGCGTTATTGTATTAGGCTAGTGTTGGCCCAGGTCCAATGCATTGCATGTTTAATTCTATATTTACAACACTGAGCATCAACAATATAACCTTCTTTGTAGTATAATTTAATGTCACTTGCATTGTTCTGCTTCGTGCATAACTTCGTATAATGGAATTGAAGAAACAAAGTAGAATTTAAACGGGTTTTGGCTATTGCGTTTTTCTGTTCTCTTATTGTATTGTTGTGGTTCTTTAGATACTATTGAATATTAGATTTGATGTAATAAAGTAAAAGAGAATAAAAGAAAGAAGAGAGAGAAGAAGAAAACCCAAATAACTACATTGTATTAGATTGACTTGCTAGAAATTATACTAGTGACCTCATTATATATGAGAGTCAAGAGGTTGAACAAGGAAAGTAGAAATAAAGGAAACAAATTGTAAAACTTTAATCCCACTAACATTACACAATAATATATATGTGACGGCAAACCCTAACCCTAGTATCACAATAATATATAGGTAATCCTATTATACTTCTAACACCCCCCTTCAAACTCAAGGTGTGAGGTAGACTAACTTGAGTTTGCAAACAAAATCTAAAAGATGGACGGTTGACATATTGGCGCTAACATGGCTAAAATGTAATTGTTACCAAAGCTAACATAGTTGTGGTGCTGATGTGGAGTAGGACTCTCAACATAGTCAATGACGACGCATGAAAGCACATGGTCTAGAGAAGGCGCATAAGAGCGCGGAGCTAGAACTGATAGCGACGACACATAAAAGCGCGTAACTTATTTTAATTCTGATGGCGCTGCATGGAAGCATGTAGCCAATTTTGATTGAGCTGAACACATGACGGAACATGTAGTTGGTGGTGCTGGTGTAATACCCCGGCTTAATTAACTAAATAAATTATATTAATAATGTGTTAAAATTAAATCAAAATATTAGACTACCCAAAATATTGGGATGATAACCATTGATCATAAATAGAATCTAAAATGAACAAGCGATATTAAATTGTCCAATAAGACTCACAAGTCGAAATGGCCAAAACGATTCGACCCCGGAGTTGAAACGAGAAGAAAAAATAATAATAATAATAATAATAAGAATAAATAGATACTAAGAAAATAAAATAAAATAAAATATATTTGAAATTGAAAAGAACATATGCATATATATGTATTTTAAATAAGTAAATAAAAAGGAAAATAAAAGTAAAAAAGAATTGATAATAGATGCATGGAGAAATTAGTGGAAAGGAGTAGAAGTTGAAAGAAGATTGGAGAAACATTGAATAATATATATATATATATATACACACACACACACACGTAAGCGGCAACCACCGACCTTAGGTCGGTTAAGAAGAAAATATAAAGGGAAAAAGAGAGATATGGAAGGGGAGAGAAAGAGAGGAAGTGTGAGAGAGAAGCTAAGGTGCAGGAAAAGAAAAGTAAAGGAAGAAGAAAAAGGAAAAGTTTGGCAAGGAAGTGAAAAGCTGAAATTCAGCACAAACAGGTAAGAAATTGATTTCAATTGCTTTACTTGTTATTTTAAATTGTTGTAGATAAATTTTGGAGTTGAATAGAGTCAAAACCTTAAGTAAAATTTCGAAGAGAGAAGGTCTGCAACTCGGCCAAGAAACTGAAAAAAAAACAAAATTCTAAGTCATCCTCAACTTAATTTTGAGGTTCTATATAAGTAGGAAATTGTCGCAGGAACTCAACACAACAAAAATGACAAAAAACAGTCCAAAAATGACCATGGTACAGCCGAATTATCCCCCACCAGTACAACGCTGAAAAATTCATGTGGGTGTCGAGCATTTGGTTATTTGAGGTCAAAAAAAAGTTCCAAACGATTAGTTGAAGTCCTTAGAATAATTTTGATACAAAACCCAAGAAAAATGGACGTCAAATGGTGTAAACCAGTGGGGGACTGTGCGGTTCCGACAACCGGCGCCGGAGGGGACGCCGGAGGAGACAATCTGAAAGGCGTGAGGTGGGGTCTTAGTTGACGTAACTCAATACATCGTCGTTTTGTGTAAGTAAGAAGGAAAAAAAAAAGAAAAAAAAAAAAAAAAAAACTAGAACTGACCCGCACGCATGTAGGATCCTATGGCTGAGCACAAGGCCACTAGGCCACTGAACTGGTTGATGAAAAACATGATTTATATATATATATATATATATATATAATAATAATAATAATATAAGAAAAAAGAATTATATAAATACATTAATTAATTTAATGTAATTTCATAAATTAGCCCCGGTATCCAAATAAAATAAAAAGATAGTGTAACCCAATGTTTTTGGGTGTTCCGGACTCAACGGCGAAGTCCGTTTTAGTAAAGAATGTACTAAAAAATATGACACGTAAAAGTATAAATTACAAAAATGCCCCTAAATTTAATTTAAAGCACGAATGAGCTAATTAAAATTTGAGGAAGCCAAAAATTAATTATAAGAAATATTCTCGACTTAATAGCAATATCCTGTAAGGAGAATAAAGCCAGTAATTAATTAGAAAGTGATAAATAAATTCTTAAAACTTTCTAAAGTTATCAAAAGTACAAGTAAATAGAACGAGAACTGATTTAATGTGGATTCATGGCTATAGGACTTTTTAAAGGAAATGAGAAGGAATCTAATATCGAGTAGCAAGGAGGAAAGCTAGTATAAGGTAAGTAAACCCCAACTCAATCATGTGTTACTCCTAGCCATGTCACATATATTTCTTGATGCTGCCAATTTGTATTTCATACATGCTTGATGATATTGATCTGCATGATTGACACGTACTCTTGTTGTTAATTCATTAAGATCTCGATTATTGATATCTTTATTTGATTTCTTGTGTTCTATATCTCGTGGAAACGTGATGATCATGATTTTATTGAGTACCTGAAGTTGTGATCTGTCACAACATCTATCTGATTCTCAGATGCTTGAGGACTTACGGGTCAATATTTGGGAGAGGCCTAATGATTAGCCTACGAGGGACATGTTATATGTTCAGAGCTCTGGTGTTATTTATTGATTTGGGTGAGGCTGGTACGGGAGCGTGAGGGCGCTATCAGACCAGTAGACCCTAGATACAATGACGTGGGTGAGGCTGGACACGGGCGCGTGAGGGCGCTATCAGACCAGTAGACCCGAGTTAGGCACTCATGAGACATATGTATATCAGCATCTGTTCTGTTAATATCTTCTTCATTGATACCCTGATGATGTACTCATGATTCATTGATATACTTGTTCACCCACGTTGATGATATACTTCTGATTCAGATATTCCTTGTGAGCTTGTTTATTACTTATCTGTTGATACGTTACTTATTGATAACATACTTGTTAATTCTTGAGTTCAGATTGATATTTTACTACTATGGCAGCTATATGTTGTTTGAGTCATTCCTTATATTTGTTAGATGATCTATCTTGGGATGTGCCTTTGAGATTTATCCATTTGTTAATGACTGGCTAATGTGACATTCTTGTTCTTCATATCCTGTTATGATACTACTTTTGTTCATTATTGTTCTTACCCACCTTTTGTGTTGACCTTAACCCATGGCAAAGTGAGGAGTTTACTTACTGAGTTAATTTAGCTCACTCTAGATATATTATTTCTTTTTCAGGTCATCAGGCTTTAGATGGACCTACAAGCGTACAGACTGACTAGACGCTGAGTTAGTAGTAGGTTGACCTTTTGCTAGTGCAATGGACTTTCTATTTTTTTGTAGTACTGTATCAAACTATGTGTGTAGTGGTTCTAGTTCTCCCATGTCTCCACATCTTGGGGGTGTTTGTAATTTTGTAACTTAAAAACTTAACTATAGGTGTGGTTGTACAGGATTCTTTTGATGGTAGCTTTGGTTTGATTATGACATGTCTTATATTTTCATTTATATTTTAGATAGAGGAACGGCATATGGCCGCTACCTCTGGTCACGGACCCATGATCCACACTGGATAAAATACGGGTCGTGATAGCTGGAACACATGTTAAACATATGACGAAACATGGGTGAGAGTTTACGTGGTGTAACACGTAATTAAAGATACCAGACATGTGGCGTAACGTGTGGGACAACTTACGTGGCGTAAGACATAGCTGAATATACTAGACACATGATGTAACACGTGTGGGAACTTACGTGACAGAACACATAACTGAATATACTAAACACGTGACGTAACACATATGAGGACTTACGTCGCAGAATATGTTACACACGTGGTGAGACACATGCCTTATTGATGGAGCTTCTGAGATATTGGACACACAACAAAACACGTGCCTGGCTGTTGATCGGGTGCACAAGGAAAAGGCATACAATGACAATTTTTCTTCTTTTTTTTTTGGAGTCCGGCCTGGCTATGTGGGTTATAGATATTGGGCTGGTTTTAAGTGGTTAAATCGGCTTTGGTTGAATCTGGTTTCTTTTTCCTTTTGTTTTTTTTTTTTAACTGGGCTAGGTCAGGCCACGTGCTAATCTAAATGAATTAGGTTGGTTAGTAAAAAAACCAGGCTTGGGCAAAATTGAGCTGGCCGGGGTTTAAATGAAATATGGGCCAGTGGAGGCTGAGCTGTATCAGACTTGTCTGGTTTTACTCCACATTGCTTTAACAAATGGGCAACTTCAGATTGCATTTGATCTGTTTATCACTTCACGTAGCAAGGATGAAAAAAGGGTTCAATGAATGATGATGCGGCAGCTAAGTTTATTCCACCGGATGGCGAGGGAACATAACGGTGACGGCTTCGGTCTTCGACGGCGATGGCGACGGTGGGTGAAGATGCGGATTGTTCCTTCAGAACTGCGATAATGGTGGCTGCATCTGAAGAACTTAAAACTTGAGATTTGCGACGATGGTTGTAGCAATGTTGGGATGCGTTCGAAGTCGACGAAGCTCTGTGATGAAGATTGGGTTGTAGAAACGATTTGTGGTGGCAGCGACACTAGACGATGACGACAGTGCTAGTGGCGGATTCCAACAATGAAAGTTTTTCGAAGATGCTGGCTGATCTTGTGCGCTGCGGACTTGCCCCCAAGTTTCTAGGCATCCCCAATGAGGAAAGAGCAAGAGTTTCTCAAAAGAAACTTTCTCTTAAAAGAGTCGATCAAGTTTAGGGCCTTAAGATAACTCGACCAGATCTTGATGAAATGTTACTAAGTTTGGAAACTAGGATTAGCTCGACCAATACTTGGGCTTATTTGATAATGCTAAGTTTACGAACTAAAAAATAGTTTGACTTTTGATCATACTAGATTAGATCGAGTGAGCCTTCAAAACTATCTTATGCCGTCGTGTGAGCTCGAGCTTCTTCTGTCGCTTGTAATCTTATTAGCTGTATTTTGATATTGACCTAGTACCTACATATTTTTACAACAATATTTGTAGGTGGGCTGATAAACATTTGAGCATTTCCAGATGCCTATTGGTGCCTTGACGAGGAGCACCTATAATTTTCTCGGACCAAGATCTTTTCCAATATATTTTTCTCTCAATATAATTTTAATACATGCCACAACATGTATTTGTTATTAAATAATAAATGATATAACATGATGTCATATGCCGAAAAGTTGTAGAAACAAATAATCCATTTCAAATTACACAATTGTCCGATGGAAAGTTATTGTACACAAAGGAATCATCTCTCACAATTTACCAGTTTATGGCTACTTTTTTTATCCATTTCCAGAAAATAAAAATAAAAATGAAGGTTATTGTATTTCATTTAAAAGAGAAAAATCATTTGGCATAATCACTTAATGAACAATTTTTACCAAAAATTCAATTACTTTTCCCCCTTGGCGCTTGAACATTACTTCTTTCTCACCACTTCTGCTGCATAATGTAAAACAACCAGGCACTTAATTGAAAAGGAAGTTATGTGAAAACGCATACGTATCCATGGGAAGCTGAAAAGGAAGTGACGTGTGATGCTGCACTTTTTGGCCCACGTGAGATCCAAGCTCGGCTCCCTGCGAAACACTCGAAACAGAAGATCAGAGGACCACCGGGTTGGCTCCGGCGGTAGCCGCTCCGATGCTTAAGTCAATAAATTGAATTGAAAGACTCGTAATGAAAGCCAAAATAATGAGCATGAAAGTAAAGCGTACCTTTAGGGTTGATTTTATAGGCAATATCTCTTCTAAGTTGATTAGGATTTGGAGCCATGAATATAGGGATTGGATCTCTGGAGATATCAGTTACCTTGTTGAATATGGTAACTTAGTGTGGCAGTTTCCTTGTTGGAGATAGCTTCCTTATTTCCTACTTGGTGCTTACTGAAGCGATGAGTAGGTCTGATCATTGATGTGTTGTATTGCAAGCTTGCATCTATACAAGTTAGTCTTTATGGGAAAACTGTCTTGCTTTGATACTGTGAGCTCGGCCCATGTAGGTTATGCCCTTGACTGACTGAGGATGAGATGTATGACCGAGCATGTACTAAATGGCCGAACACGGATTATAAGGCCGAACATGAACTAAGCGACCGAGCACAAGTTATGTGGCCGAGCCCGAGCTGGGCGACCGAACACCAGTTATATGGCCGAGCCTGAGCTCTATTATGGGTCATGAACCGATCTTGCGGTTGCACGTGTCAGGCAGTGGTTGGTGTGTCACATAGTGGTATATCAGTTACTCCCCCCCCAAGCCTTAGTTGGAGCTCGGGGAATAACTAAGGTCTTAAGAGTGCCCGAAAAGTCACGCGTTCTGTCGTCTCGTTTTCCTAGACGTCCGTTGGTGCATCATTTATTGCGCAGTCGGTTTTTGGGTTTCTCAAATCATTATTGTTGCGATACTGTCGTGGCGGTTCGCCTGGGTAGCCATTACTCTCCGAATGTATATAAAAGGGGGAAAGAGCCTTGTACGACTCTTTTTACCATCTTCGATTTTGCAAAGCGAGATATACATCCGTCATTGTCGAACCAGCACGCTACCTTGTGAAGAATCCCATCCATCCGAAGTCCCTTACTTTGATTCAGGTTCGGTTTTAGTGTTTTCGTTCATCTTTTCACTTTCTCTTCTTCTCCTTTTGGTTATTTTGAAATGTCGACTTCTTCGGCATCTTCTGATATTGGTAATGGGTCGGGGAGCCTTCCGGAAGCTCCTTCCTTGTCACAAACCCTAATTAGGGGTAGCACTTCCTCGGGGACTGAATCGGAGGAGACTCACTCTAGTCCCTCAGTTAGAATAGTTGATGCCTTCTCGGAGTCTAGGGATAGAGAGGGTGAGGTCTCAGGTCGGTCTTCCCAGGTAGAGAGTGCTGTAACGTCCTCTTGGTTGGAGGTTATTAGGGAGAAGTATGAGATTCCTCCAAATGTCACCCTTAGGGCCCCTGATGACTTCGACTACCCTTGGGAAGTTCAGGATGGGGAAATTTGTGTCTATACCGCTTGGTTTGAGATGGGGTTACGCCTTCCTTTCCCTAGACTGCTTAGGGATTTTTTCTGTTGGTTCAATCTCTGCCCGGCCGATCTGCTTTTGAACAGTTGGAGGCACCTGTTAGGGTTTATGGCCCTAGGTCGTCTGAATGGTGTTGAGGTCTCCTTAGACTTGATCCGTAGTAAAATGGATCTTAAATATAGGAAGGCGGAGGGCCTCTACTACATGTCGTTTGACAAGGGCTTCCGGCCTTTGACTTTCGTGCCGTCCTCCAATAAATTTTGGAAGGATCGGTTCTTTTTTGTTGGTGGAAAATGGGAGGTGACCGACCCTGAGGACCAGTTCTCCACGTTCCCCCGGAGCACGGGGTTTATGGGTGAGACACCCTTTTCTTCTGTAATTTTGCTTTGTGTCTGTCCTTTGTGTATCTGACTGACCTTTGTTCAAAACTCTTTTATGTAGCCAAGAGCGTCAAGAAGAGGCCGCAATTTACCCCTGTTTTGAAAGACCAATACAAGAGACTCCTCCAGACTTCGAACCGGGATTACCGAGCCATCCTTCATTCAGGCCCTACAATGCCTCCCAAGGATAAGGGTGTTGTTGACGACGTCCTCAAATCCCTCGCTGGCAAATGGGGGTCGGCAAAGAAGAAGAGGGTGGCTAGCCAGCCCCCTCCTACTGCGTCTTCTTCGAAGAAGACGAGGACGACCGACCCTTCCCCCTCTGTGCCTCCCAAGAAGGGGGCGGTCTCCTCTGCTTCTCCCTCTTCCCGACCTCCTCTGAGGGGAGTTGTGATCAGGGAGCCCTCCTCTGCCCCTCAAAAGGGGGTGGTGATCGGGGAACCCTCTTCTGCCCCTCAGAGGGGTACGGCGGTTCTTCGGCCTGTCCCCTCTTCGGCCCAAAAATCTCAACAGAGGGGTAAGGCGAAGGTGGGTACCGAGATGCCTGATGGATACAAGGCCGTCCATCAGGCCATTGAAGATTTCTGGGCTGAGGCCCCTTGTACTGACATCCCTTCCTGCAGCACCAGGAAGGGTACTGAGAAGACTGTGGCCGGTGCCATGAGGGCTCATCTGAAGGTAACGACCGACCTTACTGCTTTTGTGCTCTTCTTCCTCTTCCTCTTTACTGATACGTCTTCTTATTTTTGCAGACCCTCCATAGCTTGGCTGCTTTAATGGAGGCCACGGTGGATCTCCAGGCTGTGGAGAGGTTGGAGGAGGAGCTGGATGAAGCCAGGCTTCAGCTCGGTACGGCTCAATCTCAAGCCACCACAGCCGAGGACGAGCTGAAGGAGGCGAGGAATTGCTTCTCAATTATGGAATCCGAAAGGGATTCTGTTAAACTTGAGAGGGATTCTTTGCGATCTGAACGAGACTCCCTTCTTCAGGACCTGACCAAACTGAAGGAGGAGAACAGTGCTCTTCAGTCTTCACTTGTTCAGAAGGTTGATGAGGCCAAGGTTGAGACCGAGGCCAGGTTGAAGACCGAGCTTCAGAAGATGGGTGATACTATTGCGCAGCTCGGTTACGACAACTTCAAGTCCAAGCTTCTTGCCAAGTACCCGGATATTGACCTGTCTGGGATTGATGACGATGATGAGGACGAGGATGGTGATCAGGACGATGGATCTGCAAGCCCCTTAGTTTAGGGAAAACTTTTGTAGTCCTGTTTCATCTTTTTGTAACCGAGCTCAAATATTAATGAAAATATCCTCTCTTCAGTTTTTGTCTCTATCTTTCTTTGATTGTTGGCAATCTTTGAGTTCTGTTCTAAATATGTATCAATGTTTTGTTGTGTATGAACGGACTTCGGCCTGTGATGCTTGTATTATGACACAAGTAAACCTGCTCGGAACCCAGAGTATTGTTTTTACCGACCATGGGTTGTCTCCAGAACTAACTTATAGCAATCCTGAAGCAATGTGTAGTAATAACCATCTTGTGCCGAACTCTTGGTATTGGAGGGGTTTTTGAATCATGGATTTTCTTTAAGAAAGATGACTTGAATAACAATTAATCAATCTGACCTCTGATTAACAGTCGTAGAAACTGGTACAAGACAGTTACTCTGATCTTTTAGAGCAGGAACCTGAGCTTGATTGCCGAACTGAGCGACTTGGATTTGTAAGGATTTTTTGATGGTCAGTGTGACTGAGCACTTAGAGTTTTCCTCGCCTGTTTATGACTGCCGGCACCTAGTTTCGTGTTCTTGCAACAGAACATCATCCTCATATATCAAGATAGATCAGACTTAGGGATTTTGTTTATTAAGATGGAACAGACCTGAGGTCTGTGCATTGAAACGTACCAGACCTGAAGTCTGTACATTAAGATGGACCAGACCTGAAGTCTGTACATTGAAATGGACCAGACCTGAAGTCTGTACATTGAAATGGACCAGACCTGAGCCTGTGCATTAAGATGGACCAGACCTGAGAGGTCTGTACATTGAGACAGACCAGACTTATAGTCTGTGCATTCGAGATGGACCAGACCTGAGAGGTCTGTACATTGAGACGGACCAGACTCATGGTCTGTGCGTTTGAGATGGACCAGACCTGAGAGGTCTGTGCATTGAGATGGACCAGACTCATGGTCTGTGCATTTGAGATGGACCAGACTCATGGTCTGTGCATTTGAGATGGACCAGACCTGAGAGGTCTGTACATTGAGACGGACCAGACTCATGGTCTGTGCATTTGAGATGGACCAGACCTGAGAGGTCTGTGCATTGAAATGGACCAGACTTATAGTCTGTGCATTCGAGATGGACCAGACCTGAGAGGTCTGTGCATTGAGATGGACCAGACTTATAGTCTGTGCATTCGAGATGGACCAGACCTGAGAGGTCTGTGCATTGAGATGGACCAGACTCATGGTCTGTGCATTTGAGATGGACCAGACCTGAGAGGTCTGTACATTGAGATGTTTCACGAAAGATGTTGAAAATAAAAAGAAAGTACTTTATTGATAATATTTTCGCAAATGTTCCATGTTCCAAGGCCTGGGAACAGGTTTCCCATTCATGCTTTCCAACCAATAAGTGGTCGGTCTAACTGTTTTGATAATTCTGTAGGGACCTTCCCAGTTTGGTGATAACTTCCCCATGGTAGGGTCCTTGGTATTCTGGAAAACCCTTCTTAGGACGAGGTCCCCAACTTGGAAATTGGTAGGTTTGAGGCCAATTTTTGAGCGGTTAACCATCCTGCGCTGATATGCTTCCATTCTGATTACGGCCTGCTCTCTTCTTTCTTCGAGCAAATCCAAATTTTCTGCTAGCTGTTGGTCATTGGTCTCTTCGTTGAAAGCCTCAGCCCTTAAGGTCGGCATGCCGACCTCAACAGGGATTACTACCTCAGTTCCGTAGGCTAGGGAGAAGGGAGTTTCCGATGTTGGAGTTCTCCTGGTCGTCCGGTAGGCCCAGAGTGCCCCAGGGAGTTCCTCGACCCATCCCCCTTTAGCTTCCTCTAATCTTTTCTTGAGAGCGTCGAGGATAGTTCGGTTGGTGACCTCGGCCTGCCCGTTGGCCTGAGGGTGACCAGGGGAGGAGAAGTGTTGTTTGATGTTTAGGTCCTGGCAGAATTTCTTGAATATTTTCCCAGTGAACTGCGTGCCATTATCTGAGACGATCACATGAGGTATGCCGAACCTGCAGACTATATTTTTCCAAGTAAAACTCTTTATCTCTTTTTCAGTGATGCGAGTCAGTGGTTCTGCTTCGGCCCATTTTGAAAAGTAGTCAACAGCCACCAGTAGGTATCTCCTGTTCGGCTTGGCTTTAGGTAATGGTCCTATGATGTCCATTCCCCACTGTGCAAAGGGCCATGGGCTAGTAATGGGGATGAGCTCATGTTGCGGCTGATGCTGATAAGGGGCGAACCTCTGGCATTTGTCACACTTTCGAGTATATTCCTTTGCTTCCTTCAGCATCCCAGGCCAGTAGTAGCCTTGGGTTAGAGCTCGGTGGGCTATGGTTCTCCCCCCATTGTGATTTCCACAGATTCCTTCATGGATTTCTGCCAAGACATATTGAGACTCTTCAGGTGCTAGGCATTTTAACAATGGCTGAGTGTAAGACCTTCGGTAGAGTTTTCCGTTAAGGACAAGATACCGAGCTGCTCTGATGCGGATTCTTTTTGCCTTATTTCTGTCCTCTGGGAGGAGTCCCTCCTCCAGGTACTGGAGTATAGGAGTCATCCAGTTCTGAGGCTGTTCCGCGATTTGGGCGACCTGGATCTCCTCGGTGCTAGGCCTTGGCTGGTGAGAGAACTTTATCGTTGACTCCACCCCCGTTTTCATGTGAGATGCCATGTTTGCTAAGGCATCGGCTCGGCTGTTCTGTCCTCTCTCTATTTTTTGGATTGAGAATGCTCGGAAGGAATGTTTTAGCAAGTTGACTAGTTCCGAATATCGGAGCATTCTTTCATCCTTGATGGCGTATTCTCCTTGAACCTGGCTAACCACCAGTTGGGAGTCAGAAAATACCTCGAGGCTCTGTACCTCGCACTCCTGAGCTAGCTTCATTCCTAAGATAAGGGCCTCATATTCCGCTTCGTTGTTGGAGGCTCTGAACCCCAAGCTAATTGCCCTTTCGGTTGTAAGTCCATCAGGAGAGTGCAGTACTAGCCCTGCTCCGGCACCTCGGTCAGTGGATGATCCATCAGCATACAACTTCCAAGTCCCCACCTCGTCTGAGACTTGAGCTTTGCCTAGCAGCGCGGGAGTGAATTCTGCGACGAAGTCTGCCAAGGCTTGCCCTTTAATTGAGACTCGTGGAATGTAGGACAAATCGAACTCCCCCAGTTCCACTGACCACTTGACCAACCGTCCTGATACTTCTGGTTTTCTTAGGACTGCTTTCAGTGGGTAGGCAGTCGGAATTTCTATGGGATGTGCTTGGAAGTATGGTCTCAGCTTCCGTGCAGAAACTATGAGAGCAAGGGCTAGCTTCTCAATTTCGGGGTACCTCTTTTCTGTGTCTAGTAATGCCTTGCTGACATAGAAGATGGGCCTCTGCACGCTCCTGTCTTGCCTAACCAGTACCGAACTGACAGCGTTCTCAGAGACTGCGAGATAGAGAAGCAGCCTTTCTCCTTGGATTGGTTTTGATAAGAGCTCGGGCGAAGCCAAGTATCTTTTGAGTTCCTGAAAGGATTTTTCACACTCGTCAGTCCATTGCAAAGATTTGTTACCTTTCAGAGCCTTGAAGAAGGGTAGACACCGATCCGTGGATTTGGAGATGAATCTGCTGAGAGCTGCTATCCGGCCGTTCAGAGCTTGAATGTCCTTTCGGGCCTTTGGGGATTTCAGTCCGATCAGAGCCCCGATCTGAGTCGGGTCTGCTTCTATACCTCTTTGAGAGACTATGTACCCAAGGAACTTCCCTTTTGTTACACCAAAGGTGCACTTTGAGGGATTGAGCTTCATTTTATATTGTCTGAGGATGTCGAAGGTTTGTGCTAGGTGTTGGAGATGACTGCTCTTCCTTAGGCTCTTGACCAGCATATCGTCGATATAAACTTCCATAGTGCTGCCGATCAAGGAACCGAACATCTTATTAACAAGACGTTGGTAGGTAGCTCCAGCATTCTTTAGTCCGAACGGCATCACTTTGTAGCAATAGAGACCTCGTTCGGTGATGAATGAAGTCTTCTCTTGATCGGGAGGATGCATCCGTATTTGATTGTACCCAGAATAAGCATCCATGAAGCTCATGAGCTCGTGCCCTGCAGTTGCATCGACTAACTGATCTATTCGTGGAAGAGGGAAGCTATCCTTTGGGCATGCTTTGTTGAGATCTGTGTAGTCGACACATACTCTCCATTTACCATTCTTCTTCTTGACCAGAACAGTGTTGGCCAACCAATCAGGATAAGATACCTCTCGTATCATGTTGGCGTTGAGCAACCTTTGAACCTCGTCATTGATGACCTGATGCCGTTCTGGAGCGAGAGGCCTTCTCTTTTGTCTCACTGGTGGATGGTCTGGATCCACCATTAGTCTGTGCGTGATCAGGTCGGGATCTATCCCTTCCATGTCGCTTGTCTCCCAGGCAAATATGGAGAGGTTTTTCTTCAAAAACTTGACCAGCTCATCCTGCTCGGTATGTGTCAGGTCGGGACCTATCTGCAGGTAACGTCCCTGATCCTCTGAGCTGACCAGGACTTTAATAGGCTCCCCTATAGGCTTGGCTCTGCTATCCCTTCCTCTGGGGCTCAATGGTTCTTCAATTTTGGAGGGACAGTCTTCTGCCTCGTGACAGCAAGGGTAGATTGCATCCTTGCACACACGGGCGTGCAGTAATTGCTATTTGGGGGCCTTAGCTTTGAGTGCGAGGGCGTGGCACTCTCGGGAGGTCGGTTGGCATCCTCTGATGGAGTAGACTGTCTGATTGTGAACGTATTTTAAGCATTGGTGGAGGGTTGAGGTGACCGCTCCCATCTCATGTAGCCAGGGCCTTCCAACTATGACGTTGTAGGGAGATTTGGCTTTTATGACCATGTACTCGGCTATCGTGGTCTTCTGTCCGTCCCCTTCACCCGCAGTGGTGGCCAGATCGACCCTTCCTAGTGGAGTGTTAGTGTTTCCATCAAAGCCCGTCATGATTATGCTCGTGGGCTTAATGTTATTGGGGTCGAGCTTCATATGCTTGAAAGGGTCGTAGAACAGTACGTTGGTCGAACAGCCAGTGTCGACGAGAACTCTCCGGATATCGAAGTTGGCGATCTTAAGGGAGATAACCAGGGCGTCGCTGTGAGGACAATGAACTCCCCTAAGGTCGTGATCCGTAAATTGGATTTCCGGCAAGGGCTTTAACCTTTTCTCCAAGTTAGCGACCTGCATGATGTTGGGAGCAGACCTGGCCTCCCGAGCATATCGTTTCCTTGACCTGTTAGAGGTGCCTGTTGCAGGGGAATCTGCGTGTAGGACATAGATCACCTGATTGTTCTGTGGGGGTTCGTTCCTGCCTCCTTTCTGCTCCTGCCTCTGGTCGGTTTTTCTCTGCTGGGGTCGTTCGTCACGGGGGTTCTGTCCTCCGTCCTGCTTGACGAACTCCTGCAGCCTTCCTCTCCTTATTAGCTGCTCAATCTCATGCTTGAGAGCTTTGCAGGTATTGGTTGTGTGCCCTCGGTCTTTGTGAAAGTCACAATATTTGGTCTGATCTCGATAGCTGGGGTCTCCTTTCAAAGGCTCCGGCCATCTCATATTTTCTCGAGATCTTACTTGCTTCAATATGTTGTACGGAGAGGCGTTTAGAGGAGTGAAGTGGTTGAATTCCCTTAGTCCAGAATTGAAGGAGGTTCTGGGGGCCCCCCTTTTTTCTGGGCTCCTGACTCTCTTCCTGGCCGAGCTGGTGTCCTTCTTTTGACTATCTTTCTTGTGATCGTCTTTCTGAGCCTGTTCTTTGACCTTTCTAGAGGTGTCCCTGGCCTCCTCCAGGTTGATGTACTTCCTTGCACGGTCCATGAGTGCTGCCATGTCCGCAGGGGGACTTTTGGTCAGGGAGTCTCTAAACCCTCCTTGAGCAAGTCCAGCGGCTAGAGCAGCCACTAGGAAACCGGGGCTGCAATCTGTTACCTCAGTGAGCTCGGCGTTAAAGCATGCTATATACCCCCTGAGCGATTCTTCCCTCGTTTGCTTTATGTTCAGAAGGAATTCCGGACCCTTTCTTAGCCTCCTGCTAGTCATGAATCTGTCCAAGAACCTTCTGCCGAGCTCATAAAAGCCAGATACCGAGTTCGGCGGGAGGTGGTGGAACCACTTTAGGGCGGTACCATTGAGGCTGGTTACGAACGTTCTGCATAAGAAGGCATCAGAAGCGCCGTGCAAAGCCATGGTGTGCTGGTAGTGGGAGAGGTGGTCCCCAGGGTCCCCAGTCCCATCATAAGGGGTGAATTTAGGGACGATAAATTTCTTGGGTCTTTCCTCGGCCATGACAGCATTGGTGAACGGGGTGGCCGACCTCCCGAGCAATCTGGCCAGCTCGTCCTGTTCTGGATACTGGGCACCCCTTATGATAGCAGTACGGTCTATTGATTCAGCAACTTCCTCGGCTCTTACTGACCCTCTTGGTAAAACAGGTTGCTGCGAGGCAGGTCTCACGGCCTCAGGGCCTATATGGGTAGGCTGATCTTGGCCCGCTACTGGGGGGTTGTTTTGATTCTCTGGTACTGGTGGTACAGGAACTACTCGAGGAGGTGATCCTTGTGGAACGTAGTTTACTCCCGAGGCCCCCGGGACGGGGGGTCGGGTAGTACTTCGATAATGGACCTCCGGGACAAAGGCGGGAATCCCTCGACCGGCTGCCGTCGACGGCTGGGGGTCTATATGAACACCGGCGGCCGCAGGAGGCTGCTGCTGTTGAGTGACAACGGGTGGATTTTGAGGATTAGTTTCATGATTCTGGGTGAACATTGCCAGGGTCCTGGTCATGGTCAAAAGCTGTTCCCGTAGCAACTGGTTCTGCCGCCTAGTTTCGATTAGTTCTTCCTGTGCAGGGTTATTCACTCGCCCTCTTCCTCGTCCAGCAGTTGGTTGAGGATGAGGGTTTTGAGTGTTATTCCTGGGTCGCAAGTTGGGAGCCATAATCCCTCTGATAGACGAAAGATGAGCTTAGATTGAGTAGAGCACTTGGTGATTGTCGATTCCCACAGACGGCGCCAAACTGATGCTGCACTTTTTGGCCCACGTGAGATCCAAGCTCGGCTCCCTGCGAAACACTCGAAACAGAAGATCAGAGGACCACCGGGTTGGCTCCGGCGGTAGCCGCTCCGATGCTTAAGTCAATAAATTGAATTGAAAGACTCGTAATGAAAGCCAAAATAATGAGCATGAAAGTAAAGCGTACCTTTAGGGTTGATTTTATAGGCAATATCTCTTCTAAGTTGATTAGGATTTGGAGCCATGAATATAGGGATTGGATCTCTGGAGATATCAGTTACCTTGTTGAATATGGTAACTTAGTGTGGCAGTTTCCTTGTTGGAGATAGCTTCCTTATTTCCTACTTGGTGCTTACTGAAGCGATGAGTAGGTCTGATCATTGATGTGTTGTATTGCAAGCTTGCATCTATACAAGTTAGTCTTTATGGGAAAACTGTCTTGCTTTGATACTGTGAGCTCGGCCCATGTAGGTTATGCCCTTGACTGACTGAGGATGAGATGTATGACCGAGCATGTACTAAATGGCCGAACACGGATTATAAGGCCGAACATGAACTAAGCGACCGAGCACAAGTTATGTGGCCGAGCCCGAGCTGGGCGACCGAACACCAGTTATATGGCCGAGCCTGAGCTCTATTATGGGTCATGAACCGATCTTGCGGTTGCACGTGTCAGGCAGTGGTTGGTGTGTCACATAGTGGTATATCAACGTGGATGAGGAAGACATGGGAGAATGAGAAGACATCATTGTTGGGACTAATGAAAACGCATACGTATCCATGGGAAGCTGAAAAGGAAGTGACGAGGATGAGGAAGACATGGGAGAATGAGAAGACATCATTGTTGGGACTAATGAAAACGTATACGTATCCATGGGAAGCTGAAAAGGAAGTGACGTGGATGAGGAAGACATGGGAGAATGAGAAGACATCATTGTTGGGACTATTGAACTTCTCACTCTGTGACCCTTCAAGTCTTTCTCCATATATCTCTACTTTTTCTCTCTAAAATGAATATGTTGGGTGTTTTTCCGAAAGCCGAGAGCGATTTGGGTCTCTGATTGTCTCATTCATTGCTGTAAGAACACCAAAGAGAGGGAAATGGAAGGGATTGGTTGTTCCTTCAAGGAGAAAGCAAAGTCCAAACACAAAGACTTGCTTGATTTGGTGTTTTCTTGGTCTCTTGAAGACATTTTCAATGAGGAACTTTACAAAGACCAGGTCTGTTTTTCTGTCTTTTCTTTATTTCCATATATATATATCACTTAGTGGATTGGACTCATATGGTTCCTGGTTTATGATCAAGACACACTATTCAAATTTTGAAAACATGCATAATTTGTATCAATATATACCTTGATCCCAGGTCCATGCTTGGTCAATGGATTGGTCCACCTAAAAACTTCTCATTCACTTACATAGTGCATCAGCCAAAAGTAAAAATAAAAATAATTATGGGGGCTTGTTTACTCAATGATCCAACCCCACTATGCGTTATTGTAATAGGCTGGTGTTGGCCCAGGTCCAATGCATTGCATGTTTAATTCTATGTTTACAGCACTGATCACCAACAATATAACCTTCTTTGTAGTATAATTTAATGTCTCTTGCATTGTTCTGCTTCGTGCCTAACTTCGTATAATGGAATTGAAGAAACAAAGTAGAATTTAAACTGGTTTTGGCTGTTGCATTTTTCTGTTCTCTTATTGTATTGTTGTGGTTCTTCAGAGACTATTGAAACTTTGTCTGTGTTTTGTGAATGGTTCTTTACTTTTTTGCTCCTTGTCTATTGTTTTGTTTACAATTTCATATTAATTCTCATTTTTTATTTAGTATGATTATAATTGTGTTTAATTGGTAAAGAATGTGAAAATGAATTTTCTTGCAAATTAGCCAAACCAGATGGAGCAGATTGAATGGTTTTGGGTAGAATGGAAAATCTTTTGTTGGCTTTTTGAAGGCTTAATTAGAGGCACTTTCAGATATCTCCAATTTCCCATCATTGTGATTTTATTTTGTACCTCTAATTCTCCACTAGGCTTCAGGGTTACTGATCTAAGCTGACCTAATAAGATGGTGAATACTGACTGGAGATATGACCAAACTCTAAGAAGGAAATGCTTGAGATATTTCCACCACTAGCTGATAGCTCAATATGTATAATGCTTTTTCCCACCATTTGAGGTGGGAAGTTGCATCGTACATCTTTGGCATATTCATTTAACACAACTTCGACAAACATTCATTGATTTGTGAAATTATTGCACTTTCTTTTTGTGACCTTGACAACAGACAACAGTAGCCCTATTATTGTAGCATTTACATTTTAATTACAAATTCCTATTATATTTAGGATATGATGAGATACTAGAATTAAATGCTTTTGGTAAATTAAACTGACCTCTTCTCCATTTTTTTTTTCAAAATAACAGAAGTGCCCTTTTATTTTTATTTTTATTTTTTGCATTTTTTCAATTTGACCATTTTTTTTTAACTTTTTAAATTTTCAAATAAATATTGAGTAAAACATTCTTGATCAAGTATAAAAATATAATTTATTTACTTTAAATTTATTTTTATATAAAATGAAAAAAATTCTTTAACAAAAAAGTTAAAAAAATTTAGTCAAAATTGAAAAAATGTAAAAAAAAACATAAAAGAGTATTTTTGTCATTTTGAAAGAAAAAAAGTTAGTCAAGAGGGGAGGTATGAGTAGTTTGTCAGTTAAAGTAGGGGAAGTCTATGTAATTATGGGAAATCTGAAATCTCAGGGAAGGACAGTGTAATTTACCTAATATTTTCTAGTGCAACAATATTTTAAAGGGAAACTATAGATCATGATCCAAGTTCTGCACCTGAAGTTCTGTATGTAATTATTCCTGAAGAACATGTGCAACAAATTTCTGTTCTTGACAAAGGTTGATAAAGGGATCCTGTTATTAGTTCAATAATTTCTGCAGATCATATGACTATAAATACATCATATTTTCTAATAGAAAAAGGGAAAAATAATTTGCAAACATAATGGAATTCCCAAAAATAAATTATACTAAAAAGATTAATTTTATTAGGCCAGTTTTTTTTTTTGGGTATGTGAGGTCGGACCTTGGGGCAACAATAAGGTTTTTCCATTATAACCCTTGAGGTCTCGACTTTGAATTGCGAAAATAACCTCTCCGTTTGTGGAAGTAATCTTGCGTACATCCAACCCTCTCCCAAACCTTGCAGTGATGGAAGCGTCGTGCTCTAGGAATCTGGGACTGCCCTTTTAGTTGCTTTTATGTGCACAAATTCCTGGACATCCTACCATGTGGTGGATTATATGTTTAGCTTTGTCATCTGCAACTACATAGTTTTCTTAATTTTATACTCATCTGCTCATTTGGACTTTGCAGTCAGCACAAGTATTTTGCTGATAATATATATCATATCAAATATTAATAGCTGTGGACTTAATTTCATTCTCTATGCTAACAAGTTAGCATTGTGTTGCTACTAGGTGGAAAAAATTCCAGAATCATTCGAGTCAGTGCAGCATTATCTTGGGTCATTTGTTTACCCTTTACTGGAAGAAATTCGAGCAGAACTAGCTTCAAGTTTGGAGGCTATATCAAGTGCACCATTCGCTGAAGTGGTCTTAAACGAGTCCAAGCCCGTCTGGAGCACTCTTATATGATGTTAGGGTTGATTATTGGAGAAACAGTTCTAGTCATCATGGGCAGGAGTCTTACAAAGCATTGCCAGGGGATTTTTTTGTTTTTACAGAAGCCAAACCTGAAACTGTTTCTGATTTGCAACGAGTTGGGAGGACATGGACTTTTGGATCCATCACTAAAATTGCAGGGGATGATAATAACAGTATGGGTACTAATTTCAAAGTCAAAGTATCAAATGACCTTGAAGTTGAGGATGGAAAGCAGAAATTCTTGTATATGGTTTTCTTGATGAATATAACTACTAACAAAAGAATATGGAATGCATTGCACAGGTTCGGGAATCTGGAGGTTATTAAGAAAGTTTTGTGCATCGACACTCTGGTAAAAAAATTGGATTTCTTTTCTTTTCTCTATTTTTTACTTAGAACTTTGCTATAGATTTGATACTCTAGAATTAGTTTTTGTATATATCAGCGTGGGAATTGGTCTTTGTACAAATAAACATGGACATGCAGTTGTATATTTGTATCTATTATTAATATATTAACCTGCATTTTGTAATTGAGTTTATTTCTTTTCTTTTTATGGGAATTTTCATATTTAAACTAACTCTATTTGTAGTATATATCTTGCCATTTTGTATTCCTCACGGTTGACTATTATTAGTTTTTTTGTTTATTTGTTGGTGAAATTGAAATTCTTTTGTCCTAATATTGTAGTTTACTAACATTCATTTGGAAACTTGATCATGGTTAACAGGTCGAAGAAATTTGCGATCTGTGTCCAGTAAAAAGGAATGAAATCTGCGCAGAAAAACTATGTCTGTCA
The DNA here is from genome assembly GCA_008638375.1 of Nyssa sinensis. NCBI lineage: Eukaryota > Viridiplantae > Streptophyta > Magnoliopsida > Cornales > Nyssaceae > Nyssa > Nyssa sinensis. Next base: position 12,199,688 of record CM018042.1, on the reverse strand, counting down.
TCTACACTAAACAAGTCCCAATATGAGGCAGTAGTTGATTCTATTTGTAAAATGCAGTGTAACCACAAGTCTTTTGTGAAGCTTATCTGGGGCCCCCCTGGGACGGGGAAAACTAGAACCCTTAGCTTGTTGCTCTGGAACCTCCTGGGACTGAAATGTAGGACCCTTGTATGTGCGCCAACCAATGCCGCAATTACAGAAGTGGCCTCACGTGTCCTGGAACTGGTGAAACAGTCATTGGACGATGCTGGAAGGAATGCTTTGTTTTGCTGTTTGGGAGATATTCTCTTATTTGGTAATAAGCAGCAAATGAAAGTTTGTTCTGATTTTGAAGAGATATATTTGGATTATCGTGTTGAAAAGCTTGCTCAGTGCTTAGGACCAGTGGATGGCTGGAAGCATTGTTTTGCTTCGATGATAGAATTTTTTGAAGGTTTTGTTTCATGGTACCAAAAGTTTCGTGGGAATGATTTGATCAATGAGAAAGAAGTCAGTGATCAAAATGAAGATAGCAAGGTGGAGTCCAAATTGTTTCTTGGGTCTGTAAGAGAAAATTTTGAAACTTCTGCATTTCCACTTAGAAGATGTGTCTCTATTTTCTGTACACATTTACCCAAAAGTCTCATTCTGGAACATAATTTTCGAAACATGGTATCACTTATTGCCTTACTTGATTCATTTGAGACTTTGTTACTCCGATACATTGTGGTTTCTGAAGTGGAGTTTTTTTCACCTTCAGAAATGATTGATGATTCTCCACAGTTTTTAGCTGATACATCAACTATTCTGTATAGGACAACTGAATGTCTTACTGTTTTAAGATCCCTTCAGAAAACACTCAATGAACTTAACCTCCCATGTACTGTGGACAAAGGTTCACTGGTGGATTTCTGTTTTAAAATGGCTTCCCCAATTTTCTGTACGGCTTCAAGTTCATACAAACTGCATTCAGTGGTAATGGAGCCACTGCAGTTGTTGGTAATTGATGAAGCTGCACAGTTGAAAGAGTGCGAGTCCATTATACCCCTTCAACTCCCGGGCACAAGGGATGCAATTCTTATCGGTGATGAATTCCAGTTACCAGCGATTGTGAATAGTAATGTGAGTAATTTCTACTTGGCGTTTGATATGTCTATCAGTCTATGGACTAATGCTAGTTCACTTAGGTGGTAATTGTCAATTTTTTGTCTTAAATATGTTCTCAACACATTCCATATCTTTCTTTTGTAGGTTTCCGACAAAGCTGGCTTTGGAAGAAGTCTGTTTGAAAGGATGAGTCTATTGGGTCATCCAAAGCACCTTCTTGATACCCAATACAGAATGCATCCCTCAATAAGCTTGTTCCCCAACTCAAAATTCTATAATAATCAGATCATCGACGCACCTAATGTTAAGAATAAAAACTATAAAAAACGCCATCTTCCTGGTCCTATGTTTGGCCCTTATTCTTTCATTAATATTTCTGGTGGGAAAGAGACGCTTGATGTTCAACATAGCAGGAAGAATATGGTTGAGGTCGCGGTTGTGTTAAAAATAGTTCAGATGCTATACAAAGGTATTTTCTTGGTTTAATATCCCATTTCATGAATGTTTTCACCTTATTAGAGTTGATTCAACATATTCTATCAGATTTAGTGGATGTTTTCATGAAATTATTATTGATTCAACGAATACCTCTACCTACTATGTGGAGTTAAATGTAACAGTATTTTTTTCCTGCAAGTTTACTATCTAAAGAAATCTCTTTTTTAAATCAGAAGGGTGTAATTTTCCATCGGTGTTTCAAAAAAGTGGTCATTTTTTCCCAAAAGACATGTGAAGAAACAATATAGTAAAACTGAAAACATTCAAGTCCAATAACTTTTAGAAATCCTGGCATATCTCATTATCTCTTCTACGTACAGCATGTAATGAATCAAAAGAGATGCTTAGCGTTGGGGTAGTATCTCCCTACACCGCTCAAGTTGCAGCAATTCAACAGAAACTTGGACAGAAGTATGAGAACCATTGTAGCTTCACTGTGAAGGTAAAATCGATTGATAGGTATCAGGGTGGAGAAGACGATATAATAATATTATCAACCGTAAGATCTACTAGCGGTGGATCAATTGGATTCATTTCCAGCCCACATAGAACTAATGTTGCTTTGACAAGAGCTAGGTATGTCTTCAAATTGGCTTTAATTTGGCTTTTATGTTTATTTAAAGAATCTGAAATTATTATTGGCTTTTGACACCCATACAGGAACTGTTTGTGGATTTTGGGGAATGAAAAAACACTAACTAATAGTGGATCTGTTTGGAAAGAACTAATAACTGATGCTAAGGTGAGTCAGTGTTACTTCAATGCTGACAAAGATGAAGATCTGACAAAGGTCATAGTAGAGGTCAAGAAAGAGCTCGACGAACTGGATGATTTACTTAATGGGGATAGTATACTGTTCAAAGCTGCCAGGTGGAAGGTATATATCTTGTGTATTCGACATTTCACTTCACGTCAATCTTCTTTAATTAAATTCTAATGGTCAATTTGTTTCTATGTTTTGGGTTATGAAATTTTTTTATAGCTTTCACAATACTTGTTTTCAGTTTTTTTTCCCCTCTGTGGTTTATTTTTCCACATTTGTGTCCTCAGGTGCTTTTCAGTGACATATTTAGAAGATCATTTGTAAAGCTAAAGTCATCCGAGATGAGGAATTTAGTTCTCCTCCTATTATTGAAGCTTTGCAATGGCTGGCGGCCAAAGAGGAGTAAAGACATCATTTGTGAAAGCTCTTTACATATCTTGAAAAAATTCAAGGTTCAGGGACTCTATATTATTTGCTCAGTTGACATAGTTAAGGAGCTATGGTATATCCAAGTCCTGAAGGTGTGGGATATATTACCATTGGAGGATATTCCAAAGTTGGTTAGACGTTTGGATGGGATATTTGGAATGTATACTGATGATTATCTCAATCATTGCAAGGTTAAATGTTTTGAGAGGTATGTACATTCTTTTGTATTTAAATCTTTTTTGGTATTGAATTTTATATGCTAAGTTCGAGTGAGTTAATTTCTACTATTTGTAGATTGGATGTGTGAACATTCTTCTTTCCAAGTTGAATATCGATTCATTATTATCGTTGGTTATTATCATCATAACCATTTTGGAGTGTAGGGATTTGCTAGTTCCAGCGACTTGGGCATCCTCTGCAGATATTGTTCAATATAAGGATCTTAGCAATACTGGAAGTGAAAAAGTTTCAAATGATGGTTCGTTTGACAGAAAAATCTATGTTGAGGATTCAAGGGTGAATGACAGTTTATTACTGATGAAATTCTATTCCTTGTCATCTGGTGTGGTCAGCCATTTGCTCTCTGGCTGTGACGGTAGAGAACTGGGCCTTCCTTTTGAGTTAACAGACCAAGAAAAGGAGATCATTTTTTTCAACAGAAGTACCTTTATACTTGGAAGGTCGGGCACGGGGAAAACAACGGTTTTGACAATGAAGTTATTTCAGAATGAACAACTGTATCATATTGCATCAGAAGGATTTCATGAAGTTGTGAGCAATCTCTCTAGCAATGTTAGTTGGAGATACAAGGCTAATGAGAGTAATGGAGAGACCAAGAGGGACATGTTGCACCAGATTTTTGTTACAGTCAGTCCAAAACTGTGTTTTGCAGTCAAAACAACATGTGTCTCACTTGAAAAGGTTAGAAACAAAAGAATGGATAAAACCCCTTTCTTTTTTGTTAATATTTTCTTTTCCATGTTATCAGCCTCCTTGCTTGCGAAGGTAAGACTAAGTACATCTAACCTTCTCTAGACCCCACAATGGCGGGACCCCTGTGCACTGGGCTAACTGTTGCACCAGATTTGCTTCTACATTTTGGGCCTATTCTGGAAAAACACCTAGGTTTCTGGTTTAGAGTTAATATGTAGGTATCCTTTTCTCAAAAAAAAAAAAAGGATCGTGATATTATAAGTATTCTAGCATACCAATCAAAAAAAGTATTCTAGCATGAAAAAAAAAATATGCCTCACTGTTTTGAAGAAAATAGAATAAGAATAGTTTAACCCCCCACCCACCCACCCACACACCCAAAAAAAAAAAAAAAAAAAAGCAATGTGGAGAGCAGCACTAATACTACTGAAAAGAAAAACTATTTCTTTATTTTTGGATTGGCAGGAAAAGAGAAATGTTACACCTTGTTTCTTTAACAATTTCTGACCTCTCAGACGGATTCAAACCCAAGTGAACTTTTGAACATCTGTTAGAGAAAGAAAAAAAAAAAAAGAACAAGTGGATCTTGTAATTAAGATTCCCAAAAAATTTCATCAATTTCCAAAATTTCTCGTATCTGTTTATGACTGGGACATCAGGGAATATCGAGAGAGGCATTTTAGGAATCGGTTTGATCCTTTCTCTGTTTATTTCATTTGAAGAAACATTTTTGTATCTAAGATTATGCATACCAAAATTTTGATTGACAGATAAATGATGGTTATGAATTTGGATGTTATTTTAATTTTGTAGGAATATAGTTCCCAACCTACAATTCTTGTTTTCCCTCTCTTTCTGATTTATTATTAAATTAAAGCAAAAAAGAAAAAGTGGACTAGGATTAAACAGCTAAAGATAATTAGCAGGGAGGGGTGTTAAACTAAGGACTTCCTTGAATTTTATTTTATTGTTTTTTTAAAAAGAAGTTTACAAGTCATAACGGTCATGTATTATGTGAGCATTAGTTGATAGGCATGGTAATTATGTGTGGCTAACCACGTAAGTTTTTTTTTTAAATTTATGTGATTGTTCCAATTTCTTTTCCTTTAATAATTAACTTTTTATATTCAGCTTTGTTTGCGGGGGGGATTCTTCAGCTGGAAGTACTTCGATTCATATGGATGATATTGATGACACAACACAGTTCTTCGATATTCCAGATTCTTTTGTTGATCTTCCACCTAAGTCTTATCCTCTTGTCATTACATTTCATAAGTTTTTGATGATGCTCGATGGCACAGTTGCTGTTTCTTACTTTGAGAGATTCCCTTATGTAAGGCAGCTCTGTCATGGTAAAAACGGTAATTCAAGATCAATTGCATTAGAAACCTTTATCAGGACAAAGGAAGTCAATTATCACAGATTTAGTTGGGCTTACTGGCCACACTTCAATATTCAGATAACAAACAAACTTGAGTCTACCCGAGTTTTTACTGAAATAATGTCTGTTATAAAAGGTGGGTTGCGAGCAGGGGAGGATTGTGATGGTAAACTCAGTCGACAGGATTTTGTTTTACTATCCGAGAGTCGTGGGTCAACTTTGAGCAGGAAAAAAAGGGAGAGAATCTATGATATTTTTCTGCAGTATGAAAAGAAAAAAGTTGTTGATGGTGATTTTGATTTGGCTGACTTAGTGAATGATCTTCACCATCGACTTAAAGAAAAAAGATTCGTAGGTGATGGGATTGATTTTGTATATATTGATGAGGTGCAGGATCTTTCAATAAGACAAATTGCTCTTTTCAAATATATCTGCAGAAATGTTGAGGAGGGCTTTGTTTTTGCTGGTGATACAGCACAAACAATAGCAAGGGGCGTTGATTTTAGATTTGAAGATATACGTTGTCTGTTCTATAAGGAGTTTCTTCGGGGGTCGGGACCGGATGTGGTTGATGGAAGAATAGAGAAAGGACAAATCTCAGACATTTTTCATTTGAGCCAGAACTTTCGCACCCATGGTGGAGTCCTAAATCTTGCACAGAGTGTAATTGACCTTCTTTACCATTTTTTCCCTTTATCTATCGATATATTGAGCCTTGAAACTAGTCTTTTGTATGGGGAAGCTCCCATTTTGCTTGATTCCAAGAATAATGAAAATGTGATCAGAACTATATTTCAAAACGGTGGAACTGTTGATTGGAATATTGTCTGCTTTGGAGCAGAGCAGGTTATATTAGTTCGGGATGACTCCCTGAGGAAGGAAATCTGTGACTATGTTGGGAAGAAAGCTCTTGTTCTCACAATCTTGGAGTGCAAGGGCTTAGAGTTTCAGGTAAATTTTACTTTATTATTTATTTTTTTTTTTTTTTGTATTCTTAAGGTGTAATTAGCTTCGAGAGTCACTTGAATTATGTTGTTGATTTATATCTGATAATCTGGATAGTATTCCTTAATTTCATTTTATATTGTACTGTAGGATGTGCTATTATACAAGTTTTTTAGCTCATCACCTTTTAAAAATAAATGGAGAGTTATATATGAATATATGAAGGAACGGGATCTGCTTGACTCCAATTCTCCTCCGTCCTTTCCAAGTTTCAATCAGGAAAAGCACAATTTATTGTGCTCTGAAATGAAGCAATTATATGTGGCTATCACTCGTACTAAGCAACGGTTGTGGATATGTGAGAATGTGGATGAGCTCTCCGAACCGATGTTTCATTATTGGAAAAAGCTTTCCATTGTCCAAGTAAGACAACTGGATGATTCATTTATAAAGGAAATGCAGGTTGCTAGTAGCCGTGATGAGTGGAAATCCCGTGGCATCAAGGTCTGTTTCATCTTTCTGTAAACTTATTCTATTGTAATTATATCAGGTCAGGTGCTACTACTACAATTATGCATGCGTCTTTGACTTCCGAAGTTTTACTGCCACTACTACAGTATATGAGTAGTATGCGTGACACACCCATGCAACTTTATGCCACCCATGTCTCGTGATACGGTCATTCTCCGCTGGCATGAGTACCGCCACTTATGTCTCGCTTCACGGTCCGGAATCCGTCAGGCTTGCAAGTACCTAATGGCCGATTTTGGGTTTTTCACCACAGGATCTGCACCCTCATAATGCAAAGCACCAAGTGCTCATCCACGCCATGTCCAAGGAATCACACTATGCCAATATGCTCTGATTTTATCATGTCATAATGCAATCTCAAAGATGCATCTCATTCATACATAAAACATGCTTTCAAGTACATATTTTATAATGTCAACAGTTCTCCAAGCATGTGATTCACACACTACACTAACACATTCAATATACACATAATCATCTTCCACATCATCACCCAACATCAGCAAGGTAGCATGGAACACATAAGCATGTAAACATTCAAGCAACAAGTGAACAATCAAGGCAGCAAATCAAGTATTTCTAATCTTAATTCTATTTCTTACTTAGTACAATATATCGTACCTGACAATTGATCTCAACTCAAGAAGGTGTACTCGTAGTATGGTAGAATCACAGTGAGAATACCGAAGGTCAAATCACCTTCTCCTTGCCCTCTCGTGTCCCTAAAATCATAACAGGTAATTCAGTTCATTGTCATTTGAATTTATTCTATTCATCAAACTTTATGTCTCTAATTCATAAGTTTCTATTTTGCTAAATTAGACTCTACTATTGAGTCCGGGACGTTGAAGAAAATAAGTTTAGGCTTTCGTAGAATTCAATTCGGACACCTGGGTTCACAAGGGCAAAACAGTCATTTTGCACTTTACACTGGTCCTTACATTTCGTGACCTCTTTTCACAAATCGAATCCCCACGGTTGAGTCCGGAATGCTCGAGATAATAAAGTTTCACTATCTGTTTACCTAATTCGGAGTTTGTTTGACTATTCTTCAATTCAGGGGCATTTTGGTAATTTTATATGTTGCTACGTGTCTTTTATTTTTTGGGATCCCGTGTCAGTAAAATGGACCTCACCATTGGCTTTAGAATGGTCGAGATAGTCAAAATACACTAATGACTTGTCCCATTTGGACTCCGGGATAATTTTGAATATTTAATTAATTAAATTAATTTATTAATCAATTAATTAATTAATTTAATTAATATTTTATTAATATTTAATTCTGGTGGGCCTAACTGTAATTTCTCCAAAGTTCAGGGGTTAAAATGTAATTTTTGAAAGTTCAGGGTCAAGTTTGTAATTTTTAAAAGTCTAGGGGCAATTCTGTAATTTTGGAAAACCCTTATTCTCAATTTGGATAGCCAAACAGTGGCTAATCCAAAACAGGGATAGGATATCCCTGTTCCAATTCAATTCAAAATTTTCAATTTCTTAAACCTACAACCAAACAGCCCCTTATCCAATTTTAATTTAAAACAGCAGGCCGACACGTGGCAGGGGCGGTTCGGCCCAAGCCCGACCCGGACCCGAGACCCGAACCTGAACAGTGCCTTCCCCCCGTTTTTCCGGTGAAGCTCCGGTCGCCTTCTCCGGCGCCGGTGGCCGGAATTTGCAGAAAATCAAGTTTTCAAACTTGATTTTCTTGGTGTTTTCGAAGCCTCTTTCAATTCCAAATCATTCTAAAACATTTTTGGAACACTTTAATACCATTTTGAACCTCCCAATCGTGTTGAAAGACCTGGATTTCTCCCCCATGGCCGTGACCCATAACTTGCTTTTTCTCTCTCATCTCTCACCCATTTTAACTGATTTTTCTTGCAAAATTATCTACATTTCATACACTACAATGTCCAAGACTTTAATCAATTCAACATGCTCTAAAACAGATTATGAATACATGATATTTCTAGAGAGAGAAAATAATGGGTTTAGTCGTTTTACCTCCGTTTCTCTCTCCTTCTCTTAGTTCAACCACTAGACCTCAGTGTGCTCTTCACCTTGAAGTTCCTCCCTCTGTTTTCCTTTCAAAATCAGAACACACTTCTTTCTTTCTCTTTTTCTCTTCACTTTCTCTCTCTATATCTCTCTCTCTCTCTCTAAAACCCCACGTTGGTTCTGTCCCTCTCTCTACTCTCATATACACCCTCAGACTTCACCACACACACACGCCTGACCTCTTACACTTCTCAGCTTCACCATGCCACCTTGAGTGGCTCACACTCAACCCCCCATGTACACTCTACCATATACAGCACACACACACACTCTGCTACCCGCAGATACACACACACAGTCACACACCTACTTGCACACAAACTGACACACACAACCACCTACACATCTCCTCTTTGAGTGTTATACACTCAATTCCCTTACACACACACAACCGTGCACACACTCCACTTGATGCACTATATATACATGTATACATTTATACAACACATAATACTTTACACATCATTTACCACACAAACACATATATACATGCCATGCACACACTGAAATATATTACACATATGCATACACTACCATTTACACCTACACATTTTGCACACATGCACACATTTGAATTTATCACTATCAATAAAATTAATAATAATTATAATAATAATAAAAAATATATTTAATAACCAAAGAAAATTTTATATATAAAAAAAAAAAGTTTCCGGGTTATTACATGCATGGTCCAAATCCTGAAAGGTTGCGCATTTTGCTTGAGGCTGCTGAAATATTTGATTCTATTGGCAAGGCCGAATTGGCTACGCAATGCTTTTTCGAGTCAGAAGAATATGAAAGAGCTGGTATAATATTTTCGTTTCATTTATATATAAGTTTTATACTTTATTTAGAGGAATTTCATCTGCCATATCTGACATGTACAGGCAGATGATCCTATTCTATCGTTTTTAATAATTTGGATCAGCTTGCTTAATGCATATCTTCCTGAAGATTGGATCAATATATTAGTATAAATTTGTAAGATTTAGATGGTATATTTGTTTATCATGAACTGGAAATTTGAGGTTTGTATCTTTTTTTGTTGGATTAACATAATTTTTTGATGAAAAGAAATTTATGAGTTAAAGGTACCCTAGTGCTCTGGCCATTCACATGTAATAAGTTTTGGATGGTTACATACAACAATCTTAGTGCAAGGGCATATCTTGAAGCTTCATTTGAAGGCCTTGTATTCTAGATCAAATTTTAAATTTGTTAATAAATTTAATTAAAGAGTTCCAATCAAACTTTTAGGATGCTATAAGAACTTTTGAGAAAGATTTGTATCAATTATGCAAATTAGATGAAAAGACTAATCTAATTAGGCCAGTTTCTTGCATTACTAATTGACCAACTGATAGAGTTTAGATAATTTTTCCTTTATCTTGACACGGTCCTGTGAAACCATATAATTTGTCAATTTGCATTTTGCTTAAGGAGGCTGCTGAAATATTTGATTCTATTGGCAAGGCCGAATTGGCTGCGCAATGCTTTTTCAAGTCAGAAGAATATGAAACAGCTGGTATAATATTTTCATTTCATTTATATGTAAGTTTTATACTTTATTTAGAGGAATTTCATCTGCCATATCTGACATGTACAGGCAGATGATCCTATTCTATCATTTTTAATAATTTGGATCAGCTTGCTTAATTCATATCTTCCTGAAGATTGGATCAATATATTAGTATAAATTTGTAAGATTTAGATGGTATATTTGTTTATCATGAACTGGAATTTTGAGGTTCATATATTTTTTTGTTGGATTAACATAATTTTTTGATGAAATGAAATTTATGGGTTAAAGTTACCCTAGAGCTCTGGCCATTCACATATAATAAGTTTTGGATGGTTACATACGACAATCTTAGTGCAAGGGCATATCTTGAACCTTCATTTGAAGGCCTTGTATTCTAGATCAAATTTTAAATTTGTTAATAAATTTAATTAAATAGTTCCAATCAAACTTTTAGGAAGCTATAAGAACTTTTGAGAAGGAATTGTATCAATTATGCAAATTAGATGAAAAGACTAATCTAATTAGGCCAGTTTCTTGCATTACTAATTGACTGACTGATAGAGTTTAGATAATTTTTCCTTTATCTTGACACGGTCCTGTGAAACCATATAATCTGTCAATTTGCATTACTAATTTGGTCAGTTTCTTGCATTACTAAGAGAAATCCAGATTGCCCATTTTGGCGTTGCAGAAATTGTGACATTCAAATTGTAACTTGTTGATACAGGAAAAGTTTATTTGGAGCAATGTGGGGACTCTAAGCTGGATAGAGCTGGAGAATGTTTTTCGCTAGCAGGATGTTATAAGCGTGCAGCTGAAGTATATGCGAGAGCCAAATCATACTCTATGTGCCTGTCTGCTTGCATTGATGGGAAGCTCTTTGACTTTGGTTTGGTTTATATACAGTCCTGGAAACTACACACAGAAATGGATAAATTAGTTCTCGATTTTCTGCAACAAGGGGCACTTTATTATTATGAGCTAAAAAATAGTAAGGCAATGATGAAATTTGTCGAGTCTTTTCATTCCATGGATTCAATTCGTTCCTTCTTGAAGAATTTGAATTGCCTCGATGAGCTCCTCTTGATGGAAAAAGAACAGGGAAACTTCCTGGAAGCTGCTGACATAGCAAAGCTGAAGAAAGATCTCCTCCTAGAAGCTGATCTTATAGAGAAGGCTGGGTATTTTAGAGAAGCATCATTGCTTATTCTTTGGTATGTGTTCTCCAACTCACTGCATCCACTCAGTAGCAAATGTAGGCCACCTAAGTGGCTTACGCAGAAGGACAAGTTATTAACAAAAGCGAAGTCAACTGCAAAGAATCACTCCGATCCCTTCTACGACTTTGTTTGTAAGGAGGCTGAGATTTTATCAGAAGAGAAGAGCAATGGTAATGTGTTTGAGATGGGGTTGCAGTTCATTCAATTCTGGAAACAGAAGGCACCTACAGGTGTTGGTAGGATCAAAAGAGGTTATGAAATAGATAAAATTGAACAAGATACGTTAGAAAGATGTGCACATCATTATCATGATCTGAAAGATAACAGAACAATGATGAGATATGTCAAAGCTTTTCATTCCAGGGATTTGATTCGTTCCTTCTTGAAGAATTTGAATTGCCTCGATGAGCTCCTTTCGATGGAAAAAGAATGGGGAAATTTCCTGGAAGCTGCTGACATAGCAAAGCTGAAAAAAGATCTGCTCCTAGAATCTGATCTTGTAGAGAAGGCTGGATATTTTAGAGAAGCATCATTGCTTATTCTTTGGTATGTGTTCTCCAACTCCCTGCCTCCACTCAGTAGCAAATGTAGCCCCCCTAAGTGGCTTACGAGCAAGGACAAGTTATTAACAAAAGCAATGTCAATTGCGAAGAATAACTCTGATCCCTTCTATGAGTTTGTTTGTAAGGAGGCTGAGATTTTATCAGAAGAGAAGATCAATGGTAATGTGTTTGAGATGGGGTTGCAGTTCATTCAATTATGGAAACAAAAGGCACCTACAGGTGTTGGTAGGATCAAAAGAGGTTATGAAATAGATAAAATTGAACAAGACATGTTAGAAAGATGTGCACATCATTATAATGATCTGAAAGATAACCGAACAATGATGAGATATGTCAAATCTTTTCATTCCAGGGATTTGATTCGTTCCTTCTTGAAGAATTTGAATTGCCTCGATGAGCTCCTTTTGATGGAAAAAGAATGGGGAAATTTCCTGGAAGCTGCTGACATAGCAAAGCTGAAAAAAGATCTGCTACTAGAATCTGATCTTGTAGAGAAGGATGGAATATAATGGGCTTCATGTCTGTGGCTTCAATCATTAAGGTAATGGCCTAATTATACAGATATTGTGTTTAAATGTTAATGGTAACTATATGACAATATTAGCATTTAAACGTGTATTTCTCTTCTATATTTCTAGGTGGAAGTGGAGAAAATTTTTCAGTTATCATCTGTTGCAGTGGCCTCTTGTCAAGAGAATTCCTATCCAAATGATAACCTTTTAATGGAAGCCAAGAGCATGCTTGCTGAATTGAAGCTGCTTTCGTTTGCATTGGATATAAGGTCAGTTTGAATTTTTTAGATCATTATTTAACTTCAGATTCTCGCATGCTTTGAATTCACATATTTGGTTTGGTTTGGTGGCCCTATTTGTTCCATGGGCAAATAGTAATCTTGGGTTCTGGTGAGATGTGCCTTTTGTAGATGTCTTCTGGTATGTTAGTAGTGATTTTTGTTCTTTTCCCAAGTTGTAAGCTGCAAGGATGCATTTCAACCCAAATAAATGTGTATATGTGACCCTTTTGCATCTGTAAATGTTGAAAACTTCAATGGATGCAAATATATATTCAAGGAAACTTTCTGTACCGTGATATTCTCTTACAGTCGGGGTTTTATTTTTTAAAAACTTCACCATCAAAGCATCAACTGATCAGAAATACATAGAGTCAACCAATGTATTGGATCATACAAAACTGATCAGAAATACATATGTCACGCCCCGAATTTCTGACCGAAACCCGAGGTGCGACTGACGAACAGAAAGTAAATAAAATAAAAGATAATTAAACAGATTTATGAATTTACGACGAATTAAATAGAGTTCTTTAATTTTCTAAAAATTTCGGCAGCACCTTCTTTGTTTTTCGAACCTTTTCCCCCTGATAAACACAATACATCATATATATATACAACAGTCACAATCCATCCTCACTCGATGGCCACAACTCTATCAAAGTTAAATATACATCACCTACTTATACAATCCATCACGTCTACTCCTACACTTTAACTAAAAGATCACAAATTCATTATTTATTACAATATACAATGTCATTTCCATTCTTTTCAGAAATACACCAATCTTTTATAATGTCTAAATACGCCCCAAGGGCCCAAATATTCTTCCAAATTCATTTCCTCTCCTTTCTCCAAGATTTCATCAAGTCCCGCGTGCCAGGAGCTTTATCTGAAACCTGTGCCCACGAATGGGTCAGCGACAACATGCTAGGTATGACATAATACTAATGCAAGAAACAAAACTAAGGTCGTGACATGTGCAAGTGTACAGTTATTTCTATATGGCATTCGATGTCATGATGACAGTATATGAACAATATACAGTATATAAGCAGTATGCGTGACACACCCATGCAACTCTATGCCCACCCATGTCTCATGATACGGTCCTTCCCCGCTGGCATGAGTACCGCCACGTATGTCTCGCTTCACGGTCCGGAACCCGTCAGGCATGCGAGTACCTAATGGCCAATTTTGGGTTTTTCACCACAGGATCTGCACCCTCATAATGCACCAGCACCTCGTGCTGACCCACACTATGCTTTCAAGAAATCACACGATGCCAATATGCCATGATTTCATCTTGCAATGATACAGTTCAAATGAAACATCCCATTCATAAGCATATGCAACATGCTGTAAATAATGCATCACATTTAAGATCAACAATAAAGGAAACAAACTATAGAACTCTAATCCCACTAGCATTACATAATAATATATATATAGCGACTAACCCTAACCCTAACCCTAGTATCACAATAATAAGTAATCCTAATATACTTCTAACAAAAGTTTTCCTCACAAGCTAGTCTTTACAAAATTTTTCACTCTCGAATCAATGCATGTGCATCAGTCCTTTCTTGGCCACCAAGGCTTCATCAAGTCTACACAGAGTCTTCCTCACAAGTCTTCACAAAATTTTTCACCCTTGAATCAATGCATGTGCATCAGTCTTTTCTTGGCCACCAAGGTCCACATGGACACCTGATATTGGCAATTATTTTTTCTTCCAAAAATTAACACATTTAAATGAAAAATAAAAATAAAAAGACCTTAAAAGTCAAGTATAGTACGGAAGATGAAGACCTTTATTAAACTTTTTTACTGGTCATAAATGATTTTGGAACTGTTTTCCTTCTCTCGTCAAATGCTTTTAATTTTATATATATATATATATATATACAGTGAGAGAGAGAGAGAATCTCTTTTTCTTTTAGCAAAGGTGCGAGGGCTTGTACTTCATTTCTTTTCCCTTTCACTTCGTTCCTTAATAACGAAGATACCCATTTCTCTCTCTAAGCATTTATCTGTTTAGTTGGTATTAAAGGGTGGGGGAAGTGAAATGTGGTTTTGTTATTGTCATTGAAACCAAACATACGTAGAGAGTGAAAACTGATGATGGAAGGAAGTCCTTCATACATGGAGAAAGCAGGAGTGCCTAAAGACTCAGACCTCATTGATTTGCTGTTTTCATGGTCTCTTGAAGACATTAAAAATGATCATCTTTACCAGGTTTGTTTTTCTATGGCATCCATGCACCTTTTACATTATATTATTAACATATATAATATAATTAAAGTTGATTAATTCCATATTTTCTAGCAATATATATATATATATATATATATGGAAATTCAGTTTATTTATTTATTATTATGATTATTTGCCTAAGCCCACTTCGGTTTTATAGCCTGGGACTTTTCAGGCTCAAGCCCTTCATTTCTTCAAGTCTCAGCTATCTGTTTTTCATGAACAGAACTCTAGCTGCATTTGCGATTCATCTGTTGGTGTATCTAAATTTATTAATTTCATGTTCTCTCTTCAATCATTATTGATTTAATTTCTTTTAACTAATTAAGCATCATCGTAAAGTAATAATAATTTAAATTTTTACTTACTTGATGTTTTGTCTCAAAACTCATGATAAAACTACTGATTTTATTTAAAATGATGAAAGTACCTATTTTAGTTATTTATTTTATAATTTTTAATTTTGACTATTTTTTAATTTTTTTTTTTAAAAATGTTTTATTATTTTATTTAAAAATAAATTTATGGTGAATAAATTATTTTTATATAAAAATAAATGTAAAGTTTTTATCCATCTTTATTTGAAAAATAAAAAAAAAATTGGTCAAAATTTTAAAAATTAAAAAGAAAAAAATATATAAAAAAAGTAGTTTCGTCATTTTGATGAAAAAAATTAATTAGAGGGGTGTATCTGTATATTATCAAATAAAACAAGAAATGTTAGTGTCAACAATCGCAAGAACATTAAGAAAAGTCAGTATAATTTATCCTAAAATTTTACAAAAGACGCACACTACAAAAGTTTTTCCAAATGTACATACAGTACAAAAAAAAAAAAAGGAATAATTATGATGCATGCTAAAAATATAGTTTGACAACATCAAAGAATTATTTGTTTTCTTCAATATTGTAACAGAAAAGTATGTTCATGACCTTAAAAACTTCACTCAAATATCAAAAGAAAGAGTAAATTTATAAGCTGGTGAGAGCATTACCAATCATAGGCTGTGTTAAAGCACATGGGAAGCTACTTTGGAGCCTTTATTCCTGCTCAAGTCTACAATTTTCCATCGGATGCATTTTCTTTTCAATTATAGTGGACAAGCCCCAGTAAGAGGAATTTTTAATAAAAATAGAAACTTAGAAAATTTGTTCAATTTCAAGGCAGCAGCCACTGATGACTTCATCAACTTGGAAGTTTCTTACAGCATCTCTCTAATCTACAACTTTTAAATTTATCTCTATTTTTGTATCTTCTTCAAATTTAAAGATGATATGTATCATATTTTTATATTTTCATTCCAATTATACTAAACTTTAAATCCCATATTTTTTTTTTTTAATGAATGTTAAAAGTTGAATTGGTATTGAAGTTTTTAATGGTGATGATAGGCTGATAATATTTTTCCCATATAAAAAATTAATTTCAAAATAAATAAATAATTCAAATAGAAAAAAAAATATTGAAAAATTAATTTTAAATTTTAAATATTTATCCAAATAATATAAAAATAATTAATTATTAGTTTGGAGTAATATAAAGATATTTAGTGGATAAATATTATATGATATTAATAGTGATTTGAAGGACTTTTAAATTTGAAGATTAAAACTGAAGACATTGTTCATAAACTTAAATTTGAAGAAAATATGAAAATGGGTTGAAGACCAATTTTTTCATTACCACCTTCAAATTTGAAGATCATAAGATGGGTTGGAGATGTTCTTAGACTTTTCATTATGTTTTAATAAAGTTTTGTTGCATTTTCACATGGTAACTTGCGTATTTCATTGTAAACATATATCTACCTTGTATTTTACTATTTAAATATTGAGCATATATAGTCCATAACATAAATATTTTTCTCTCTTAATTATCAAATTAGTGCTACCTGCAGTTTTAACATTTCTTTCACTGGGCCTAAATTCATTTAATTCTTCTCCTTTTGCTTTCATAAATAGATCATTTTAAGGCAAACCCCTCCTAAATTGAAAAAGATTCTTCTTCTAACGCTAACTTAATAATCAAGTACTCATATTGAAAAAGAGAAACTATTACCAAGTCATACAACACCCTAGCTATGGTAAAAGACCCAAAAAATAAAAAAAATAATAATAATAAACTGAATGAAACTCCCATGAAGACCTTGTAGTTCAAATGCTAACTTTAATTAAACCACTTGATTCCTTCCATATGTACAAATTCCTGGACATCCTGCCACGCGGTGGCTGGCTGCAGACTTTACTGCAATTCAAATGTTAACCTTCTGTTCGTTTATACTTGGTAATATTAATTATATTCTTCTTTTGATTACATGGTATATGAATAGCCATACTATTTGTAATGGGTTTCATCTCTTCCATACTCATACTATTTGCTATGGATTTTTATCTCTTACTACTTTATATTAAATAAGTTTGTATTGCGCGCATCCATTGTTTCCAGGTTGAAAAAATTCCAGAATCATTTCAGTCAGTACAGCATTATCTCAATTCATTCGTTTCTCCTTTACTGGAAGAAACTCGAGCGGAACTATGGTCGAGCATCAAAGATATATCCCGTAAACCTTTTGCCACACTGATCTCTATAAACGAGTCCAAGCCATATGGAAGACGGTATTATGATGTTAAGGTTGATTATTTGAGAAACAGATATGGCGATGATGATGACAAGGAGGAGGAGGCTTATAGAGCACTGCCTGGAGATATTATTGTTTTAAAAGAACCTCTTTCTGATTTACAAGGTGGGGGGAGGGCTTGGATGTTGGGTAATATCACTGAAATTTCTGGGAATATTGCGGGAGGAAACCATTTTAAAGTCAAAACATCAAATGACCTTGGAGTTGGAGTTGAGGCCAAGCATGGGATGCACAAATCCTTGCACATTGTCTTCTTGATGAATATAACATCTACCAAAAGAACATGGAAGGCATTGCACATGCTTAGGAATCTAGAGGTTATCAACAAAGCTTTGTGCACCCACTCTGCGCCTGTGGTAAGTTTTATGCAGAATTATACATTTTAATTATGAAATTAAAATTGTTTTTATCAATAAATTTTAGATTGCCCCTCACTTAGTTAGAATCTTGGCTCCGCCCGGCTAGTTGTAATTTTCTTTTCTAGCGGCTAAAAGAGAACGTTGTGGCTATAATCTCACTTTGTTAATAAATTGATTATGCTTAACAGGTTGAAGAAACTTGTAATCAGTGTAGTGTAGAAACGAATGAGGACTGGGCAGAAAAATTGGGTTTATCATCTATGCTGAACGAGTCCCAGCACAAGGCTGTAGTTGCTTGTATAAGCAAGATGGTGTGTAAGCACAAGTGTTTTGTGGAACTTATTTGGGGACCCCCAGGCACTGGGAAAACTACAACTCTTAGCATCTTACTTTGGACCCTCCTACATTTGAAATGTAGGACCCTAACATGTGCCCCAACGAATGTAGCAATAAGACAAGTGGCATCTCGAGTCCTCAGGCTGCTGCTGAAACAGTCATCTTGCTGCTGTTTGGGAGATATTCTCTTGTTTGGTAACAAGGACCAACTCAAGGTTGGTAATTCAGAGTTTGAAGAGATATATTTGGATTACCGTGTTGAAAAGCTTGCTGAGTGCTTTGGACCGGTAAATGGTTGGAAGCGTTGCTTCACCTCCATGATAGAATTTCTTGAAGAACCTGTTTTACAGTACCAAAATTTCTGTGAAAATGATTTGATCAATGAGAAAGCTACAAGCAGCAAAGATATCGAGGTGGAGGTGGAGGTGGAGGAGCGTAAATCATTTCTTGGGTTTGTGAGAGATCGTTTCAAATCTATTGCATCACCACTCACAAGATGTGTCTCCACTTTCTGTACTCATGTACCCAAAAGTTTTATTAAGGAACATAATTTCCTAAAAATGATGTCAATTGCAGACTCACTTGATTCATTTGAGAGTTTGTTGTACCAGAAGAATTTGGTTTCTGAAGAATTGAAGGTGCTTTTTTCTGAACCGAAAATGGCTTACTCTGCTTCTCAGACTTGTTCACATACACCCACTATGCTGTACATGAGAAGTGAATGCCTTTTTGCTTTAAGAACCCTTCGGTCTTCACTTGATGATCTTAAGCTTCCAAATGTTATGAACAAAGATGCAATAGAGAATTTCTGCTTTCAAATGGCTTCCTCAATTTTCTGCACAGCTTCAAGTTCATACAAGCTGCATTCGAAGTCCAAGGCAATGGAGCCTCTGCAGTTGTTGGTTATTGATGAAGCTGCACAGCTGAAAGAGTGTGAATCAATAATACCCCTACAACTTCCAGGTATAAGGCATGCTATTCTCATTGGTGACCAGTGCCAATTACCAGCAATGGTTACAAGCAATGTAAGCAACTGCAACTTGGCCTTTTGATATATACTATGGAATAACATGATATTTCTCTGCTTATATATATATATTCTCAACACTTCTTTTCTAGGTTTCTAAAGAGGCTGGCTTTGGAAGAAGCCTCTTTGGAAGGTTGAATCATTCAAAGCACCTTCTGAACACCCAATATCGAATGCATCCGTCAATAAGTTTCTTCCCGAAGTCAAAATTCTACCAGAATCAGATCATGGATGCATCTTGTGTTAAGAGCAAAAGCTATAAAAAATGCTACCTACCAGGGCCAGTTTTTGGCCCCTATTCTTTCATAAATATTTCTGGTGGAAAAGAAGTACCTGTTGGACATAGCTTGAAAAATATGGTTGAGGTTGCTGTTGTAAAGAAAATAGTGGAGATGCTCTACAAAGGTATCTTTACATGGTAGTTTATTGGTTAAATATTGCGTCTTATGAATGTTTTATCAACTAATTATACCGAATATATTCAATAAATCCACCTCATATTATGAATGTTTTAATGAATTTATACTTGATTCAATGAGTCTTTATCCCTATTATGTGGAGTCAAAGATGTAGATTCTATTTTTCCAGCTTAGCATCTGGAACAATCTCCGTCTTGTTTCATAAATTTTCAATTTTTTTCCAGAAGAGGATGAAGAAACAGTGAAGTAAAATTGAAAACACGAAAAATGGGCATACCAACTGCACATCCAAATTTCCAATGATTCTTACGAAAAGTTGTCATATCTCATTAATCTCATTATTTGCATGTACAGCATGTAATGCCTCGGAAGAGAAGCTTAGCATTGGGGTAGTATCTCCTTATGCTGCTCAAGTTGCAGCAATTCAACAGAACCTTGGACACAAGTATGAAGACCATGGTAGCTTTTCTGTGAAGGTCAAATCGATTGATGGGTTTCAGGGCGGGGAGGAGGACATTATAATATTATCAACTGTAAGATCTACTAGTGGTGAATCAATTGAATTCATCTCTAGTCCTCATAGAACTAATGTTGCTTTAACAAGAGCCAGGTATGGCTTCAAATGGGCTCTCAATAAAACTGTCTTCCTTAATTTCATTTTATTTTAAAGATTCTGAAAAGTAATATTGCTTTTTTGATGCCCAGGTACTGTCTTTGGATTTTGGGGAATGAAAGTACACTTACTAATAGTGAATCTATCTGGAAAGAACTAATCTGCGATGCTAAGGTTCGTCACTGTTTCTTTGATGCTGGTGAAGTTCAAAATTTGGCAAACTTCATATTAAAGGTCAAGACAGAGCTTGATCAACTAGACGAGTTGCTTAACGCGGATAGTATGCTGTTCAAAAGTGCTAGGTGGAAGGTATATGGCTAGTCGTAGTTCAATTTTTATTGCGTGTCAATCTTCTTTAACAATTAAATCCCAAGTGATTTGTCTCTATGTTTTGGGTTATATATATATATATATATATTTTTAACATATGCTCTTACATATCTTGATTCCTATTTTCTTTTCTCCTTTGTGCATTAGATTCGTTTCAATGACAACTTTAGGAAATCATTTGTAAAGCTGAAGTCATCTGAGACAAAGAATTCAGTTCTTTACCTATTATTAAAGCTTTCTAGCGGCCGCCGACCAAAGGGGATTTGTGTGGACATTATTTGTGAACGCTCATCACACATCTTGAAACAATTCAAGGTTGGAAGACTCTATGTTGTATGCTCAATTGACATAGTTAAGGAATCATGCTACATCCAAGTCTTGAGCGTTTGGGATATAATGCCTCTAGAGGATATTCAGAAGTTGGTTAAACGTTTGGACAATATATTTGAAACATATACTGATGATTATCTCAATCGTTGCAAGGTCAAATGCATGGAGGGGTACGTATATTCTTTTGTTTTCTACTGTATTGGAATCTTTCTTTTATTTATTTATTTTTTAAAGTCAGAATTAGTGAGTCACTCACTACCTTCTATGGGTAGATCAAACACATGAATGTTCTGAGTTTGATTTTGATTTATTATTGTTGACATATTATTATTATGGAGTCTAGGATGTTGGAAGTTCCAATGAGCTGGGCAACCTCTTCTGATATTGTTCAGTATAAGGATATTAGCAAGACTAAAACTGGGAAAGACGCAAGTGCTGGTGCTTTTGATGAAAAAGGCTATGGTGAGAATTCAAAGTTGAGTGACTGTTTGTTACTGCTGAAGTTCTACGCCTTGTCATCTGATGTGGTCAGCCACTTGCTCTCCAGCGGTGATGGTAGAGAACTTGGTCCTTCCTTTGAACTAACAGACCAACAAAAGGAGATCATTCATTATAATAGAAGCACCTTCATACTTGGAAGGTCAGGCACTGGAAAAACTGCTATTTTGACCAGGAAGTTGTTTCAGAATGAGCAACTGTATCGTATAGCATCAGGACTTGATGAAGTTAAGAGCAAGGCTAGTGAGAGTGATGGTGAGACCAAGGGAAGCATCTTGCACCAAATTTTTGTTACAGTCAGTCCAAAACTATGTCATGCAATCAAACAAGATGTGTCTCAGTTGAAAAGGTTAGTGAACGAAAGAATGGTTCAAACCCCTTTTTGTTTTATAACATGTTCTTAGCTTTCAAACAAGCATGGTGTGTGCATTTTTTGTTTTGATTTTCTGGTTGTTGAAATTGACATATGAACATTTTTGTTCAAAAGTATTAAGTTATGGCATGTGCTATCACTGAACAATCAGACAAGTTTCTACAAGGACTTTTGCAACTGCATTACTTTTGCTTGGAAGTACGTAGGGGAATGTACTTGCTATTTGGAATTCCAAAAACTGTATATGAATGCTTAAAATCTCTTTATTTTATTTTACCAATTTATATAATGTTAGAACTGTATTATATATTTATTTCTTTTTGTATCATAAATAAACTGAAATACCCCTTATATAGAAATGTATTACAACAAAGTACAGAAGGTGTGCTGAGAGCCTGAGAATCCAAACTTACAATAGTAAGGCAAAAGTGCATCAACAATATGAATTTCTTTTTTTTTTTTCAAACAAAAGAAGAAGAAAACGAATTGCAGTTGGGCTAATGGTTTAGTATTATTGTTTTATTATTATTATTATTATTTTTTTTTTGGGGGGGGGGGGGGGTAAAAAAATAAAACTAAGAACTTCATTGGATTTTCCATTAACAAATATCTTTTTATATATATATATATATATATATATTGATTTCATCTCGTCTATTGTTGTATTTTTGCCCATATCAAGTCGTTTCAAGGCTCATAATCCATAATCAATACCCACATAAAAACAGAAAACCATGCAAACAGCTCTTCTATATTTTCTGCTATAATGGATTTATTCTTTTTATTAAGGTCTTTTGTACTTGAGGTTATCCCTTATCTTTTATGGTATTGTTTTACAGCAGTAGTGGCGTTTTTACATTAGTTGCACAAAAGGTACCTTGTATCTAATTATATGCTTTGCTAAAATTTCAGCTTTGTATGTGGTGGGAATTCTTCAGCTGAAAGCAGTTCAATTCATATGGATGACATTAATGATACAGCACAATTTGCAGATATGCCAGATTCTTTTGTTGATCTTCCGCCTCGGTCATATCCTCTTGTCATAACATTTCATAAATTCTTGATGATGCTTGATGGCACAGTTGGTACTTCATACTTTGAAAGGTTCCCTGATCTAACGAAAAACTGTCATGGTAAAACCAGTAATTCAACATCAGTTGCCTTAGAAACTTTTATCAGCACAAAGGAGGTTAATTATGACAGATTTAGTTCAACTTACTGGCCTCGTTTCAATGTGCAGCTAACCAAGAAACTTGAATGTTCCTCTGTTTTCACTGAAATAATGTCTGTTATAAAAGGTGCTATCCAAGCAGGGGAGGCCAGTAATGGGAAACTCAGTCGGGAGGAATATGTTTCACTTTCTGATGGTCGGGGTCCACTTTAAGCAGGAAAAGGGAGATAATATATGATATTTTTTTACAGTATGAAAGGAAAAAGGCGGTAAATGGTGATTTTGATTTGTCTGACTTGGTGATTGATCTTCATGTCCGACTTAAAGGCAAAGGATATGAGGGTGATCATATGGATTTTGTTTATATTGATGAGGTGCAGGATCTTTCCATGAGTCAAATTTCTCTGTTCAAATATATGTGCAGAAATGTTGATGAGGGCTTTGTTTTTGCTGGTGACACAGCACAGACTATAGCTAGGGGCATTGATTTTAGCTTTGAAGATATACGATGCCTGTTCTACAAGGAATTTCTGATGGGATTGAAAAGGGATGTGACTGATGAAAGAAGAGAAAAGGGAAAAATCTCAGAGATTTTTCATTTGAGCCATAACTTTTGCACCCATGCTGGAGTTCTAAACTTAGCACAGAGTGTAGTCGACCCTCTCTACCATTTCTTTCCTTCATCTATCGATAAATTGAGCCCTGAAAACAGTCCTTTGTGTGGGGAAGCACCCATTTTGCTTGAATCCAAGGATAATGAAGATGCAATCATAACTATATTTGAAAACAGTGGAAATGGTGGGAATGTTGTCAGCTTTGGAGCAGAGCAGGTTATACTGGTTCGTGATGATTTCTTGAGGGAGTCAATTAGTCACTATATTGGGAAGAAAGCTCTTGTTCTCACAATCTTGGAGTGCAAGGGCCTAGAGTTTCAGGTGAATGGTAGTTTTTATTTATTTATCTTTGATTCTTAGAAACTTCAGTTTGCTTTGAGAGTCTAGTTTGAGTGAATTGGCATTGCTTTTTAACTTGTTATACTTCTTTTACTAATTGTTAGGTCTCTATGAGATTGGATTTGGACATGATTCAGGTTGATTTTTTCTTCCGATTGTATCCGTCAGGAAAAGTATTTTTTAGTCATTTTTGTGTTGACAATTCTTTTTCAAAAGTTCTTCTAAGACTTGTACTTATAAGGTCTAGTTGAGTCAAAAAGAGCTTATTGTTAGTTGTAGTCAAGACTCAAGAAGTCTCTCACAAGTACAAACGTCAAGAAGAAGTGTGCCATCTGAACATAAACTTGTGCATGCATTGCATACACATCACTTAGACAATTGACCTTAGGATTAAATGTTCAAAAATATTACTATATTGATTACAATGACCTTAATGAAATTTAGTTTTGACTACAGGTTAAATGGACTTTAGGAAATTAATCAGATGCATTTAGGACTTATTTTGATTATGTGCTCAATGAATGGGTGAAACAGTTTGGACGTGAGTTTTGTGTGATCCAAATGGGAATCATAGAAATGCACATATGAGCATTCAAACATAACAGTGATTAATTTGACGTAAATCAATCCAGTAACTTCATCATTCGAACACGATCTAAGATCATCCGAATGCACTCGAGGATTGTTCGAATGCGCATCATTGTTCGAATGCACTTCCTCATCATGTCTGAATGTGTGGTGGGTTTTAGCGTTGGAAGGTGTACTTTCAAGAGACTTTCTTTCATACTAGGTTTAGGGTATTAGTCTTGCATCTATAAGAAATCTTTCTTTGGTGTTGGATCTGCCTTTTGAAGCCAGAAACGATATTGAGAGATTTTTAGCCTCATAAATTTAATCTTTTCGTGTTTGCAAGATTCCGCAGGAATTTTGTGGTGAAGTCTATATACTTGGGTGTTAGGAGTAACCTAAAAGCACGGATACAGACATGGGATATAGATACGATAAGACATGACGCGAAAACGCAAACATATTATTTCTAAAAAATGTAGGACACAGACACACCAAGAACACATTAAATATATATAATTTTTTTAATATTTTTTATATTACCATATATAAAAACCTAAAATTATTTCAATTAAAATAACAAAGCCATTAAATAAAAATTCTAGAACTTCTTTATTTAATCATCAACATCCATGATTGAAGTTTCAAACAAATTTACTAACTATTATATAAAACATTTATGTGTGTGCCTATATAAAAAACCAAAAGAAGAACAAGGGAAAAGAGGGAAAAAAGAGGAACAAAATCCAAAAAACAAGAAGGGAAAAAATAGAAAACGTATCCGTGTCAAGAACATGTTTGAACTTCAAGAAAAAAAAGTGAACACTTTTTTTCGCATGTCCGACACATATCTGAGAAGTGTCCGAGAGTATCGATGTCCGACACGGACACGTGAGAAAAAATAGAGTATCCATGCTTCATTGAAATTAATACTAGTATGGCATATAGCAAAGAGCGCATTCACTGTATAGGGTCTGCACACTTTGCAAAAATGGATCATAAATCATGAAGGCATGGGAGCTATGGATACTAATTGGAGAAGCAGATTGGACAGACAAAGAGAAGATTGGACGAAGGAACAATAATTCTATCAGTAAAACTCTAGGATGAGTCAGGTTAGTTCCTCAAATTAAGATTTTTGGCAACTTGTTCTGGATCTGACTTAATCAGTAGATTTTTGCGGCAGTGCGTGTTTCGTCCCCATGAGGGTTTTTCAACTATAAATTCTTTGTCCCTTACTTTATTTTGTTTATTTTTGTAGGCTTGATGATATGAACTCCTATGCTTAGTTACTCAACAGGAACGTTTCTTTGCATATAATACATCCTAATAATTGAGTAATAGTAATTTTTGACCAGCAATCAATATTATTTCAACCTGTAATTATTTTAGGTATTTAATTTGAATTTACAAGTGGTATCAGAGGGTTGTCACTCTCACAATATCCATTAATCTCATTTTATAATATATTTTGTATTTCAGGATGTATTGTTGTACAACGTTTTTAGCTCATCACCTTTTAGAAATCAGTGGAGAGTGATATATGAATATATGAAGGAAAATGATCTGCTTGACACGAGTTCTCCTCGGTCCTTTCCAAGTTTCAATCAGGAAAACCACAATGTATTGTGCTCTGAACTGAAACAATTATATGTAGCTATCACTCGTACTAAGCGAAGGTTGTGGATCTGTGAGAATGTGGATGAGTTCTCCCGACCAATGTTTGACTATTGGAAGAAGCTGCGCCTAGTCCAAGTAAGACAACTGGATGATTTATTTGCGAAAGAACTGCAAGTTTCCAGTAGCCAAGAGGAGTGGAAATCCAAGGGGATTAAGGTCTCTTTTATCTTAATTTCCTTAAACTTCTATTATTATTATTATTAATTTCTTAATTTGACACAATTTTTTGGATAGGTCATTCTCTTTCAAGTTACTTGTTTGTTGCTATTATTAATTGTTATCATGTTTATTATTTCTTTGCATGGATACTTGAGTATAGTAGTCCCATCTTGGATGTGTAAGAACTGAAGAACAACCTGATATATATGTCTGGTGCTTCGCGAACACATTTATTTACCATCAAAAGTCAAATCAATGTTTTTTTTGGATATTCTTCGACATATGACTGTCACTTCTCGGACATTGAGGTATATAGCTTGGACATAGGACCGTCACTTGTCAAAGATTGAGATGTAGCATTTCTGATATCAAATTAGAGTGTAGCTGTAAAAAAGAAGAAGAAGAAGAAGATGATAGCAATAAGTGTTTCAAATACAATTAGAATGTAGCTGTTAACATAACACAATGAGTTCCAATGTGAATCTTGATATTATAGATTAAATTTTTTTATAATTGCATTCTATACACACACATTTATGTTGATACTTGATTGTTGGCCTGAGTTTTTTTTTTTTTTTATATAAAAAAACTCTGAATATGTGGATCTTTTTTTCATAAAAAGTTTACACCTTTTTCAATTGCAGTTTTTTCACGAGCATATGTACAAGATGGCAATGATGTGCTTTGAAAGAGCAGGAGACAGAGATTGGGAAAGACTAGCTGAAGCTTATGGATTTCGAGCAACTGCTGACCGTATGTGTGAACAAAATCCTGAAATATCACGTAATTACCTTAGGAAGGCTGCTGAAATATTTGATTCAATTGACAAGGCAGAATTAGCTGCCTAATGTTATTTTGAGTTAAATGAGTATGAAAGAGCTGGTATGGTTTCTTTCCTCTCTTTTTTTTCTATTTTAAACAAAATTAGTTTAAAATTATTATATTTTAATGAAGTTGAATTCTCCCCCCTGCTTTGGTGAGTAATTTATCCGTTATCCCCAACACATTGAAGAGGTTGACGATCCCATTCTCATACCAAATTGCATTTATAATCAGCTTGCAACTTTCTGCCTACCAAAAGGTTGAAAGTTTTCATGATATTACACTCTGCCAAGTTATGTAATTTCTTGGGAGAAGATGCTAGATTTGTTTTCCATAGAGCAGAATTTTGATGTTCATTCGGTGAACATAATTTTATGATGGAAATGCGCAAGGCATAGTTTAAAGTCATGGTTGAGGTCTAGCACATATTATAAGATTCAGACAAGTACATACAACCATTTTTCCATAAAAGATGGATCATGACCCTCCATTTTAATTGTTAAAGTTTAAACAAGTTGAATATTTTAACCATACTTGTTTTTCCTCTAAGAACTTTTGGGATGTATATATGCTAATCAATACCATGAATTTTGTATGCTACCTTGTGTAACAAACAATATCTCTTGCTCTAGTTTCTCATTATCTAAACTCAATGCTTTTAGCCTTGTATCCATTTTGAAGCTACTGAAATTTTGACATTCAAAATGTAACATACTATTGAGTTTGACTACAGGTAAAATTTATTCACGGGACTCTAAGCTGGAAAAAGCGGGAGAATGTTTTTCTCTTGCAGGATGTTATAAGCTTGCAGCTAAAGTATATGCTAGGGCCAAATTATACTCAAACTGTCTGTCTGCATGCATTGATGGAAAGCTCTTTGACTTGGGGTTGGAGTTCATACAGTCCTGGGAACAAGGCATAGCTTCTTCTGCTGATAAGGTGATAGAAATGGACAAAGTTGCATACGATTTTCTGCATAGAGGTGCTCTTTATTATTATGAGCTCAAAGATAATGTAGCCATGATGAAATTTGTTAAATCTTTTCATACCATAGAATTGATTCGAACCTTCTTGAACAATTTGGATTGCATTGATGAGCTTTTCTCATTGGAAAAAGAAATGGGAAACTTCCTGGAAGCTGCTAACATAGCAAAGAAGAAAGGGGATCTTTTCCTTGAAGCTGATGTTGTAGAGAAGGCTGGACTTTTCAGAGAAGCATCGATGCTCATTCTATGGTATGTGTTCTCCAACTGTCTGGAGCAGTTACAGCAGAAGGACAAGCTGTTAACAAAAGCCAAATCAATTGCAAAGAATCATTCTGATCACTTCTATGAGTTTGTTTGTGAGGAGGCTGACATTTTATCAAAAGAAAGGGCCAACGAAGAAGTCCTTGATATGAGATTAATGCAGTTTCTTCAATATTGGAAACAGAATGCACCTATAGATGTTGGTAGGGTCAAAAGAAGTTATGAAATAGATATAATTGAGAAAAAATTGTTAAAGGAGGTTGCAAAAATTGCAGAGCAGAAAGGTGATCTTCTATGCATGGCTGATCTGCTCGAGAGGGCTGGAGATTTCAAAGAAGCATCTATGGTCCTACTCTGGTATTGTTTTGCCAGCTCTTTTTAGGTATCTAGAAGCAAAGGTTGGCCCTTGAAGCAGTTTAAGAGGAAAGAAAAGATTCTGACAAAAGCAAAGTCATGTGCAAAGAGTGACTCGGATCTATTTTCTGAGTTTGTTTGTATGGAGGTGAACATTTTATCAAACAGTAAGACTAGCTTGTTTGAAATGAAACAAAATATGATTGCTTCCCAGAGGCATAAAAGTCTCAGAGGTGAAATTTTATCTGCTTGGAAAATTCTGGATGATCATCTCAATTCAAATACCACAAAGTATGTGTGGAATAATGTGTTGGTCGACGATTTGATCAAGCATTCAGAAGACTTGATTTCTCAGAACCGGGTCACTATGGAAACATTGATCTACTTCTGGGATTTTTGGAAGGAGAAGATTGTGAACTTAATTGACTCTCTTTGGTGCATTGGTAAACAAAATGTTAGTGAGTATATGACTTATGAGAATTTCTGTTTGAATTACATGGGTGTGCAGAAGCATGATGTTAATAAGAATGCCATTTACCTTTTTCTCTACTCTAATGCCAACTGGTTGAGAGAAATTGGTTATGGACTAACTAAGAGGAATGGAAATTTGGTTTCTTTTGATGCTCAACAGTTTGTCCCTGCTATTAGGAGATATTGGTGTTCAGAAATACATTTTGTTGGTCTGAAAGTGTTGAAAACTCTCGAAGCCCTTTATGACTACTCAGTCAAGAATTCCTTCTCCATGTTTCACCAGACCATGTCTATTGTCCATATCTTTGAGGTTGCCACATTTCTTCAGAAGTACAACTTTGTGGACCGCAGTGCGCCTGTGCAGGAGTACATTGATCTATCTTGCAATTACTTCTTCGGCAATATATTTCCTCTTGACTGGCGAAAGTCTTTGATGCAAAATATGATTTTTCTTAGAGGAACTAAGCAGTCTATGAATATACTCAGCCAAGTTATTTTCGCAAACATAAGCACAGAGAGTCCACTGACGTATGGGCAAATGAGTAGGGTGGTAGTGATGATCCTTGGGTCTGGTGGGCTGACAGATGAATTGTATAAGAAGATTCTGGAAAGTTCCATAGCGAATTCAGAATGGAGGGAATTCATTGGGGAACTCAGTAGGAATAGAGGATCTGCAACCAACAATTCCTTTTATTCTTCAACAGAGGTGTCTCTGAGTTTTCATTATGATTCAAGACAGGAGGTGTCTCTGGTTTGCAAGTTCAGTGAAGCTCTGAAAAATGCTAGTTTTGCAAACTGGGAGGCAGAACATGATTTTATATCACCCAGTTGTTTCTTGTATCTCGTTGAGCGCCTTATACTATTGTTATCTTACTTCCATGGATACTTTCTCACCACAAAATCTTCATTTGTTGAATGGCTTATTTTCCAGGAATGGAGTATCAATCCAAGTTCCATTTCAATAAATGATACAAAACTATCATTGATATTGGGAGATATTTACAATTTCTTGGCCTGCGTAGTTCAGGAACTGCTTCTTAAAATACATGGGGCAATGGTGGTTTTGAGATTGGTTGTTGTTTTGTGTTTAATTTGTGTGAACTCTGGAAAGCACTTTGATAAACTTTTCAATATGCTGGGTAGGAGTGACATTGTTTCACAACTGCCGCGGCCATTTTGTGACACCCTTCGGAGAGCACAGAAATGTAATTTTATTTATGTGCTTGCTGATGCACTTGGAAAGATTGAGAATCCCCTTGTATTGGTGAATTTGAGAAATAACTTTTCAAAATTTTCATGCTCGGATGTAATTTTTGTAAGCATGAAAGTGAGCAGATGCAGAGAAGATATATTACAAGCATTGTTTCCAGAGAAAGGGGTAACTACCAATTCATGCAGTAATGATGATCATGATCAAGAAAAGGGTTCCAAGTTTTGGGAAATATTAGATGGTTTAGAGTTGTTGGAGATTGGGAAGGGTGGGGACGCAATGCACTTAGTGTCTATCATCCCAATCATTAAGGTAATGGCAAATTGCTTCTTATATTATATATATATATATATATATATATATATATATATATATATATCTGATGCTAATGGTTAGTACCTGACCAATTAATGTAACGTTTGTACGTGTTTTTCTTCTATATTCCTAGGAGGAGGTGGACGAAAAATTTCAGCTAATATCTTCTGCAATGGCCTCTTTTCAAGAGAACAATCATCAGGATGAGGGAAAAATTTTATTGGAAGCCAACAGCATGCTTGATGCATTGAACCAGTTTTCCTCTGCATTGGATATAAGGTAATTAAGTTTTATTTTTGTTTATTTCCTTTTTTCTGTGGGACTTAAATTGTGTTATAACCTTGTGTTCTCACATGAATATTATTATATTTGATGTGCATGGGTCAGGGTGATGATTACTTCTTTAAGTCTCCATGATTTTCTCTTTTTGAACGTGGCACATTAATCATGGATTTTGGTGAACTTCAATGTCATGCACCCACCTTTTGTTGATGTGATCCATAGAGCCAACTGATCCCATTTTAAGTACTGTAGATGCTGGGATTAGTATAGATTAGCAATTTATGATATATAACTCTTGTATGTGAGTGAGTGAATGAAGAACATGAAGACACATACAAGGTGCTTAGAGTACTTGGAAGACTATGCATGTAAATAATGAAGACTTGGGAGATGCTTCATCAACCACGAGGAGTACTCAATTAAGCATCATATTCATGGCCGAAGAGAAGCAAGCTCGAAGACCAAAAAAAGGTCTAGGTTAGCCTAGGTAGCCATATTTTAGCCGACTAATGTGAAGGATGGTCAACCAATGGAAATAGAGACCAAAACATTGGTTGACCAACATATCCATAGACCAAGGATTGATCCAGCCACCAATGTCCAATATATTCGACCAATATTACACATTAGTAGGCTAAAGTGCAAGTTGATTGACCAACCTTCTGACATTTCAAAAAAGAGTTAATTAGTCACAACTCCTTGAGAAAGACACTTAATTATTATAAAATATACATCACTTTCAAATTTAAGTTCAAGGACACTCCGTTAAAAGTTGTTTTGATAAGAAGCCCTTATAGCTGACGTGGCATTTTTTTTTTTTTGACGCTTTTATCCTTTTCCCCAATAGCTACTACATCCTCATCTTCTTAACAAAAATCCTAACCTAACTTAATCCCACCGCCTAAAGCCATCATTGCAGGTCGTTGCCACCCAAGGCTATCACTGCTCTTTCAACACCTTAACAAAATACAGCACCTTCCCCAACCCCACCATTCCTAAATTTTCTTTAAACTTCTGTTTGCGCCTCTCTCTCTCTCTCTCTCTCATTGAAACTCATCTGCGGAAAGAACTTGTCCTCTTATTAGATTTGCATCACCTAGAAGGTTAGTATCTCTAATGCGGAGGGTCCAAATAGGTGGATCTGGGTCATGCAAGGCTATTGCACTAACCATTAAGAGCCTCAGTTATTTTCCTGCTAGAGAACGGACATTGTCACATAGAGATACAGCCGAACAGTAGTGAAGAGGAAGGATTTGAGCACCCCTCTAAAAAATTTGAGAGTAATGCAATCCACCTTTTAAAAAGCAAACAGAGAGGCAATGGCTGAAGATGACTTCTTTTGTTTTGTTTTCTGTTTAACTTTTTGTCTTTGTTTTTCGGTGATGATGGTGAACTTCTAGTTCTTCAACGAGGGTCCCACCAAATTGAAGGTAATTTATTGATTTTTGTCACTAAAGAATTTTTGCTTATAGCACAGCAATTCCTCTCTAATTGTATAAACAACAATTAATTTCCCACACACTCTATTCTTGTGGTAAGAACTCACAATCCCAACGCATACACTAATTGTAATGAAAATTTTGACTACTGGTTCTTGATTTTTTCAACTTTTATGATCTGTAAAATTTTACAGTATTGCAATAATGTGAAATTTTATACTTTCACGCTTAGTGAGTTTTTCATCACCCGTTTTTTAAATACAATTTTTTTTTTGACAATTTTCCACAATTTTGAAAGCCAATTTTGAGCATCCAACACGTGGCCAAGGAATTTTTTCAATTTTTTTTTTTAAATTGTGAATTTTTACAGTTTTAGAAAAGTGTAAATTTTTACACTTTCGGTTAGGACTAAGCTTTTCACTACAAAAGTGTAAATTTTACACTTTCTCTGTTCAAATTTTACACTTTTGGAATGATTTTTTTATTCAAATTTTCATATTAAATATGGATCTTGTTTGATAAATTTTGATGTTTAGAATCCAAATATATAATTTTTATTAGAAATGGATTTATAAATTACAAGTTATTGAATTTTAAAGTTTTAGAAAAAACAATTGTGACTGCTCCTTATTTCATAGAAACTTCGTGGAAGGAGTAATTTTGGCATTGAATAATTAAATGAATTTATGGATTAATATGTTTGGACTTAGACTAGATGATTTTAGTACTTTTCATGTCATGAACTCTTGGCCGCATGACCCTTCAAAAAACTAACTATTAAAGAGCCATTGGGGTTATATCTTATAAATATATATGGGGAGGGTCTCTTGTACGAATAAATGGTGGATTTATGAGAGAGAGCTTATACATTGATCATATATATTAGGGAGCACTCAAGATAGCTTAACGAAGGCAAATTCACATAAACAAAGGAATGCTCGTCTCTCACACACAATGGGACTTAAAAGGAAGCACATATAGATCTTCACCCTTCAAGTCAATAGAGGTACTTATTTACTTTAATCTTTTTTTCATTAAGAGACGCACAATACTTTTTTTTAATAGGTAAATAGCCCTTGGGGTGAGAGTTGAACCTTGACCTTGAAGAAATTATTCAAGCCTCTTCCCAACTCATCTAATCCTAAGAGTTTTAGACACACACAAAACTTAAAGCACTATTCTCACAACAAAAGGAGATTGGTGAAGTTATGGTCTCCCTTGTCTTATGAAGGAGAAGTCAAGATTCTAGGTGAACCAAAACTACACATGCACATCTAATTTGTGAAACCTAGACTAAAATCCTAGTGGGGGATCACTTGGTGGAATTGGGATTTTTAGTGGTTGGTAATGTAAGGAAAGGAAAACCATCATAGGTTCTAGGTAGGGTGCACAATAGGCCGATTGAACTATAAAGCCAATAGAACAATTGCTTTAGGCCCCATTTAAAGAGAAGATCCTAAATTTTATATATTTATAGTATAATTAAATTAGAAATATAATGTTAATAAAAAGTCTTTACAAAAGATCTCAATTTTTTTATGGATTTATGGTATAATCAAATTAGAAATCTAAGATTCATAAAAATTTAACTCTACAAAAAAGTTCCCTTAAAGACTTAAAAAAAATTACTTAATTGTATTAATAGAGTTTTATTCGTGTTTTACTCTAATCTTTTATTGCTATTTATTTAGATAAAAAATAGGAAAAAATACTAAAAAATCCTTAAAATAATTTTTTGCAATCCAAAAATTCCATGATATATTTTTTTTTTTATCTAAAAGAAACTTTTAATACAAAAAGTCAATTTGTTAACTTTCATCTTAACACTGTTAATATATATTATTAATTAGACCAAACTAATTTTGAAGATATGTTTTAAAAAAATACTAAATAATAGATACAATAAATTCTTCAACTCAAAAAAATATAACATTTTTTATTTATCTAGAATACCTAAGAAATAAATTTTTATTTTATAAAATGTTGTGCTTTTTTGGGATTGAAAAATGTATTTTATATATTTTTTAGTATTTTTTTTTCTAAAATGTATTTTAAAGGTCATTTTAGTATAATCAGTAATATTTTTTAATGGTATTAAGATAGAAGTTAACAATTAAACCTTTTGTATTAAAAGTTCATTTTTTGAACTTTTTTGGAATTTTTAGATTGAAAAAATGTATTATGGATTTTTTAGATTGAAAACTTTATTTTAGGGACTTTTTAATATTTTTTCCTAAAAAATATTATGTAAAAACTCTATTATTAGAGTTTCATTCAATATATACCTTTCTCTTGTTAAAAATAATTAAATTTTATATAACAA
This sequence comes from Nyssa sinensis, assembly GCA_008638375.1. Lineage (NCBI taxonomy): Eukaryota > Viridiplantae > Streptophyta > Magnoliopsida > Cornales > Nyssaceae > Nyssa > Nyssa sinensis. The sequence continues at coordinate 12,164,793 of CM018042.1, read as the reverse complement.
AAATAAATATAATATATATAAAATATCAAATAAAATATATTAAAAAAAGATCTTATTTAAAATTGTCACTTTATCGTTTTAGAACTCTAATTGTATAAAGCCGACCTTGGTGCACAAAAGATCAAAGAATTAGAGAATCGAAATAAATTCGGATTGGTTGTAATCTAAATAATTCAGATTGGTCCCACTTATACAATGTATAGAACCTATTAGATTGGTTTGGTTTGGCTTAGAAGTTGGAGTAACCCAATGTGACCTGAGAATTGTTTCAAAACAAAACAAAATATACTTTACATAAGATTTCAGGGATTCCGTTTCACTTTCACCCGAGTAAGGTCTTGTTCATTTTCTGCAGCTCGTTTCCTGTGTCTAGATGTCTCTTCAACCAAATCTTCGACCCTTTGTGGCATCTCATTCAAAACACACCTTTCTATTTCCTCTGAACTTAATTGACATGTTTTCAATTTGGAGTGCCTTCTTCTTAATCTGTTCCTGTTAGCTTCTCTTTCTCAATAGATGCTTCAGATTCCCAGTACCGGCTGTTATAATTGATGATATATGTATATATATATATATATATATCCAATCAGGAAGCAATGCTATATAATCTATAATGAAATTGAGGAATTTAACCAGACAAAGAATGGTTTGACGTGGGGCTGGCTCTTCACTTTTTATAGTAAAGTTTTAAGCAGGGTTGGGTTTGTGAAGGGAGGTTGCTACGTGTCATCAAATGAGGGAACTTAGCTATACACGTGTCACTACACTAGGAAGAAGACGGACACATCTAATCATCAGTGTGTTTCTTGTGTAAAAACCTATGTGAGCAGAAATATTCAGGTTGCGTAGGGCCAATTCTATCAGCATTGTGATTTGGCTTTAGTTTTACTTTTAGAACTGTTAAGTCAGTTCTGATTTCACTCTAACCTGATCCATGAACACCCCTAATTCTAGGTAAGTCTTTAGAAACTTAGGAAAACCCTAGTTGAGTCTTGGTATGTTGTTAGGTTAGCATTAAGGAAAAACTACCATTGTAAATGTATTTTTCTTTTTGAGCAATACTACCATTGTAAAGGATGATCCTTGAAAGTCCCCCTATAGTTAAAAAAAAAAATCAGTGTGGAGCTGGGAGTGGACGTAAGCTTGGTTAAGCCAAACCAATATAAATCATTCAGTGTAGTAGGCGATAACCATATTCAAATTTCAAGAAATGATGTGGAATGAAATCATGCAACGTAGTAGGAGACAAGTAGATAACCATTTTCGAGTTTCAAGACATGACCACCCTTATTACAATAAGAAAATTGTCTTTGTTTCCCTATAACTCCAATCTAATAATGGATTAGTGCTTTTATAATGCAAATATGTATTGCAATTAAAAAATTTATTTCATTGTGAAAGAAACACATGAAGTACTTCTGGTGCTAAAGCGTACTAAAACTAGCCATGTTCTCTTCCATGTTTCAGTGAGGGAGAATTTGACGTTAAAGTCTCAACAATCGGTGAACTTTCCAAAACATTAAGGTCAAGAAGACAAGAAGTGGAGCCTTTGTTAAAGGGCATGTTCTTCAAAAATGAGATAAATGCTGTAGGTGAGGCGTCAGAGATTAGCAGTGCAGTAACAGAGATGGATGAAAACAGCAAAGCTGACAGAAACAACTCTGAAGAGGACAAGATGAAAGATGATGCATATCCTACTACAACATCTATCAAGGCTGATGTTGAAAACAACAACTCTGAAGAGGACAAAGATGAAAGATTATGCACATACATATACATATATATATATATATGTATATCCTCCTATATATTTGTTACTGTGTACGTGCTTTGAAATTTTGGGTTTTACAAACGGCACCACTAAATGACCTACTTTAAGTGCAGTTAATCGTTGTGGAAATTTACTTTCTTATTTTTTATTTTTGGGAAGTAGCCTCTTGTAATAGTGAGTTTTGTATGATCACCAGTTTGTCTGCCTCTCAGAATTATTTCTGATCAGATGGATCTCGGTAAACTCGAACTCGGGTTCTTACAGTTAATGGCCCAAGCATTTTACCATTAAACCAAGGAATGACCCCTTTCAATCTGGATGAAGGTATTGGAAAAATATGCACAGTTGATGTGCTCTGGTCACTACATATGTTTGGTATGCTAGCTAATAATCTCCTCTGGGTGAAGGTATCTCTTACTTTAGTCAAATTATTAGATGTTTGAGGGTCCAACAAATATGATCATCTTCCATTGAAATGCCAGCAAAATGTACACAGCCATTGATATCAGTCCAGGGCCCAGGCTGTTGATTGATTCAGCAAAAGATAGTGAGTCTGGTTTTATTGAATTTCTAATCATTTTAGGACTTCAAAAGTGACAATCTGTTCTCATTTAATGATAACAACTTTACTACTACTTTTGCTGTGCCACCTTTTTGTTTTTGCTCTTGAATGTTATTCATAACCTTAGATGCAAGTGTGGGACTTGGATTTTTGAACTGGCTGCTGTCAAAGCCCCTATGATCTGGTCATGTTTTGTAACACAAACACAAATGCTAATAGTACTGTTAAGAGGATAAAAATATTAAAGTTCATTTGTGAAACTATCAGTGTTGATGTGCTACAATGCATCATTTAATATTATTTGTTATAAAGGAGTTTTCGTTTTCATTTTTGGGTGTTAAGCTTGTTATGCAGAAACAATCAAACAAATAATAAATCGATTTCAAATAAGCAAAATAAACAAAACGCACATAAAAGACACAAGATATACATGGTTAAGATAATGAGAAATTGATCGAAATCGATCAGTGAAATCAATAGAGAAAGGCATGATATGTAACATATATGAAATTCTTCAATTGAAGCTCTTAGATCCAGCAATTCTAGGGCTCTCATAATGATGAACTCTCAGTGCTCTGTTTTCTCTATTCTCTCTTCACACAAAACTGAATTTTCGTGTTTTTATTGTATGAAGATCGGATCTCAAAACAATTTGAAAAACTGTTTTACGCAATGCTTGTTCGAACGACCAACTTATTTGTTTGAACGAACATGGAATGAGCTTCAAATGAGCAAACTTCTAAAGTTGCAGCTCTTCGTTTGAATTTAAGCATTTCGAACGAATGAAAATAAATAAATGACCTTCGAACAAGTAACAGAAAGTGCTCATCCTTTGCTTGCCTTGTGAAATTAATTTCCCTAAGGTTTGAAATATACATGTTTGGGAAATCTATTTCACAATCACAATACCACTTCACACATTATGATATAAAATAAACTATATGCTATGCATGCAGTGTGTGAGTGTGTGAGATCCAAATCACAACAAAAGTCCAAATTACCCAATTATCCCTCAAGTACCAAGACAGCCGATAGTAGATCATGACAATGAAGCTTGAACTTTCTTGGCGTAGAACGGGCGTTGAGATAGTCTAAACCAAGGACTAATGTCGTGATTACATTGAAAGCATGTTTTGTAAAAACTTGATTATCCAATTACATCAATGGACCTTGTGGTCCTAACAATTCCGTTTATTTTATTCATTCATGTCATTATTATCATTATCTCTTTCTACTCACACTCTCTCTTATTTGTGTCATAGAATATTAAGCCTTGCGGATGAACACTTGAGACTAGTTCATTCAGATTGGGCGGGATGGGTGTCTAACCCTTTCCCATCTCGTACTTTAGCTCTCGGAACACCCATTGGGAAAACCCCTTACACCCTCAAATACAGGATAGAGGCATTCTTACCCATCGAACTAGAAGTGCTTTCACTCAAGATGCTTCTCCAGAGTCAAGTAATCAAAATAGACTCGTTGTAAAACCGCTACGACAAGTTAGCATTATTGGATGAAAAGCAGCTCAAAGCTTTTTACCAAACACAAGGTTACCACTGTCGGATAGCCCAAGCTTTCAACAAGAAAGTCAGGAAAAGAGGACTGAAAGTAAGAGATCTAGTGCTAAAAGAAATCAGTGCCCCAGTGCTCGACCCACGAGGGAAGTTTCGACCCAACTCAAATGACCCATTCATCATCAAGTCCATAGCCACCAGAGGTGAAACTTGGCTCACAAACATGGATAGAAATGAGTTCTCCACACCTACCAACCTAGACCAGCTAAAAACATACTATGTTTAAGGGGTAGATTTACTATAATAGAACTACGATGACCTGACCCCCAATCAAACAATGTTACCAATAACATGGGGGTATGTAAGTAGCTCACGAAGTCACTGTGAGTACAGTCTAAAAATATCAATAAAATCTCATTCTTCTAAACCGAAGTAGATGTTCAATACTTTATTTCATAATTAGTTAAAACCCAATCCGATTTGGTGATAAGATTAACTACCTAAAAAAAAACTTTCATTGTCATGAAGGGATCACTCTCATCATCATAAAGGGATCATCATTTCTTCTCCACCAACTTTCCTTCAAGCTTAAACTCCTTGCCTGTCATTTTCTCCACCAAGTATAAAAGGCCTTTCTTCTCATCAATTTGCATGTCAAAGCGCCCAAAGTTCAGTTTTCTTATCCGACATAATACCTCTCGAGGGACCCTCGGGTGCCCTCTCTTTCTCTTCAAGCCTCGAACTTCTCGAGTATCTCCTTCCTCAAGTTCAAACTCTACCAAATCCTAGTCATGATTCTTTTTTGAAATGGAAATTTCCTCAAACTTTGCACTTAGGTCTAGCTTCATAGCAAACCTCGTCTCTCCGTGAAGGACACCCACTCGGAGATTCTCCAGATCACCCACTTCCTTATAAAGTCACCTCAACTAATCTTTAGTCATTTGTGTCTTCCGACAAAAATCTGTATCATTGAACTCAAAAAGGTGAACCCCTTTCCAAAGGTTGGTTAACCTGCTTACAATTGAATCGGTCAATTCCTCCACAAGATAATGTAGGCCTCAAGTCCGTGGCCTAATTGGCTCATGTCCAAATTGACGAAGAAGATAGATAGGGTAATAAAATGATGTTTCTCTAAGGCCAACTATGCACACATATGATGTCACGACACAAAATCTACCCTACGCGGAATAGGGGTCGCTGACCGATACTGTCACTCAGACAGGCCGTACAGAATCAAATGAATTGCACAAGAGTGATATAATTTTTTATTTTTGATATTAATTGCAGAAACTACACATGTGCAACTCGTTCGATAACCATCTCCACATCAAACATTTATAAAGTTTACTCAAAATAAGATCATTGTCACCACTGTTCATCATGAGTCATCAACATTTATATACACATCATATATGTATCCACAAAAGTACAAAAAGATAATTCCCAACCGTCCAGGTTGTCATCAGTCCGAAAAATACATCATATGATTGTCCAAAAGATTTCACATCACATCCAACCTAGATCTTGATACAAAAGAACCATTGCATTCACGCTCTTGGGTGTTTTGTATGGACTTGTTACCTCCTTGCTAATTCAATTACCTGAAATATGTTAGATAAATCCATATGAGCTTCACTAAGCTCGTGAGTAATTCCTGCATCCTGTCATAGGTTTTGCATGATAGATTTTGTACAAAATACCATGGGCACCAAGTTTCTTTAAACATATAGCATATAGATGAGGATAACTTAAAACATAATTCAGATAATAAATTATGGAATAGATAACATCATAACGAATGACAGATACACATGAAAGGGTGCTTTTAAAGTCTGAATTTCGAATAATGGATAACAAACACATATTACACACATCGAAGATTCACATAATGAGTTGGAGCACTACGTGAGTAAGTCTCATCAAGAGTCGGAGCGCCACGTAGGTAAATCTCATACATGAAATCCACAATGAGTAAGAGCGCCATGAGGGTAAGTCTCAAAAGAGTCGGAGCGCCACATGGTTAAACCTCGTGTAGACACAGGAATCAAGTCAGAGCGCCATGTGGGTAAGTCTCAAAAGAGTCGGAGCGCCACATGGGTAGGCCTCGGGACAGACACAAGAAATCGAGTCAGAGCGCCACATGTGTAAGCCTCAGAACAGACACATGATCGGAGTCAAAACACGTACATTTCAGGTTTCAGAGTCAAAACTAGATCACGTGAATCATTTTTCTCATTTAAGGGGTGCCATAGTTTACAGATTTCTTTCAAATTAGTATACACATGAATGTCATTTCAAAATCTAGACATGAAGATCATATTTCTCGATTTGCAAATTGTAGATAAACATTTGAGTAGATATAAAACACTTAAGCATTTTCAAATAGGAGATAAAAGCACTGATCCAGGGTACAAGATTACTCACAAAACAATTTAGCATTTTGAACAACCATAGAATATCAAATACCACTAATCCGGGATACAAGATTACTTACAAAACAATTTAGCATTTGAACAGCCATAGAAGATAAAATACATTGATTCAGGGTGCAAGGTTACTCACAAAACAAATTTAGCATTTGTCAAATAGAAGATAAAATACCGCTGATCCACAACACAAGATTACTCACATCAAACCTTCGGTTAGCTATGCTAACTCCTTTTCCTTTATCTATAGTTCCTAGCTAGATCATAAGTCAAATATACATAGCTCTCATACAAACTAGTATATCTTATTTAATTATAATTAAAAAACTAACTCTCATTAAAATATTTATCCAACTACAATTAGGAATACTCAAAAAGACTCCAAATATTATTAGGACTCAATAAACGAAATTAAGAAACTTCCTAAAATTTATGGACTTGATTTAATTAACCAACAATGTGGAGGTCCCAAGCTCATATTCAGTTTTGCTATTTGTGAAGTTTCCAACCAAAGTGGCGTTTGTAATTGCCATGCCCCATGTTCAGCTTCTTCTCCATATTGGCATTTGTAATATTTCGCACTGCCTTCACAGAGGCTTGGGATGTTGCCATGCGTCCCATGCCTCCCCATTTCTATGGTCACTCTTGGACATTCTCGTAAATGAGGAATTAACCACCCACTTCCTTCTCTCATTCATGCATATGGGGACCACAATCGCAACATTGTTTTTTATTATATATTTTTATGGACCACTTGCTTTTTCTCTCTCTTAGCGTGTCTCCACTCTAATTTCTTCACGTGTCCCTTGCATGTGCACATGCAGAATCTAACAACTATCAAAGAGTTGTTCGACAAAGACGTCCAGAGCTAACCAATTGTTAAATAACCTTTAATTTCTCACATGAACATGCCACGTGACAACACCTTAGCCTTAAGAGTCAATACATGCTTTAAATCAAAGTTTTATTCAACTATTTTATTAGTTATTAAGGCTAATGTTGTTTATTCTTCTATATATTCAATTATTATTTTATAATTTAATTACTTTCTTCTCAATTTTTTTTTATCCTTTTTTTCGTAACAACATTTGTTCTCTATATATCAAATCATAAACGTTCTAGAACCAAAAAAACCTGGGTGAACAAGCCTAATATTGATTAAACAAGATAGAATATATTTATCAATTGTTGGAATTAAAAAAATATTATTAAAAAGTGTAAGAATAAATGTTCTTGCACGGGGAATCATGTCCATGTAATGCTAGTGACATGTGAAATAGTTTCTTTTTTTTTTTTTCATATGTTATCTCTCAAATTATTCTTGAGTAATTTCCTAAATATGAATTCATTTTAACAATAAAATAGTTGTTTTCATGTTTAATCCAAATATAGAATAGAAAATACACATATCCACGGTAACATTGAATTTTTAGCATGAGATCGATTAGGAGCATTTTATAATTTAAAATAGATATAACATATATATTTATATATATATATTTTTTTTGGAGAAAAGTTCACCAGTCTTACAAATTCATATGCATATCCTATTTCAATAATATAAATCATATAGTTGTGATATAACTTAATATTTTTATTAATTAAAAAAATTAATACTTCTATTTAAAATTATTAATTATTAAAAGATAAACTGTATCCACGAGTCATCCTAAATAGGCTTCATACTTTGCGTTTTCTTTATTATTATTAATTTTTTAAACAGTCTTTCTGGTGATGGGTGGAAGCTTAGCGCTGAAGACACCGGGAGAGGGAGCTATTAACACTTTCGTTGATGGCTGGAAGCTTGGCGCTGAAGACACCGGGAGAGGGAGCTATTATTCTGAAGTTCCTTTGATATTGATAGTAATAACACTTTTGTTCCAAAAAAAAAACACTTTTGTTGATTCCCAATGCTTTTTAAGAGTGAAGTAGTACGGAAGATAGAAAAGAACCTCTTTTTTTTTTTTAAAGCTTTCTACTTGCCATTTGATTTTGGAATTGCTTTCTCCTTTGTGAAAAGCTCATACATTCCTTTGACGAGGGTGCTAGTGCTTTTACTGTAGATTCCTGGGTTCGTTTCTCACCTTTGACAACAAACGAATTTTTATATCTCAACACTTTCTCTCGCCAGACATTAATTTGTTGGAAGATTTTAAAGTGTGGAATACTGTGATTATTTCAGACATGCTTACCTAAGTTGAAGAAAGAGAACAGAGAAGAGTGAGAAATGATGACGGAAAAGCGTCCTTCAATTTCAGACAAGAAGAGGCCAGCAGGGCTTAGACACTCGGGCCTAATTGATTTGGTGTTTTCATGGTCTCTTGAAGACATTTTTAACGAGAATCTTTACAAAAACCGGGTTTGCTTTTCTGCTCCATGCTTCATCCATCATTCTCTTTCTTCTCATCTTTTACAATCTCACGACATTTTGCAGCTCTTTTTTTTATATTTTTTTAAATTATAAGCATGTAATATATTATAAAGTTGATGGATGCTTAAAGATGGGAAAAGCAATTAATTAATCGTGATTATTAATTTGCCTAACTCAGCTCAATGGGCCGGGCATTTTTCATCCCTCTACAGTCTGCAGTCTACATCACTATATACATATTGAGTTGAGCCATTTGTTTTTCACTGAATACAGCCTGCAGTTGTTATTGTTCTGCTCGTTTATTGGAACTTATTTAAGTTCATTGTCTCTCATGAATATTCATTGTTATCATAGTTGCTCTAAGTTTCCTTTTTGGTTCATGAGATCTATTGTCTTAGATTTTATCATTCATGAGACCATAAGTTTCGCTTTTGTATGGATAAATTATAAAGCATTTGGAAAATGAATTTGAATACAAAATATGTATGTTACATTGACTACATATATAGTTTATTAGGTATTATTCTGATTTTTATTTTCTGTATATTGAAAATATATATGAATCCATACATAGAGCAGATTGCTCGAATTCAATTATTAATATGCAACTCTTTTACTTTTATTTCTGATGTCTGTAGTTCATTTGATGAATTATGATCATTTTGTGGGGAAAAATAAATTTTGGGTGATACTGAAACCACACGTGAAAGAAAATTTATTTATTTATATTGATAGTACAGTGTTTATGAATTCCAAATCTCAATTTCAGAAATTTTGATTTTACGTCTAATTTTAATTGTGCATTCAACCATAAAAATAAATGAATCACACAAAGACACAATATTTTTAAGTGAAAAACTCTCACTGAGAATAAAAACCTTTTGCTACGAACAACCCACTAATGCAAATCCAATACAAGTTACTAAAGATCTAAACCCAAGCACCTAACTCGACGCCCCCAAAACTTTTACCGCTAGGCTTCTTATTGATTTATCCAATCTTCTCTTTTTGTTTCCAATTTGCTTCTCCGATTAGCATTCACAGCCCACACCTCCACAATCATGATCATCGATGCACTCCCTCCTAAGTGTTAAATTCCATACAATGATTGTGCATGTATGTTTGCTCTTCTTGTTGGTCACCTACCGAAGTTGGAAATTTCTTTGTGTGATTTTAAGACCATAAGAAATCAACGAACTTGTTACTTCTAAGAATGATTTCAATGTGTATGGAATAAAAAACAGTTAAGAATGAATTCAATGTGTATGGAATGCAAAACAGTCAAGCACTCAACAATCAACATATGATGAGGCGAATTTAGGTTGATAATTAAGTAATTAAAAATCAATTAATTATGCCACAAAATAATGCAGATAGACCCAAATATTTTTCTAATTACCGTTACAAATTAATTAGACAGGAATCGTTGAGCTTAAGTGATAAACCAAATGTTCTACAGAAATTAAATTAGATCCCTAATTAATTTAATGGCCAAGGGTGTAAATGGATTAATTGCAATAATAAAGCAAGCATAATTGATAAAAATACAATCCAACAAAAGAGAGACATGCAATATAGAGTGGGAAAACCCTCAAGGGGAAGCCAAACTCACTCTGTTGCTAGAGAACAATCCACTAATAAACCTGTTGGCGTGAGCTGTTAGAAACCATCTTAGGAAAGACACAATTGTAGCCATAGAATCAGCCCAAACAAAATGGCAAGATCTTTGCCATGATTTCTGTATAACCAAAATAGGATTGCAAGTTTTCCTATTTATATGTATATTCTCAATGGGAAAAATCATACCGTAATAGAAGAGTTGACATGGTATTAGAGCAAGGAATCCAATCCTTGGCTCCCTCAACCGAAAAGGCTCTTCGTGTTTGATCCGCACCTTCCAACTATGACCGACATCGGCGATATCACCAACTTCGGTGATTCTCCACCACATACCAAGGGGAAGCAAAACTCACTCTGTTGCTAGAGAACAATCCACTAATAAACCAATGCAATTAAAAGGCACAAAACTAGCAACGTGATAGTTTGCTGCTAGTTAATCACTCCAGTTGTCATTCTTGTTCGGCTCTTGTCTACTAGTTGTTTCTTTATCATAGAAACATCTCATTTCAATTACAATTTGATTGCCTGCAGATCAACACTTCCTGGTGTGCAACTTATTGTGTAGTGAGCTAGAGATGTGTCCTAAGATCTGTCTTAGCAAGGCTCAATGCAGTTAAAGGGGAAATGTGTCCTTAAGGCTTTAAGGTCTCACATTGCCCGAAAAGTGAAGCGACAAAAAAGTGCTTGCCTGAGTGAAGTCAAGCGCTAACTAATAAAAATAATCAAAAATATATATTACACATTAAAAGTTAATTCATTCTAAGTTAAATAATATCTTATCATTATCGTAACACTAAAAAGTTCAATCTAAAAGTTAGATATGACATATATAAGTGATATAACCATTTTAAGTTTTAGTATTTTTTTTTCTTTCTAAATTAATATAGTTTTGTTATCTATGTAAGTCTTATTTGCTAGTCCTAATAATATGAAAGACATTATAGGTCCAATCCCATATACATCTAAACTAATTCTAAAAAAATTAGGCCTATGTTGGGAAGACTTCCCATGTAGGTGATCAATTTGGTTGATGGGGGAAGATGTTTTATAATGGGCAACCTCAGATTTTGTGAAGAATAATAATAGTTGGCTAGTTATAGAAGATGAAATATCAATCCTTAAAAATTTTATATGTTGAAAGTGTTACTGTCCCTAAAATTTTGAATTTTTGGCAAAATCTCAAATAATTTAACTGTCTGCTAGGGTAGTTTTATGTGTGATAATAATTTTTTTTTAGTATAATAGATCGGATAATAATACTTATAAACTACAACTATATTCTTTTATATTGGCATGGCTCTTTCAGAATTGTTAAATAAATGTATAAAACACTATAAACATAAGTGACATACAAGTAAAATACGTTATAATTAAAAATGCGATCGCCTAGTCACTTCTTACCTTGCTTAAGGCGATGGTTTAGGCATTGCCTCTTTGAAGACGCCTCAGCTGGAACATGCATGTTAAGGCGATATCACTGAAAATTACCTCACCCAGTTGCCTAGATGACGAGGCGATCACCTTTGATAACACCAGCAAGGCTCTCAAAAACCTTCGTGAAGAGGGACTATATTTTTGAATCCACTCACAAGAATCAATACGAAACTCTCAAGTTTTCACTAGTATTAATAGTGCACAATATTAATGCAAACAATGCTCTATGATAATAATCTCGGCCTTTTTCCTGCACACATTATTTTTTTAGAAATTCACTATATAGTATATATAGGAGTATATTAACCCTAAAGTGACCAACCAGGTTCTCAAAAAATGCTACACCAGTCCAGACGGAAGGGACACATGGGTTTGAACGTTCCTAGATGCGTTCAGATTGTTAAGGTATTATTTTTTGCGATTGTGACTTTAATTGAAATTAATTCAAAAAAATTACGTAATGGACATTTTTAATAGCACATTATAAGGTGTTTCAAGCCCATAGTTAAACCTATAAAGAACTTAGATTATGAGAATATCAAAATGCAAGTCCCCTATGAGAACCGTAAGACTAAAATGTACACACATCTTACAAATGCACCTAACATGTATGCATGACATGCATGTTTATTTATGCCTTTCTCATAGCAATTCTAAAGCTTCACAATGTTGTCAAATCTCTTCATCTTCTAGCTCAATCAATTCTACACGGATTGATTGACTAGTAGTTGACTAGCAGTGAGACTTAACTTAACAATTACATATTCAAAACATAGACTTTTGGAATGAATTGCCAACACATAAACTTAGAGAAAAATTTCACAATTGACCAAATACAAATCTTCATCACATATGATGTGAACAAGAACTCTCAAAATATAATATGAATGTAAGTTCAATAAGAGAAACATCAATATGATATATCTAATAGATCTAAGAGGATTAAAAAATCTCGTTTATATGTTCTTCACTACAAAAGATAATCTTAGATAAGTTTATATACAATTTGTGAAATCCTAAATTGAGTAGGAATCAAGTTTTTCATCTAAATCAGTACACAAAACAAAACCACATGCGTTGGAACCATAGTTATAAAAACTGGACCGAACCGGCCTATTCAACTGGTTGAACCAGAAACCGGGCATTAAACCGGTTCGATTCGATTAATATACCGTTTTTGCTAAAGAACCGAAAAAAATCGGTTGAACCGGCTGGTTTTTTTAAAAATCGAGTGAACCGGCAGATTTAAAAAAAAAAAAGGTTGAACCACTTTTTGTCTTTTTATCACTTACAACTTTTTTTTCTCACAAAACTTCTTATATTTGATGATTAAATGATGAAATTTGGTAAAAAATAAGATATTGTTGTATGTATTTTTGTTATATATACAAATATATTAAACTTATACATTAAGATAATTTCAATTATTATGTTTATATTTTGTTATTTATCACTAGATAATAAAAAATATATATTTTTCTTGTTATTTTCTTAATTTTTAATATATTTATGTCTAGAATGAGATAGCTTCTTGTGGAAATAATTCTCATTAATTGTAACATAGGTACAGATCTGTATAAATAGATGTGCAGCAGAGAAATAGAAGGAAAGAACCAAAGAAGGAAAGAATAAAAGATGCTAACTTCTAAGGAAACTAAATATTATAGGATATTCACACATTTACAGCCGAGATCCTCTTAGAAAAATAGGAAAGTTGACTAAACAGTTTTGAAACTTTCCAACACTCCCCCTCAAGCTGGCTTGAAGATATCTTCCATGGCCAGCTTGGTAATGAAGTTTTCAAACTGTTTCTTCGGCTGTCTCTTGTCAGTATGTCTGTTACTTGTTTAGTTGTCGAGATATATGATAGACAGATTACTCCCTCATCTATTTTCTCCTTGATAAAATGCTTGTCTACCTCCACATGTTTCGTTCTATCATGAAGAACTGGATTGTGAGCAATAGCTATTGCAGCTTTATTGTCACAATACAGTTTCATCGGTAGTGAATGAGTAACCTTTAATTCTTCCAGCAACCTTTTGATCCACAGTGATTCACAAATTCCATGAGCAATAGCCCTAAATTCTGCATTTGCACTACTCCTTGCCACCACATTTTGTTTCTTACTGTGCCATGTTACTAGGTTTCCTCCAACAAAAGTACAATAGCCAGAAGTTGATCTTCTATCAGTGATACTTCTAGCTCAATCTGCATCAGTGTATACTTCAACCTGTAAATTCCCATGTCCTCCAAATAATAGACCTTTACTTGGAGTCCCTTTTAGGTACCTTAGAATCCTGTACACAGCATCAAAATGCTCAGGTCCTGGTGAGTGCATAAATTGACTTACCATGCTTGTTGCAAAGGCTATGTCAGGGCGTGTATGAGATAGGTAAAGAAGTTTCCCTATCAATCTTTGGTATTACTCTCTGTTGATCACCTCTTCAGCCTTAGCTGGTTGGAGTTTTATGTTCAGCTCTATAGGTGTTTCTGCAGCTTTGCACCCTAGCAGACCTATTTCTCCAAGTAAATCAAGCACATACTTGTGCTGGGAAACAAAAATACCTTTCTTTGACCTTGCAAATTCCATACCAAGAAAATACTTCAAGTTGCCTAAGTCTTTGATCTCAAATTCCTGAGCAAGGATCTTCTTTAACCTCTCTAGCTCATTGCTATCATCACCTGTCAGAATTATATCATCAACATAGACAATAAGGATAGCCATTTTACCTTCACTCGTGTGTCTATAGAACATAGTATGATCGGCTTGACCTTGGCTGTAGCCGTGACTCTTTATTACCTTCCCAAAGCGTTCAAACCAAGCTCTGGGAGATTGTTTGAGTCCATACAATGATTTCCTCAATCTGCACAACTTGCCTTTGCCACCTTTCCCTTCAAATCCTGGTGGTAGATCCATAAAGACTTCCTCCTATAAGTCTCCATTTAAGAAGACATTCTTTACATCTAGTTGATATAAGGGCCAGTTAGAGTGAGTTGCTAGAGCGAGTAACACACGGATTGAGTTCATCTTGGCTATAGGAGCAATGCTTTCCTAGTAGTCAATTCCATATGTTTGAGTGAACCTCTTTACCACAAGTCTTGCTTTGTACCTTTCTATACTCCCATCAGGCTTGAATTTTACTGTAAATACCCATTTACAGCCAACAATCTTCTTCCCCTCCGGAAGGTCACCAATTTCCCAAGTGCCATTAGCAATTAGTGCATCCATCTCTTCTTGAACAGCCAATCTCCATTCTGGGTGATTCAGTGCTTCCTGAATGGTTCTTGGAATAAATAGATGAGAAACATTTGAAATAAAGACCTTATGAGTATCAGAGAGTCTATAATAGGATAGATGGTTGGAAATAGGATGTGTGGTACAGTTTCTAACTCCTTTCCTAAGGGCAATGGGCAGGTCAAGATCAGAAGAATTATCAGATGAAGGATCTGGAGAAGAAGAAGTACCTGGAGTATGTGAAGGAGGACGAACTTGTGCAGGTGATGATGATTGACCTTGCTTTGGATTTGAAGAAAGAGCTCTATTATTCTGATGATTTCTTCTTCTGGTATAAACACGAAGCTCAAATGAGGGAATATTTGATAGTACTTCTCCCCCTGTTTGTGAATCAAGTATGCCTTGTATAGGTAGACTAGGATTTCTATTATTTTCGCCAGTTAAGGTACCAGTTTCCTGACCCTTTAAAGAGTGGATGTCAATGTCAAGAAAAACATTTGGAAGAGGCTTAGAGGTTTGCCAGAACTCATCTTCAATTTCCTTTTTCTCCCCCTGAAGATAGTTATGGCCAAAAAAAGGCTGGTTTTCAATAAAAACAACATCCATACTGATATGAATTTTTCTGGTCAGAGGATTAAAACATTTGTACCCCTTTTTATTAGGAGCATAGCCAAGGAAAACACATCTTTCTGCCCTAGGATCAAGCTTGGATCGAAGACTGATTGGTATATGAACAAAAACAGTGCATCCAAACACTTTTAGTGGCAGGTCTGATGTTATCCGACAAGTAGAAAACACTTTTTTTAGACAATCTAAGGGAGTGATGTATTTTAAAACTCGAGTAGGCATCCTATTAATTAGATAACATGCAGTTAAAATAGCATCACCCCATAAATATTTAGAACTTGCATTGAAAACATTAGGGCCCGTGCAACCTCCAACAAGTGGCGATTTTCTCTCTCAGCAATGTCATTTTGTTGTGGGGTGTCACGACAAGTAGATTGATGTTGAATACCCTTTGTTGAAAGAAATGTTCCTAAACATTTGTTAAAATATTCAGTACCATTATCGGTTCTAAGTATACTGATTTTTGTTTGGAACTGGGTTTCAACCATATTATAAAAATCCTGAAATTTTTTTTCAACTTCAGATTTGTCACTCGACAAGTACACCCAACACAAACGTGTATGATCATCAATAAATGTAACATACCATTTCTTACCAGAACTAGTAGTGATTTTTGAGGGACCCAAACATCACTATGAATTAAATAAAAAAGTTTGGAAAAATGATAAGCTTTTGATTGATAGGTGCTTCGGTGACTTTTGGATACGTGACAAATATCACAATGAAGAGAATTACAATCCAGATTTTTAAATAAGCTAGGAAACAAATGTCTTAAATAGAGAAAACTATGATGTCCTAGTCTAAGATGCCAAATCATTATTTGTTCACGTACAGAAACAGAACTAGTACTACTACTCAAACCCTGAGCTTGTTTATTGTTGAATAAAGTCTCATCGAAGTAGTAGAGTCCGTCAATCATCCTAGCACTGCCAATCATCCTCCCCGAGTGTTGGTCCTGAAATTCACAATGGGAATCAAAGAAAATGATACGACAATTAGAATCCCATGAGAGTTTACTAACAGACAGTAGGTTACAAGCAAGTTTAGGGACGTGAAAGACAGATTTGAGTTCTATTTTTTCAGAGATTTGGACAGAACCTGTTCCAGCAATGGATGAAAAACTTCCATCTGCAATTCTAATCTTTTTATTACCAGAACAAGGAGAATACGATTGAAACAATTGTGAGATACTAGTCATATGGTCAGATGCACCAGAATCAATGATCCATGGTGCAAGATTTAAGCAACATGAGTAGGCACTAGAGTTATCACCTGTTTGGGCCAATGAACCAGTAGGAAGACCAATAGATTTCAGCAGTTGAATAAGATGATCCACCTGCTCAGCACTTAGGAAATTAGCTTCATTGGCTTTAGGGACTGCATGGTTGCTGCTAGAGGGTCCAGATTTGTTGCTCTTCCAGTTTGCTGGCTTTCCATGGAGTTTCCAACAATTTTCTCGAGTGTGGCGTGGCTTATTGCAGTAGTCACACCATACTCGAGGCTTATCTTCCAACCTCTTTTGATTAGAGTAAGGCCGCTGTGCAGAAATATTGGCAGTAGCCAAATCAGTGTTACCAGCAGCATGAGGAGCAGGATTATTGGCAGCAACTAGAGCAGACTTTTCCACAATCTCATCCTCTTTTTTCTTCATCATCACACTCCTTCAATAATCTTCTCGTCGTATTTTAGAAAATACTTCCCCGAGGGGAGGCAGAGGCTGTCTCCCTAGGATTCTTCCCCTTACTTCATCAAACTCATCATTAAGTCCAGCCAAGAATTTAGAAATTCTTGCATTCTCCACCATTTTCTTATTGTGATCACAATCAACAGGATTTTTCCATTCATAATCATTGAATAAATCCAGATCTTGCCATAGGCCCTTAAGAACATTGAAATACCTCGTTACACTGCCATCTCCTTGATAAGTGTTGTTGATCTTCTGCTGTAGTTCATAAATCTGAGAGTAATTCCCAAGGTCAGATTACATTTGACTCACATTGTCCCAGAGTTCCTTTGCAGTAGAATAGCACATGTAATTAGCACTAATCTTTCATCTATAGCATTCACGAGCCATGCCATCACCATGGAATTTTCAGCATCCCATATAGCATAAGATGGGTCTATCTTCTCAGGCTCCTTAGCTTCACCAGTCAAGTACCCTATCTTCCCTCTTCCACGAATATACATCCTGACAGATTGTGACCACCGCAGGAAGTTGGCCTCATTTAATCGTATATTGGTAATTTGGACAGTGTAAAGTTCAGAATGGGTAGATCTGGGTTCAGGTTTAGCTGTGTTTAGAGTTTTAGCCATGGCTACAGCAACAGAAGAGATGGGCAGAGTTGAACAAGGAAGAAAACCCTATAGAGATTAGGGTCAGATGAGAGCCACCAAGGAAAACTAGGGTTTACACAAGGCCAAGAGCTGAACCTAGCTCTAATACCATCTAGAATGAGATAGCTTCTTGTGGAAATAATTTTCATTAATTGTAACATAGGTACAGATCTGTATAAATAAATGTGCAGCAGAGAAATAGAAGAAAAGAACCAAAGAAGGAAAGAATAAAAGATGCTAACTTCTAAGGAAACTAAATATTCTAGGATATTCACACATTTATTGCCGAGATCCTCTTAGAAAAATAGGAAAAGTTGACTAAACAGTTTTGAAACTTTCCAATATTTTTTATATATTAATTATAAAACCGGTTGAACCAGTGAACCATGAATTGACTCATTCACCGGTTCATCGTCTGATTCGGTTCTGATAACTATGGTTGAAACGCACTCTAGACCGTTGGAACACAAATAAAGTAATTCTCGCTAGGTCAAAATGGAAGCTTCACCATTTGAATGTTCAAATCCATCGTTCGAACGAGCACTGGTTCATTGTTTGAACACATACACTACAATATTTCACTCATTCGAAGTTGATTAAGGGTGTTCTACCTTTCTTTGGAAAGCTTGAGAAGTCTACTTTCTTGTGAATTTGGTTTGGTATCATAATTCAAAATATTGTTTGAGTTATGATCAAAATAGTATAGGTACGTCATTCTAGAAATTTTTTTTCAAAATATGTTTTGTTGACCTTGTTTCAAAAAATAATGACCAAACTTAAATGTTAAAAAACAATCAAAATGGACTTTTAAGCTACTTAAAGAGACTTTCAAATCAAATCTAAGTTAAAATTATAATCTATGCATGAAAGATAAAGTGTGTGAAATGTATGCATGAACAAAACACACGAACGCATAAAGTGAGTGCCTATTCTCTTAATTTAACAATTTGGTATTTGGATCTACTTACCATCACTAAATACAAGAGATTCTACTGAAGTATGTAGGTCTTCAGTTTCCAACTGCACTGAAGCTTGAATGGATGTAGTCATGAGTTCTCATTTGACACACTTACATAAACTAATGTTTTGAAAATGGAATTAGCCAACATTACAAATTGACAATTTTTTTCCTCATGCATTTGATTAGTGGCAATAATTTCCATGATACCTTTATTTTCTATTAATTTGTTGGAAATTCATCTCATGGTTTTAAATTTCATTTAGACTTTGCAATATATTAATTTTTACCGTCATACATGCAATAGTTATTCATAAGTTTCCCAAAATGTGGGATTGAAATTGTTCTAATTTCATGGACGTGTAAGGAAAGCACTTTGACTATTGTAGTTTTTCTATTTCGATAACTTTCCTAATAGGCTAATACTATGGAGTATGGACGACCTTAAAATATTATATCTTATAAACCTATGGTGGCACTTAGCCCAGAGGAAAAATAATTGTAGTGGTGATTTAATTAGATAACTGAACTAAAATATTTATTATTATAACATTGGCAAATATTAGTTTCATTTGCTAATAAAATAGTTATGCCATTAGAACTACATAAAAAATATGGGACCACTAATTTGTACTATTAGGCTAATTTGTATCTTGAAGAAAGATCAACATCAACCTGTAAATTTAGTATTGAGTTATTAGCCTTATAAGGTTATAAAGTAAAGATATAATAGTGTTCATTGTAAAACAAGGTATATGTATATTGAGAGGAAGATGAGCATTAACTTAGGTATCTTGGTGGGCTCATATGCATTTGATTGATGGGATTTTACTAATTTCCAACATGCACACACATGTATTCTATACTCTGGAAGGTAATAAATTAAGTCAAAACATTTTACGTCAAAGATGGGAGCTGTAAGCCTTTAGATAATTTTATATACTCACCATTTTTTTTACTATATGGTGAGGGTGTAGAAAATACTTGTTTAGAATTAATGAAGGTTAACTCAAGGATCACTAATAAAAAAACAAAGTCTATTTAATCGAGATTGAATTATAAACAAAAGAATCCTCTTGTTGGAAAACTAAGTATAATATGAGTTCAATCTTCTCCTTGCCTGACTAATCTGCTCTCTAATTAGTTTCCACAATCACGCATCCACATCCACAATCACCTTGACCCACTTACGCCAAAGTGTGCAAATCCATCTAATGAATGTGCATGAAGAATATTATATGCCCTCCTAGTATAATACCAACACCCTACAATATAGACTTCCAAACACAAAACTCCCTCAAGCAATGTTGCCAAGAGAATGACATGTATGCTCTACTCACTTTGTTGTGAAATTAATGATCTATGCAACAAGAGTTAGAGAGAAAGCGATAGAGAATTTACATGATTCGACAATGTGCCTACTTCCATGGGTGCGACCATATGTTTCACTATATAAAAAATGGGATTACAACGTATTTATATGACACCACAGTTAAATCCTAACCCTAATCAGATACATTGAAATTTTCCAATATACCCTTACTGTACTGCGGGGGACAAGCCCCCCCGCTCCCCTACCTATTATTCATTCCTGGCAACACAACTAGGGTTAAGCCATATGGGTATTATGTGCTTCATTTTCACTTGTTACAAGAATATAACTCATATCTCTAACATACTACGAGTTATTCGATAATATATCAATCTTAGGTCTCTATATATAACCAAGACGGAAATCCTATGTGTAAAAGGAAACCAATTGTCACATATCAACACATTCCTCCATTAAAAACACGTGTTCTAACGATAAAGGAATGAGCATTCGAATGATGACTTGAGTGTTCGAAGAAAGAGCAAGCACATGTTCGAGTGGTGAGCCTATCGGAACTGTGTTACGTTAAATTTTTACTATTAGTGCTAGAACAATACATTGTTAGTTCCAAATGAATCCCCTTCTAGGGCTCATTGGTCTAATGGTGGGATATGTGTTTGAACTTCAAACAGTGAAGCTTCTATTTTCACTATTTCGTTGCGCATAGCTTATATAAATAAGTCCAGAGTTCTAGGGCCAACTTTCAAAGTTCTATTTATCCTATAGTCAAAACTAACCATTCCTAAGGACATTGTACTCAATTAAAATTGACTCTGAACGACAGCATAAGGTAATCTACCCACATGATATGAATGCGACGCATGAGTATACTTACCTTGAATTGCATACAACTCTAAATTTCACAAGATCTTCACCAATATTATTCCAAAATTGAAACTGTACTTGCATGAGGCTTCTTGATTCATAACAAATACTAACAATAAACATCGTGACTCAATTCAGGCTACACAAGTACTAAATAGGTTTTGGACAAAGAATTGTGAACATAAAAAAGATTAGGAACAAATTTTTTTCTCACATATGGAATTTGCATCTTTCGGCAAGATTCAAATTTATATTGCTGGGCCTTTCTGTCATTCTTTATTCATTTTTCTCAATCTTAAAATTAACATCATCGAATTCCTTTTATTTTTTAAACAACAAATTTCTTATTATATCACTTTGTTATAGTATATTGGTTGATTTGTTTCTATCTCCAATTTCTTATTATTAATTAAACCATTAGTTAATTAATAAGGAATATTGATTTTAATATTCTTATTTAGATCAAGAAAAATTACTATCGAAGATATACGCTTGTTAAATAACTAGGATCTTAAGTTCATATAAATATTAGGATAATGATAACGAAAATAAAACATGCATTCACAAAAGATAGTGACACGAAGGTTTTTACTTGGAAAACCCTATCGGGAATAAAATCCACTCAGCTGCAAAAGATCTACTAATTAATATGAATACAATACAAGTCAACAAAGGTATTACCCTCAAACAACTAACCTACTAGAGAACTAACCTACTATATCTAGTGTATTATCACTAGTTTGTCAAGAGGCTAGGGTTGTCTTTATGTATCACACGGTACCCTATTTATATTAAAAAAAATTCGTCTACAAAGCCTAAGCCTAATTGGAATAGGTCTCATGTACAAAATTAGAAAAATAGAAATGCTTAGAATTTCTATTTGCTCACATTTACTTGAAGTAGGGGTATATGTCAACTGGGCTTGGGTTTGAGACTTGTACAAGAATGGATAACTCCGGCCAAACTTGGCTCAAGTCAGATGTCTTTTTTTTCTTGAAAGGTAGAACCTTAGGCTATGTTGGTCCTAAGTGTTGTAAATTTCTTGGTCTGAGCAAGTCCCTGAGCATGACTAGGTGCATACGATTTTTTTTTTTTAAGATTGGGAACTTTGATGCTGAAGTTTGCAGAAGTTTACATCTCATAGTGGTTATGAAGCATAGATACTCTATTTTGGCTTATGTATTAGTGTCGGACAATAACACATTTGGACACATGAAAAAAGAGTGTCCAATTTGTTTTTAAATGCTTTTCTTTCTTTTGCTAATTTGTTGCATTTTGTGAATATGCTTCCCACCATTTTTATGCCTTTCTTTTTCTTATAGAGTACCAGTTTTTTCTGAATGTTTTTTTTTTTTTTTTTTTGTTTTTGGTTTGTTTTGCTTAATCTGTGGCGTATTGTAAATATGCCTCCTTGTGCATTGTTTCTAGGTGGAGAAGATCCCAGGATCATTTCAATCAGTGGAGCATTATCTTGGTTCATATGTTTATCCTTTACTGGAAGAAACACGAGCAGACCTAGCATCCAGTATGGAGATTATATATAGTGCACCTTTCTCTGAAGTGATCTTTCTTCACGAGTCTGATGAAACATTACTATATGATATTAAGGTTGATTACTGGAGAAACAGATTTAGTGATCGTGGCAAGGAGCCTTACTGTATATTGCCTGGAGATATAATTATCTTGTCAGATGTGAAACCTGTAACTGTTTCTGATTTACAGCAGGTGGGAAGGACATGGACTTTTGCATCAGTTACTAATATCACTGAGGATGAGAATGAAGTGGATAGCACATCTACTTATTTTAAAGTCAAAGCATCAAAAGACATGGGAGTCAAAGAAGGGATGCGGAAATCACTGTTCGTGGTTTTCTTGATAAATATTACAACAAACAAAAGAATATGGAATTCCTTGCACATGTTCACAAATCTGCAGATTATTAAGGAAGTTCTGTGCACTAATTCTGTGGTAAGAAATCTGACTAGATTTGTTGTAGGTTGGATACTATGATTGGATTTTTTTTTTAATAAATGTATAATAGAGTTTCATATATATATATATATATATATATATAGATATTTACCTAGTTTTTATCTTTTTTAATAAATTCCTACCTTGTATACCTAAGCTAATATTGTAAAGCATCATGTGCCATGTATTTTACTGTTTTTCATTAATATAATGAGACGACCTAGCAGAAAGAATTCCATGGGAGAGCTGTGTACTTCACATTATGGGATCTTGTTTGACATTTTTATTTTGAAAACAGGTTGAGGAAGATTGTGACATTTGTTCTGTACAAAGCAATAGTCAATTGGCTGAGAGATTTGGTTTGAGCCTATTGTATAAACTGAATGAATCCCAAACTAAGGCAATCTTGGCTTCTCTTCTTAAAATGAAATGTAACCACAAGTCTTTTGTGGAGCTTATATGGGGCCCACCCGGGACAGGGAAAACTAAGATTGTCAGTGTGATGCTCTTTAACCTCTTAAGAGTGAATTACAGGATCCTTACTTGTGCCCCAACAAATGTAGCAATAACAGAAGTGGCCTCTCGGGTGATAAAGCTGGTCAAAGAGTCATTTGAAGCTGAATCTACAAGCGATGTTCTATTTTGTTCTTTGGGAGATATTCTCTTATTTGGCAGTAAGGATCGTCTTAAAGTTGGTTCTGAAATCGAGGAGATATATCTGGATTATCGTATTGAAAGGCTTACCGAGTGCTTAGGACCATTGACTGGTTGGAGGCATTGTTTAACTTTCATGATAGATTTTCTTGAAGATTGTGTTTCTCAGTACCATATTTTTGTGGAAAATGAATTGATCAAGTCAAAAGAATGCTGTAATCAAGATGAATTTAGGGAGATGGAATTCAAATCATTTCTTGAGTTTGCAAGAGCTCGATTCGAATCCATTGCATCAGCGCTCAGAAGATGTTTATCTATATTCTGTACTCATTTACCGAAACACTTTCTTCTGGAACATAATTTCCAAAACATGGTTTCCCTTGTTTGCTTGCTTGATTCCTTGGAAACATTGTTGTTTCAAGACAATGTGGTTTCTGAAGAACTGGAGGAGCTTCTTTCACGTCAGGAAATAGTTGAAGAACCTTCCGAGTCTTTTGTGGATATGCCGTTACTGCTGTGTCTGTGGAGAAGCAAGTGCCCCTCTGTTCTGAAAACTCTTCGGCATTCTCTTGAGGAACTTGACCTTCCAAGTGTTATGAACAAGCATTCAATAATGGAATTCTGTTTTCAGACTGCTTCCTTGATTTTCTGCACTGCTTCTAGTTCATATAAGCTGCATTCAGTGGAAATGAAACCACCGAACTTGTTAATTATTGATGAAGCTGCCCAGTTGAAGGAGTGTGAATCAGTTATACCCCTTCAACTTCAAGGTATGAGGCATGCTATTCTCATTGGTGATGAGTGGCAACTACCAGCAATGGTTAATAGCAAAGTAAGTCAATGCTACTTGATCATGTTACCTACAAATTTAAGGAGAAATAAGTGGATTTTCTGCAAGTTTTTCTTCTAAAAATTTCCCTTTTCTTTTTCAAATTTGATTCCTGATGCCATCTTTGACTTATTGAATGTGTATATATATTAATAGGTTTCTGATGAAGCTGGCTTTGGAAGAAGCTTGTTTGAAAGATTGAGTTCATTGGGTCATTCTAAGCACCTGCTTAATATACAATACAGAATGCATCCATCAATTAGTTTCTTCCCAAATTCAAATTTCTATCACAACCAGATCTTGGATGCACCAAATGTTAAGAATCAAAATTATGAAAGACACTATCTTCCAGGGCCAATGTTTGGTCCCTATTCTTTCATAAATATTGTTGGAGGAAGAGAAGAACTGGATGATGTTGGACATAGCAGAAGAAATATGGTTGAGGTCGCTGTTGTGTTGAAGATAGTACAGAATCTGTACAAAGGTATGACTTGTGGAATTAAAAATGTCTGTAATAAAATATTGACTTTGTTATCTTGAATTACTATCATTTTTATGACATGGCTTCTTGTTTTTATGTCACATTTACATTGACTTCTACAGAAAACAATTTTTTGCTTTTGAATTCTATAGCATCCATTTTTTAAGTTTGCAGCAACTTGATTGTATTGTATAGCATATATAACTTAATGACTAGTAGATCTCTAAGTTAATTTCTGCAACTTTGACATTATAGGCATTTATGGGGACCAGGGACTGGAGTTCTGTGAGAAGAATGTTACATAGAACTAAGGCTCTATTGAGCCGTGAAAAAATGAGGGAGAAGAAAAGAAAATGCTTGAAATGACTACACATTTTTATGTATCTTCGTTAACTTCATTCTTTCTCAGAACCTCTCTGAGTGCAAAAGAGGGAATAAAATTCAAAGCATGAAGGGGAAAAATAATGAAACTAACATGCTTGCTCAATAAGGTGGTTATACCTCTTTCTCAGCAATTTTAATGGAGAGACTGTGTTATGCACATCACTTTGGTACCTATCACTGTCAGCTTAAGTTAACCATGTCATTTATCTCTTGAAAGAATATGTGTTCTGGATTTGATTCTACCCGTTCACTACGACAAAAAATTTTCAAAAAAATAGGACACGCTCAAGTCAACTCGACAAAACCTTATTTTAATTATTAGGGGTTAGCTACATGAATCTTATCTCACCAATCTTTTCTATTTAAGATCATTCTCTTATAGTTCGTTTGGATAAGTAGGAGGGAAAGGAAATCGAGAGGAGAGTATTAGTTATGAGAGAAAGGAAAGGAGAGGAGGAGGGTAATCCTTCCTTTATGTTTGGATAACTAATGAAAAGAAAGGAGATGAAAGACTAATATAATCCTTTCATCTTGTTTGGGAATGATAAAGGAGAGAAAGGAAAGGAATGAATATTATATTATTTTACTATTATATCCTAGGATGCTTTAGGATAGAAGTGTCATTTTTATTTTGGCTTTTACAATTTTAAGGGTAATATTAGTATTATTAAAAATTCATTAAATCTTTGTTTCCTTTCCCTCCATTTCCTCCCACTTTTGGAGGGATAACAAAATTACTCAAATGAGGGATAAGCTCTCCCTGTCTCTCCCTCCCTTTTTCTCATTTTCCTTCCTAATTTTTAAAACAAACATGATATAAGCTCCCATTCCTTTTCCTTCCCTTCCCTTTCTTTCCAATTCCTTCCATCCAAACATAGTGTTAGTGGACCACATATTATCATGTCATTTTTTAACTACTTCTATCAAAGTTAATTTTGGTCACCCTCGCCTCCTAGTATGACCCTTAATATTAACTATGATGCTCTTTCTTAGTAGTGTATTTACTGGTATTCGTTGTATATAACCATACCACCTTAACTGGTTTTCTCTCATTTTATCTTCTTTAAGTGCTACTCATACATCTCACAAATATATTTATTTTTAATTCTATCTTTTCTTGTCTTACCGTATATCCATTTCAACAGCCTTATTTTGGCCACACTCAACTTATTAACATGTTGTTTCCTAATTGTCCAATATTCTGTTTCGTACAACATCGTTGGTTTTATAGTTGTTCTATAGAATTTACCATTCAAATTTAAAGGTATAAAGGACACGCTGAAAATATATATGATCACGTAATCAAATTCTAACATTATTTCAATCGATTTCAAGACTAATCAAAAATTAATATTAGTAATAAATGACTATTTTATACAAGTTTTGTTAAGTTGATTTATTAGGAATTAATATAAGTTTTTTAACTAATTTAGGATGTACACATATTAAACATATAAATTATTATTATTATTATTTGATTCAACAAATAATAAATATCAAAATTGTAACATTGATTTATTATTTTAAAAAAAATTAATAATAAAGTTTAAAAAGTTAAATACAAATTAAATCAATTTAAATAATTTAATATATGTTATAAAAAAATTTAATAAATAAAAAATTAATATTTGTTGTGAAATGTTGGATGTCAATATTCAATATTGAAACTTAAGCATTGAATGCTACAAATATTCAATGCTTGTAGAAAATAAAGAAAGAAAGAAGAAAAGAAACCGAATTCCTCTCACCTTTATAGATATAAGTAAATGACATTTACTCCTCATGGTTTATAAACATCTATATATACAGATGTTAGTAGTGAAGAAGAAAAGGCAGGGCAAGAGTAAGAGAAAGGAATAATCAGTTTATTGAGAGTACCTTATAATCAACCCCTTTCGTATTTCTTTTCAATAGTAAAGTTCTTCTCCTTTCCGGCCGCCTGTGGATGTAGGCTTGAAGCCTAACCACGTAAATCTTTGTGTAGTTGATTTGTGTGCATTTATTTTTTCTATTTTACAATATGTTATTAGCACGAGACTCTGGTCAACTTAGACAGGTAAAATAAAGGTAAGCAAATTTTCTATTACTAGAATATATTATACATTAAGCAACTATAGCAATAATACTACAGTAACTATTTGCTCATATTTTTTAATATTTTTATTTGATTATATCATATTTTTAATTTTTAGTTTTTAAAAAAGAAATGTCAAATCTCATCAAACTTGAGTTTATTACATTAGACATTTCTGAAAAAAAATTATTTATCTTGGATTCTTGATTCAGAACTTCACATTGAATCTAAGAATCTTGGAAATACTATTAAAGAAGGAAATACAGCATCCCCATAGAATCGGGCTAATCCATTAATATTCCTTCGCCATCATATTCATGAAGGCTTGAAATCTGAATATCTTACGGTTAAAGACCCATTGACCCTTTGAAAAAATTTGAAAGAAAGATATGACCACCAGAAAACTATTATTCTCCCAAAAGCTTGGTATAATTAGCTGCACCTGAGGTTGCAAGATTTTAAATCAGTCAGTGAATATAATTCTGCACTATTTAGAATTACTTTGCAATTGAAATTATCTGAAGAAAATATTACAGATGCAGATATGTTAGAGAAAACATTTTTTACATTTCACCCTTCGAATTTTGTCCTGCAGCAACAATATCGAGAGTGTAAATTTACTAAATATTCTGACTTGATATCATGTCCTCTCCTAGCTGAACAACATAATGAACTTGTGATAACAAATCATAACTTACATCCCACTGGCTCTGCACCATTCCTTGAAGTGAATGGAACTGCATTTCCTGAAACAAATGCAACCGCATTTTTTGAAGCAAATGCAACCGCGTGATATAAACAGAGTTATAGACATGGATATGGTCATAGATATAGCTGTGGGCATAGTCATTACATATACCGAGGTGGTCATAAGAATAGTTCATATAATTGTCCTATAAGAGACACACCACAGCACTTAAAGTGCAATAATAATATGGAGGCAAATCAAGGAAAGGGGAAATGAAAATGGCCTCAAGATCCTAAAGAATCTTGTTATCGTGGAGGAAAAGGATATTGGTCACGTACCTTTCATATGCTACCTCAAGATCCTGAAGTATCTTGTTATCGGTGTGGGGGGAAAAAGGCATTGGTAGCGTACCTGTCGTACGCCCAAACATTTAGTAGATCTTTACCGAGCCTCAATAAAAGGAAAAGAAATAGAAACAAATTTTACTGATGGTCTTGTAGACATCAACACTTAGATGTCGCAGATTTCTTTGCAGATCTTGATGAAAAAATTAACCATTTAATAGGTGATGGAAATGTCTACATCGACTAATGTTTTTATTTTATCTCATATAATATTTTACTTTAATGATTTTATCTTCTTTATTTATTTTTAATAGAAATTTATTATTATTTTTCATAATAAATGTATCTGATGAATTGATAGAGTTCAAAATGAACGGTGAAGATATATGTCTGGCAGAGAGTGCAACTACACACAATCCTTCGAGATAAAAGATATTTCTTGACCTTAAAATTAGCTGAAGCCAATGTTAGTACCTAGGAAGCACAGACACTCTAATCTAGGCGGCGTATCAGTGTCCAACACATCTGGGACACGGACACGCGCCGGACACGTGTCTGAAAGTGTCTGATTTTTTTTTTCTTTTTTTTTTAATTTAGGGCACGCCTGGACACGCCCAAGACATGCCCAAAAAAATTCAGACACGCGGGGGTCAAGTTGTAATTTGGAATAAAAAACATGGGGTCTCTTTTAATATTCTTAAAAACTAGCTGGGTCAGTTTGTAATTTAATAAACTTATGTTTAAATGCGTTACGCTTAACGTCAGGCATTTCTCAAAATCAGAGAGAAGAGAAGAGAGAAAAGCCCTAGCCGTGCTCGCCACTGTTGCTCACCGCCGTCGTCGTCGAAGTCCCTGGTACATACATCTCTATTCTCTAACTTTTGCCCCTTTTTCTGTATAATTTCTTCTCCTCTTCTTACGATCGGGATTTCTCAAAATCAAAGAGAAGAGAAACCATGAAGAGAGAAGCCCTAGCTGTCGCTCGCCTCCGTCGTCGTTCCCCCTTGGCAGTCCATCGTTGTCAAAGTCACCAACCCAGGTACGTACAACTCTATTCTCTAACTTCCGCCCTTTTTCTGTATAATTTCTTCTCCTCTCTCTCTCTCTCTCTCTCTCTATATATATATATATATATATATAATTTTTGTCGATTTCTATATAATTTTTTCCCCCTTGGCAGTCCATCGTTGTCGATTTTTGTATAATTTTTTCTGTTTTATTTTTCAATTTTTTTCTCTTTTGCTTTATTATATATTTTTTTGATGTTTCAGTGAGTTTATCTTCTTCTTTCTTCCATCTATTATGAAGCTTGTTGATTCACTACAAGTCTGCAATTGATTCAACAAGCTTCAATTTGCGGCATTTGCAATGTATGTGGTTACTTGCTGTTCCCCCTGGAAAGTTTCATTTTTCAATTTTTTTCTTTTTTGCTTTACTATATATTTTTTTCGATGTTTCAGTGAGTTTATCTCTCTTCTTTCTTCCATCTATTTTGAAGCTTGTTGATTCACTACAAGTCTTGCAATTCACTGCCTGAAATTCTTAGCATTCTTGGCCAACTGGAACTCGAAGCTTATTGATTCCTTGAATTCATGTGAGTGTCCTTCCTTCCTACTTTGCTGATTTTTCTGCAAAAAAAAAAAATATAAATTGTAAATTTGTTGATTCACTGAAGTCTGAAAATTTGAGTCTCCTTCCTGTTTTTTTTTTTTTTTTTTTTCAGCTTGTTGATTCCTACTTGCTATGATTTTGTTATTTATAATCTTGTTGAAATATTTGGTACTTTACTTTTAAATGTATCACTTTATGGTACTTCATATTGAAAATTTGGAATTGTGTTTCTTGTGTAGATGTTGCATGAAATTGTGTTTTTTTTATGCATAATTTGATTGATATAAAAATAGAAATTGATTATATTATTATATAAATAAAAATAAAATATATTTTATTCAATGTGTCCCCGACATGTCCGTGTCCTACTTTTTTGAAAAATTGCGTGTCGGCGTGTCCATGTCCGTGCTTCTTAGGTTAGTACAATATCTGGTACTGCAAATTTAATTGAAGGCTTCGGAAGAACCAGCATCATGTTTCCAAATGGCACAATATTTCATATAAATGATGCTTTAAGAAGGCAGTTTTTACA
The DNA here is from genome assembly GCA_008638375.1 of Nyssa sinensis. NCBI lineage: Eukaryota > Viridiplantae > Streptophyta > Magnoliopsida > Cornales > Nyssaceae > Nyssa > Nyssa sinensis. The sequence continues at coordinate 12,134,176 of CM018042.1, read as the reverse complement.
TCCATTTGATGTATTTCTAATCCATTTAAGGATGTTATTGCAATCAACATACGAATGGATGTGATTCTAGTAATTGATGAGTAAGTATCGAAGTAATCTAATCCTTCCTTTTGCTTATAGCCTTTGACAACAAGTCTTTCTTTATATTTCTCTATTGACCCATCAACTTTCATCTTCTTTTTAAAGATCCATTTGTATCCTAATGATTTGGAACCAGGTGGAAGATCCATTAATTCCCATGTATCATTTTGCATGATGGATTCAATTTCACTATTGATTGCTTCTTTCCAATATGAAGCTTTAGGAGAGGACATTGCTTCCTTGAATGTTTGAGGATCATTTTCCAACAAATATGTTAGAAAATCAGGTCCAAAGGACGTTGATTTCTTTGCTCTCTTGCTACGTCTAGGTTCATCAATTATAGACTTGTGGTCTATATTTCCATGATTATTACTACCTGTAGCTTCTAGAGGCCTTTTCTGTAAACTTGATTCATGTGTCATGTTATAAGGAAGTATGTCACGCCCCGAATTCCCGACGAACCCGGGACGCGAGTAACGAGACAGAAAGTAAAATAAATAAAAGGACAAAGTAATTAGATTCACTAAACATGCGTCCATCATCATCCATACATCATATAACATCGAGTACATTGTTCATCAGTCATTCGGGCTTAAGCCCTTACATAACAAAATACAAGTTCACGAATCACAAATACATCACAGGCTTCACCCTATCAGGGCATCACCGAGTCTCTAGTGGCTGGAAGATCCTCATCTGAAAATGTTGCCCACGAATGGGTCAGCACAACTGCTGGTATGATGAAATGCTAATGCCAGAAATAAAGCTAAGGCGTGGCATGTGTAAAGTATACATTTATTTCTAAATGACATTCAAGCATCGCAGTAATATATATGAATGGTATGCGTGACACACCCATGCACAACTCTATGCCACACCCATGTCTCATTTACGGGTACTCCCCGATGGCGCGAAGTACCAATGCAATGGCCAATTTTGGGTTTTTCACCACAGGATCTACACCCTCATAATGCAAAGCACCATGTGCTTACCCACGCCATGTTCTCAAGGAATTCATCATATGCCAATATGCCAATGCAACCTCTATGAACATGAATCTCAATAATATAACATGCTCGGACAATAAGAAATAAATTACTAGTCAGTTTCATATACATGCATATCTCATATGTTCGTACATCATGATTCATGTTCTTCACTTTATTAACTTGCAAGTAACACATAACATGTGAACAACCAATTCCAAATAAACAGGTAAACACATTACAGATAAACACATACAGCATTCCAGTCATTCACAAATATTCCTAACTTAACTTCATTTCTAACACTAGCAAAACATCATACCTGATGGGTTGGTATCAACCCTAGAAGATCGAGCACTATATGTAACTGAACCGACGGATGAAAATGTAGAAGATCAGATCGCCCTCTCCTGTCCTGTCAATGTCCCTAAAAGTAGAAATTACAACTCAGTCTATTGTTACTTGAATCTATGCTATTCATCAAATTTTATGTCTTTAATTCATAAGTTTCTATTCTGCTAAATTAAACTCTACCATTGGTTTTAGAACGTTTAAGAAAATAAGTCTAGGTTCTCGTAGAACTCAATTCGGACACCAGGGTTGAAAAGGGCAAAACAGTCATTTTGCACTTTACACGTGTCCTTACATTTCGTGACCTATTTTCACAAATCGGACTCCACGGTTGAGTCCGGAACGTTCAAGATAATAAAATTTCACTATTTGTTTACCTAATTCGGAGTTCGTCTGACAGTGTTTCAAGTTAGGGGCATTTTGGTAATTTTAAGGGTCACTACGGGTCTTTTATTTTTCGGGACCCCGTCTCGTAAAATGGACCTCACCATTGGCCTCAGAATGGCCGAGATAGTCAAAATACACTAATGACTTGTCCCATTTGGATTCTGGAATATATTTGAATATTTAATTAATTTAATTAATTTAATTAATTAATTAATTAATTTAATTAATAATTTATTAATATTTTAATCAGGTGGGTCAAAGTGTAATTTCTAACAGTTGGGGGGTCAATTTGTAATTTTCGAAAGTTCAGGGTTAAGGTTCAAATTCCAAAAGGTTCAAATTCCATTTTAATTTAAAACCATGGGCTGACACGTGGCAGGGGCGACCCGCACCCGCCCGAACCGGACCCGGATCCGACCCGGCACCCGACCCGGTCACCCCACCTTCTTCTTCCGGTAGGGCAACAGTGGGCTTCCGGCGCCTTCTCCGGCGCCGGCGACCGGTTTCCGGTGACTTTTCCCCATTTTTAAAATGCCATCCTCTAGGATTTTTCGTGTAGGTTCCATATCCCACCTCCATTTCTCCCCAAACCTTCCTCATCTCCACGAAATAGAGGGTCAAACCCTCGGTCAACCCTCCGGCCACCCATTTTCCCCCCACTTTCCCCCACTGTTTTGAACCCAATTCACTCCCATTCACTTTCTCCACCTCATAGGGTTATTTTAGGATCATTTAAAGGAAGTTTTACACATAAAATGATGAGGTTCAACCTCCATGGCCGAAACCTGCAACTAGGGTTTTCTCCCTAGTTTCTCACCTATTTCTCCTCATTCTTTTTGCAATTTAATCCCTACATTATGCTCTACAAGGTTCTACAATTTAAATCAACTGAAATGCTCTAAAAAAAATTGAAACAGAAGCAACCCACTTACCAATTTTTGGCCGTTTCTCTCTCTAGCCGTGCCCTCTTCCACCTTCTTGCTCCGAGCCCAACCAAGCCTCAACTCTCTCTCTCAGAACTCTATTTCCCTCTCTCACTTTCTGTTTCTTTCCTTCTCTTCTTTCCCACCGAGACTACTCTATTTTTCTCTTCATTTTCTCTCTCTATATCTCTCTCTCTCTCTCTCTCTCTCTCTCTCTCCCCAAGACTAACTACTCTCTGCCAAACCTGCATTCTCCCACTCCCTGAATCCAACTCACACACACCACCTTACCCCATACCCCTTTGAGTGTGTAACACTCAAAGTCACACACACACACAACCGGCACACACACATACACACACTGTTCTACACCCATATATATATATATATATATATATACACACATTTACATACTTCACACACGCACTCACATGTGTACACATTTACTAAATAATTATTTCAAATTTATACATACATATATATATACATATATATACATATACACATACATCCAATAATAATAATAATAATAATAATAATAATAATAATAATTGCAAAAATAAATAATAATAAAAAAAAAAAAATTTTCCATGTTATAACAAAGTATATTATCAAAAAATGAAGCATCTCTCGACTAAATAATTGTATTAACATGTACATCAAGAATCTCAGATTTATAAACAAGAAATCGATACGCACTATTGTTATTTGCATAACCAATGAATATACAGTCAATGGTTTTTGGTCCTATCTTAACCTTTTTAGGTTTAGGAACTGCCACTTTTGCTAGACACCCCCACACTTTTAAGTATTTGTAGCAAGGTCTGTGACCTTTCCATAATTCATAAGGTGTTTTATGAGTTTTCTTATGAGGTACCTTGTCAAGAATATAATTTGCGGAAAGCAAAGCTTCCCCCCACAAATTCTGGGGTGAACCAGAACTTAACAACATAGCATTTATCATTTCTTTTAATGTTCGGTTTTTGTGTTCAGCAATACCATTGAATTGAGGTGAATAAGAAGCGGTAGTTTGGTGAATGATTCCATGTTCTGAGCAGAACTCCTCAAAAGGTGAATCATATTCACCACCTCTATCATTTCTTATTGCCTTAATCTTTTTGTTAAGTTGATTCTCAACTTTATTTTTGTAATGTTTGAACATTTCTATGGCCTCATCTTTGCTTCTTAGCAGATACACAAAACAGTATCTCGTGCAATCATCAATAAAAGTAATAAAATGCTTTTTTCCCCCTCTAGTTTGCACAAACTTTAAATCACAAATATCACTATGAATTAAATCTAGAGGTTTAGTACTTCTTCCAGTAGAATGGAAGGGTAATCTTGTCAATTTAGATTCTACACAAGTTTCACATTTGTGATTAGGATTAATATCAAATTTAAGCAAAAATTCTAAATTAATTAATCTACGTAAAGTATTATAATTAACATGTCCTAATCTAGCATGCCAAATATTTGAAGACTCAAGCAAATAAGTAGAAGAATTAATATTATTATGAATAGATTTTGGTACAATAGTCATGACATTCATTTTAAAGAGCCCCTCGCTCAAATAATCCTTTGCCACAAACATCTCATTCTTAGTGAGCACAAATTTGTCAGACACAAAGACTAGTTTGAAGCCACTCTTGCTAAGCAATGATCTAGAGGCTAAGTTTTTGCAAATGTCAGGCACATGAAGAACATCATTGAGAGTGAGTTCTTTGCCATATGTCATTTTCAATATCACCTTTCCACGTCCTTCAACTTTAGAGCTCAAAGAATTGCCTATAAATAGTTGTTCTTGGTGCTCTAAAGATTTGTAGGTAGAGAACATCCATTTGTTTGAGCAAACGTGGCAAGTAGCCCCAATGTCTACCCACGATTCCTTGATGTTTCCCACTAAGTTACATTCGAATACAACAGCTGAAAGATTCATATCACCAATATCAACTGAAAGCTTGTCACATTATGTTATGTTTGCTTGAGCATTTTGTTTTTTTGAGTTCTTTGGTTTGCGACAATCCTTTGAACAATGTCCGGGTTTACCACAATTGTAGCACTTCCCCTTGAACTTTTTAGAAACTTGAGAAGGACCTTCACCTTCATGCTTCCTTTTATTCTTTGAGCCTTGTTCAACAACATTTGCCTTAGCCCCCATGGAATAATTTTCATTCTTCTTTTTAGATCCTCGATTGTCTTCTTCAATTCTTAGTCTCACTATCAATTCTTCAAGATTCATTTCTTTGCATTTGTGCTTGAGATAATTCTTAAAGTTTTTCTATGATGGTGGCAATATTTCAATCATAGCAGCCACTTGAAAATGAATCACTTAGAGACATTCCTTCAGCATGGATGTCATGAAGGATCACTTGTAGATCTTGAACTTGGCTTATAACTGTTTTATGGTCTAACATCTTGTAGTCAAGAAATTTGCCAACTATGAATTTCTTCATGCCAACATCTTCGGTTTTGTATTTCTTGTCCAAAGATTCCGATATTTCCTTTGCCGTTTTGATTGAATAATATACATTATATAATGTATTATGCAATCCATTCAAGACATAATTTCTATACAAGAAATCTGCATGTTTCCATGCATCAACAACAACCACTTCTTCCTTGTCACTTTCTCCTTCAACAAGTATAGGAGAATCTTCATGAAGGAACCTTGCCAAATTCAAGGTTGTGAGATAGAAGAGCATCTTTTGTTGCCAGTGTTTAAAATCCGTTCCATTGAATTTTTCGGTCTTCTCCCCATGAGACACATTCATGGTGGTTGCAGCCATTTCTATTACAAAAACTGAAAGTTTTCTCAATTATACAAAATAGACAATAAATGTGAAATAGAATGCTAATTTTTTAAGAAACCAATTTGTAAAGTAGAAACAAAGTCTACTAAACACACTTTATTTTATGAAACAAAAACAATTTATTAAACAGAAATAGAAGGCTATTTTAATTTTTTAAAAATTCAATGTTTATAAAACAGTGAAGTTTTTCAAAGTATAACAGAACAATATAGCATATAATAGAACAATATAACAGGCTGAAAAAGAAAATTCGTCTTAAGATTGTTGGCCTAATATACTGATTATATATATACTGTTATAAGAATTAAAACAGAAGGAAATATAGAAATATAAATAACACTTGAACTCACAGTTGTTGAATTAGAACATAAAGGAAAAATCCGAGCCTTGTGAAATTCACAATTTCCTTAAGAAGAATTTTGCTCTCTCTCAGTGCTCAAGGTGATGAGCAATCGTCTCCCAAGATAGAACGGATTTCGATTCTAAAAATGCAGCACTTCAATCTTTCGAATCCAACGAACACAAAAATGGCTAGCAACTCAAACTTGAATTATGCAGAAAAAAGAAATTTGTAGAGAAAGAGTGAGAATGCAATTTTGGAATAAAGGAATGCAGTGCAAGACTGAGTATTTATAGACTCAGATGAACCCGTTCATGAATGGTTATGACCATTCAAATGAATAGACTGTAAGGTGGTGATGGTTCAGTCGTGAAGCACCACTGTTTCATGTTGAACGAACACTGTTTCAGAAAGTGCCGCTATAACTCCTAAGGCCACGTTTGGTTTGGTAGAAAAAATTGTCTAAAAAGTATATACTCAACATGACCCAAGGCCCATGGCCCAAGCCCGGTTCGATGTAGGGCGAGGCGATGCGCGTGTGGTAAGCCCACTTTGCTTAGGTCCTCCCCCCCCCCCCCCCAAAAACAAAACTGGGGGTGCCCCTTGGGGCCCAACCCACTCTACAAAGAAGGAGTACATATACTCATTAGAACTTTAGTTGCCAATCAATGTGGGACAAAGGTCATTCACCATTTTACAATAAGTGTTTAAGTGAGGACTTTAGGAGTCAATTTCTCATTCATTACTTAACGGTTTTGGACAAGTTAATATATGTGATTTATTTTCTCATGGAGGAGAACACGTTTCAATGTGGATCTACCTTAAATTACATGTGGGACCCACATTAATTAAGGCTCAAAGTTGACCATTTTAAAACCGTCTGACAACATTTTTGCTCACAATTTTTGTGTTAGATTGATTATATATATATATTTGTATTACAGCATGGAATGGCTACAAAAATAAGCTTAGCATTGGTGTGGTATCTCCCTATGCTGCTCAAGTTATGGCAATCCAAGACAAACTTGGAAAGAAGTTTGAGAACAATGGTGGGTTCGTAGTGAAAGTGAAGTCTATTGATGGGTGTCAGGGTGGAGAAGAAGATGTCATAATACTATCTAGTGTAAGAATTAATAATGGTGGATTCATTGGATTCGTATCCAGTCCTCAGAGAACTAATGTTGCCTTGACAAGAGCTCGGTATGGAGAAATGAATTTTTGATTAAGATTGCTCTCTAATATTTCTATTTTGAAGATGATGAATACTTTTTGTCCTTTCCATTCTTTTTAGGCACTGTCTTTGGATTTTGGGAAATGAAAGAACTCTAGCTAACAGTGGTTCTGTTTGGGAAGCTATAGTTCGTGATGCTAAAGATCGTCATTGTTTCTTCAATGCTGATGAAGATACTGCTATAGCGAAAGCCATATTACATGTGAAGAAAGAGCTTGATCAACTTGATGATTTGCTTACTGGAAATAGTGTACTTTTTAAGACTGCACGGTGGAAGGTATAACTTTGGTCTCTAAATGTTATATTGTATTGTTCATTAGTTTTCTCCAATTATGGAATATTTTTTGTTAATCTATCTTTAGTTTGGACTCTTGGTTTTGGTTTTATTCTTAAAGATGTTTTTGTTGTTGGCTCTCCTCAGGTTCTTTTTAGTGATAATTTTAGAAAATCATTCCGGAAACTGATGTCTATCCGCACAAAGAAGTCAGTTTTGAATCTTTTAGTGAAGCTTTCTACTGGTTGGCGGCCTAAGAAGAGGAATGTGGACTCAGTTTGTGAAAGTTCTTCACAGGCCTTGAAACAATTCAAGGTTGAAGGGCTCTTTCTTGTCTGCACGATTGACATAGTGAAGGATTTTGGGTACATCCAAGTTTTGAAGGTTTGGGATATATTGCCTTTAGAGGAGATCCCGAAATTGGTGAAACGTCTTGATGGCATATTTGCTACTTACACTGATGATTTTATCAATCACTGCAAGGAGAAATGTCTCGAGGGGTATGCTAGTTCTTTTGCACGCCATTCTATTTGAGTTATTGTTGCCAAATACTAATTCTAACTGTGGCCTTCTCTGAATAGTTGAAAATAACATTCTTTATTATATATTTTAATTTCAAATAGTTATTCTTTTTTAAAATCTTTTTTTTTTAGGGATTTGGAAGTTCCCCAGCGTTGGGTGACCGCTTATGACATTGTCCGTTTTAAGAATATAAGCAACAATGAATTTGGGAGTGACTCAAGTGCTAGTGCTGTTGACGGAAGAAGTTATGTTGAGAATTCAAAGGTTAGTGAAAGCTTGTTGCTGATGAAATTCTACTCCTTATCATCCGGTGTGGTGAGCCACTTGCTTTCTGACCGCGATGGTAGAGAACTGGATCTCCCCTTTGAAGTAACAGATCAGGAGATGGAGATAATTCTATTTAATAGAAGCACCTTTATACTTGGGCGGTCAGGCACAGGGAAAACAACCGTTTTGACCATGAAATTATTTCAAAAGGAGCAACAACACCATATGGCTTATGAAGGATTGTTTGCAGTTGAGAGCAGGACCACTACTGGCACAAGCCAGAGAAACGAGGTTGGTGAGTGCATTGGAGAGACTACGGGAACTGTCTTGCATCAGCTTTTTGTGACAGTTAGTCCAAAACTGTGTTATGCTGTCAAACAACATGTTTCCCAGCTGAAAAGGTGCGTGAAATAGTCAATTATAGAGTTGTTGCAACCAGTATATTTTATTAGCTTGTGGGCCACTTATTTATGTCATTGGTGGGAGGTTTGCAAATGATTGATTATTCAACTTAAGGGGTTCGAGTAAAGAAGATTAAATGGAATTATTCTTGGGAAATTCATACTGTTGGTTTGACAGCATCAAAACAGAATCATCCTCCTTCAATGTGAAACTTTGAATATTACATGATTCACCTCTTTGGGATTATATCAAATATCCTGAACACAAAGTGTTTAGTTTCCATGGATAGGGGTTTATACACAAAAAATTAATACGATTTTATAGTCCCATCCATCCAACAAATGCTATAAAAGAATTCAAGGGGACAGTTCGATTATGTTTTGCACTCAAGCAAAGTCCTGTCCCTGCCGTTGTTGGTGTAACTAACATTATCCATCTCCTTTCAACTTCAATTGCAGTTGTTATTCTCAGGATTGTCTGACAAACAGTACTTGAATAGTTCCTTGTTTTTTATTGACCATGAACCACTTTTAGTTATTTGAACATTGAAATTTACATTAACCATTTCTAACTATGGGCCTTGTTATATGAACAGCTTTGCTTGTGGGGAGTGTTCAGCTGAAAACAGTTCGATTGATATGGATGATAAAGCAAAATTTAAAGATATACCAGATTCTTTTGTTGACATTCCTCCTAACAAATATCCTCTCATCATAACATTTCATAAGTTCTTAATGATGCTTGACGGAACATTGGGGAATTCGTACTTCGAAAGATTCCATGATGTAAGGAAACTTTCTGATGGTAAAACTAGAAGTTCAAGATCAGTAGCATTGCAAACTTTTATAAGAACAAAGGAAGTTAACTATGACAGATTCTGTTCAGTTTACTGGCCCCATTTCAATACCCAACTAACAAAGAAGCTTGATTCTTCCAGAGTGTTTACCGAGATAATTTCTCATATAAAAGGTGGCTTGCAGGCAGGGGAGGCCTGTGATGGTAAACTCAGTAGAGAGGATTATGTTTTACTGTCTGAGGGTCGGGTGTCCTCTTTGAATAAGCAGAAGAGAGAGATAATCTATGATATCTTTCAAGATTATGAAAAAATTAAGATCGAAAATGGTGAATTTGATTTAGCTGATTTAGTAATTGATCTTCATCATCGACTATGTTATGAAAGATTTGAGGTTGAGGAAATGGATTTTGTGTATATTGATGAAGTGCAAGATCTCACCATGAGACAAATCGCTCTTTTCAAATATATTTGCAGAAATGTTGACGAGGGCTTTGTTTTTTCGGGTGATACAGCACAGACTATTGCAAGGGGGATTGATTTTAGGTTCCAAGATATACGATCTCTGTTCTACAAGGAGTTCGTATTGGAATCAAGAAGTGATGGATCTACTGGAAGAAATGAGAAAGGACAAATATCTGAGATTTTCAATCTGAGCCAGAACTTTCGCACCCATGCTGGTGTCCTTAAATTAGCACAGAGCGTAATTGAACTTCTTTACTGTTTCTTTCCTCAATCTGTTGATGTTTTGAAACCTGAGACTAGTCTTATATATGGTGAAGCTCCAATTTTGCTAGAGCCTGGGACGGATGAAAATGTGATTGTGACAATTTTTGGAAACAGTGGAAATGTTGGGGGGAACATTGTTGGCTTTGGCGCAGAGCAGGTCATATTAGTACGAGATGATTGTGCCAGAATGGAAATTTCTAAGTATGTTGGAAAGCAAGCTCTTGTTCTGACTATAGTAGAGTGCAAGGGCCTAGAGTTCCAGGTATCTGTTAGTTTTTATTTGAGTATTCATTTATCCATTTGGTTATCCCTGTTTTGGATAAAGAGGATAACTGTCAATGGTCTTAGAGTACCATTTTTCCCACTGATGGGCTAATCGTAATCTGGTTGAAAGAAGCAAAATTTACCAAATACATCCACCGAGTCTTATTAATTTCCGTTACTAGTTTTTTATTTGCACCAAGACTTTTTTTATTTTATTTTATTTTTTTGTTATTTGGAGTCTTATGGTACCTTTCTCACATAAAACTAGTAACATATCAAAAGAAAATGAGAGGTAAAATGGCGACCCCCTTCAGGTTATTCAAAGTGATATGCTTTGGGGTTCTCTGTTATTCAAAGATGCTCAATTGATAAATGGACTGGTCTGCTGTGGTACAAAATTGAGAAAAGCTGAATGCCACACCACTTATTGCCAAAAATTATCATTTCATTTATTGAAGTTTTTGCTTAGACTCTTTCTTTCTTTTCTTTTAAATTTTATCTTCAGTTCTTTAACTGCTCATATTATGTCATTTGTAGGATGTATTGCTGTACAACTTTTTTGGCTCATCACCTCTGAAAAATCAATGGAGAGTAATATATGAATTTATGAAGGAACAAGATTTGCTTGATGCTACTTCCCCCAAATCCTTTCCACATTTTGATCAGGCAAGAAACAATGTCATGTGCTCTGAACTGAAGCAACTATATGTAGCTATCACTCGTACGAGGCAAAGGTTATGGATTTGTGAGAATATAGAGGAGCCCTCTAGGCCTATGTTTGACTACTGGAAGAAGAAGTGCCTTGTCCAAGTAAAGAAACTTGATGACTCACTTGCACAGGCGATGCAAGTTGCAAGCAGCCCAGAGGAGTGGAAGGCACGGGGTATCAAGGTCTGCTTGATCTTTCTCTATAATACTTCTGCTAGTACTGTTCTTATCAATATTGTTTATTTTTCTTTTCTTTTTCTTTTTTCGTTTCTGCTGCTGTTATCGTGATATAATTTTGACACTCCCTATTTCCTGTGTCACTTTTTTTGCATACAAGCATGATCCCTTTGTATTCTTGCAGCTCTTTTGGGAGAATAACTATGAGATGGCAACAATGTGTTTTGAAAGAGCAGGAGACACAATGTGGGAGAAAAGGGCCAAGGCTTCTGGCCTCAAAGCAGCTGCTGACCGTATGCATGCTTCAAATCCTGAAATGGCTTTCACTGTCCTTAGGGAGGCTGCTGAAATATTTGATTCTATTGGCAGAGCTGAGTCTGCCGCTGAATGTTTTTGTGAATTGGGGGAGTATGAAAGAGCAGGTAATGTCAAGTTTTTTCCCCCTCCTTTAAAAGTTGTATTAGTTTTTTTTTTTTGAGTAATTAAAGTTATATTAGCTTGATAATATTGTTTAATACATTATACTTTTATTAACCACTCTTAGCATATTTAGTGGCCTTATGATTTTGTGGTATTAACCTCTGAATACTCTATTTCACCTCACGTATCCGTGTCAGACATGGACACGTTCGGACACGCGAAAAGGGTCTAATTTTTCTGAATTTTGGACACGTTGGGACACGTTTCGGACACGTCCCAAACTTCTAAGGGTGCACAAAATAACCGAGAACCGAGCTAACCCAACTTCAATGGGTTCGGGTCGGTTCGGGTCAAAGTGAGTTTGGGTTAGAGAACCAAAAAATTGGGTTGAAAGTTCGGGTTACCTAATCTAACCCGAGAACCAAACTCATAATTTTTTTTTTATCAACTATTTTTGTCCCAATTTTTTTTAAAAAAAAATCTTGAAAGATTTTCTGTAATTGTTAAAAATCTTAGGAGAGATCAGTGTAATGTACTCATTTTTTATAAAAAAAAAAAATATATCCATTGTTCTACTCAAACAAATAAACCTTGTTCTCATTGAAACACTTTTTTTTTACTAATTTTTATTTTTGCTTTTTCCCAGTACTTCCAATACTCCATCCTACATGCATCATTATAAAAATGGGCATCACTTCCAGATTTGGAAGTCTTGGGTTGGAACCATTTCCATGATGGTAGACCTCCAAATCTGGAAGTGATGTCTTGACCATCTCATTTGTCCTAAGAGAAAAAGAATTTTCATAGCCTCTTTAATTTGCTTTTATAGCTGCATTACAAAAAATTTACTCCCAATTTCTCTTCCCTCTTGCATACCCTCACCCAACTTGATGGGTTAAAAAAAAAGGATATAAAATATGATTTTAAATTTACAAATTTTATTTTAATTATCTAATGTAATAGTGAGTACTTTGTCTTTTAGTATTATGATTTTAAGTCACAAATCAATGAGACAGCAACAAATCAAAGACATTTGTTCGCAAAAAAAAAAAAACTGTACATTAAGTTATTGATTTTCTTTTTCAAAACCACCGTTATATCAAGTTTTTTTCCTTATTTTCATTGCATATATATATATATAAATATATATATATATCAAGAGTTAATTTTTTATTTTTTTTTGGTTGCTATAAATAAAATAAAATTTGAATTGACCCAAACCAACCCGACCCAACCCTAAAATGTTCGGTTCGGGTTGGGTAGATTCCAATAGTTCACGGTTCGGGTTCTATTTTTTTAGAACCATATAAGGTCGGGTCGGTTCCGATTCTACTACAATCTGACGCATGTGCGCCCCTACCAGACACGTTTTGGACATGTTTTTGGATTATTATTTTTTTGGGACTTTTTTTTTAAATTTCCCTCCTCTTTTTCTCCTCTTGTTATCCACTATTTTTTTATACACAAATATATATAGTAGTTAACAAATTTTTTTAGAAATTTGAATCATGAATGTTGATTATTAAATGAAATTCTTAAATTTTTATTTAATTACTTTTTTATTTCGATATATTAATAACATTTAAGCAATTTGTGTATTTTTATGTCAATTTTGATTGAAATAATATTAAATTTTTATTATATAGTCATATAGAAAATATAAAAATATATATTCAACATGTCCACAACGTATTTGTGTCCTACTTTTTTGAAAAATATCGTATCTGCATGTCCCTGTTGTGTCATGTGTCCGTATTCGAGCTTCTTAGGTATTAACAAACAGGAAAATGTTGGGCATACTAAGGCCATGTTTAGTGCGTTGGAATGCAAAGACAAAGTAAGGGAAAGGATTAAGAAATGACCAAAGGTGGTAATGGAACATAAATGGTCATTCCTTAGTCCATTTCATTTCTTTGCTTGGTAACAACTAACAACCAATAAGTCTAATTAATACTATATATATATATATATATATATCATACAAATGTATTTATATTTACACTTATTTATAAATATGTATATATATTTATCTATGTGTATATATATATATATAAATATATCTTTATGTATTTGTACTGATTTATATTTATAATATGTGTATATTTACATGCATACATATTTATATATATATATATATGTATATATATGTATGTATTTATGTGTATATATATATATATGCATGCACGCATGTACATATGTATGTGTATATTTATATGTACGTATGTATGAATATACATATATACATGTATATATATTTCATGTATACATTTACTTATGTTTATATAATAATATATATATATATATACGCTACTTGTTTAGACGATTGTGAGTTTTTTTCCCCCTGTTGAAGTTTTTCCATATCAAATTTGTGCCTATGTTTACTTGTGTTTATATAATCATGTATATATACGCCACTAGTTTAGACGATCATGATTTTTTTCCCCCCTGTTTGACGTTTCTCCATATCAAATTTGTGACTTATACTTGTATGATTGATTGTTTTAATTGTGCGCATTTAATTAATAAATTGGCCTTATTAGAATTTTGGGAATAATAAATTAAATCAGATCATTTCATTTTATCAATTTCGATGAATTGAAGAATGAAGTTCGGGACTGTTTGCACAAATTTGGAGTTTTTGACTGTATCGTTGCTGTTTTTTTTTATAAAAAAAAAAAAAAAAATTCTCTAACCCACAAATTTTCCTACTTTATTCCCAAACCCACGTTTATGCACAAAGGTGTCTCTTCGAGAAGTTAATTTTAGAAGAGATGCCTTTGTATTAAGCTTTAATCCACCCATGGGCTTAAGAGGATTTGTTAAAACCCTTAAAGGTGTCTCTTGAAGAAACTCTTTTAAAGGCATCTCTTGAAGAGATCCCTTAGTAATTTGTGTTTTTTTTTTTTCACTCAATGGTTGTTTTTGAGCAAACTACACCTCTGACATTCATTTTTTCCATCCAATCACTTCAAACATCTATATTTATAGGTAAGGAGTGGTGCGGCTTGGTTGAGAGTTAGTTTGACTATTATTGGACATATTTGCTCCTCCAAAATCTAAATTACTACTTTGAATGTAATAACTTAGTTTGGTCCATGTACCGTGCAAAGTATCCCTTTGGCCTTCATATTTTTTCATTTGATCACTTGATGCAACAATATTTATGGGTGAAAGAGAAGTGTCTCAATCCGAAGTCGGTTTGACTATTTTGTGATATTTTTGCCCCCTCCCCCCCAAACCCTAAAATTCACTAATATAATAGAAATAAGTTAGTTCAGTCCTTATAACATGCAAAGTACCCCTCAAGCCTTATAAATTTACATCCAATCACTTGACGCACTTGTACTTTTGGGTGAAGGCCTGGTGCATCTCAGTCCAGAGTCAATTTGACTATTTTTGGAGATTTTTGGCCCCCAAACCCTAAACTTCAATATTTTGAAAGAAATAAGTTAGTTCGGTCTATGTAATATGCAAAGTATCCCTACGACCTTATATTTTTCCATCGGATCACATGACGCACCTATACTTATGGGTGGAGTGGTGTGTCTCGATCCAGAGTCAGTTTGACTATTTTTTGAGATTTTTGTCCCCCAACCCTAAAATGGACAGTTTTGCCCCCAATGTATTTATAGGAAATAGGATTACCTCAAACATATATGATATGTTAAAAAGATGTGAGAATAACAATGCATTATATATAAAATCCATGTACAATACATCTGCTACATTAACATATACAAAATACTAAGTGAGAGTCCTCTACATTTAAAAAAATAGAAACTAAGTGCCACATGGTGGTTTGTTCCTCATCCGCGGAGGCCATCGGTCTTGCTAAACTGGGATGGGTTGTTGTGTTGCCAATGTAACTTGAAAGGCACCAATGCCTATGCCCTAATGTCCTCCCCAACATCCTTTGCCACTGGTATATTCTCACAAGTGTTTGTACTCGTGTCTCGACCTGTGAGTCAACCTGTGTCACTCCCTCAACAAGCTCCTCGTATACAGTGAGACAGTGAGACAAGAGAGAGAAAGCAAAGCTATGTTTAGTGAGATATTGAGGAAAACTACTAACCTAGTTCCTTTAAGTACAGTGTTCCCAACGGCTGCCACCTATCTTAGCTCTCTGACAATGGCTATTGATGGTACTTGACTAACAATCGAATGAATGGTGGAGGAAGGGACGATGTGGGACGATCTGTGCGCAAAGTTCTATCCTTCCAACGGTAAGAAATAAAGGGGTAGGATGACTTTTATAAACTTGTAGAAGCATCTTTTGAAAAGATGCCTATTAAAGGGTCTCTTCAAAGACACCTTTTATGTTTAGTGTGCACCCCTTTTTGTTTACCAAGTGCTTGATTATGGTTTAATCATAATTATAAAAGCGTCCCTTGAAGAGATGTCTTTACTCAAAAATTTTGCTCAAAAGTGTCTTTTCAACAAACGCTTTTGAAAACAACTTGGGTCTTGGTGTAAGTAGGAAACCACGTGGGTCTGGGAAATATTTATTAAAAAATAAAGGCATGGTATGGTGAAAAACTCCATAAATTTGCTTTTAGATTGAAAACTTTATCTTCTAAAGCCACTTCAATATTAATAACGCATTCCCTTGTCCAATGGCTGGATTAGAAATCATCTGAAGTAGTGCTCAGTGAGAAGATCATTAGACAGAACATTTGTATGGTTATAGCTGTTGGTTTTTTCTTGAGGTCATTCAAATTCTCTCTCTCTCTCTCTCTCTCTCTCTCTCTCTCTCTCTCTCTCTCTCTCTCTCTGTTTTTATACTTTTGTTTAATATAAGAAGGCTCATTTACATGGCTAATTATATTTATGTTCTAGATGTGGTGTACAACAGGCCTGAATTGTTTCTTAATTAAATGCCAATTGCTGGGCAGTAATAAGATGGTATCAATACGAGTATCCATGATGTCAACTTTTTTTGTTTTGTTTTTGTTTTCCTTTCTTTACTCTTTACGATGGAACTGAACTGGAATCTCAAGTTGAATAGTTTAGCAATTGCAGCGGATATTGGAAGCACTTGTTTTTCATCATACCATTCTAACAGTCGAGTTTATAATCTTCAATTCTTTGTTATTCAACTACTATTTTTAAATCCATTTTTGGGTTGGTAAAGTTTGACATCATGATTCTAACTTCTTATTTGCTGCAGGTAGAATTTATTTGGACAAGTGTGGGGAATCTGAGCTGAAGAAAGCTGGGGAATGTTTTTCTCTAGCAGGATGCTATAAGCTTGCAGCTGAAGTATATGCTAGGGGGAATTATTTTTCAGAATGCTTGTCAGTTTGCACCAAAGGAAAATTGTTCGACATGGGTTTGCAATACGTTGGATATTGGAAACAACATGCCCCCAGGGACAATGGTATGGCCACAACAAGTAATGATATTGAAAAAATTGAACAAGAGTTTCTAGAGACTTGTGCACTTAATTATTATGAGGTTAAAGATAAAAGATCCATGATGAAATTTGTTAAAGCTTTTCATTCAATGGCTTTGAGGCGCAACTTCTTGAAGTCTTTGGATTGCCTTGATGAGCTTTTGTTGTTGGAAGAAGAATCAGGAAACTTTTTGGAGGCTGCTGAGATAGCTAAGCTGAGAGGCGACCTTCTACTTGAGGCTGATCTGCTAGGGAAGGCTGGACATTTCAATGAGGCATCCTTGCTCATCCTCTGGTATGTGTTTTCCAACTCTCTGTGGGTTTCAGGAAGCACAGGTTGGCCACTGAAGCAGTTTACACAAAAGGACGAGCTTTTATCAAAAGCTAAGTTGTTTGCAAAGAAAGTGTCAGATATATTCTATGAGTTTGTTTGTACTGAGGTTAATATTTTATCAAATGAACAGACTAACTTGTTGGACTTGAAACAGTATTTCAATGCCTCCCAGAGGCATAAAAGTCTCAGAGGTGAAATCTTGTCCGTTCGAAAAATCCTGGATGCTCATCTTCATTCAAATACCTCGAATTATGAGTGGGAAACTGAATTGGTTGTGGATATGATAAAGCATTCTGAAGACAGAATTTCACAAAACAGGGTTTCTGTTGAAACACTGTTTTACTTTTGGAATCTGTGGAAAGAAAACATACGGAAAATCTTTGAGTATCTTGAGTGTCTTGAGACCCAAGATGTTAATAAGTATCTAAATTACAGCGAGTTCTGTTTGAATTATTTTGGCATCCGGAGGCAGTTCAGCAATCTGAATATCATATACATTTTGCTTAACTCTGATGCCGATTGGATAAGAGATATTGATGACAGATTTCTCCGGAGGAGCAAAAAGTTGGTATTTGCTGAGGCTCGCCAGTTTGTCCCTGCTGCTCGGAGTCATTGGCGTGCAGAATTACTTTCTGTTGGTGTGAAGGTGTTAAAAACTTTTGAAGCCCTCTATAAGATCTCAACAATGAATTCCTTATCCTTGTTTTGCCAAAGCATTTGTCTGATTCATATCTTTGAGGTTGCAAAATTTTTTATGGAGTCCAAGTTTCTTGACTGCAAGTTTCATGATACGAGGATGTTGCAGAATTTTCTTAAACTATCAACGGGGTACTTACAAAAAGTGTTTCCTTTAGACTGGAGAGAATCATTGACAGAGAGTATGATCTCTCTGAGGGGAACTGAGTTCTCCCGGAAATTACTTGAAGAAGTTATTCGTGGAAACCTCAAGGTCAAGGGTGAACTGACTTATGGGCAAATTGGGAGGGTGGTAATGGTGTTGCTTGCATCTGGAAAGCCAACTAATGAATTATACAAGGAGATTGTGAAAAGTTTTGATGGTACTTTATCATGGAGGGCATTCGTTGAGAACCTTTGTGGGAATGTGGAACCAGAATTTTCACAGAGGTCCCCATTGAGCAATTTTGGTGAAGCTCCTAAAGTTGTGTCTCTGGTTTACAGCTTCGATAAAGCTTTGGAAGATACTTATAATGCCAACTGGAGGACATATGACTATATATCACCTAGTTGTTTCTTGTATCTTCTTGACCGCCTTTTGATTTTGGTATCTTACTTCCAGGGATTATTTTTCACTACAAAATCTTCATTTGTTGAATGGCTTTTTTATCCACAGTCGTATGACAACCCATGTGCCAGTTCTGTAACTGAAATGCAGACATCCCCTGGAGGAATCTTCGATAATGTGGCTCACATAGTCCAGCAACTTCTTTACAATAAGCAGGACACAGTGGAATGGATTGGTAAATCTAATTTCAAGTACTGCTATCCACTGCTGGTGTTGAGACTGGTTGTTATATTGTGTTTACTTTGTGTGAACTCTAGGAAGTATCTTGATGTACTTTTTGGTTTGTTGCGACGAGGTGATATTACTTCACAGCTACCAAGGGAATTCTTAGATGTCCTTCGCAGAAATGATGTAAAGATAAATGCAAGTATGCTTGCAGAAGCATTCAAAAATATTGGAGATCCTCTTGTGATAGTGAGCTTGGGAAAGAATTGTTCAAAATATCTATGTCCTGATGCCATATTCGTGGATATGGAAGCCACCCAATGCAGAGAAGACATCATGAAAGTGTTGTTTCCAAGGACCATTAAAGCTCCCGGAAGTCAAAATGTTACTGTTGAACTGAATACAACTAATTCATTTGGTGTAGGACTGACTGAAAACAGTAGCAATCAAGGGAATTGTTCTACAGTTCAATCTTCAAACTTTGCTTCCAAGGCAGATCAGAACATAAGCACAAAGAATTGGGATGAAGGCAACCTGAAAATGAATTGGGGGCTTTTTTGGGAAATATCTGATACTTTACAGTCATTGGAGAAAAATAAACTTGGAAATTTAATGAGCTTTATGCCTACTGCCTCAAAGCTAAAGGTGATGCCAAATTCGTTGACATTATGTCTCATACCAATGTAGATATGTGGCCAGATTAGAAGAATCATAACTTCATAGATTCTGAATTTTGCTTCTATATTCTCAGGTCGAGGTGGAGAAAAATATAAATGTCTTAACTGCTGCACTGAGCCATTTCTTTAAGAAGAAACCTTGTGATGGTGAAGATGGAAACATCTTTGGTGAAGTAAATAGCATGCTTGATGAATTGAAGCAGCTTTATTCTGCATTGGATGTGAGGTCAGTTTAAATATGTAGCTTATATCATTGTAAGAGCCTAGCATTTACACCTGCTCATCTTCTATTTTTGCATTTATTGTTCTTTCAAGTTACATCAAAATTGGCCATGATTTGCTTGGTTTTGAAGGTGTATTTAGCTGTTCCATTGGTTATTATTATTTATGGATTCTGGTGGGTTTTCAAAGCTGATTGATGTTTTTAGAGTACTTAGCATAATTAGCATTACTGATAGTTTAGTATTTTTGTTCTTTTGAATAACCCTTTTATAATGGGTTGTTTTATTCTTATGTATTACTAGTCTTTTCTGACACATTCAGCAGTAATAAAGGATTCTCTCCCCTCCTCTTCTTCTTCATTTTTCTTGATTTATTGCTCAAATTTATCATCATATCGCAGCGGGTTTAGGTTAATAATATTATAGAACTCACTGGAGCACAAAAGAAACCAGAACAGAGAGGCTGATGTCATCATCCATACAATGATGTCATAATGTTATCAGCAGTTTTGAAGAAGGGATTCTAGGGCTCAATTCAGTTTTGGATGGAGAGTTTTTAGGTGATTTTCTCATAATTTTTTGAGATCGTTTGATAGGGTTTTCGAATTTTTGGTCTTGAAAAAATGGGTTTGATTTTGTGATTTGATAATACACTCATTTCTGGGAGATTTTTCTGCATCTAATCTACTCTAATGCGTTTTGGATAGATTGGGGTTCCTTTTTGCAGCCCATGGGTATTTGAATTGGTTTTTGGTGTGTTTTGGCAAACAAGAGTTTCACGGGTTAATCTGTGAGCTGCAATTTTTGAAGCAGCATGTGTTGTGGCTGTTTGTTTCACCTTTGAATCTGTGTGCTTGTTTCACCTGTGAATCTGTGCTAAATCATTAGTTTGGGGCTGTTTCTGTAAATTGCAATTTTTGCTCGAGAGTGTTGTGGCTGTTTGTTTCACCTTTGAATCTGTGCTAAATCATTAGTTTGGGCCCTTGGGGCTGTTTCTATAAGCTGCAATTTTGTGTGGTGGCTGTTTGTTTCACTTTGAATCTGTGCTTGTTTCACCTTTGAATCAGTGCTAAATCATTAGTTTGGGGCTGTTTGGTGACTTTGGTAATTTGGCTCTTGGTTGGCTTGTGGATACTTTGCATTGTTTGTCTATTTTACCTCTGCTGTGTTCCATTCTTTTCTTAGATATGGCAAGTGGCAATTCAAATTCCCATCAGGGTATTAGTGTGAGGTTGACCCGGGTGGGAGGGATAATTATGTTTACTAGGCTTATGTTATGAATACTTTCTTGTTGGGTAAGAATATGTGGGGTTATATTATTGGTGTTATGACAATTCCGTTAGATACTAAGGCAAAAAATTATAAAGAGGAGTTGTCTAATTGGTAAATTAACAACACCAAAATTATTACTTCGATAAGTAGATCAGTCTATTGAGGTTCATTTGGCTAAGTTTGATATAGCAAAGAGATGTTCCACTTAAGCCAAAACTTAGCAAACAACCCGAGTAGTGACTCCGAGTTGGGATTAATAACTGCAACTTTTGTCGTGAGAAGGGTCATGGGAAGGCACAATGCCCTAAATTAGTGACCAAGACAGTTCGTGGACCATAACACCAGTAGTATACTAGAGGTAGGGATCGTCCGTCTTCATCAACTTCCACTTTGTCTTTGATTGATAACTGCAACTTTTGTTGTGAGAAGGGTCATGGGAAGGCACAATGCCCTAAATTAGTGAACAAGACAGTTCGTGGACCACAACACCAGTATACTAGAGATAGGGATCGCCCATCTTCATCAACTTCCACTTTGTCTTTGATCTCTGAGCAATTGCATAAGTTGCTTTCATCTTCACAACCTAATGCTCTTTTAGTCTCTCCCATTGTAGGTTTCTTTTCCTCTAGGCCTTCAGGTATCTTTCAGACCACTTAGGTCTTGACTCAGGTGCTACACATCACAAGACTAGTGATTCTTCTTTTTTTACCTATACCTTCTCTCCCCCTTCTGTATTTGTATTTGCTGCCAATGGCACTCTTATACCATTAACTGATATAGGATCTATTATATCTCTTCATTTGTCTTTTCTAATATCTATTATATTCCTCAACTTACTTCAAATTTGATCTCAGTTATTGTAACGCCCCAAACCTACTGTCCTAACAACATTATGGCTCAAAAGTTAAAGACCAAGTTGTTAGTAGTAAAACTTGTGGTGTCTTATATACCAATTATACTACTCCTACCCAATCGATGTAGGACAACAAGAGTATCACATTCTCCCCCCCCCCCCCCGGGACCACACATCCTCATGGGTTGGATCTCGATCTCTCAACTGCTCATTAAACGGACACTCTAGGGGCCTCTATCCTATGGGACCGACTTTGATATCACAAATGTAATGGCCCAAGTCCACCGCCCCAACAACCTGAAGAGTCCACAACATTATGGCTCAAAAGTTTAAGCCCAAGTTGTTAATAGTAAGACACGTCATACTACTCCCACCCAACTGATGTGGGAGAGGAGTATCACATTATTCCCCCTTTAAGAGCCTACAACATTATGGTTCAAAATCTTAAGGCCAAAGTTATTAGTAAAAAGACTTATGGTGTTTTATATATCAATCATACTATTCTCACCCAATCAATGTGGGACAGGAGTATCACGGTTAGTCAGTTATTTGATTATGGATTTTTGGTTCATTTCTCTTCCTTTAGTTGTGTTATGCACGATTCTTGTTTCAAGAAGTTGATTGGGACAAGTCGTAGAAAGGGAGGACTGTATGTGTTGAGGGAATTGCATGTTCATGATGTTGTTGCCTCTTTTGTTGATTTATCTTTTTTTTTATTTAGTCATAAGTCGTCTACTTTCTATTTGTGTCATTCTCGCCTTGGACACATTTCTAGTCCTCGTTTACAATATTTAGTTTCAAGTGGTAGTTTTAGTAATTTAGATTGTCATGAAAGTTCTGACTGTAACGAATGCAAACTAGCCAAGTTTAGTGCATTGCCTTTTAATAAAAGTTCTACCAGTTCTTTCACTCATTTTGATCTTATTCATTATGATGTGTGGGGACCTGCTCCTATTCTTACTAGAAGGGGGTCTAAATATTATGTCTTTTTTATTAATGATTATACTTGATTTTGTTAGATTTACCTTATGAAGCATCGATCTAAATTCTTTTCTATATCTACTACTTTTCTTGCAATGATACACACTCAATATTCTTATGATATTAAATGTTTTAGTTGTGATTTAGGTAGGGAATATTCTTCTAATGACTTTCTAGACTTATTAAAATCTGATGGCACTATTCATCAATTCTCGTGTAAAAAATCCTAAGTAGATTGGTGTGATCGAGCATAAGCATAGGCTCATCATGGAGTCTTCACGTTCTCTTTTGTTGTCTACCAGCGTTCCCAGTATGTTCTAGGAGGGGGTTGTTCTCACTACAATTCATTTAATTAACTAAATTTCTTCTATAATTACTTTTGGAGTCCCCTTTTAAGAGATTTGCACGGTATGCTTCTTGATTATTTTTCCTTACGTATGTTTGGTAGTACATGATTTGTTCTACTTCCCAAAGTTCTTTGTACCAAAGTTTCAGCTTGTTGCCCAATGTGTGTTTTCCTTGGTTATGGTGAGGAGCAAAAGGAGTATCGTTGCTATGATCCTATTGTTCATACTTACACTAGAAGGAAAACAATTGTTTCTTCTGCAGGTACAACTCTTCTGCTTCTCTGTTCCAACTCTCAATTAGACTTTGAAGACGTGGATCCCCCTTCTCCTCGCAATGCTAAGCATTTTTTTAAGTGTTTAGATAGGTTTGCTTTTTATAATTCTTGTTACTCTGCTGATTTTTGTTCCTTTTTAACTTCTATTCACGACTTATTAGAACCAACTTCCAATAAGGAGGTTGTTCTTAATCCTTTTTGGTAACAAGCTATGAAAGAAGAGCTTACTGCATTGCATAAGACCAACACCTGAAATTGATGTCCTTAACCTCTGGTAAGTGTGAAATTGGTTATAAATGGGTGTACAAGATCAAGACCATATTAGATGGCTCTGTTGAACGACACAAGGCTTCATTGGTGGAAAAATGGCTCACTCAAGAGTATAGGATTGACTATAAGGGTACTTTTGCTCCTGTTGCCAAAAATGACTACTGTTGGCACAGTGATAACAGTGGCAACTATCCGTCAATGGAGTCTTTTGTAAATGGATGTGAAGGATTCCTTTCTCAATGGGGACTTCTCATAATCCTAGTGAAGTGTGCAAACTACAAAAGGCGATGTATGGCCTCAAATAGGCTTCTTGAGCTTGGTTTGCCAATTTCTCTACAATTGTTTGACTTGGATTTTTGTGCTAGTGCTCATGATTCATCCCTCTTTCTTTGGCCTTCTTCTACAAGGTATACAGTTCTCTTACTCTATGTTAATGATATGTTTATCACCAATGATGATACGAATGGGATATTGGTATTAAAATCTCAGTTGCAACACGATTTTGAGATGAAGGATTTGGGTCCTCTTCGTTATTTCTTTGGCATTGAGTTTGCTTCATCTCGTAAAGGTTATCTTATTCTCTCTCCATCCAAGTATGCGTTTGATGTTATTCAACGAGTCTGCCTTACAGATACTCATACAGTTGAAACATCTTAGAGCTCAATGCTCGTTATTCTTCTTTTAATGGCATTCCGTTGTATATTCCAACTTTATATCGAGCTACTATTGGCAACTTGGTCTATCTCACTCTTTCATGATTTATGCAATTCATATTGTCACTCAATTTGTGTCTTTTCCTACTACTATTCACTGGGTTGTTGTTTAATGCATCCTCCGTTATCTTTAAGGAACTTTGTATTAGAGTTTACTCTTTCCTTCATCTTCTTCATTGGAGCTTCGGGCTTATTCTAATGTTGACTGGGTAGAGCATTCTGTAGATAAGAAGTCCATTACTGGCTTTTTTGTTTTTCTAGGTGACTTTTATATCCTGGAAAAGCAAGAAACAGACTGTTGTTGCTCATTCTTCTGCTGAGGTTGAATATCGTGGCATGACTGTTACTATGGATGAGATAGTTTGGTTACAATGGTTGCTTGTTGATCTTGACATTTTATTGTCTGCACCTACTCCTTCCTATGTATTGTGATAACCGGAGTGACATTCAAATAGCACACCTGTCTTTCATGAATGGACCAAACACATTGAAATCAATTGTCATTTTGTGCGCTGTCATCTTCAACTGGGCACAATTGCTCCTCACTTTTTTCCTTCTACATTGTAGTTGACTGACTTCTTTACGAAATCTCATACTACTATGCACTTCTGCTTTCTACTTGACAAACTTTTGATGCTTCTTGTTGCCGCATCATAAGTTTGTCAGGGGTGTGTGTGCGTTAGAGTACTTAGCATAATTAGCATTAAGGATAGTTTAGTCGTTTTATTTTTTTGTTTAACCCTTCTATAAAGGGTTGTTTTATTATTATGTATTATTAGTCTTTTCTGAGACATTCGGCAATAATAAGAATTCTCTCCTCTCTTTTCTTCTTTATGACTTTGTCTTGTGAACTGACCTAATATGACCCCAAGGAATTTTGTGCTTTTATTTTTTGTTTGAACTCACCCAAAAACAAATACCCGCCATTTTTCTTTACATAGGTTTGAGTCTGTTTTAAATTGTTTTGTATCAGTTTAGAAGTGTTGCCTTAGCTTTTTGGATGAATTTTTTTCCTATCATGCATTTTTAGAATTTAAAGTAATGACTCCATGGTGCTAAACACAATTTCTGTGAATCAAATGCTCGATCCAGTATGGTGTGTGCTGACACTTTCTAATCAATTTTATGGTACACTGAAATATGGTGCTTTTTGCTTTAAAATTTTGCAGCCACAAAAAACTGAAGAAAAACCTCTCGACAATTGGAGAACTTTTGAAGAGGTTGCAGTTAAGAAGGGGAAGGCTGGAGACTTTCTTGAATCAGCTATTCGAGGATAATAATAAAAATGCTATGGGCGAGGCATCAGACAGCAGCATTGTATCCGAAACTCAATATAACATGGGAGCTGAAAACAGCAATGCTGAGGATACTAGCAACTCTGGTGAAGGCAAGATGAAGGCTGTTGCTTCTGAAACCCAAAGCAAAGGTAGTGAAAGCAGAAAGGATACGGGAAATAGCAAATTCAAGAAAGGGAAAAGGGGGAAAGGACGGAAAAAATAAATAGCTACACAGGACTTCAAAAGCTTTTAAGTTTTGCATATTAGTAATAAAATTTCTTCATCTATGTTCGTATGTAAATGTTGCAATATATAGTTTTAAGATGCCAAAGACTTGTAAATGATTTTTCAGAACAAATTTGAGATATTATTTCATGGCAATGGGAATTGACAAAACTATATATTGCAAAATAGCACGCACAAAAATTGTGATATTGGTACCATGAAATGTTTTGTTTTGTATTAGTGGTTGTTGGAATATCAAGAGTTACAAACTTTCATTGTAAAGAAACAGAGGGTGGTGAGGGGGGCAGTCTCTGAGTAAACTGTACCGCAACTCACAAACTATCCCAGGGGTGTATGGGGATTTCGTTATCTTAATTGCTAAAGGTGCTATCTAGTAAACCTGTTACATAATCTCTATGAAATATATAATAATTAATAGACACACGGGAGATTAAACCTAGTATGACAACCTAGCAAGAAATACAGTGAAATTTCCATATTAAATGTTGTGTGTATTGTGAAAGGGGCCATTCAAATTCAAGGGTCGTCCACACAGGCACTCTAAGAATCTATCTCAAAAATGAATTACCATATCCCTTCTTCGATCAATCATGGCCTTGTCCATCACACCTTTTATTTGATTCGGAAAATAAAAGTTATATCTCAAATTAAATGACATGTCCAACCCTACAAAATTACAAGGCTAAATGAAACTATGATATTTACCATGCTAGGAAAAAGAATTGTCATACACCAATCTAACCTTCATATATTTACAGTACATCCTTGGGGCAGGACAAAATATATAGACATCTTGTCAAATTCCTAACCTCTTAACACCACATTCTGAGCAGAATTTGGACGTCTCTCTCAAATAGGGAGCTCCACATTCATCACAAAACTTTGCCGGGCTAGTTGCCTGAAATTTAAACAAATTATAACAGGTTAGTAAACCTAATGAGAGAGAGGTATCTATTGTACTTTAAGTCTATCCAAATTTCGACAAGACTGGTGATGAAATTTAAGGCTTTGAAATGAATACAGAAGAGAATGGCAGAATAATCGAAAAAGTGACACTGAGATACACCAACATATGTAAATTCAGGGAAGATAACCATTATACAAGAAAAGCACACTCAATCTCAAAGACAAATACAACTAAATTCAGACAGTAAAGATTAATCTTAAAAAGAGTTCCCATGGCACACTCAAGTGGGATAACTGAGGGGAGAAAATTACAATTCTCCCACTAGCATGTACAGGCCCTCATGTCGTCCATGAACCAGCCTATCATCTACAACTTTGGATAGCACACGTAGCCAAATGCATTTGCATTTTCTCTCAATCTTTATCATATAAGGCCCACATAAGTATCAGCCCCTTGATAAAAATTGGTGCATTGCCTCATTTGTTATGACAGTAAACCTCACCATGGCAAAAGAGGGTGTCCTAGTAATAGCTTTCTCTAAAAAGAAAAGAAATGAAAAATTGACCATGAGATACATTTAAATTATCAAACACAACTAGAAGACAGCTTCCTCATGATAATTTGAAAAGGAGAGATAAATGACACCACCATAATCAACAAATCCTTTTCCTTTTGGACCCGCTATAGAAGACCATGACAAGCTTAAAAGTCTTTACTATTTTTCCTTCCCCCCCCCCCCCCCTCTTTTTTTTATGGAGGGTCTTTTCAATTAAGATCTGGTTCCATATCTTTTTTTAACGATATAATATTGTCTTCTCAAAGGGTTTCGACTTGTTTCTCTATGCCCAAACCTTCGAATTCTTCTTGTCAACAATTTTTTTTTATATGGAGACAGGAATTCAGAGAATTGGAATTTTGCAAATTTGAACTCTGCCATCAAAAATGTGGACTGTTGAATGAACTCAGCCAAGTATATCTAACATGTTGGCCATAATATAGATTTATTACTTTCAAATCAACGGCAGCAAAAACCTGCAAGTTCTACACAAAAAATAGCTATTAAAAAAAAAAGGAAGACCAAGTTAATTTAAAAGAAGTCTCACCAGTACATGCAAGCGCCCTCCAACATGGCCTCCTGATAGGGGTTGTAAGCAAGCCATGTGTTGGGAAATGGTCGGAGACTGCTGTGAATGAGCAATTTCAGTTAAGTGTGAAGATGGTCCACACTGATGATTCTGAGAAAAGTGAGCTGCATGTTGAGTTTGGTGAATAGGGTGGTGATGGTTCTGGTGCAGGGGAAGAAACTGAGACTGATGTGGAAGTGGTTGCACATGTTTGGATGGATTCTGCTGCTGATTTTGTGGCTGCAAAACACAAAATGGATGTAAATGTCAATGTCCCTAAGGTTAGTGCTAAAGATACCTAGCAAACAAAATCATCTATCTCAAGTACTCACAGCAACATAATAACTTAACTATTTTAAAAATAGTCGAATCCCAAGGTGAGTTTTTTCAGTGCATGTCTTTGGCTAACAGGATTACTCCTCAAAATGTGAAATGCAGATGAAGTCAACACCAGGCCCTGAGCCCTGCCTCAAGTATAAATTTCATTTCATGCAACCAACAGAATGTAAATTAAAATTTACATGTTCTAAAGCCTGAGACCTGACAATCATAAGCCTGTTTGGTCATTACCACAAACGCAGAGGTCTGGAAATGGATTCTAAAAATGTTTCTCTTGCACTTTCTCCCCCATTCCCCTAACTAACCATTTCATTTCTAACTCGCATGAAAAAATTCTCAGTAAACATTAAACATTTATGGGGTAACTGGCTTAATCAATCTGTATAAAAAGCATGCCTTGCCTCCTTATACAATACAACTCATTATACATTTTTAGATCTTTTATTTTTTTAGTTCTTAGGTCAAAAAAATCCACAAGATCCTAGGTTAAAAAAAGCCTGGACCTTGCTAAACAGATTCTTCTGCAACAAGGACCACTATAATCCCACAGGAATTAAATTCTTTTCATGCATATAAACCTCCTTAATATGGCCAATATAGTGCTCAGCATGTGCACAGGGAACACTAATCCAATGGCAAGAATAGTTGCATTCAGGCAATTGTGGCAGCTTTGAATAGTTGCATTGGTGACAAGGCCCCCAGGCCAGATGGTATGACCATAACTCTTTTCCAATATATGAAGGCTTGATAGTTGATACAATTTGGGTTTCTCGCATAAAAAAGGTGAGAACCAATGTTACCTAGAACGTGGATCGTTATGGTACAGGGAACAAGAATGGGCATGTAGATCGTCACTTGTTATAAAACATGGTACGTTAGGGGTAGGCTTCTTTGGATCGCTTTGTTAGAACGAAATACTTTTATTTGGGGCCTTGGCCATCAAATCTCTCAGGAAGTTTAATAAAATTTTGTTAGGAAAGCGATTGTGGAGATTTGTAGTGGAGAGTAATAGTTTTCAGCGCAAGGTGGTGGAGCAGAAGTTTGGAATGGATGTTGGGTGTCTTTGGAGGATGGAGAAGCCTATGGGGTTAGTCTTTGAAAACGCATTTGGAAGGGATGGGGGGATCCTTTTCCACTCACCTAGAGTTCGTGGTTGGAAATGGTGTGAGTATCAGTTTTTGGCATGATCCTTGGTGTGGTAAAATTTCATTGAAGTACAAATTTCCTGCTTTATTTTGCATTGTTGTGAACAAGGAAGCAAAAGTTTTAGACTATGCTTCTTTTTCCAAACAAGGAGTGGTGTGGAATCCCATTGTTGTAAGGGCTCTTCAAGATTGGAATATCCCGTCTATTGAGGCATTTTTAGCCTTGTTTATGGGACTCGTCTGATGGCTAATGGGGAGGATTCAATTAGATGGCTGCCGGGTCCAAATGGTTTTTTTAGCATAAGATCATATTAAAAGAAGAGAGGTGGGGTATGCTTTCCCATGGAAGGGCATTTGGAAGGCAAAAGTCCCATCAAAAGTTTCTCTTCTTTTATTTTTTTTCTTTTTGTATGCACAGCGACTTTAGAAGCAATTCTCATTCTAAATAATTTGGGGAAAAAATGGGGAAGTGTCTTCTTTTCCTTCCTCATTGCCTGACTGCTAAAAAGGTGTAATCTTCGCTATGTGTTGTGTTTGGTGATTGGTGGGTAATGCCTAGATCAGTCAATGAGCTTTTAGTGAGTTGGGCTTTGGATTGTCCTTGGAAGAGGGTTAGTTTAGCTTGGAAGGCAGCCCCCTCTTTCTGTCATGTGGAGCTTATGGTTGAAATGCAATCCTCACCACTTTAAGGATATAGAGATGCCTATGTGTAAGTTGAAGAAGGGATTTTAGACACTTCTCGTTTTTGGATTATGGGGAAATATCCCATTTTACTGTATTCTTTTTTGGATTTCGGGGGAGAGCTGAGAGTTATAGTTAGCTCTCCGTTCTTTAGTACAAGGGCCGCGCCCCCTTGGTGTGCTTGTTTTTAGTATATAGTTACTTATCAAAAAATAGAAAAACAAAAATCCTTGTACTCATTAGTAATTAAGACTGGTGCTTGCGCAACAAGCACCTAAGCATCCATGTAATGTGAATTGAACTTGTTCATACACGTAAACCCCTTTAATTTGGCCAATATAGTGCCCAGTATGCGCACAGGGAATGTTGAACCCGTGGCCAGAATAGTTGCATCCAAACAATCTTGTACCATTAGCCATATCAAAGATGGCTGGCTGATTGTACATTCCACAATAGAAGTGGTATGAAATTTTGGTAGAAGAGAAATATCCATTACAAAAGCTGGCTTGCTAGTCAGAACATTCAGATCACTGATTATATGGAAAAATAAAATGGTGTACAGAATTACAGATAAAGCAACACAAGAACCCAAACATCAGTGTGTCTAAAATACTAATTTAGATTCTTAAATTACTTAGAAAATATGACCAAATTCCAAAAAATAAGGCCATTTTCGTTGCACAAGAAATATTGTTCTGTGATAATCCTCCTGCTAAATTTGATGGAATAAAATAAAAGAGAGAAAAACAGAATAACCCAAACGACTACATTGTATTAGATAGGTTTATTGAAATTATACCAATGACCTCCTTATATAGAAGAGTCATAAGGTTGTACATAGAAACTATTAATAGAGGAAACAAACTATGAAACCCTAATACTAGCATTACACAATAATATCTGTTACGGCTAACCCTAACCCTAGTATCACAATAATATATAAGTAACCCTAATATACTTCAAACACCCCCCCCCCCTCTTTTCAAACTCATGGTGGGAAGGTAGACAACCAACTTGAGTTTGCAAACAAAGTCGGGAAGATGGGCAGTTGACATGTTGGCGGTGACGTGATTGAAATGCAGCTTTTACCCAAGCTGACATGGGGGTGGAGCTAAACTCTCAACAGAGTCAATGACTAGGCAAGGTTGCACAGAGCTGGAACTGAAGGCGGCACATGGAAGCACGTAGCTGGTTCTGATTCTAATGGCAATGCATGATATCAGAGCCAAATCCGATCCTCTTTGTTCCCAAATCCCAATAAGCCATTGTTCGCAATAACCAGCCACTGTGACTCCCCCTCCAAGTTGATCAACTTCTTCTGTATTTTAATCCAACCACTATCAATTGAAGTTTCATTGCCTCGACTCTGAACTCTCACTGTTTCTGAAACAATCTAAAAACACCATCGTTGTCCACCACCACTCCAACAGTGGCAGCTCTCTCTCTGTCCGTCTTTGTGTTCACAGCTAGTCCTATGCTTCTCCCTTCTATATTTCTTCTCTCCAAAAATCCATGAAAGACACCCATCCTATCCTTCACCATCACCACCAAGCCAGCCGTCCGCTGCTGTCTGTCGCTCGTCTTTCGGCTCTGTTGCCGCCACAAGTACACCTTAAAAATTGTGGTATCTGCCCTCCAACATCGATTCCCGATCCTTCAATGTCTCTCTATAGCTCTAAGCATTGACATGCAGTTCTCCATAACCACTGCCCCTCACAGATCCTCCATCCCCATAACTCACAGCATCAAAAGTAGCCACCCAGTTATCACTCTCTCTGAACCGTACCGAAAGAGGAAACCGTTTGGGTCTCTTTAACCACACCCAATTACAGATTTTTTGACCCAAGCCCAATCTCTTTGAAATCAAATAGGAGATTGACATGATGTCCAATGCATACTATGTGAAACTACCAACTCATCCAAAAGCTTAAGCTATTAGAGAGGGTGTAACTTTATTATTATATTCTCTAACACGCCCCCTTACGTGTGGCTAATTTGAGTCTACATGTGTCAATTCATATTTTTAGGATGATAATGAGGTTTGAACTCAAGACTTTTAGTCTACTTTGATACCATATTAGATTTGATGGAATAAAATAAAAGAGAAGAGAAAAGGAGAAGAGAAAAGAGAGAAAAACAGAATAACCCAAACGACCACATTGTATTAGATAGGTTTATTAAAATTATACCAATGATCTCCTTATATAGAAGAATCATAAGGTTGCACATGGAAACTATTAATAAAGGAAACAAACTATGAAACACTAATACTAGCATTACACAATAATATCTGCCCCTAACCCTAGTATCACAATAATATATAAGTAACCCTAATATACTTCTAACACCTCCTTAGAGTAATTACTATGAAAAAAATTATGCAACAGGATTCTTGCCAATCTAAATATTATAGCTAGTAATCCACAACCTTAGTTCAACAAGGTAGATAGATATCCCAATTCAGCTAAGCCAAAAATCAATGATTTCAAAAACGAGGCTTAACCAAAGGTTGTGATGAACCATTTATCCAAAAGCTCGAAGAGAGACTTCAAACACTTAACCCCAAATTTTTTTATTTAGTAAATCTTATATATATAGTGTTCAATCCTCCTCTTTCCTAAAATGGTGCTTATGTGGCACTTCTTAAACCTTTTTTTTTTTATTGATAACACACACCTACTCACTCTGTCCCAAATAGGACTCAAACCCTCAACCATCTCATTGGAAGGTGGAGGAAATACCACTCAAGCTACCACTTGTGGATATCATTGCTTACCAATTTAATAATTAGTATATTAGTTATTTCCTTTCTTTCCTTGTACTTTTTTGGATAAGTAACAGTTACTAAGAATAAAAGGCACCCGAGGGGGGTGAACCCATATACAAAAAGCAACACAATTAAGAACCGAGGGACCCCAAAAAAATCTACAAAAGAACGAACATACAAGGGGGAAGGTCCCTTTTGCCCAAAAAACACAGCAGCCTCAAAAAATTATCTTTTAAAACAAAGAGGGAATTTCCTGCCCCTCAAACACTATAATTTCTTTCTTTTCAAATACTCCACAAAAGTTAGTGGGGAGCCAAGTTCCAAATCCACCAAACATCCTTTTTGACCAGGCAGCCTCTCCAATGACTGAAAAGCACGTGAACATTGACCGGCATAACCCAGGAGTACCCGAACACTGCAAAGACAAGGTTCCAGCAATCCAACGCGAAGGGCAGTGGATGAGAAGATGATTAACTGATTCCACTGCTCTTTTGCACATGGGGCACCTACTAACCAGATGATAGCCACGACACTGCAAATTATCGGAAGTCAAGATGGCTCCCCAAGAAGCAGCCCATCCAAAAAAAAGTTGCCTTTGAATGAGCCTTTGAACACCAAATAGCCTTCCATGGGAAGGAGAGCTCCCTACTCCCCTCCAAGTTGTTGTAAAAAGACATCACCGTGAAGGAGTTAAGGACTCCAACAATCCACACAAGGGCATCATTCCTCCCAATTATAGGCTAGTGGCTGGATAAAACCTCCATTAAGTTTGCCACCTCCTGCACCTCCCAGTCATGGAAGTTCCTTCTGAATTGCGGACTCCACTCCACACCATTCCCCTCCCTAGAACAAAAATACCTTTGCCCCTTTGTCACAGTACAATCTATACAAATTTGGGAACTCGTCTTTTAACACCCTATCGCCACACCACCGATCCTCCCTAGAACCTCACCCTGGAACCCTCTCCCAGCTCCACACGAACCCTGCTTCTAAAATCTTCCATCTCCCTTTGGATATAGCACCATAACCAGCACCCTATCGACCTAATACCTCTCCCAGGAACCACCCTTCATCTTCATAGCCATACTTAGCCACAACCACCTCCTTCCAAAGCATGTTATTCTCCACCCCAAAGCGCTTTCCCAGCAACGCTTTATTGAAAATAGCCATATTTTTCCCCCAAGCCCCCATCCGAAAAAGGAGAAGATACTCTATGCCAACTAATCAAGTGGAACTTCCTCTCATCCCCCACCCCATTCCACAAAAAATCCCTTTGCAACTTCTTCAATTTCAGCTCCACCTTCTTAGGAATGTGGAGCATTGACAGAAAGTAATTAGGCAAAGTAGCAAGAGTACTCTTAATTAATGTGATCTTTCTTCCTTTGGATAAAAATCTCCCTTTCCAGCTCGCAAGCCACTTTTGGAAGCACTCTACAACCGGCTCCTAGATGAAACAGGACCCCAGATGAGCCCCAAGAGGAAGGCCCACGTAAGTAGAAGGCAGAGTACTCGAGTATGTATACACCTTATTTTTATTTTGATAGGATATGGTAAAATTTAAAAAACAAAAACAATTAAGACTCAATACATATAAATTATTGATCAAGAAAAAAAAACTCAATACTATTTGAACGTGTTACGTCTCTTATTTGGGCTGGGAAAGCATTGGTGCCTTTTAATGAAATTATTACTTATAAAAAAAAAAGACTCAATACATATAAATAGAAACTTCTCTCTTCATTAATTATTTCTTTCAAAATCTGAAACTATTGATTCTTTTGCCCCCCCTAACAAATACAAAATCTATGCTTTACGTGCATGGATAACTAAAAAGCTAAAGTGATAATTTCTTACACTGTACCTTTGTTTCCAATTAACTCTTAATATGATCTCTATGTCTGTCTCTATGTCTGTGTGTTTGTGTTTGTGTGTGTGTGGCCCTCGTAGTGGGAGATGAACCTAGGACCTTGGGAATCTAAAACTGATCTCTTTATCAAATAAGATGCATAATTATTCAGTTTAAATTGCTAAAGCTTCATTGAAGGTGGCTTTTTTGCATGGAATGCAGCATGGGGGAAGATTTTTTACAATGGACAATTTGCAAAATAGAGGATAGATTTTGGTTAATCGGTATTGCCTATGCAAATGTCATGACAAGACGGTGAATCATCTGCTCATTCATTGTCCAGTTACTTGGGCATTATGAATTCATTTGATTGGCTTGTTTGAAATTTTTTAGGTGATGCAGCAATCTAATTCAAAGGTATTAACTTTATGGAGGGGGAGACTTTTGGTAGGAGGGTCAGGAAATCTTGGCATATGACCCCACTATGTATTTGGTGAACCATTTGGTGCGAGAAGAACAATAGAATTTTTTAGGGCATTGACTCCCCTATATGGGTTGCAAAAGCTTCGCTATTTAGCACCCTTTACTTTTTGGTTGTTAGGAGGCTCAACCATGTATATAGATAGTTTTGTATCATTTTTCGCACTCTTTTGAGTATTGAGACGTAGAGTGTCTGGTATATATGTTTTGTATATGAGTGCAACCCTTGACGCTACTTAATGAAATTATTACTTTTTTTATTAAAAAAAAAAGTTGTCCTTCAACAAAGTTCATTCAAACAGGATAAATATAGCCACTACTCAGCACACACCCCTCCTCAACCCCAAAAAATTTTAAATAAATATAAATCCATAAACTGTATAGTTTTTTTCTTTTTCTTTTTTATAGGTAATGGCTCTTTGGGAGAAAGTTAAACCTAAGACCTTGGGATATTACACTCAACCTCCAACTCATCTAACTCCTAAGAGTTTACAAATTGTATAATTACAGTCCCATTAGAAACACAATATATGCAATATATGCCTACTGTGAAAAAAAGAGGCTAGAGGAGAAGGCCTTACTTCACTTACAGAGCGGTAACCTGGAGCAGCACCCATTGGAGAAGAATTATCTGTGCCAGTGAATGTCTGAGGAAATATATTGAAGTGGTGAAATATTAGCTCTACCTTCAACATTAGTAAGTCAAAAATAAAATAAAATATTCAGCTTTTAGTATAAGGTGCATCAAGCATACAGGAAGACCAGCAATGTTGGGCACAGAGTTTGATGCAACACGCCGGTACTTGCGTCTTGGAGAATAAAATTTATAGTCTTGAGCAGAGACAGCAACTTCATTCCGACCCGTCAATCGTTTGAACCTATAGGAATCAGCTAACCAGTAAGAACAAAAAAATATAAGATACAATTTCAACTCAATACCCAATATTATCACTTAAATTGGTTCCCTTTTTCGTTTGTTGTGGTGCTTTTCTTTTCCTTTTTTTTTTGGTTGGTTTTTTTTTTGTTTTTGTTTTTTTTTTTTGGGGGGGGGGGGGGGGGGGGGATGATTTTGGAGAGGTTTCTTTATTGAATAGGTTTAAAATCCATGAAAAAAATCAAGCCATCGAATAGAGTGGAATTATATAATAGATCAAAGTTTCATTATGTTTATTAGATTTCGTACAATATGTATTAAGTGTTTCTAAGAGATGGTTGCTCGTAGAGAGCAGAATAAGGGAATAACACCCTGATGTGCCATGGCAGTTAGAACAGCTAGTACAATGGCACAACACAAAATAGGATAAATGAAATGCGAGAACATGATGATTCTTCCAAACACCAAAGTAAAATTCATGTCTCCTAATTCTTTTTTTCCTGCTAAAAATAACAATTTTAAGACAAAATGGAAAAATATTCAAGCAACCCCATTATCCATTTGGCGAGAGAGGAATGGAAGCGGGGTTTTTAGGGAGTTGAATCCCCCTTGTGGAATGTAAAAGGAGTACTGTTGAGTATCCTTTATTAAGGGGCTCAGCCTTGTCGATAGATAGATTATCTTCTCTTTTGAGCACTATGATATTACAGTCCTTTTGTATACGGGTGCACCTCGTGCCTTTGCGTTTATAAATTAAATTATTACTTATCAAAGAAAAAAAAAAAGTCTACTGCAATATTCAGGATGGTCAAATAGACGAGAAGAGACTAAATGGTCTGTAAAACTTACGACAAGATTACGTATTTAACTTCTGGCATTTCTTGTTAGTTACTTTATTATAAAGAAAAAAAAAAAAAGTAAATAACTTCTGCACAGGGTATATTTCTTGGGTCGACCAATGAAAAGTAATGCACATTTTCTACCCAGTTTTTTCATTCCCAAATTTATTGTGTCTTGTTTCACATTTACAAAATTAATTTCAATAATTGCGGTGCTGTGGTCCACAGTCTTCGGACCCCAATCCTCAATAACATAAATATTAACTGTTTGAACCAGATCCCAAACTCAATTCTAGATATAATTCTTCTCTTTTGCTATGGCCCGAAC
Source organism: Nyssa sinensis (assembly GCA_008638375.1). Taxonomy (NCBI): domain Eukaryota; kingdom Viridiplantae; phylum Streptophyta; class Magnoliopsida; order Cornales; family Nyssaceae; genus Nyssa; species Nyssa sinensis. Next base: position 12,096,855 of record CM018042.1, on the reverse strand, counting down.
ACTGACGAGGAAAAAAGAGCCAGTTATGGGCGGAGCAAAAAGAGAAAAAGGGGGGGGGGGGGGGGGTTAGGAGAACGAGGGAGTTCACTATATTGATGAGAAGCTGTTGGTGGATTTACCTTTGGAAGGAGGATTATATTCACTTGGATAGCAGAAGAAACTGTCCAGCTATGTCTAGACTAGATAGATTTCTAGTTTCCACAGATTGGGAGGAAAATTTCCCTAATTCTTCTCAGTCGTGTATGCCCAAACCTATCTCTGACCACTTGCCGTGATGTTGGACTGTAAAAGGGTGAAATGGGCAAACGCCCCTTTAGATTTGAAAATATGTGGTTGGAAGCACCAAGTCCTAAGGTAAAGATGCCTAGTTTGTGGGGGAGCTACAATGTGACTGAAAATCCTAACCATAGTTGTCAAAACGTGTATTAGACGCCGTATCATTTTTAAAAAAAAGTGTATTGTACCATATATCGCAGATACGTGTAATTTTTAAAAAAAATACATTTATAACTATATATATATATATATAATGTTTAAAATGATATAAATAACATTTTAATTTAGTTATCATGCAAATTAGATATATAAATTATCATTATTTATCCAACAATTAAAAATCAAAGTGATATCAAGCATAGTTGTCATTTTTCAAATATATTGTATCATGTTATATATAGTTTTATATGTATACAATGTACAAAATAATAAAAATTATATTTTAACTCACTTATAAAAAACAACTTAAATTTCATGCAATATAAGAATCAAGATTTACAAATACTACAAATTTCAAACTAAAATTAAATAATCCATTCTATATATTTTATTAAGACAATCTAAATTTTTCATTTTTATAATTCATCTCATTTTCATCTTAATATTTAATTTCAATAGAATCGATATCATCATCACCATCAACATATGCCAACAATTTTTTACTTTCTTTTTCTTCTTTAACTTCTTATTTATACTCACTCCTCAACCACATCTTTTCAAAATACTTACTTTCCTTCTTTCTCATTTAAGGAAACATCTCAAGGCGTTACAAAGAGGCAATATAAAACTAAACAAACAAAAATCGTTTGTTATATATATAACAAAACAACAAAAAAGAGGTCAAAACGATGCCGTTTAGCCATATTTTCATGTCTCATGTATCGTGTATTGAAACATATTGTAAGATATATATTGTGTATCGTAAGATATGGTGCAAAAAAATATAAGTATAAGATATGTATCATTTTATGTCCATATCGAAATATATCATAAGATACTAACAACTAATATACTAACCATGTAATGGCAAGGAAATTGAAGCTACTGAAAGGCAATTTGAAGAAATGGAATTAGGAGGAATATGGCAATATTGAGGTGAGAAAAAATAGTATTCTTCAGGAGATCCAACAATTGGACCGCAAAGAGCAAGACAATACTATCACCAAGGAAGAGAAAGTAGCAGCAAGGGGTGCAATTTTTCTTGGGTAGCAGCAAGGGGACAATTTTGACTGTGGATTACTTATGGAAGAGAGGCCTTCATCTTCTTAGTTGTTGTTTTTGCAAGTGTGCGGAGGAAATGGTGAACCATCTCCTCATTCATTGTGCAATGGCTAGGGAAGTATGGAGCTTAATGTTTCGCTTGTTTGGGTTATCTTGGGTGATTGATGCCAGCTACAATTAGGGATGAGGAAGGATTTGAGAATTGCGTTGAAGATGGCTAACTCCTCAGTGTATAATATGGAGTCAAAACAATTTTTGAAGGTGTGGAACTTCCCCCTTGGAGACTTGATTTGTTTTCTTTTGGCGTAAAGAAGCTAGTCCTATGTATTTAGAGTCATATATTGATTTTATGAGAGAATTTAGGTATTAATTTTTGTAACCGTCCCTTCTTTTGTAATTATGGGAGCACCCCCTCAGGTGTCTTTTATATACTTTCACCAATTAAAAAAAAAAGAGAGACTGGAGAAAAGTATCCACCTAGTAATTTTTACCAAAAAGATTGAAGAAAACTATCTAACTTAGTTATATTCTGACACGTGGGCAAATCCCACGTCAGTGCAATTAAAAAACCAACTTAATTATCTTTTGACCCTTTGGCAAATCCCACACCAGTGCAATTAAAAATCAACTTGAGGGGGTTCTGATGATAGAAATTTGGTTTTCTATTACATCAATTAAAAATCCTAGGTATAATTCTTATCCTTGGTGAAATATTTTTACCAACAGACTGAAGAAAACTATCCAACTTAGTTATCTTCTGACCCGTTGGCAAATCTCACACCAGTGCAATTAAAATCCGACTTAATTATCTTTTGACCGGTTGGCAAATCCCACACCAGTGCAATTAAAAATCAATTTGAGGAGTTCAGTTGGTAGAAATTTGGTTTTCTATTTCATCAATTAAAAATCTTAGGTATAATTCTTCACATCAGTGAAATATTTTTTACCAACAGACTGGAGAAAACTATCTTAGTTATCTTTTGAACCATTGGCAAATCCCACACCAGTGCAATTAAAAATCAAAATGAGGAGGTTCAGTATGTAATGGAATAATGCTCTAAAACAAGCTATTGGGAGGTTCAAGGTCCAAGAGGAGGCCTTACGTCCAAACTATTAGCACAAGTGGCCATATAGGATCTTTATTTTTCAACGGATGTGTTGCCAACCCCAAATCAACCAAAAAATGTAGTTCTGTGCAGTTAAGGAGACATGTCATTAAAAGCTAAGAACAAAGTATAGCAACAAACAAAATCCAAGGCTCTGACTTACCACTCGGCATCATCAACGCGCATATTAATTGGTTTCTCAACAATAGACAGACCGTTGACTACCACAAAACGAACCCTCTTCTCCTCTTGTACCACCAATTCTGGAAATCTCGTCCTTGTTTCAAGAGAAGTTGCCAATTCTCTTCTTTTAAATATGCAAGATCCTGTATGACAAATTCTTATTTTTTTTAAATATTAATAAATAAATAAGGAGATGGATACTACTTGGAAAAGGCGTATCTTCTTTTCTCAAAGAATCAGAAAGCCCACATCTGGACTTTAAATGGGCTCGAAAAGTAATTAGAACGATATAATAAAAATTAAGAAAAAAAGACAGGTATCAGAGGAAGGCAGAGATAAGCATTTTTTTTTCTTTTTTCTTTTTTCTATTTTTTGGTTAACCATGTAATTTTTTTATCAAAACAAGTAACTCTTATAAACAAGGTGCCCAATGGGGCAAGCCCATGATTACAAAAGAAAAAAAAAACAGGGGAAGGCAACAAAAAATCATAGCCTTAAATCCCCCAAAAATCTATGAAGGTATACAATGGAAACTCCTCTTTACACCAAAAATACAAAAAATGCAAAAAATTATCCTTAAAAGTCCCAAGAGGATAACTCAACTCTTTCAAACATTCTCTTCTTCCTCTCCTTCCATCTCCAAACACCCCTCAACTCTTTTCTTATACAACTATAGCTCCATCCCACAAAAAAAAAAAAGAAAAAAAAAACTCCCTAATGGAAGCCAGTATCACCCGATGACATCCAAAAAGGAAAGACACCAAATTTCATGCATCACTCGCCATCCTACAATGGATAAGAATGTAATCCATTGTCTCTTCCTCCTTAAAGATGCAACGCCGGCTCCGGAAGATGAAAACCGTTTCTTTGAAGATTATCCGCTGTGAGAATATAAACCAAAGCCATTGCCCAACAAAGAACTCCAACTTCTTTTGAACCTGCTACTTCCAAATCAATTGCCAAGGAAATACATTCTCTTTCCTCCCCACCAAATGCTTGTAGAAAGACTGAACCGTAAAACTAGTTTTCTTATATAACTTCCAAACCATCTCATCTTCCCTCTCCTCAAGCAAGAAACATCTACCTTATAATGTCATAAGCTCCTCCACTTCCCTCACCTCCCAATCATAAAAGTTCCTATAAAAACAAGGGTTCCACACAACATTTCCCCCCACAAAATCAACACACTTGGCCAGCCAAGCTTCCTTGTTAGAAGTAATACTCAATTCAATATGGAGTACTGCACAACTGATGATACGAAGTCAAGGAGTTCAAGCCACAGTCTTGTCTAATTAGCGGCAAATAATCAGGTACGTTCCTTAAACCCTTCTTTTTTCTCTTTTTCCCAATTCAATTCATCCTATCACTTTTGATAGAATAAATTGAATTAGAGAAGTATGTTGCCTCTAATTCCGTTATCTGAATGGATACGTAGTACGCCTCATAGGCCCGTGTCTACTCTTTCCTTCATCTTCTTCTTATTTTATTCGTTCATGTTATCATTATCTCTCTACTTTTCTCGTTTGTCTTATTTACTTCTCCTTTTGGCTTTCTATCACAAGACCAAGGATCCTCCCAAAACTTAACTCTTAAACCTGCCCCACATCAAATCTCACCACAAGACTAAACTCATCCCTCCCCTTTCTATCCCCCTTTGAATGGAATCCACACCCCACACATCCCTCGCATACCATCCTCCCTCCTAGCTACCATACTTTGTGGACACAAAAATCCTCCGTAAAGCATGATTCTCATTCACATATCTTATCCATTTTCTAAAAAGAGCTTTATTAAACAACTTCAAGTCTTTAAACCCCAAACCTTTTTTGGTTAACCATGTATAATAGCAAAACTGGAGAGAGTGTTGATTAGATCCTTTCAAGTGCTTTGAGAAATTCAAGTGCTTTATTAAATCTAATACCTAGACTTCAGTCCATGCTATTACACACGACCAAAAAGGAGATCAATAATATATGTCACATAATCCTCCTGCTATGTAATACTTCTTGAAACACAAAATAAATTCAACAAATTTGAGGAGATAGAACCAATGAATTGCTTTAAGAAATAAAATAGATTCCACCCAATTCCTATGTAAAATAGATTAAAGGCAAGAATAAAATTTGCAGAACTGGAATGTACGATTCCTTCTGGTGGGTTGTCAAGATACCACATCAAGTAAATCAGTTCAGATAATTAACCTGATACTGCCAAGAGAAGAACAACTCAATACCTTTCCTTGGGAATTTCTTAGCAAGCTTTCTATATAAGCCACCAGCTGCTTCCAGGGCCACCCCGATTGTCTTATCACGAATGCCGTTCAAGGAAGACAGCCTTATGTTCACTTCATTAACCAAAGTTTCATATAAATTTGCTACAAACATCAAAGGCAAAACGAACCTCATATCACCTTCATAATAGATCTCTCTTGACTTCCTCTTGGTTAGCTTATCTTGAACAGACTGAGCTGCATAGTCAGCCTCAGAATCTGGTACTTCATTTACATGTGAGTTAATAAAGTGATCCACAACAATATCCAAAAATCTTGCCCTTGCTGCTTCAATCGGCGAAACATCTAGTTCAAAGTTAAATTCAGATTAGTCCATCTAATCGATTATAAAACTTAGATGATCATTAGTAAGATCAAACAGAACGAAAATTGTAAGTCACCTTCAATAGTCAAAATATCATAGGGACCCCTTGAAGACCCATTATTCTCAAGGCTAGAGTGATCTTCCTCCACTCCTACACTGTGAAGCGGTAAAGAATTCCTGTAGGACTCATGAATGCAGTCCTGAAAGAATAAAATTACAGAAAGCAAAATTTGTGAAAAAAAGAGGAATACCTGGCTTCATTTGGCTGCTCGGATGGTATAGGAAAAAAATAATAATAATTTAGATTTCAAATTCTTTATTATTTGAGTTTCAAAAGGTCAAATCCTTCACTTAACTAAGGTCTTTACAACTGTTTGGTGGAGCCAAAGTGAGGTTTTCATCTTCAAGATACCCACATAAAATAATAATAATAATAATAAAACAAAAGATTCCAAATTTCATTTTCTTTCCTTTTCCTCAACTTTCCCAGCAATCAAATAGGCGATTAAGAATCTGTGATTCAACAAGACTTGAAGAGATAAAATGAACCTAAATGCTTCAGGAGTATCAACACTTTCTTCGTACACAATAAGTTCTGCAACAGACAAGGGAGAATACAAATATATCAAGACTATGTATAGTGGGCTATGTTCTTAGTTAAGGAGGCAATATAAGTAGAAATATGTGGACTCCTAGAAGCTCGGATTTTCGGGAGAGCGGAATGATCTACAAAGAGGAACAATGAGGCTGCTCCTGATGGGTCTAAGGACGGGTACTTCGCAGCCCAGGGGTTAAAACATCATGCCCAACAGATGCAACTGGCCAATACATATATAGAGATTCAGGGGTAAGGTAGCCAGTTGGATCGGGATCAAAAACTGAACTTTCCCCAAAAAATTCCTTTTTCTGTTTCAAAAAAAAAAAAAGGTATCTGGACCTAAAAGCCAGCAGAAATGAGCCTGCAAATTACACACACAACCATGTCTCTTGCGGGAGATGCACAAAGCATGGTACATGTCCCAAATGACACATGACTCCTCACTCTACAACGGAACAAGATGCAACCCACTACCCTAAGTATGACCATGAGGATGGGTCACTTCTTTAACCCCCAACTCCAGCAGCCAAGCTATGAAACTCATCTTTATAGATCAACGTTGGGCTTGACAAAAGCAGGCATCATTTTGTTAGGGTGCTTGTACCATGAAAAGCTTGAGGACTTCGTTAGCGTTTGGCCATTGGGTGCTGCCACAAACATGACTAAAGGTAGATTGGCAAAGGGCTCATAATGACATGTTGCAGAAATCAGGTGACTCAGACTCCGCTAGTAAAAAGACGTAGCTAAAGCCATTAATATTCCAAATTGAAGGCCAGTATAACCTTCTTTTCTACGTCAAATTCAACGATCACCAAAAAAAATGTTGTTTATGAGGGAACAACGGGAGAATGGAGATAATAATTGATATGTTAGTCACAGAAGTTCACAGAAGTCATTGCTTGTTATCTAAATTTTATTTATAGGAAAAAAATTATGCCCAGTAAATCCTAGTGCATCAAAGGCTCAAACTCAGAAAATATAGTCATAATTTTAATAAGCATGTAATGAGGTATGTTTAGTAACTCCAATTTAAGCATTTCTATTCACCTAATTCATATATAGAAATAAATGATCCAAATCCCTACCCCACTCTAAGCAACACTCATCAATAACGGAAACCATAGCCTAAGAATCATCCGTGTCAAAAACACCTCGAAAGGCCCATCTGTAATAAAACCCCTCCCCTTGGACCTTTCCCCTCCCTCCAAAGACACCCCAACCCCATCTGTTAAGAGTTCTAAAACCGTCAATTCCTCCTCCCTCTAGTACTGTCAAGCTCCCATAAAAAGAGAAAAGCCATCAAACAAAAATGTTTGGCAACTCAATATGAAACCCCTCCCCCAAATTCATGAGCATCAAATCCCCTTTGATGACTAAATCAGTACACTTCCTGTGATTCTAACACCCCCACCCATCATCTCACCAGACTTGTCTCGCTAATGTATAACCTATTTAAAAAATCAGCACTTTCACCCTCCCCCTTTAAATATCTGGCCTCACACCTGCCATAATCTAGCTTGGCCAAACCAATACCATTTTGTTCATTAGGAGACATCAACAAGGTCTTCCACTCTAGCCTACTCCAAAGTCCAATCTCCTATGTACAACCATCCTTATGACTGATGTCCCCCCATGCCAAATGAGAAATTAGGCTCTACTGATCTACCTCAAAATCAAATCCCTTTCAGCCTTCAAAATGGGCTCTAGGCCCTATAAATTCCTCCCATTATCATGGTAAAACCCACATTTAACTTCATCAATAAGGTCCAATCCTCTAGAGCACACGTTCTCCATCCCAGCATTAATTTGGATTGTCTTCTCAAAGCACAGCTCATTGGAAAACTCATACATCACTATTAGTTTTGCCCTTCCCCCCTTACATACTTGCCCCCACACCTACCATAATCTAGCTTAGCTAATCAATACTCTTGTGTTCATTTAGAGACATCAAGATGGTCTCCTTCTCCACCTTGCTCTACCCCATACCCCTTCCTCAAACTGATGTTACCCCATGCCAAGCGAGGAATTAGGCTCTATTAATCCATTTCGAATCGGCTTCCTTTAAGCTTTCGAAATGGGCTCCAAGTTTGAACCCTTTAAATTGCTCCAATTAGGATGGTTTCAACCACACTTCATTTACTTAGACCAATTATATAAAGTGCACATTCACCCGTTCCAACATTGATTTAGACCATCCTCAAATTCTGCAGTGGCCCCTACCACCTTTCATCAAATATAGACCTGAGCTTTTGCCGGCCCATAATGACACACTCTTTCTCAATTGGACAATAGCTTGGGCTCAACTCATGCCTCAAGTTCCCCTCCATATCCATCCTTAAAGCCTTCCCTTCATTCAAGAAGACAACTTGAAGAGGTCCTGCCCCACCCAAGCCTCATCCAGGCCCCAACTAAGTCGCTCAATTCCCTACACCAATCACTCCTTTGCCAAATCCCTACTTGAGGCTCCCTCATTTTACCTATATATTCGTTTCTCAAAAAGCATTTCTTTCCAGGTGTATTGATATGGTATTTGGGTTGAGCCCTCAAAGATAGGCCCAAAGGTTATCTTGCTTATGTTAATAAGAGAACCTCTGGGTTGAATTTGAATCTAGGCTTGGCCAGCTGCAAAGGTTAATGTATGGCCCAAAGTTTTGTGTTAGGCTCAAGAAACATTATCCCCACTATGGGGCACTTCCTTTTTTGTTTCCAACTAAAAAGGGGTTTATCTCGAGCCTAAGTGATGAATTAAAATTATCATAACCCATCCTATTCCATTCCTTACTTTTCATTTATTGATCAACATATGCCACCTCGTTCAGCTCTTCCCCACCAAAATGCCTTTCATGACATTTGCACTACATCACCTATTCTTGTTGAAGAATCTTCACATGGCGAATTACCTCTCTCGAACAACCTATATTTCATTGATTGTTAGCAATGAGAATCAAATCCTTAACCCCACCCCACCACAATGGAAGTCATGTCAATACTTATCCAATGTGCTACGACAACTTTGGCCACTCAAACTCCAAACACACACACACACACATTTGATTAGTCTCTCAAACTCCCCTTGTGTTTGAGCCCAATTGTTGTCATCCAATAGGAACATAACCACCATTAGAAATAGCTCAACCACCAACTGAATTTGTTAGCAAAAGCAATCATTCTTGATTGACACTGATTCCAAATTGCAAGATCTTTACCAAACCAAAAACACAAGTCCTCTCACAACCAAGATAATCATATGGCACATTTACAAATCCATAACAACAATCTCCGATCACCTTAAACACCTTCAAACTCCACAAGTGAAGCAACACTCTAGCAATATATACCACTCTCTCTTTGTTTTATTAACAATACTAAGCATCCAACCGTAAACAACCTTTTTTTTTCCCAATAAGTGTAATCATATTATAAACAAGAGCCCGACCCATGAACAAAAGAAGGGAGGGGCTTCATTAATTAAGGCCTCAACTCTCCCAAAAAAGACAAAAAAGAATCCAATTTGTTCAGGTATTACTCTTTACACCAAAAAAACCATAAACATAAAAAGAATCCTTAAATGATCATTTTGAAAGCTCCTTGTCTTCAAAAATCCGCCGATTCCGCTCCTTCCAAATACACCACACAATACATAAATGAGCTATCCTCCAAATACTCCTTAACTCCTTACACATCTTGCTTGCACTCCAACTCAAAAGAACCTTCCTCAATGATGCCGGCATGATCCATTTGATTCGAAACAACATCAGCACCAAATTACAATCATCTCAGGCCACATTGCAATGGACAAGAAGATGATCAATGGTCTCCACAATTCAACACATATAGCCCTAAACAACCACGAGTCAAGAACAACAAAGCATCCCCCATATTTCTACTACCCTCCCTCAAAGCCCTTTCCTCTTCTAATGCAAAGGGGCCTGTGAACAAGAGTAAAATGTCAAGTAGTTGGCACAACAATGTTCCAAGCCTTCATCATGCACCAGCCACCAATTATAGCAACTGGACATCGTTATCAAATCATCCCACCAAACATAACTTAAGTTACTCTTTTCTGACTTTAATTCCTCCAGTCGATACTTCCACATATTGCCTCACCCAACGAGTCTACAACTTTGCGTTACTAGACTAGAGAGAAGAATCTTCGACAATATTGCAACCTCCCGAAACAACCTCACGCCCTCAAATCCTCCATTTGCAAATCAAGAATTTTAGGAGGTGTAACTTATGGGCCTTGGGGAATGGTGTTTAGTAAGTAAATTATATAATATACTTTGCAGCCCAATGTTACCTGGAACGTGGATCATTATGGTACGTGGAACAGGAATGGAAATATAAGTCGTCATTTGTTATAAAACGTGATACGCTAGGGGTAGGCTTCTTCAGATCGCTTTGTTGGAATGAAATATATTTATTTGAAACGTAATATGTTTTTTTATTGTATTTGTAATAATATTTATATGTGTATATATATATATATACACCAGAAAAATTTCAACGAATCCAAGCCATTATAAAATAAAATTCCAACAATGTATACATGTATTTTCTTGTATGTTGTACGATTTTTTGGAGACTTTTGATATTTTAGATTGGAACACTAAATCTTGTGTTCCAAATCGCTAATGATCCATATTTTGGATCACGCGATCCCAACTCACAATTCGCTAGGGGAGAAGCAAATTGTGGTAACTATACTCAAGCCGATTCCACATATTGCCTCAATCCAACAAGTCTACAACTTAGCATTACTAGAGAGAAGAATCTTCAACAATATTGCAACCTCCCGAAACAACCTCATGCCTCCCGATCCTCCATTTGCAAATCAAGAATTTTAGGAGGTGTAACTTTTGGGCTTTGGGGAATGATTTTTAGTAAGAAAATTATATAATGTTAGTATTATTTACCTTATATAAAAAAAAAAAAAAAGTCATACCCAGTGCACAAGGATCCTGCACTAAGCAAGGTCTAGGAGATGTGGAAGTTTGACAACATCACCTGCATTTTACGGAGGTTGATTCCCAGGACTCAAACCCACACCACTATGTTGGGTAGTGAGACCTTGCCATCACGCCAAGAAACGAGTAAGAGTGTCGATTCGTGTTGATGTATCATGTTTGTGCCGTGTTGAGACATACATATTGAAAAATGTGTGAACAAAAACACAAAACGATTAACTAATTGTGTCAAGCTTCTCAACCCAAACATTACACATTTATTAAACTATTTACACATGCCGACACGATAACTTGATTATTTAATCTTTAAACTTTAAGTGAAGAAGTTACTAGTCTTTTTGTAAGTGTAGAATAATCTCCAAATTTGGTAGACTTGCAATGTGAGACAAAACAAAGTTGAGACCTTCTTTATTAGTGAATCAGTGAAAAAGCTTCCCAAACTTGAAAGCTTTCAATGTGGATGAATTACCTCATCTTATGGTCTTATTTTTTTTATTAAATGTGTGAAGTCGTCTTAAACAGGTTGACATAATTAAAACCCGAACATGACTAGTTTATTAATCATGTTAAAATTGTCGACTAGTTTATGATAAAAACCTATTTATGTTCAACACCAACCCACTGCATGTCATGTTCGTGTCTTTTTCAGTAAAAATTGACACCCCTAGCGACAACCCAATAGTATCTATCTAAAAGAAAGAGGAAGAAGAAGAATAAAAAATTAAAACTAAAAATCTAAAAATCTAAAAAATTGTATGAAACTAGCTTACAAAATAGCCTTACACATATCATTTATATGGTTAGAAGAGTAGGAACGCTTAAATTAGAATTTAAAAAAAAAAAATAAGAAATACCTTATTTCATATTCATTAATATTATAAACATAAAAATGTTTGCACGAGAGCATTTGATAGATTAAGAATAGCAAGAAAAAAAATTTCAATAAACTTAGGTACCAACTATTGAGACTCAAATATACAAATTTGTCAATCTCTCATCCTTTTACAGAAATTCTTCCGCCTATGTTATCCGTAAACTTGGCAAAAAAAAATACTAAAAAACAAAGAAAAGCAAAGTTTGATTTTGAAGAAAATGAATCAGTTGGGGTGTGCCATTCAACTGTCATAATCTCAATATATGGATATTCCTGAGTCTGATCTCCACAACCAGTTGTGAACGTAGAGAATGTTAATTAGATGAAATCGTATAGATACATAAAACGTCAATAAAACTATCAAACTCTGTCTTCAAAAGACAATGTTTTTCCGTCTAATAACAACGAATTACAGATATTCAAAGATGTCACTAATTTACAACGGAAAATTTAAACGAACGAAGCACACTCACAACAGCAGTTGATTCTTCGTCATTGTCCAAGCTATCTTCAGTGACGGCATCGCGATCAACATCACCCATGCCCTCGAGATCTCCGGGCCGACCATCGACGGTGTTGAGATCATGCAAAGAGCTCCCAATATATGAATTGGCTGATCTCAGATTGTAGTGCTGAACTGGAACCCTAGTCCCCATTTATAGAAACCCAATTCAATGAAGCCCCATAAACCTCCAATCACCGTCTTGAAACCCTAAATCACTATATCATTGCCTGTTCTCACTACTCTTCTTCTTCTTCTTCTCTTCCAGAGAATTTGTGTGTCTGTAAAGCAGAAATACAATTCAGAAGACATCGAAGGTGTAAAGACTCGGAGGAAGCGAGATAAACCCTAAAACCTAAACAGACGAACAGAATAGCTTTAGACAGAGAGAGTGTAACCAAACCTGGGACCGTACCTGAGCTTTCTGTTCCCAAAAGCAGTGTCCAAACCTACCTCCGATCTCCGCACCAGCTCCCAAACCGGTTGGTCAAGTATACGTAAATACTGGTGGAGTTTTGATTTCCTGGGTGCTCCCTCACAATACTTGTTTTGGGCTCTTTTGTAAATCACAAGTCCTGGTCCTAGTCTCCTAGGTTGGAATTTAGGCGGGACATATATGTTATATTTGTTTACTAGTATTAGAGGATATGATAAGATAAGTGATATTATATATTTATTTATAATTAATTTAATTATAATTATACCATACCGTATTTAATAGAATAAGAAATAAAATAAAAATATTTTATCATTATATTATAACAGGAAAAAAGATAAAAAAAAATTATTTCCAACAACTACAATTAATATTACTCATATAAATTTTAATAACATATTATTATCTTTGTTGATGGCACTTCTAAACTATTAAATAAATTTTAAATATATCGACTATTTTTTTTTCTTCTTACGTCTATTAGTAATTTTTTTGTTAATATTTATAGTTGAAAAATGATACACGCATAATATTAATAAAGAAATTCAATATCTATATACATATATCCATCTACATTTCTATAACAATGTAGTTATAACTTGACACTTTTTTCTTTCATGTCTTCTCATCTTATTAGATGTGATATGCTCTTCTTTTAAGTCTTTTTTTCCCCTCTCGTTGTCTTCTTATTCATTCAATTTAGGGATAATTCAATTTTAAAAATCATAAATTTGAAAGAAAAAAAACTATAAATAAAAGTATCTTTTTAAAAACCAGCAAATCAATATAATTTTGAAGAATTCAATTTAGAAACTCTCATATTATGTCTTTACAATATGAGACGAGTAAACTAGGAAGCATGTTTAAAAGAAATTCACGTGGATGATTCCTCTTTAAAATTTAATTTAATATAGGTTTTGTCAATGATATCTGTATTTAAAATACAAATACACTATGTAAATAAACATAGGCCTGCAATGTTAGGTTATGTAAATAAGCCAGAAAAACTCAGGGCACTCCCTCGATGAGAGAGACATCTCGACGCAGCAAGGGGAGGAAAGCTATAAGATGCTCCTCCAACCAAAACTCATCTTAATCCAAGCATCTAGCATATGCTGCAACTGCGTGAGTCACACCATTTGCTTCCCGCCGAACATGGGCACACAAGAAACGGCGAAAACCCCGAAGTTCCAATTTAATTTCATCAACTAATATCCACAAGTTGGAAAGATCCACCGAAGAGGATGTCATAGCCGAAAGAATCACGAATGCCAATTTCCTTAGCAAAAATCAAACCGCGAAGCACCGCTAGGATTTCCGTGTGAAGAGCGGAGCAGCAAGAATTTCCTCGCATTGCGAAACCCTAATAACCTCTCCTTTCCAATCTCGGATGATCCCTCCCAAGCTACCATAACCCGAATCAGGGGACCAGCTACCATCAACATTAATTTTGAATAGACGCTCTTCTGGAGCAGTCCACTTGGCCGCTCCAACTGTAACAACTCCAGGAACACTGAAGCTTACTCGAAGTTGTGCCTCATGGAATTCCTGTAAATAATTCTTTGCCATCCTCCCTATAGAACCAGGATCCCTGACCTTATCTCCATGAAGCAGCATGTTTCTACAATTCCAAATCCACCAAACAATCATACCCTACCATTCAACCAACTCATTACTCATGAAGGTTGAAACCCATTCAAACAACTACAAAAAATTTTGGGCTGAACATCCAAAGCAACTGGAAATTGCGCCAGCTCCCAAACTAAACAAGCCCACCCACAATCCATAAACAGATGAATTGGGTTTTCCGCTTTACCCCCGCACAAACCACATCCTACATCTACTGGAATGTAACGTTCAGCGAGCCTGGTCTTTATAGGAAGGATATTAGAAGTAGCTCTCCACAGAAAGTTCTTGACCTTGTTAGGAATATTAAGTGACCAAAGCAATTCCAAATTTTGCAAGACTTTAACTTAGCAGAACATTCTGCCTCCATCCGCTTCCTTGAACCGCTAGCAAATTGGATAGCTAGCCAGTAAGCACTCACATCCCATCTCAAAGGATTTAGATTAATTAGATCACATACTTTCAGATCCTCCAAACCAGCTGCGCAATGAGATACCACCTTGAAAAAAGAGGGCTTAGGAATCCATCTTTGACCCCACACCTTAACATCCTGACCACAACCAATCCTCCACCTAGAGCCTGCCTCAATAACCCGTATTGACGTCCATATACTTCTCCGCGTAAAGGAAGGACAATGGCCAATTCTTGCTTCTAAAAAAGAGCAATTTGGGAAGTATTTTGCTTTATAAATTTTGAAGAAGAGTCTCTCAGGGTTTTGAATAAGCCGCCAACCCTGCTTGGCCAGTAAAGCTAAGTTAAAAGCTTCCATGTCTCTGAACCCCATACCTCCCTCTAACTTCGACTTGCATATTTCACTCTATTTAATCCAATGCATTTTGTGCTATGAACCCTTTTAAGCCCACCAGAACTTTCGGATCCTGCCATTTATAGCCTCACCGATAGCGACAGGTAGTTTAAAACAACTCATCATATAAGTAGGCAGTGACTGGGCTATAGCTTTAATCAGAATCTCCCTCCCAGCCTTTGAAAGGAGTTTTTCCTCCCACCCTTGCAATTTCTTCCAAACTCTTTCTCGAATAATGTTGAGCGACTGCATCTTCGATCTTCCAATAGTAGTAGGGAGTCCCAAATATTTGTTGTGAATACTGCATATTGCCACTCCTAGAACCTCCCGAATCTGATCTCTCAACATCAACGGAACATTGGGGCTAAATGATAAAGTAGATTTGTCTAAATTAATCCGTTGGCCTGAAGCTTCACCATACACAGCAATAATTCTATCAATTTCAACAACATGGTTCCTTGACACATCAGAGAAAAGGAGACTGTCATCGGCAAAGAATAGATGAGAGATTCTTGGAGCATTTCTGGCCACCGCCACACCATTAATCTTTTGTTCTAATTCTGCTTTGCTCAACAATGAAGAAAAAGCCTCTGCACATAAGATAAAAAAGATAAGGCGAGAGGGGGTCCCCTTGCCGGAGACCCCTGGAAGGCTTAATATGACCTCTAGGGTCCCCATTGATAAGGACCGAGAATAACACAGTAGACACATTGGTTAATCAAAGAAATCCACTTAGGATGAAAGCCCATTTGGCTCATGATCTGTTCCAAAAAACTCCATTCCACCCTATCATATGCTTTACTCATATCCAGTTTAAGAGTCATATGTCCTACATTTCCTGTTTTCTTCTGTTTAAAATAGTGAATTACCTCAAAAGCAACAAGGATATTCTCGGTAATTAGCCGACCTGGGACAAAAGCACTCTTAGACTGGGCAATAAAAGAGGACAAAATAGATTGAAGCTTATTGGTCAGGACCTTAGCAATAATCTTATACACCACATTACACAGGCTAATCGGTCTAAACTCACTCATTTTTTTTGGGTTTTTCACTTTAGGAATAAGAATAATAGTATGATTAATGGAAGATAAGTCACCAACACCCTCATTCAAGAAATCTAACACCATAGAGGAAGAATTCACCTCATGTAGGAAGAATAACACGTTATATTTGTACGAGGCAATAGAGGAAGAACTCAATTTCAAAAATTAATATGTAATTTCAATTATATGTCCTAGTTGCTGTCGGGGGGGGGGGGGGGGGGGGGGGTGGAATTCCTCCACAAACAATTATCCTCCTACAAAAAAGGAATAAAGATTATCGGAAGAAACTAAGGACATCGGTGTGGTGTTGGTCGAGGAATCTCTGACGATCAAGTTAGCACTGAGTTAAGTTGAAAGATAAAGATATGCACGAAGTGTTGTACCAAATGTCGCGTACCTTCCCTTTGGAGGTTCTGGAGTTTAAATAGTGATGAAGGTTGAGGATGTCTCCCTTGATCTCAACTGATTCCCCGATCATGGAAGAATGTTACGTGTATGGCCGGTTGGTGCATGATTGTGCGTTCCATTGTCAAATTTACTGAATATCATAATCTCACTTAATTAGTCTTGGTGGGTTGAGATGGGTAAACAATGTTTTTAACTTGGATGAGCTGGCTAGTTGACCCAACGTAGTCCAGATTCCATTCCAGCTTGAATGGCTCTTCCCGGGCCTATTATTAGGCAGGGGTACTTCAGTCTATTTTCCCTAGCCCCATGACAGGTGTCTCTTTATGTATCGAGGGGTGATTTTATGCCTGTACATATGCCCCCTTCCCTTGTTATCCATATTTATGGTGAGAAGGGAAGTAGTCTTGATGACGTTGGTTTGTATAGGTAATAATTGCATAAGAATCCGTCTGCTCATAAATAGGAAAATGGGAAAGGCTTTGCTCAAATTTTCAAGTCTGAAGGACATCTTTTGGCTTGGTGAGGCCCACATGTCAGTGTAGGGGCTCTTATGATGTGGCTTCATTAAATAAGACGTGCTTGCTAGCCGTCATCTTTTTGGGCACGTCTTTTCGTGCCTTGTTCGATGTGCTGCTTTTTCTTCTTTATAAGTCGTGAAGGATTTATTTTTTTATTTTTGGTTTCTATTTCTTTCTTTTTCTGCTAAAGATTTTTCAACATAGATTATCATGTCTAATGAATCTCTTGCAAGGAATGAAGAAGGAGGCAATACGGGTAGTGATGTTCGTCCTATCGACGTTACCGCTTCCGGGACTAGTGTATCTTCTCGTGACCCCTCTCACTTTGATCCATCTTTGCCTCAAATTAAAGATGATGGGGATTTGGTGGCTTTTATTGCCAAGTACCAAGATGCGTTCCTAGAGGATATGATCATCAACCTTAGTGGCAAAGAGTCGTCTGGTGTCCCATGCAGCCGTGAACAGCCGCGAAAGTTTTATCAAATTTCATCCTCTAGTACTTCCTTTAGGATTTAAGTTCCCCATTGCTAGTTTTTATCGACAATTCTTTGAGTTTTTTCGTATTACTTCAAGTCAATTGACTCCTAACGGCTATCGAATTCTGATGGGTTTCCAAGCCCTTATTACTACATTTTTAAAATTTGTAGCTAGGGTTTAGTGAGTTTCGGGCTTCCCATATAGTGAAGCGAATGGGGAATGGTTGTTACTACATTTCTCCCTGTAACGTTGTCTTGATTCATCACTTGCCCCAGGGTGGAAAAGGTTAGGATAAGTGCATCTTGGAAATTGGTGGTGCATGGTGTTCTCCTTTCGGTGAAACTACTTATGTTGTTCCGACTATCTAGGGTGGAGTCTATGACAAGGCTAATATGAGGCATTTGCCTCATGAGTATAGTGAAGCTGAATTATCTCATGCTTTCGCTATTCAAAATCGGGATTAGAGTAGTCTTTTGGACCTTTCTAGGCAAGTGGTGGAAGGGCTCACCATTGATATTCTAGAGTCAGGTCTCTTTGGGATTCCTATTGGGATTCCTTTTGAAAGCCGTGAGTACAACCCGAGGTACAATCCAAACAGGGAAGGTTCTCTGCAAGTGCCTTTGAAGAGGAGGGAATTTGGTACGGATGGCCGAATGAGAGAATTCATGGTAATGGTTCATCTTAAAGAGGCTCCTCTTAGTTCGACCATCTCCATGGTTAATCGTTTCTCAGGCTCTGTTCCTCCTTTAACCGGGGTTACCAAGAAATGTGTAACACAAGGTTTTAATGGCCCGAATGGAAAAAAAATTCAGATGGAGGGGATTCATCGTTCTTCGGAGGCTTTTCATCTTCCTATCAAGGTGGTGATCTGTGAGCCTGAATCTATCCTTTTTGCACTTCTTCCCATTTTTTCTTTTTGTTTGTTCATCGTTCTTCCCGTGGTCCCACTGTGGTGATCGGTACTTCTGGCTCTTCTTCTAAAGAACTTCCCTCTCTTTTGTCTGACCAGAGGGATGAAGTGGCTGTTGTCAAGCTGCTTTGAACCCTTATTGATACTGCC
This sequence comes from Nyssa sinensis, assembly GCA_008638375.1. Lineage (NCBI taxonomy): Eukaryota > Viridiplantae > Streptophyta > Magnoliopsida > Cornales > Nyssaceae > Nyssa > Nyssa sinensis. Next base: position 12,078,161 of record CM018042.1, on the reverse strand, counting down.
AAATTGGCTGAGATCAGATCTTCTTCTCTACAACATCAAGTTTTCTATGACTTTACGAGGGCCATGGTAGGCCTGTCTGTAAAGATCCGTAAATTTTTTTTTTATTAAAAAGAATAAATAATTTTTTTAGAACAAATTAAAATTTAATTAACTAATTAAATTAATTGAGGTATAAAATCTGCCCAACAAAATTTAAGTGAGTACATGTATATGGGTAGGAAATAAAATAATGTACAAGGCAATTGGGTTGAAAAAAAAAAAGAAAAAAAATTATTATTATTTGTTTTGTACATAGAAAAAATTGAGAAAAATCCTTGAAAGGATTAAATAATGAGTGAGAATGAAAAGAACCAAGAGTGTTGGTTTAGAATGTGTTTTATGTGCTTATGAGATGATGTGAGTACTCAAAATGTTGCGGTGTGGATTGAGTTGTGAATATGTATATCCGAGGTTCGACAGTTGAGTCAAGAGTCCTACGCGGTGGTACAGGTTATGGTTGCCTACAGGTTAGTAGCCTGTGAAACCATGTTTCGCTATATCAGAGGCGAGGTGATTACTTGATGAGTGATGAATTAGGACTTTGGTATTTTTTTTTGGGGTTTTTAATAAAACCTAGAGATTTAGAAAATTGATCGTTATTTGAATGAACTCAAGTGGAACTTAAGTAAATCTCATAAATAGTAAAAAGACAAATATAGATTCTATATATACTTAATTGATTATAAATTGTCATAGCATGCCACCTACTGAACACAGGCATACACTTTTATGCAACGTTCACGTTTCGTTTGTTTTAGTTATCCTACTGGGGTACTGACCCCTACTAAATGCAAGTACCAGGACGGATCCTGCGTCTTGAGGAGTACATGTTGATAGGCTTGATGTGCCTCTTCCTTTTGGGCATACTTGATGTATACGAAGACATACTATGATGTTAATGGAGTATTCTCTACTTTTTTTGTTAATCATGTAGTATGGAATTCGTATATTTCTTGGGATATGTAAATGAGATTGACATGTGTTTTGGGACATGACATAGTAACTTGGAAATGAATTCCATGTATAGAAATGTATGTATTATAATGTATGCTATGTAGGATGAGAAAAAGATGAAATGACGTATGTACTGAATTATATAATTGTTGTACATGGACTATCAGGTTGGCATGAAAGGCAAAACTAGCCAATAATTAGGGCGAACCCTTTCAATTTTTTTTAAAAAACCTTGGCTTTTAGAAACTCTCATATTTGTGATTCTTAATCGATTCCCACACTTAAGCTGATATATATTTTACTATTAAAATCTGGTGAGATATGTTAATTAATTTAATCATTTTAATTTAACCCAATGTAAATATCACACCTTAGGGTTATGGGGCCAGAGGCGTGACACTATTTGAGTGGCTTTTTCGTTTTGAGGGTTATGCGCGTGTAGTGAACGGTTTACAAGAGGATCTGGCTCACTCCCGATAGGAAGTTGATTCTTTACGCGTTTAGATCTCAAGTTTAGTTTATGCTCATGAATTTATGAAGGATGACTTGTTTAAGGCTCGCGTAAACCTCTAAGAAAGAATGGAGGAGCTTGTTCATACTCGTGCTTTGCTCCATCGTTCTTGTGAAGAGACCTTTTTTGAGAGGGATAATGTCACCGAGCTGGCCTGGGAGAGAGATGCTTTGAAGGTTTCTCTGAGAGAGAAGGTGTTGGAACATATGGCCTCATGTAATGCTTTGGTGAGCAAAGTCTAGGGAGAGTATTAGGATCAAGTCGTTAGGTTTTAAGAGAAGGCTTATCGGATGGGCTATGAAGATGCCCAAGTCGGACGACCTCTTACTTTCCCTCCGGTTGAGATAGAAGTGGCTGTGATAGGAGGGGAGGCTGAAGAGCAAGCCCCCTTGGTAGAAAAGCCTCAATCATCATCTGATCTTGTTGTTGATGCTAATGGTGTTGCTGAGCAAGAAACAGTGACTATTAGAATTGGTACCGAACTGGATTTCCACTTACCTAAAGGGGCCGATGATTAGGTTACTGCTTTCTTTTATTCGTCCTTTTTTTTAAAAAATTAGGGAAAATTTGTATACACGCGTTTTTTGAATTATGAAGTTTTTGGATTAATCGCTAATGCTTCTTGGAAATGTTTAATGTTTATAAGTAGACTTATAGTCTTAAATTTTGTCTATGAGGCTTTTCTTAAGGTTTTTGGTGTCTAGGCTCCTTGCCTTCCAAAACCTCACCTTTTTTGGACTTTAGGACTACCTTATATTTACTACAAGGGTAGTAAATACGTCCGTACCCATACTTTTTACGGGGTACTATGGTTAGAGCAAACTCTAGCAATTTTCCAAGACAGGCCCTGCCAAATTTTTGAAATTCCTTTCTAGGGCGGACCTTGTATGTGCTTGAGGGTAGACTTTAGTCATGCCATTTTTTGTGAGTAAAGTACTCGTTGTTGCCCGAGCGGACTCATAGCGGGGCTAAAAAATGATCTTTTAAGCAATGCATTCTAGGCTGGAGCTTGTGTATCTTTCCTCTAGGCCGAGGCTCAGGGGGATTATTCTGGGTCGAAGCCCGTTTTAATTGCTTTCCCATGCTGGGACTTTGATTTTTTTCTTTTGTTAGAGTCCGGAGAGCACTGCATGCTGTGCGCGACACTATTGTTTCCTCTGCTCAGGGGCTTTTAACAAGGTAGTTCATCGCCAATTTTTTTTTTAGGAACTTATTCCAAGAAAAATTTATTTGGTTTAGTGATTGTTGCAACACTTAAATGCTTACTGATTTAGTCTTGTTGGCAATAACGGTTGGTATGTATACCCCTACATTTTCCAAGATGGTAATAGCATTCGTGGGGAATGTACCTTTTGCCGAACCGTCGCATATTTATTGCTCTAACGTTGATTGATGCGTTTTTGGAATTCTAAACTATATGACTTTTGCACTTCTAGCTGTTGATCATTTCCATGAGTGGACGACTTAGATTAACTCCCTTTTAGTATAAATATGAGATGGCCATCTTCTCATTCACAATCAAAGTGTTTTATGTTCTTCTTTCATTTTCATGAGTGGTGACTTCTAGCATCTCTGTCTAGTAATTGAGTTTGTTGTCGAGTTTTCCTCATGTCAACGTCTAATTGTGGTGCATGACATAGGAAACTTGTCAATAGACTTTAAGAACTAACATGAGGAAAACTCGACATGTGGCAACCAGGGTGGAGATACATGAAGGATTGGTCGTTGGTTTCCTATTCACATGAGTCATCCCATGGTCATTGTCTTTTCCCCTGAAGGTTGTCCTTTTTCTTGAGGCGAAGCTTAAGTCTGAGAAGCGCTCTCAACAGGTTTTGTCACGACTCAAAACCCACCCTATGCGGATCTCATGTCACGGGGCCAACCCAATGACCGTCCCTACTTTTTTTTGTTTTTTGTATTCATAACAACAATATATAATGTAAACTTAAACAGTAAAATAGCAGAAGTCTTAATACAAAATAGTGTTTAAAAACTGAAAATGTAAATCGACATAAAACTTAAACATAATGTCACTCTTAGGTGGTGAGTACATGGGAGAGACTACATCATTCTATCATGCTCCTCAATTGTCTCATTAAGCTCTTGAACTCCTATTGTGGTTCTATAGCATTCTTACCTGAAAAAATAAGTAAGTAGGGTGAGCTAACAAAGCTTAGTAAGTAAAAGCCCATCACTAACACGGGGTTAGGGTTAACATAGAAAAATATGAACTCATAGGGTGAATATGATAGCCAATCATGAAATTAGTTGCAGTGAACGGTAAAATATCACAATGGCCAATGAACAGTAAGTCACAATAAGAAAATATGAGTAATGATATAGCATGAATATGGAAAAGCTCAATAATAACAGTCAACATAAGAATACTGCCACAATAAACTGGTCACAATCAAGTCTAGTAAATGAGGGAACTATCAACATAGAGTTATTCATAGGGAAATGACAACATCTTATGAATCCAATAAACGTAAACATATCAGTCAATCATAAGTGATGCATTTACTTTGTTCAGGGTTTAGCAGACCCTCGGTCTTTTGGGGCCCAGCATACCCCCTTTAACCTCAATGCATATAAAATGCCCTTATAACTCAATGCGTAAAAACTCCATCATTGCCATATGTCTATTCACGGACTCGACCCGTAGGTCCTGTCAACTTAGATAGTATCGGATGGATATTGTGACTGAGCACAAATCTAGCATTTATAATAAATCATGATTCTTTTGTGATTCCATAAGAAATGCATAGAAATGGAATATCATGCAATAGACATATAACAGTAGGCCTTTCAAGGCACAGTACAACATAACAATCATGATGAAGTAGTCAATAAACATCCACAAGATAGGACAATATCAATTGTGGAATAATAACAGTTGGTACGTACATGAGTACAAAATTGGCAATAATAGAATAAACATGGCTTGGAAGACCACATGTAAGAGATAGGGGTTTACTTACCTTTAATCTGTATTATTTACTTTAGTACTTTGTAATTTTCTCCTTTTTCCTTTGACTTGCCTATACATCAATAAACATGTCTCAGTTCTAATGTCATTTATCAAATTGTACACCTCGTTACTCTAAGTATCTCTTTTACTAATTTAGACTCTACCATTGAGTCCGAAATGTCGAAGAAAATCAGTTTAGGGTTTCATGGTTTCCAATTTGGACTTCTTTACCGAAAAGGGTAAAACGATCATTTTATATGTCTTTATTTTTGGAAACCTATTTTCAAAAATCAGACCTCACCATTGAGTCCAAAAGGTCTGAAATAATAAAAATTAATTATTTATTTAGTTCAATCGGAGTCCATTTGACTCACATTTGACTCAAGGGCATTTTGGTTATTTTGGCATTTCTACGGGTATTTTATTTTTGGGACTCTGTCTTGTGAAATGGACCTCACTATTGGGTCCAGAATGTCCAAAATAGTAAATTTACGCTATTCTCATGAATCAATCGGACATCGGGAACTAATTAATTAATAAATTTAAGTAATAAATTATATAATATATATATATATATAGATATAGATATCCTTTGCATATTTGACCACATGTGCCCTTGTGGCACGGTGGTGGGCTGCCTTGCCATAAGTGCTTCATGTCCGTAAGCACTGGGGTTTGAAACCCCTTGGCTGCACTATTCAACCCTTTTTTTAAAAAAAATAAAACAAGAAAACAACCCATCAGCCCCAAAAGTGTCGGGTCCTCACTGCACCTAGGCAGGTTCCGACCTGACCTGAGGCCCGATCCAGACTCATGACCCAACAGTTGACCCGTCCAAATAGTGGCCCATCATGCACGACTTTCCAGCGGTCTCCGGTCACCGGTCACCCTCTCCGGCATCGGTGATCGAAAAATCGAACCAGGATTTTTTTTTCTTCATTTTTCTTGCGGTATTTTGCTCCTTTTCATTTCTAATTTATTCTAACACATTTTCAACGCATTATAACACGATTTTAGGTATTTAAAACCGAACAAAACAACCCAAAAACTCCCCATTCATTTTTTCGATCATGCACGATATCTACCCCATTTCTCAATCGTTTCCTTCGCGGTTTCTTCCTAAATTCCTATTTGTTTCCCTAGAACAACATTCTACTATCATATACAAGCTTTGAGAAATTCTAAATAAAAGCCAAAAATTTACATAGAGGAAAAAAACTGTGAGTTACCTTCTGCGCCCCTCTCTTTTGCTTCTTCTTTCCTCCTTCCTCTACCTCTTCTCCTTCTCTCCTCTTGTTTCTCTTCTGCACGCCAAAATCCTTCTCAGCTTCCTTCTGTTTTTTTTTTTTTTTTCTGTGTGTTTTTTTCTAACCCAACGCATGGTTTATAACCTAAACCAGCGCCCCCTCATCTTCCTCCCTTTCCGTTTCAGTTTTTTTTTTCTCTCTTCCGTTTCTTTTCTTCTCTTTGTAACCCCTCCTTCCTTTATATGTATTTACTATATATAACCTACCTCCCATATAAATATATATATATATATCTACTTACAGCTACATATATATATATCCATATTCCATGATTTATATATATTTTTATTTTTATTTCGATATTTGTTCGTGGCTTGCTCGGGCATCGCCCGGGCATCATCTATACATTCAAACTATTGAGATTTCAAAACCGTCCATTTTATCTAATGTCATAACATAAAGCCCTATCAGCTCGGGTTTACATGGTTTGCTCGGTTACAATTTGAGTCAGGATATTACAGGCTTGATGTCCATTTCTTCAATTTTCATTGGAGAATAGATGTTGCTTGAGAGTTAAAGGCTGAAGCTACCGTCGGTGGAATTCTGAAGCGATGATATATCTGTGTATATATATATATATATGTATATATATATATATATATATTTTTTGAAAGTTGGAAGAGTGATTGTACACCTATTTTCAATGAAGTAATAAAATCAAATTTATTTCGAGTTCCCATAGTAATTTGTAAGGAAACTAGAATGATGTGTTTGGTCGGAACCATTGCATGACTTAAACAAAATATTTCTTCAAATGTGCTGCATTCCATGGCTTCGGTAGCTCCTACCCAACCACGGTTTGCAATTGGTAAGAATCTCTACCCCCAACTCTTGTTATCTTGTATGGACCTTCCCAATTTGGGCTTAGCTTCCCAGCCCCCAATGGTTATGTGTTGGGGAAGACTTTTTGTAAAACTAAGTCTCCAACTTGAAAATCTCTTATCTTTACTTTTCTGTTGAAGTAACTACTTAGTTTTTGCTGGTAATAGGCTAGCTGAACTTATGACTGTTCTCTTCTCTCTTCTTGTAAGTCCAAATTGAGACAAAGCATTTCGTTAATTAATTATAGGACAGATGTTTCTGATCGGAGAGTCTTTATAACTACCCTAGGGGGTATCATGGCTTCATTGTCGTACGTGAGGGAAAATGGTGTTTCTCCAATTGGTTGCCGTTTTGGAGTTCTATAGGTACAGAGTACTTCGGGAAGTATTTCTACCCATTTCCCTTTAGCTTTCTCAAGTTTCCTCTTCAGATTTTCCAAGACGGTTTTATTGGAGGCTTCCGCTTGTTCATTTCCTTAAGTGTAGTATGGAGTGGGGAGGTGGTTCTCTATTTTGAGTTCAGCACAGAAGTTGCTTACCAAGCTCCCTGTGAATTGCAGTCCCTTGTCTAAGACCAGAGTTTTTGGGATCCCAAATCTGCAAATGATGTATGTCTATACGAAGTCTTTGATTTCGGTTTCTCCAATTTTTGCGAGTGGTTTTGCTTCAATCCATTTCGTAAAGTAATCCATCGTAACTAGAAGGAATTTTCTTTGCCCGAAGGCTGTCAGTAATGGCCTTATGATGTTTAGCCCCCACTACATGAATGGCCATAAATTACTCAAAGGAAAAAGTTTTTATAGTGGTTGTTTATGGATAGGTGCGAACTGTTAACATTTGTCACATTTCTTTACCAATTCTTTAACGTCTTCATGAATTTTAGGCTAGTAATACCCCTCATTTATTACCTTTTAGGCCAAGGATCTACCCCTTGAATGATTTTCGCATATCCCTTTGTGGATTTTCCTGATAACTTGTTCGGCTTGTTCTAGTGTTAAGCATTTTAGGTGTGGCCCGAAGTAAGACTTTTTGTAGAGGTTGCCATTAATTAGGGCATACCAAATGGCTTTACTTCACAACTTTCGAGCATCCAACTTGTTTGGGGGTAGGGATCCTTCTTTTAAGTAAAAGATGATTGGAGTCTACCAGCTCAAGAGCTGGTTGAACTGGGTTATCCTTTTCTCTTCTTCATCTAAGCTAGACTTTGGTATGAACCCCACTAGTATTATTCATCAGAAACGAAAACTAACTGCAGACCCAAGATTGGCAAGTGAGTTAGTGTGGGAGTTTTCTTCTCTAAGGAGCTGTTGGATTGTGTGCTTATAGATGAACTTCAGTTGTTCCTATATCATCTTCTTGTAGGCGGCCATCTTGACATCTCTTGTTTCATATTCTCCGTTTATCTGGTTGGCTATGAGTTGTGAATCACGAAAAACTTGTAACTTTTTTATCCCTAATTCATTGACCAGCTTCAGATCGGATAGAAAGGCTTCGTATTCTGCCTCGTTGTTTGAGGCTTTGAAACCGAGCGAGATGACTTGTTCTATCATCATTCCTTCAGGGTTGAATAAAACCAGACCAGTGCCTAAACCTGTCTTTTAAGACAAATTGTCTATAAAAAGTTTCCAGTGTTGGATAGGATCTGTATCTCCACTATGTAGGTTGGTTCCCTACGATGTGAATTCGGCTATAGAATCTGCAAAGACCTGTCCTTTAATAGCTGTTTGGGGGCACTATTAATTGTCAAATTGACCTAATTCCACCATCCATTTTGATACCTGTCCAGAGGCTTCCAGGCTATGTAGGATAGCTCTAAATGGGTATTCCATGATGACATTAATGGTGAATGCTTGAAAGTAAGGATGCAACTTTCTTGAAGCTACCACTAATGCTAGAAAGAGTTTTCTAGCTTTGGGTATCGTGTCTAGGTATCTTGCAATGCTTTTCCCATCTTTCCGAACAAGTGCTGCATTTACAACAAAAACAGAAAGTGCTAGTTATAAGTAGATTTATTCCCCTACGTTCGGTTTTAACAACAATAGAGGGTAGTCAAGTGCTGCTTTAGCTCCTGAAATGCTTTTTCGCATTCTTCTGTCCATTCAAATTTTTTGTTTTTCTTCAATATTTGGAAGAAAACTTGACATTTGTCCGACGCTCGGGACAAAAATCTATTGAGGGTTGTTGCTCGTCCAGTTAGTCTCTAAACATCCTTTGTTGTTTTGGGAGATTCCATTTCCAAAATAGCCCTTATTTTGTCCAGATTGGCCTTTATTCCTCGCTTGGTAACCAGGTACCCGTGGAATTTTTTTGACGCTACCCCAAAGGTACATTTTTCTGGATTCAGCTTCATTTTGTATTTGCGGAGCTGATTAAATGCTTCAGATAAGTGGTTTATGTGATCTGCTCTAACCATACTTTCTACCAGCATATCGTCCACGTAAACTTCTATGGTTTTTCCAATCTGATATTGGAAGACCATGTTTATTAGTCTTTGATATATGGCTCTAACATTTTTTAGTCCGAAAGACATGACACGATAGCAGAATGTTTCGTATTCTGTTACGAAATATGTTTTCTCTTGATTGGGGACATGCATGTGGATTTGGTGGTATCGTGAATCAGCATCCATGAAACTGATGAGTTCATGTCCCGAAGTGGAGTCCACCATTTGGTCAATTTTAGGGAGTAGGTAGTTGTCCTTTGGACAAGCTTTATTGAGGTTTGTGAAGTCGACACAGACCCTGCACTTCTCGATTTTCTTTGGTACTGCGACAACATTGGAAAACCAGTCTAAAAAATCCACGTATTTGATAAATCCTGCTTCGAGTAGTTTCCTTAGTTCTTCTTTTATAGCTTGGTTTTGCTAGTGAGCAAAAGATCTCTTTTTCGAGTGGATGGGTTTCTGCTTCGGGTCTATAAATAATTTGTGGCAGATGACCCAGGGGTCAATTCTGGGCATGTCCTAAGCTGACTAGGCAAATACATCCTGGTTTTGCTGACAGAATTGGGTAAGCCGGTTTCTTTCCATTTTGCTAAGTCCGGTCCCAATTCGAGCTACCCATTCTGGTTTAGATGGATTAAACTAGATTAATTCCACCTCTTCTTCTGCCGGTCTCATACGCGCTTTCTCCTGCGGGGTTTAACTTTAGAGAGTCATTTTTTTCTAACCCTTGGTTCTATGGCCACTATTCTGTCTTCATCACATCTTTTTGTCTCTTTAATGAGAGTCGTCACAGGATTCATTTTCCTACAGTCTTTTTGCCTAATGATGATGCAGCTTCTAGCGGACGCCTGATCATTATTAATGGTGTGTTCTTTTGTGGGCTACTCCTTCCTTGATAGAGCAAGAAATTTGAGGGTTTGATATAAAGTTGAGGGCATTGCGCCCATTTGGTGGATCCAAGGCTGCCCTAAGATGACATTATTCGGAGATGGTGCGTTGACCACCAAAAAGTCTTGTCACAAGGTTGATTGGACCAGCTACTACAGGTAGCGTAATGCTACTTGTCGAGTATACATCAAAAACTTAAGCGCACTATAAGCTAGACCTCTTAGCATAAACATATACGATCCTTTGTGTAGCTTATAATAAAAAGCATAGAATTAGATACACTAATTTGACGATTGTTTAACTTTAGAGACTATATCAAATAAAACCTTTATCCAACGAAGCAATACTAACGTTGTGCTTGGTTCTTGGATTTAGTGAAGAAACAGAAAAATAATGGAAAAGAAAGCATCTTTTCTTCTTGTTTGATTATCATGGAAAACAAGAAACAAGAAGAAAAAAAAGGGAGAAATTTTCCTTTTCTATTACCCAATTCCAGATTATTTTTTGCAATGTTCAATTTTCAATTTTATTGTATCATGAGATAAATACGAGGAAAATGAATTTCCTTTTCCTTCCTTTTTGAAAGTGAGCTTGAAATTATATTAACGGCCTTGTAATGCTAAACCACACCTAAAAAGGACGGGTTTTGGTCGATATGCCAAAAAATGATTCAATTCAGCTTTTATATCTCATGATGATCAGTTGAGTTTTTACACAAGGGGGAAAGTAAGAACAGAAAATACAAAGATGAAACAAGTAATAAACATGATTTATATGATAGGGGTAAAGGTAATTTGATTTGATACAAAGGTGCCTCAAAATATGATTTGATTTCAAGCGCACCATCCACAACACGAAAATGAGGAAGGTATGCGGCCAGTTCTGCGAATATACTCGGCTTGCTGCTCTGTTTTTGCAGCTTCACAGTGTCTTTTGGCCTCTGCCGCTGCCCGCTTCTCTTCAGCCTTGTGCCTTGCAGCTGCTAGTTTGTTCATCAACCTCTCATCTGCTCGCCCCCTCATCTTTTCCACCTCTACCTGAAAGCCATGTGTGTATTAGATTGTAAAAAAAAATTGAATTTGAACTTTTGAGTTTATAGATTGTTAGTTTACTCCAGGTTTAGAAGTTTAGCCAAGTATGTCACTGGTTTGTTTATATCAAGGAGGAATGCGATTTCAGGGTTTAAATTTTACAAATATGACAAGTCTAAAAGCATTGAAATATCCAGGTAATCTGGCACGGATTTAAGTATTCCTCAATAACGAGGTTAAAGGGGGCTAAACTGGCTATGCATTCATAATTTAGCTACAGAAACTTCTCTGACATGGAGACCAGACAGAGCAGCAAATACTAGTAAAATGGAACTAAAACCCCTACTTAAACACCCTAATTCTTCAACTGTAAGGACAAAGTACATGATTCATGACAAACGAAAGAAACATAAACCACAATGGAAGTGCAGAAACAATTTCTTTCTTTCCTAATCCACCATGAAATATCATTTGAGTTCATGTCTGGCAGCAGCAACAGCATAGTAGAACAAGTAGATTGTATCAAAGCCCATCTCAATGGCATCATTTAGTATCCATGCTTATGTCAATGTAAGGTTGCTCCATTGCAACTGGTTAGGTCATGGGTTCGAGTTGCGAAAACTGCCTCTCTGCTCGCAGAAATAAGGCTACATATATTTACCATTTCCAACCCCACAATGGTAGGAGCCTCGTGCAATGGGACAGCTCATGTCAATATTACATCATGTTGCATTGGACCTCAATGGTGATTCAAAATATCCACGCCAGCTTATGCAGTTCAGCATAATGCAGTACATATATGGTTTGTGCACTCTAGATTTGCACAAGTTCAACTCAACATAGCATGTCCTGAACATTTGGGTCAACAAACCAAATCCTCCATCTTATCAAACACTTTGAAGTTACAATTGATACTTCCATTCCAAACTGAACAAACATTTCACAAATGCAATCGGCTCTATTTTACTATTCTACTCCATCTAGAGCCATATAATTTTGTCAAATCATGAATGCAATTTCTTACTACCCCAGTCTATGTTTCTGTTTTCATCTCATCTACACTTTCAACACGAATCTAAAAGGGCAACCAAGAGGAGAGGGTTGAGTATCCCCACTTGAAGTTTTTTCAACCCCTTTTTGAGAGTGTGAGATGATAATGAAAACAAATGCTTTGCCAAACTAGCTTACATCCACTCTTAGGTGTTGATCCTTAATCCAACTACCTAAAATACCCAAAAGCTATTGTTTAGGTGCAGCTTTGCTTCTTCATAAAACTTCACTTTAACACACCAATTGATCCGGAGCTGGACTCTCCAATCAAACACAATGAATGAGAGTTAATACAAAGGAACCCTATTTGTGAAAATGAAGACCACTCAAGAAAGGACAGAAAGTGTAATGAATATAACAAATAAATGCACTGTGTCCCTCTTTTCTCTCACTAGAGTCTTCAAGAACTAAAAGTGAGTAAATATCTCTTTACAACAAGAATAAAAACTTGGAGCGCTTGAGAATACTTTTTTCTCAGCAAAATGATCCTAGTTCCTCCAAAAAGTCTGTTGGATATGTTTATATACTAAAGTTGAAACAGGGGACAAAAGGAACTTACAACACTCTGTCTAACCGATAGTTAATTGGCTTAATGGCTAGTTTGACTAGGTAATGGTCAACCGGTTCGACGACCGGTTGTATGTGCCTTCTAGATTTGATAGATGAGAGGCATGGAACTCCTTGAAATACATACATCGGATAGATGTGAGGTATGGAACTACTTGAAATACATAAAGCCGTTCGACCGGTTCTTCATCCAATACATCGTCTGGTTGTAGAAGTCTTCCGGAGTTGCTTAGTTAACAATGTTTCGACATGCTTGCAGTCGGCCAATTGACCATCCAGTGCATCGACCGTTGATGTAAGGCCATTGGAATTGAATCTTCAAAACATCAAAGTGATGGCCACAGGATCAACTCCAATGGCTCCTACCACTATACATGCACTCCAACAATGGTAGCTAAAATGAGTATCTATTTTTATATTTTAATGTATTTTGAATTTAAAAAATGTTAAACAATTTGAACCAGCCAATCATGGAGAGAGATTTTGGTAGTTATCATTCCCACCAAAATTTGCCCCCCCTCCCTCTCTCTTCCCACAAGAGCCATATATGAAACCCCACATCTCCTGAAACCATTTTGGCTACCCTGTTTTGAAGAGCAAAAATTGAGACCTAGGGAGCCATTTTGGCAGTTATTCCATTTGGCTCCTAGGACAGCTCCCCTGTTGGAGTTGCTCTAAAAGCATGAAGCAGTCGATCGACGCATCCCTGCTGCATTGTCCAGAGCTGTAATGCCATTGGGCTTGAAGCGTTTAAGTGTTGTCTAGGTGGTCATCCATTCTATCACTATTGCGCCTAGTGGTGATCGACCAAAGAATCATCTGCTAGTATGTCCGATCCTTCTTTGTCTATGCGCAGTCGGTCGATAGATCATATGCTTCATTGACCGAAAATGTTTTAAAAACTAGACCGGAACGACCAGAAAACCCATGACCCTGTCTGGAATCTGGTTGGGCCAACCCCCCACAAACCATTTATGAAAGAAAATCATTCATTTTAATTAAATCGTCTGACCTGGTAGCTAAACCGACGGTTCAATTGAACCATTTATGGTTCAAGAGAATTGCGCAGTTCAAATACACGTATAAAAAGACCTTTTATGCAAGGGTTTTCAATGTCATCACACTGTCTTGATCTCTCTTTCTCTCTGTGCCTACGCCTCTGCTGCAATGGTTGACTAAGTTTTGTGACCTGCAACAATAGTTTCTGACAGCGACTGCGAAGGCAATCTTCTCCGGTGAGGCTCCTCTGGTGACATCAGGTTAATTTTTCCTCTTTTTTTTATTTTTCAGGTTTTCTCATTGAAACCCTTCCTCTTTTCCTGATGTCTCTGTGTTTAGGGCTTTACATAGTTTTTACTTGATCTATTGTATAAATACATATGTTTATGTGTATATGTATGTATATGACGTACACTTTAGATTTTGTTTCGAATCTAATTAGATTTGTGAGGTATTGAATGGTATAGATCTATTTTAGATCTGGTGCAAATCTATATTAGGTTTCATGTTGAACTCTGGGATTGCAAATCTAATATCCAAGTTTAATAGAAATTGTTTCTACTCGAGTTCAAATAGATGAACTCATGTGGAATTCCTAACATTGTGATATATTCATGTTTTTTATTTTTCTTAGATATGCTTTATATCTTTTACACAATTGGTGGATCCAAGGGTAAGGGGGAATCATACCCCCCCCCCCCCCCCCCCAAAAAAAAAAAAATAGAGTTAATTAGTATGAAGTCCTTAAAAAAGATACTAAATTAATATAAGTATTTTTTACCTTTTAGCTGATGGACAATTAGTTATGTTATTTTTTGTGTTGAGGTCCATTTTGATGAGCTGTCATTTTTATCTTTTTCAAAATGACACAAATAGCCTGATTTATCCCTTTACCCAACTCATGCAACAACTCCGTTCACAGCTTTTACCCAAATCACCATCACCAACGACGGCCACTGTCGCACGCCGATTCTTCTCTCACACACTCAAGCCCCCGAACTCGAAATCAATGGCTCAGACACCTTTCCATCTTCGACTCACCGCGGTTCAACCCATCCGGATCGGGCATTTCCGTCAATGCTGACAGCAGCTCCACCGGCGTCAATCTTTCCAATCTCGTGAATCAAACCTATCTTCTATGTTCTTGAAGAGAAGATCAACAATCTCTGCTCGTGTTTTGTCAAACTCACTGAACCTGAGTTTCTCTTCTCCTAGATCTCATTGAGAAGAACCCATCTATCTTCTTCACAAACTGCATCTAACAATAGGACTTGGTTTCTCAAATTATTTTATATATTCATATGAACCCAATTTCTGGATCCACCACTGTTTTACATGTTATTCTCCTTAATTTGTATTTGGATAATTCTTTATGATATTTGGTATTGTAATGGTTGATAGTTTGAACATTTGTGTTATTTTTTATTCTTTTAGGTTTAGGAAGGTGAAAGAAATTTTACAAAATTAATAATATATTATGACGTCACGGTTTGATTCCTATTGACCCCACGCTTGAAAACTTGAACCTATGACCCAACTCCTTTTCTGGTTTGCTAAACAGTCTCCGTTTTAAAACATTGTCGACCTATTCTACTCCGCCTGCCTTGACTTTCTCAATGTATAGCAGTCGGCTGCTACTCTGTCCGCTACATTAGCCGATTTGGAGAACTTTCTGTTTTCTCAGTATAATGCCTGAACTTTTCTCCAACTTAGATAAGTCTTCTCCAATCATTCAATTTAAGCTCAATTTGGATCAAAACTCAACATTATCAAAACATGGTCCTAACAGAATCACGATACTCCTCACTAACACAATTCAATCAATTTTAATTTATTCTCTCATCTAACACCAACTGGTGCACGCATCCAACTGCTCACTAATATTTTCATTCTCTCTTTCAATCATTGACTTTTTAATATCAACAGTTCAGCCAAGCTCATTCAATGAACATGTTTCTTGAATACCCAATATTGACAGCATAAACACGCGATTTGGTAGCAGTCCTATAATATATTCCCCAAAATTCATCAGTAAATACCAATTGTGCAACACTCCATAATACACCTCCACTTCAGTTACCCACTTTAGTTCTATAGGCAACACTCAAAAACATGCTTCTGCACCTCATCCAGCCTTCGTTTTGGTAACTCTTTGTAATCAATCTAAATAACTTCCTCATTAGTGATTCTAGGATTATAGCTAATACTCCACATGTTCAGTCGTGGACCGATATATGTTAGAACTGACTGATATTAAAGCAAACCAGCAGATTCTAAGCAAAAATATTTACCCGTATTTTTGTTTCATCAATTGCATATCGTTCAACCTCTTCATGCAACTGTTGATAAAACTCATACATATAGAAGGCATAAGAAGTATGATTTCTTCCTTTGACACAATAAAAATAAGGCACAATAAGTATGGTTTCTTCCTTTGACACAAGAAAAATAAGGCATAAAAATATATGCCCTTATTTTTGCTTTCTTCATGAGTTTTCCCACTCTTATGTTTCACACAATAAATCTTTGTTCCTAACAGAAAAACAAGGAAAAGAGGGGCAGAAACTCTACCTAACAGGCAAGTAAAAGATAGTGATTCATGCTAATGCCTAATGTAAGCTTATTGGGACAATGGGATTAGAAATTCACTTCTCTCTTGTTTCATTATTGACATGGTAATTGTCACGGAATCCCACATCGGATATGCACTAGGTGTTATGGGACTTATAAAGAGGGGCGGTAACTCTACCTAATAGGCTAGTCTTTTAGGTTGGAGACCCGATCCATGACAAGTGGTATTAGAGTAACCCAACCTCTTATCCAGTGCATGCCAAGCACCCACACCAAAGGGTGTCTATGCTAGTTGTGAGTCCATCCGCCTATAGGGTGGACAGGTAGGCAGAGTGGTCTAATTGTGACAAGGGTGTTGCGTGTTCGGGTGGGGAGAATGTCACGGAATCCCGCATCGGATAGGCACTAGGATGTCTTAGGGCTTACAAAGTGGATGTCATAACTTTGTCCCAATTAAATTTGGAAGTTCAATATGAATCTAAATTTTAATGAACTTTCATGAATTTTGAACATGTTTTAAAACCATGAATCAGATACAAATCTCATCATATGAGAATTTGTTGTTGCTGATGTGTTTCCAGGCAAAAAATCCTTCGTGTCATGTTAGGACCCTATTGATAGGCGAAAGGCTGCAAAAAAAATGTAACACGTGTAACTTTCCGTGGTGGTTTCTACATCTTTCCATCACTAATGTTCACCTTATACCCTAAGCCATCTCTTATGTTTCATTACAAGTTTTTATCTGTAAATGTCCTAGAGGTGAATAGGACAATTGAACTTTCAAACAAAAATTACTTATTAATTCAATGTTGGTCTGATTCATAGTTCAATTGATTTCATTCTATTCAACAAATAGGATTTTATTAATTTTACTTGTCAGTCTCCAATTGGCCTAAGTCTTGACTCTATTATTCTCAAAAAATTCTTGTGATGCATTGTTCTTTAGATTTTAATTATATAATTCGACCCTATCACAAGTTCAATACTTACTGTCTCCCTTAATGTTTCCCTTTTACTTTCACCATCTTGCGATTGTAATTATATAATTCAAACCTATGGTCGACTAAGGTGTGCCTATTAGTGCACATTGGTCAACCATCCAAAACAATGGACAACCAACTGTTGGTTTCTATCTTACATTGGTCAACCACTCACATCCATGTCTAACATTGGTTGACCATCATATACTTTAGTCATCTAACCTAGGTCCACTACCATGGTTGTGTAAGGACCCGAAAAATTATCAAAAGGCAATTCGATAAATTGCCAGCATAGGCTAAGGACAAACTGGAGATAAATCAGAGATGTGTCAGATAAATTGTAAAATGAGTTGATAAGTCATCAATATGGCACAGTGAGGCTAAAAAGGAATTTTGATAATTTATTCGGAACTGATGTAAGCCAGGGGCTACACAGTCATTTACAGGACGCAGATAAATATGAAAACCCAAACAATGAAATTTTGGAAAACGGACTGCATACTTGGAATCAGAGCACCAAAATTAGCTAGGGTGTTAAGTTTGGTACAATTCCGAAATAGTTTCAATTTGGGCTAGTGTGCACGCATAGTTGGTCAACTAGCCATGTGGCACCTCGAGAAGCTTATCCAATAAGCTATTAAAAGCTTCTAGAAGAGGGACATGCGTTAAGAATTGGGTGGTGGAAGGAGGAGTGATAGTGTGTGTGCAAGTGCATGGTAAGGAGACAAAGGGGTGAGATGTGTAATGTGTTGATCGGACTTGAGAGAGACAAGGAAGAGAGGAAAAAGGCATTCAACCCTTTTTCAAAAATTCTGCTCACTCTCTCTTTCTCTCTAGCCGAGTGTGTGCGTACCAGTGTGTGTTTGTGTGCAATGTGTGTGCATTGAGACAGTGTGTGAAACTGTGTGTGTAACACAATGGAGGACCGAACAAAAGAAGGGAAGAAGAAGAGGAAAGAAAAGAAGGGAAGGAAAGGAAGAAGCTTGAACCCAAGCGGGAACCGAGTCTGAGCAGCCATTGATGGCCTCTCCGAACTTTCTCTCTACAAACCCGAGCTCTTTCTCTAGCGTGGAAGTAAGGTAGGGACTTTTGGAACCTTCTTTATAATTCTGGACGTACTTAGATAGTTGTGTGCTTGACAATGTGTGTGTTTTAGAGTGTATCTATGCGCATGCAACAGTGTATATATATATATATATATATGCGTGTGTGTGTGTATGGAGAAATTTAGGTCTTGGAAATTGAATGAAAATTTGAAATTTGGGTGACGGAATGATGTGTATAATCCCTCTTGAACCAGGAAAGAAATTGGGACAAAAAGGAGGGAGAATCGAGGCCGAACAGTGGAGTTATAGTGAGCCGCCGAAAAAATCGGGGCTCACCAGAACTCCGCTGTTTTGGATCGTTAAGTCTAGTGATCTTGCCTAAAACTTCATGGAATGACGTTAAATGGAATGTATGATAAAAATCAGAGAAAAACTGTGAGAAAAACCGCAAGAAAATAGACTGGAAATTTTAGGTTTCTGGAAAAACTCCGACAGGTTCGCCGGTTCCAGTCACTATTCTGGCGTTGACCGGTCAACAGTCAACGGGTTAACCGGGTCGGGTCTCAAGTCGTGGACCGGGTTAGGCCTTGGGTTCGGGCCTAGCCTAAGGTTTTGTTTAGGTGCAGAGAAATTGTAACCTTGATTTGAATTGAAATCAGAATATGGTTAATCCTATTCCGAAATTGTGAACAAGATTCTAATTCGGCCTATTTGGTTGCAAGCTTAAGAAATTGAAATTTTAGAAATTAAAAAAGGGCAAGTTTATGACAAACTTTCAATTAATCCCATTACGAGACTTGAACAAGTATAAGCATGATAATGAAACAATTCGAACAAAAAAAATGGCCTATTTTTAATATACTTGACTACGATGATTAGTCAATATACCTTCCTATCGGGATTCAAATGACCCTATTGTCATGGACTTCGGGTTAGGGTCGTGACATACTTTTGCAATCTTGAGATTGTAATTATATAATTCAAACCTATGGTCAACCAAGGTGTACCTATTAGTGCACATTGGTCAAACCATCCGAAACAATAGACAACCAACTTTAGGTCTCTATATTAAATTGGTCAACCATCCACATCCATGGTCGACCATCCACCTTTCCCAAGTTTACCTTGGTCAACCATGCCCTTCAATGGTCAACCGTGACTGACCTATGTCCACTACCTTGGTAGACCATCCACCTTTCCCAAGTTTACCTTGGTCGACCATGCCTTCAACGGTCAACAAACCTGTTGCATTTTTAACATTGGTCGACCAACCTGTGTCCACTACCTATCATTGGTCAACCACTAACCCTTGTGATAGACTAACCTATGGTCGCTAAGGAACATTGTTGGTTGACAAATGTGTTGGGTTTCTTAGGCCATTCTTATTGATTTTTATCTTAGTTTAATCCTAACCCAAACTAGCCTAGACCTTACCTAAGTGTCCAAGGCACCTATACGAGTCCTAACATATACATTGTCACCCAAATTTGTTATGTTAGATCTTCATGTCAATTGCAACAACTTAGACAATTGCCATATAACACTTTTTTCTTGGGATAGTTGAAGTTCACTATAAAGCACCAAGGAAATGCAACCCGGGTACAAACAAAGTATATATGGCAAATAGTACAAGAACTTTTCTTCTTTTTTTTAAGCCAAACTATTCCTTCATATCTCCCAAGAACTTTATAATTCACAAGCATCTCTATCTTCAATAGTCACATGCTTAGCACGTGACAACTTAAGTAACTTAATCACATCACACTCTAGGATCACTTAGATGAAAACACAGACTAGAAAGGAACCAATGGCTAGGATCTTACCATCTCTAGGGCATCCATATATATATATATATATATATATATTTGTTCTCTTGCATCTTTTCAGGTAGTGAGGTATTTGGAAAGCACATGGTGGCAACCCCCTTTCTTCTATCCTTTCCTAACTTTCCTATAACTTCCTTCTCTCCTTCTTCTTCTTCTTCTTCATCATCATCATCATCATAATTATTATTATTATTATTATTATTATTATCTACTTCTTCCAGCTCTTAGTCTTGCTTTTCTTCACCTCCTACACCTTTCTATCTCTTGTTACTGTTATTGCACTCTCCTATAGCTCAAGAAATTGATCCAGCAAATTTTTACTTTTTACTTGGTATGATGAAGACTAGCTCACAGGTCCTTTCGGGCACGAGGCTATTAAACCAAACTCCATATATGTGACCTCACCCCAAGAATTACATATTGGATAAGAAGAGACGTGCCTTTAGCGTATCTCAAACTGGGGACATGGTCCTTTATACTTAAGGTTACCAGCTGAGCTAACCCCAGGGAGTTTTGGTCTGCCAATTTGATGAGATCTTTCCTTATTATAAACCATTCCTAACCATTTTCTTATCTTTCTCCTCTGGATCATTTATGTAAACTTTCATCCATGTAATGAACTTTTTGATTTCTAGTTTTTGTGGTTTGTTTAACTTTCTAACAAAGTTTGCTCTCTAAGTAATATCTACACAATATACTTCAGTTGCAATTTAATTACTTTTGGGTTACATAGTGTGAAATCACCAACTCATCTAAAAGTTTAAACTGTTAGAGAGGATGTAATTTTGTTATTATATTCTCTAACATGCTTCCTCATGTGTAGCCACTTTGAGCCTACACGTGTTATTTCATATTTTTAGAATAATGGTGAAATTTGAACTCATAACCTTTTTGCACGCTCCAATACCATGTGAAATCATCAACTCATTTAAAAGCTAAGCTATCAGAGAGGATGTAACTTTATTATTATATTCTCTAACACATAGTGTTTGGTGACATTAGCAGGCTTGATTGAACGGTACTTAAGTTTCTACTCACCTAAAGTTCTCCATCCATTTTATAGAAGTCTTGGGTAAACCTAGGGCATGCATCAACCATCCCATATGATATGCGACCCTCCTGCACACTAATCTTCTCCTGCATTTACCATATTCCCTATCCAGAACATGAATGTCCTCCCAATACCCACACAGCCACTTCCCTAATAATGCTTTGTCAAAAATACTGAAGAAAAGTATCATGCACCAAAGCTTATAACATATGATGCCACAAGTATACAGAACTACTTGGTGATAATTAACATCAGAAACCATGGCAGAAAAAAAAGGAGAGCTGCTTAATTAGTGATGGCAAGTTATGTGATGGAATTGAACATGCAAAAGCAGGGCTACCACCAGGTAGAATCGCTGCTCCTCCCATTGGGGATGGTACAGGTTCAAGTCAAGGTAGAGGGACATAAGATTGGGCAGTGTATGGAAAGGAGGGAGTACTACTCCCACTCTATACCTTACATCGCTGCCTATAGATAAAATTAAAATTAAAATTAAAATAAGAAGCATGGGCATGGAAACCAAATGCTTAATAGCAAAAACACAACTTACCTCAATTTTTCTCATCTCAGCTTCCGTCTTTGCTTTTTGATGATTCTCCCATGCTTGTATCTTGATTTCCTCCCGTTGGAACCTGAGAAAAATTGTACCCGTCAGTTCCTGTGTTTTGCTGAATAGTGGAAGTAGCAGCCACAGATAGCCCAATTCTAGCTATTGCATGGATGTTGGATGCTCTGTCTCTCTCAACAACCCTTGCCAAAGAAGTTACATATTTTGACCACCTCCACATTATGATGGAACAATTTAGAAACTTAAATGTGTAAATTTACGCTTGTATTTCACTTAGTCCCTTGTTTATATCTTAAACATAATTTTGTTTGTAAATGATCATGCAGTATGATAACTTCTGACCAATAAAATTATGCACCCAATTACACACACATACACGAGATCAGCATACCTACTATTTGGAATTTGTCAAATTTGACACTCCTCAAATGTATCAGGTTTAGACACAAGTAACATAGTGTGAAATTGTGTGCACGAGCATATCATTGAAGTTTTGACATATGTTGACCTATCAAAAAGAAAATTAACATAAGTTGACAGAGCTACAGGAGAAGAAAGCCAAAAAGAACACAGGTTCAGGCGGCAAGAAAAGATACAATGAATATGATCCAATAGGAATGTGGCCCTAAATAAGACTGAATGGCAAAAAAAATGATTGCTGAGCCCCAAGTAGTCGTGCATCTAAGACGTTGTTAAGTCAAGTTGAATCAATATAGAAACCCTTGAAGAAATTATGGTTTAGTGTGAAATAACCTGGCCATATACTTGGCTTTCTCTGCCTCCTCCCAAGCTGCTGCACGTGTCTCGATGACACTTCTAGCCGGTTGTTCCACTCCTACAGTTTTCAGCGAAGTAGATGCATCCTTGTCCTCTTCTTCTTTGCTAGCCCAGGCAGCAATATTCATCTTACCCAGCTGAGTTCCAAGAACCATTATTTCTCTCCGAGTTTGCATCTGTAATTCCTTTTCAGACAAATCTTTTTTGTTAGGATCTAAATGGTCATTTGGAAAATCAATGGGAGATGAAGCTGGTGCAACTCTTCCTGGAGTTGATGGCCTAGAAGAAGTTGGGCTGCGCATTGGTGTTGTTGCCCTCACTGGAGTTCCAGTCCTGGAAGGCTCTTGGCTAGCATTAGGAGTCATTTCTGTACCCATATCTCTCATGGATACTGACCTAGCTGTTGAAGGTGGTGGAATAAATGTTGTTGCACTGTGGACAGATATAGATGAGTCATGATGGCTCAAATTAACTGCAAAAAGTGCACCAATGTATGCAACATTTAAGTTCCAAATAGTTCAACAAGTAGTTTTGCACAAAATTTAATGTAATTAGAGATACAGTGAGCCATACTGCTCGAATCTCATGATGATGCTACACTTTATATTTCCTTTAATGCAAACTATTAAAAAATACACAACATCCACAATCATTATTGCCATAGGTAATTTTGGTGTTTTCATTCCATGAAAATATCATCCACCAATTTTTTTCTTTTAATTTTCCATCAAAGTCTGGCCAAAACAATAATATTTACACAAGGATTTGCTCCTATCTGATTGCACCAGAACAGTGAACTTTCACAGCTCAACCGGACTGGTGATACAATAGCAAGACACCTCAACCATGGGACTGAGAAGCATACAACAGAAATTTTGTGAACATGGTTCAGGGGGAGTATAGAACTTTGCCAGACATTTGTGCTGAATGCACCTTGGTTGTAATAGTAGTGCATCTCAGAATTCAGATAAAAAACTGATCAAAAGTGGAACCAGCACACTTGAAAATCAAAACACTACATTTACCACCAAACTGCATCAGTTATCATAGTTTTTCGTTTCTCAAACAGCCCAAAGAACTGTAATAAAATATAAGTACAATGCCATTCTCATCACATCCAAATGCCAAGTGTCCTGTAGTACAGCAGTGCCACATCCAAGGCTATGTCATCATTGCCCAAGAAATTTGCTTTACAGAATTACACCCTAGACCCAAACGAAAATAATGAACTTCTAGTTGGTTTCCTTGAGCATGACAAACATTTATTCAACTCTTTTAAAATAAAAATTACCGAAATAAAACCAGAGTTACTAAATGTTATACACACAAGCAATGCCTGAACTATGTTGCAAAGAATAGAGTATTCAATGAAAATAACACAAATAAAGTCTTACTTGCTGATTCTCTGACACAGTTTTCAATCATGAGTAACGGTTTTCCATACGAAGCAATTGGGTATGGATCATCCTCCCAACTAACAAACTTCTGGCCCCCATTTTCCTTCTTAGCTTCACTTGAATCAATCCGCTTAGTATCTGGCTCTTCAAAAGCTACCAATCTTTGGTCAGGAACTTCAACAACAACCTTCGTTGATGGTTGCCTGCTTCCATAACCAAAATTACTAGCTGTTCGCAACCCAACCCCTTGTCCACCCTGCCCTTGAGACTGCCCAGTCTTTGGTCGGTTAGATGTCGGGCTCGCTATCCACTTTTGGGCATCATCCCATTTCGATGGCGCCGGTTTTGAGAAAGTTGCAAGTGGCACTCTTTTTAGGGCCCGCTCCACCTTCTGAAACTCGAAGATGGATGATGCTACACTCACACTATCATGCCCACTATCGTAATCTAAAGAACTGTCATCTTGAGACCTCATTCTTGAATTGACCGAAGAGTGATCCTTCAATCTACGATCACTAACCATCTCCATAGCCAACGAGTCAGCTGCTGTAGAAGGTGAGCATTCAGGAAGTACAGTTACAACATCAACATCTTTGCAATTCTCGGGACAGCTACCACCTGACCATATCCAAATATTCAGTCTTAAGATTTGACACAGTCATTTCTACCCAGACCATAAATTCAACAAAACTAAAATGAAGAAATAGAAATAAAATCTTAAGGCTCTGTCAGTTTCAACATAAAAAATGCAATAGTTTTCCCAATACGAAAAAAAAAAAAAAAAAGAATTTCAACCATAAAGTGATTTTGTTTTCCCTCAAAGGCTATTAAAATTTCCCCAATCCTTAAGGTACTATTTTCTGTCGAAACAAACACTACGCAAACCTCTGCTTTATTTTTCTTCCCCCAAAAGTAGCCCAACCATCTGTTTGGTAGGCAAGAAAAATGAGAAAAAGAAAATAAAATAAAATCTCTTACCTCATGTTGATTATGTTCAGAAACGTGTATGTGCAATAAATACATATATGTATAGTATCTCATCTAAGTCAAAACAACTTCCTCAAGTCCCCATATAAGGAAAAATCTAATAGCCCAAAATTTTTAGTTTCATTCCTTGCTTTCCTACACTTTCCTAGCAACCAAACGGCACACAAGAAACTTCTTTTCGAGGATAAACATTTCCAAATCCCATTTTCCGCGAAAAGTAAAATAAACAAAACGGAACTTGTCAATAAATGTGTATGTATATCTAATAAGTCCAAATATATGTATGTACTGTGTGCATAAATACCAGAATCATGGATCTCAGAAACTTGAGATCTCAAAGAGAAAGTAGACTCAAGCTCTTCCTCTTCTTTCCTCTTCTTCTCTACTCCCAATAGCATAGTCCTCAATTTCCCAGGAGACAATCCTCCACTCCCCTATAACAACAAAGAAAAATCATTATCAAATCAGGTCCACTTTTAGGTTTTACTGAAACTGTGAGACTCAAAACTGAGAGAGAAAGCGATAGCTCTGGAGTGATTTTGTTGCAGATTTGACAGATCAAAGGTTGATTTGTTGATAATTGAAGCAACAAAACAAAACAAGTTGCGATGAAAATGAAACGTCTTTGTACAAAAACGCATTGGGAGAAGAGAAAGTGAAAGGAAAACAAAGTAGAGACAGCAAAGAGAAGAGAATGCAAGGGAGGCTTGAGCACACCACCTGTTGAGGTCTCCTCTCGATCCTTTCGTAATCCATTTTTTGGGGGGGCCTCTTTCGTTCACCTCAAGCTATCCCACACAGAGCAACATTGCCTTCCAACATGCCGTAGCGCTCTCTCTCTCTCTCTCTCTCTCTCTCTCTCTACACATCTATTCCCTCTCCTCTCTCTTGTGTCCTTAACGGACAAAAAACAAACCTGTAGTAGCACAGAAGTGCTACCCTACCAAACTGTTCACTGAACCATTGGTTAGACTCCTCTGTATTTCATATTTTATTTATATTTGAAATCTACAATGTTCATCCAATAATAGAATGCCATGTGCTCTCTAAAAATTTAGAAACCGACCTTTTTCTTCTCGTTGAGTATCTTGTCCTGCAACGTGGCGTTGTATCGTTCGAAGTTGTGGGGTCTACGTTTAGTCAAAGAAGGATTTAGTTAAAAGCTGACTGAATGTTCAATTACTTTATCGAATTGATAACTGAGAAAAGTGGTAAGTGACGGATAACCTTGACTAAAAGAATGACAGTCAAATGAAAATCTTGCTTTCTGTAGATTATCAAAGAGTCGGCCGTTTCGAGTGTGTGTTTTTTGTAGAAGCCGGTTGGGTCGTGACTCACAATAGACTTCGGTGACATTATTTGAGTAGATGCGACCCCATGGACGAGGCCCCATGGGACTTTGGAGGTGGAGGGGCAATTGTGTCTCCTCCTCAATTTTTTGTTTTGTAAAATTTTTTATATTTTTTTTAAAATATACTTTTTAAATTTAAAATTTTGTGTCTCCTAGGTTTAATCTTTTTTTCACTTTATCTTATCTTAATATTAATTTGACTGTTAAATGAGATTTTTATCAATATTTTTATATATCATAAAAAATTTTAAGTGTTTTTTACTTTGGTTGAACTTTTTATGTAATTTATAGAGATAATTGGTTTAAAGTTTCTAGTTAAGTGTATTAATTATTAAAAAATACAAGAGATTTTAAAATTCAGTACAAAAGACATTTACGGTTGCTTATTTTACGCAAGGTCCTTTTTTTATTATGTGGCAGCTAGGTTTATTTTTTTTTGATAATTTATTCTAATTGATTGTTTTACGATATTTTTTGCCATTTGTTTTACGTTTTTGGTCGGTAGGATCTGATTCGTTTTTGGAATATGACACGTCGAAAATATCTCATTCCAATCAATATATGACACGTGTTTAGGTTTGTTCTGTAAAGTTCGTAAGATAATCAGGTATACCGATCTGATGTCGGTAAGGAAGGCTCAGGAATTGTAATCACCTGGTATACCGATCTCGCCGCTACCACCTCGGTCTACCGACCTCGTGATGATGGGACAAGTATGGACAAGAAAGGATGACGCAAGTAATTATGGCAAAACTGCTACCTTCTGAAATACAGCATACTCTAGTCCTGCAGCGAGGCGAATTAGGTTCCTACACCTGCAAAACAGCATGGCTGGTGGCAACTATGACGAGTGTAATCATGATGAAGCAGCCCCACCGCTTGGCACTGAATTCGATATTCACACCAGCTTATAAATAAGACTTGAAAGGTACATAAAAAAGGATCTCTCTCTCTCTCTATCTCTATTATTAATTACAAGATTATTATATTGAAATATATGTCTCTATCTCCTCTACTTTAACTATCGGAGTGGCTATTACCGGAGCCCTCCCCGATGGCAATCTAATTTTATTTTTATCTAGGATTTGCACAAGGGAGGAACTTGAGCTTTGACGAAGTCGGAAAGTGCAGCATCAGTTTAGCACCGTCTGTGGGAAGAAGTGGCAAACTCCGTAGGATAGGAAGCCCATGCCAGAGAGGGAAACGTTCCCCCCAAACAAGATGAAATAGCATGACTGCTTGGTAGGTTCACCACCCCGTTCACAACTGGCTATATTGGCAGAAGAACGCCCTCGAAAGTTTATTGTCCCAAAATTCACCCCATATGACGGGTCGGAAGACCCTAGGGACCGCCTCTCCAACTATCAACACACGATGGCACTACATGGGGCCACCGATGCTTTCCTGTGCCGCATATTTGTTACAAGTCTCAAAGGTGCAGCCCTACGATGGTTCCATAACCTCCCTCAGGAGTCAGTCCCAAGCTTTTATGAGCTCAGCAGACGTTTCCTCGACCGATTTTTAACCAGCAGGAGGCTCAGAAAGGGACCAGAATTTCTCCTATCAATAAAACAATAGAAGGCAGAATCACTTAGGGAATACATTTCTCTGTTCAATTCCGAACTCACAGAAATTACGGACTGCGGTCCGGGCTTTTTGGTGGCAGCACTTCACGCGGGGCTATGGCCAGGACGGTTCCACGATTCCCTTACAAAGAATCCCCCCGTAAACATGGCATCACTGATGGAGCGGGCAAGAAAGTATATAAATTTGGAAGATACCAGGGCAGCGCTCCGCAAAGCTAAGGAGCAGGCTCAACAAGATGACAGTGCCCAAAAGCAAGGCCCTAGTAGTACCAACAAAAGGCAAAGAAGCCCAGACAAAAGAACTACCTTCCGAATTCAAAGCCAGCCAGCTTCCGGGAAGTTCAAGTCATATTCACCCCTGAATGCACCACTGACACCCCTAAATTCCTCCCTTACACAAGTGTATCATCAGGTCCGGGCACGCGAAAACCTGAAACACCCGGAGCCTCTGTTCGGTCACCTAGACTCCCGAGATCGGAGCAAGTACTGTGAGTTCCGCAAAGATCACGGGCATACTACGGAGACGTGTAGGAACCTCCAACAAGAGATCGAGCAATTGATCCGGAGGGGACGTTTGAAAGAGTTTGTTTAGCATGATGGAGGACAAAACAATCAAAATCAGAGGCCTCAGCAGCCCAGGCAGGATCAGAGGCCCCAACAGCAACGACAAGGTTAGGGACTCGGACAGAGTGAACCTCAGAATGAACAGCCCCGCTAGAATAATCAAGTCATCCTTGTCCTCCATGCCGATAACTCATTAACCGGCATGTCTAACCAGGCAAAGAAACGATACGTTCGGGAAGCGAGGGTAGAAATAAGCCCTCTCCAAATCTCGACAATTGAGAAAAGGCTAAAGCCACTACCACAAATCCAATTCTCAGAGCTGGACCTTGCTGGTATACACTGTCCTTACAGTGATGCACTCATCATCTCCTTCAATGTGGCAAACTTTGATATCAGAAGAGTATTGGTGGATACAGGATGTTCCACCAACATCCTGTTTTATGAGCCTTTCAAACACATGAAGCTCAGCACCACCGACCTAAAAGCCACCACTGCTGTAATAGCAGGATTTGATGGTAACTTAAGCTCGCCAATGGGAGGGATCGAACTACCAACTACTATGGGAGACGGAGATGACCAAAAGACCCTCATCTCTGAGTAAATGATCGTAGATTCTCGATCCCCTTACAATATCATCATTGGAAGGCCATGGCTCCATCAAATGGGGGCAGTTACTTCCACCCTTCATCAGTGCTTAAAATATGTTCACAACGATAAGGTCTGCACCGTCACAGGCTCTCAGCTGACATCTCGGGAGTGCCACATCGTGGCATTAAAAGGGAAAACTCCAAAATAGCAGTTACAGGAACCTCGGGAGCCCTTTGATTCAGGAGAAGGTGCAAAATGCCCTACCAAGATCGATAAACCAATGAGCCCCAAAGGAAAAGATAGTATGGCAAAATTGATCCAAGAGCCCATCAAAGTATTGGTGAGTTCCAATGAAGAGGAATGCTATTTACAGCTTGGTATGGACCTATCCCAGCCAGAACAAGAGGAGATGATTGATTTCTTAAAAAAGAATTTGTCAGTCTTCGCTTAGGAAACAAAAGACATGGAGGGAATAGACCCCTCTCTTATCTACCATAAATTAATAACTGACCCATGCCATCTCCCGGTCAGACAGAAGCAAAGGACCTTCGCCCCGGAAAGGCACAATTAACGACGAAGTCCGAAGACTGTTGGATGCAAAGATGATCAGGGAAGTATTTTATCCAGAATGGATCGCCAACACTGTCCTTGTTAGGAAGAAGAATGGTAAATGGCGAGTTTGCGTTGATTATACCGATCTTAACAAAGCCTGCCCCAAGGATAGCTTCCCTCTCTCGAGAATCGATCAGTTGGTTGACGCAACCGCAAGTCACGAGCTGATGAGCTTTATGGATGCATACTCAGGATACAATCAGATCCAGATGTACCCTCCAGACCAAGAAAAGACATCCTTCATCTCGGAACGAGGTCTGTACTGTTATAGGGTGATGCCATTTGGATTAAAAAATATTGGAGCCACGTACTAGCAATTGATCAACAAAATGTTTGAACCTCTGATTGGCAGCACAATGAAAGTTTATATCGACGATATGTTGGTCAAAATCCAGAAGAAACACGACCACATCGAGCACTTGAGGCAAACCTTCAACATATTGAAGCAGCACAAAATGAAGTTAAATCCTTCGAAATGTACCTTCGGAGTTAGCAAAGGAAAATTTCTCGGTTTTCTGATCTCACAAAGGGGGATAGAGGCAGACCCCTTGCAAATTAAAGCATTAACAGAACTGGAGCCTCCGAGGTCCAGAAAGGACATACAAGCACTTAACGGTAGGATCACAACTCTGAATAGGTTCATCTCTAGATCCACCAATCGTTGCCTCCCGTTCTTCAAAGCTCTACGAGGGAATAAGGCCTTTGAATGGACCCCTGAATGTGACAAAGCCTTTGAAGAACTAAAGCAATATATGGCATCCCCAAAACTCCCTTCCAAGCCAATGAACGAGGAGAAGCTCTTCCTATACCTCGTAGTATCAAAAAATGCGGTAAGTTCTGCACTTATCCGTGAAGAAAAATGATGTCAGAAGCCCGTATTCTATGTCAACAAGGCACTCCTCGGTTCATAAAAGAGGTACCCCGAGGTAGAAAAGTTGGCATTCACTGTGATAATTTTTGCACGAAAACTTCGGCCTTACTTTCAAGCTCACGCAATTGCGATCCCAACATCTTACCCCCTGAAAGCAATTTTGCACAAACTAGACACCTTGGGACGCCTGGTAAAATGGTCTGTAGAATTGGGAGAGTTTGACATAACTTATATACCTCAGACCGCCATTAAAGCCTAAGCTCTGGCAGACTTTGTTGCAGAATTCACTCCAGCCTTGGGAGGAAACCTCGGGGCAGACACGGATATAATAACATGGCAGCTCCACGTCGATGGTTCATCCACTAATAAAGGCTCTAGAGTCGGTATTGTACTCCATTCTCCAAATGGAATCAAAATAGAGAGAGCCATCACCTTGGGTTTCAGAGCTTCCAACAATGAAGCTAAATACGAAGTATTAATCCTCGGTATGAGGCTGGCCCTAGAGTGTGAGGCTTGTAGTCTCGAAGCATTCTCTGACTCACAACTAGTAGTGGGACAGGTCTTGGGCGAATTTACAATCAAAGACGATCGAATGATCAGATATGCAGAAGTAGTGAGCTCCCTGAAAAAATCATTTGCCAGTTTCAGTATCCACAAAATTGAAAGAAGCCAGAATGCCCAAGCCGACGCCCTTGCAAACATAGCCTCTCACTTAGAGCCTAACGAAGATTCAGAAATCAGCATTTCTTGCCAAATTGAACCAAGCATCCAGGAGGTCCAGTCCATTTACTCTACAGAGCAGCCTTAGGATTAGAGGACTCTTATCCTTCGATACTTGGACGAAGGAGAACTGCCCGAGGAAAAGAATCAAGCTCGGAGTATACGGATCAGAGCAGCACAGTACCTCATTATAAACAAAAAACTCTATTGTAGGTCCTATACCCAGCCACTTCTGAGATGCTTATCCCCTACAGAGTCCGAATATGTATTAGCCGAAATCCATGAAGGGATATGCGGGAATCATAATGGTGGTAGGACTGTCTCCCACCAAGCTCAAACTCAGGGATATTATTGGCCCAGTATGCTCAGAGATGCTAAAGAATACATGAGAAAATGTGATAGGTGTCAGCGCTTCGCCTCATACCAACATCAGCTGCATCAAGAGCTCACTCCCATCGCAAGTCCATGGGCTTTTGCCCAATGGGGGATGGACATTGTGGGTCCATTACCAAAGGCCCCCCAGAACAGAAAATATCTTCTAGTTGCTATCGATTACTTCTCCAAATGGGTAGAAGCAGAACCATTAACTCACATTACCGAGGCAGAGGTAAAAAATTTCATATGAAAAAATATTGTTTGCAGGTTCGGTATACCTTGCATCATCATCTCGGACAATGGTACTCAATTTGCTAAAAAACTATTTGGAAAGTTCTATACCGATCTACATATTAGCTACCATTTCTTCCTCACCAGGACACCCCTAAGCAAATGGGCAAGCCGAGGTCACCAATCGAACGATCCTTGACGCCATCAAAAAAAGATTGGAGCAGGCTAAAGGAAGGTGGGTTGAAGAGCTCCCTAGTGTGCTCTGGGCATACTGAACCACAAGAAGAACGTCAACATCCGAAACACCATTTTCACTCGCATATGGTACCGAGGTGGTAATTCCGGTGGAGATTGGTATGCCAACACTGAGGATGGAAGCCTTTGACCAAGAGGTCAATGATCTCCAATTGGTAAAGAACCTCGACCTACTAGAAGGAAAAAGAGAATGAGTTGCAATTACAGCTGAGGAATATCGACGAAGGGTGGCCAAAACCCTCAATCAGAAGACAAAGCCCGTAACCCTGCAACTCGGCGACTTTGTTCTCAGAAGAATATTTCCTAATACCAAAGATCCCACCATGGGAAAGCTTTCCCCAAATTGGGAGGGGCCCTATAAAATCATTAAGATTATCAGGCCTATGACTTACTAGTTGGAGGATATGTCGGGAAAACCAGTTCCTAGACCATGGAATATTGAGCACCTGAGGAAGTATTATCAATAAAGCTTCTCTCCGTTGTGGAAACCTCTCTCCAAGTATATCTTGGTCTTCAGACCTAGTTTATCTAAAAAGGCCTCTACGAAGCAAGAGTGTTGTAGGCATGGTCCCAAATACGATACATAGGTCTTCAAACCTAGTGTATCTAAACAGGCCCTTACGAGCAAGAGTGTTGTAGGCATGGTCCCAAATTCGATACACAGGTCTATCTAAAAAGGCCCCTGCGAGTAAGAGTGCTGTAGGCATGGTCCAATATTCGATACACAGGTCTTCAGACCTGGCTTATCTAAAAAAGGCCTCTACGAGTAAGAGTGTTGTAGGCATGGTCCCAAATTCGATACTCAGGTCATCAGACTTGCTCTATCTAAAAAGGCCCCTATGAGCAAGAGTGTTGTAGGTATGATCCTAATTCATTGTTCAGACCTCAAAGATCTGATCCAGTATCAAACGGAAGTTTTAGTATACCCTTCACTATGAGGATCCCAGGTTCCTTTAAGATCTGAAGCTATACCAGTTATTAGTTGAATTATCTTGTCTTATTACATGATTGGTTACCTCGGGATTCAATTATCAAGTCAGAAGATCTATTTAATTATCTTCTTTTACTGAAAGGTGGTCACCTCGGTACCCAGGTTAGTCCAGTATTTTCATTTCATAAACTTATTCTTATCACAAGTATTTCACCTTCTGATTCTATTTCTTCCTTGATGAAGAGCAATGGTTCTAGATCTGATATGTCATTAATTATTAAGACATCCTGATAAATATCTTATCAAGAATCTTTACTTTTGACAGATTGTCAAGGTCAGAAAAGTAAATAACTTGGTTAGCAAAAATTTATAAGTATTTCGGATCTGCACAGTAAGATATAAATAAACAAATGTTTATATTAATAAAGCCCAAAGGGACTGAAGTTTACAACCAAAAAAGTAAAAAATAAAAACGTAAGTTAATTTGGATTCACTAGGGGAATGGAAGAGATGGGCACCGCATCCTCGACCACTTGATCCTGGGCTGGTTGCTCGGGTGAGTTCGGTAAAGATTCCTCTACCTCTACCTCTACCTCCTCCAACCTAGATATGTCCAAAGCTGGGTATAGCTTTTGAATCTTCTTTCTACATTGGAGCTAGCCAGAATCCACAAGTTCTCTTCCCATGGAGTTAACCAGCCCCATCAGCCCAGCCTTGGTTGCTGCCTTAGTAGCCGCCTTAACCTCTTCAATTTTTTTAGCCTTGGCTTCCTTGAATTTCTTCTTTAAGTCATCCAAGTTCTGGAGGTATTTGTCCCTCTGCACGAGCATAGCATCCCTGGTTTGCATCACTTCCACATACTTCGCTTGAAGGGCTTCGTATTTTGTCTCCAGAGCGCTGACTTCGCTTTGGGATGCTGTAAGATCAGAATAAGTCACATTCAGTTTGGACCGGGCTGCCTTTATGTTAGACTGGGCCACTTTCAGCTCAGACTGGGTCTTCTTCAGCTCTACCTGAAGGCTGTTTACTTTCTCGGCTTGGTCATAGCGGTCCATAAGGACGCCCATCGCCCGGAGGCCCTATAAACAATAAACAAACGAAATCAGTACAAGCAAAACATATAAAGCAAAAATGAAACCTTTCTCTAAAAAGGGATCTTACCCTAGCATGACCCAGCATCAGTTCGCCAATGACCTGCCTCGAGCTCTTACCCTGAAAACCAAGAGGAAGCGCCGCTTTAAAGGCTAACTTCATAGCCTCAGAACCCGAAGGTGCTTCGGCCAGATTGATTGAAGCTGAGCTTGATCCTTTTTGAGGCACGGTCGGGGATGGATGGTCAGAGGTCTGAGCTGCTGAGGCAGCCCCCACCTCGGCCGCTGACGGAGCTTTAGGTCGAGGGACCTCAGTGATCTCTTGTGTGGGGACCTCGAAAGCTTCACGAGCAGCTCTGGATATCACCCTCCTCTTCTTCTATACCGGTTTAGGCGCTTTTGAAGAAGTTGGTCTCTCAGCTGGTTTGGGCACCGTTGAGGAGGCCGGTCCACCAGTTTTTGCTTTAAGAGGAGGGGGAGAGGCATATCCAGACAATATTGACTTCTTCACTGCTACAGCGTCTTCTTGTGTTAAATCGGTCGGCATCAAATTTTGGGGGGAAAGGATCTTATAATGAGGTCAGATGGTAGGCTGCAGAAGTCGGCGATATTTTTCTTCAATCTCAGGAGTGAAAGGTGCCCTTTTCCACTTCCTTCTATCTACAAAACAACATAAGGAAAATATGATCAATTAATCAAAATGGGGAAAGATAAAAACAAAAATTAACTTATACAGATCTGAGATCTGAAGGCTTACCCCTTGGGCCGGTGTGTCAAGGAAAAAGACTCATATGGTTTTCGTAATCTTCTTGTTCCCAGCCTCCCCCCACGAAGAAGTACCACTTCTTCCAAGTCTTGTTGGAAGAGGGTACCGAAGTTAGAGGTTTGAACCTCTGATCAAAGGATATGTAATACAGTTCCTCAGAACTAAGATATTTCATATCCATTTGACTACGAACAAGGTCCAAATCTACCTGAACCCCATTGAGGTAACCTAAAACTATGAAAGCCAAGAGCTGCCTCCAACTATTCACATTCAGCTCGGCAGGGCAGATGTTGAGCCATGTAAAAAATTCAACAAAAAGGGTTGGAAGGGAAGCGTACACCTAAATCGAACCACTCAAGATAGGCACAGATCTCACCCCGTCTAATGTCAGAAGGGCGATCTGAAGACTTGGGGACCCTACAAGATACATTTTTTGGAAACTTATATTGTTTCCTAATGGATTTTAAAATTTCCTTTGTCATAGCACTTTCTCCCTCCTCTCTCTGAGACGTACTAGCCTCCCTATCACTAGACCCCGAAACCAACTCGAAAGATGAAGAAGATGAAATAGGAGAAGAAGAGGAAGGACCATCTTCACCGATTGTTTCTGACTCAACCCTAACTTCCCCCCTGTCAGAACTAAACATGGTTGATAGAAGGGTTTGGGGAAAATATATAAAAGAAAAATAAAAAGAAAAAGAAGAGTGAAGTAGAAAAAGATAGAGAGAAACTAGAAATTACCAGAAAGAAGAGGCTAGAACTCAGGTTACAATGGCCGGAAGTCGTCCAATGTTGCCTGAAATCGCACTTCTTGCCAGGGAGAGCGCTCGAGCAAAACTTGAAAATATTTGAAATATGTAAACAGATTTCAAACAACTCCTTCCACTATTTATAAAAAACTGCCATTTAATGCCTTGGAAAGATAAAAAGGCCTTTTTTAATGTCTCGAGAAACCAAAAAACGGCTAAAATAATAATGGTCTCGATCACCAAAACGACAACACACGTGGTAATCAATGCGGCGGCTGACGTCCCATCGGCATATGGAACCAAACATTAAATTGATCAGCGCACGTGATTCTTCAGAAACCCTAGCCTAAGTTCTGTATGCATGCTCAGAACTAAGGCTTGGGAAGGAGCAGTTGATACTGCCGAAAATATCCCATCCAATCAATATATGACACGTGTCTAGCTTTGTTCTGTAAAGTTCATAAGATAATCAGGTATACCGATCTGATGTCGGTAAGGAAGGCCCGGGAATTGTAATCACCTGGTATACCGATCTCGCCTCTACCACATCGGTCTACCGACCTCGTGATGATGGGACAGGTATGGACAAGAAAGGATGACACAAGTAATTATGGCAAAACTGCCGCCTTCTGACATACAGCATACCTTAGTCCTACAGAGAGGCGAAAAAGGTTCCTAGCCCTGTAAAGCAGCATGGCTGGTGGCAACTATGACGTGTGTAATCATAATGAAGTAGCCCCACCGCTTGGCACTGAATTCGATATTCACACCAGCTTATAAATAAGACTTGAGAGGTACGTAAAAAGGGATCTCTCTCTCTATCTCTATTATTAATTACAAGATTATCATATTGAAATATACATCTCTATCTCCTCTAATTTAACTATCGGAGTGGCTACCACAGGAGCCCTCCCTGATGGCAATCTAATTTTATTTTTATCCAGGATTTGCACAAGGGAGGAACTTGAGCTTTGACGAAGTCAGAAAGTGCAGCATCAGAATAGTTTTTTGATCTCTTTGGCGGTGAAATTTTGAATCCATCCAACTATTCTTCATTGCCCATCCTTCCTCGGAATCATCGATCTAGTTAAAAAAAAGAATATTAAAAAGTCTCTTAAAACAAAATTTTCAATTCAAAAAATTTATGATACATTTTTTCTATCTAAAAAGTTTAAAAAAAAAAAATTTAATATAAAAAATATAATTATTAACTTCCATCTTAATACCGTTAAAAAATATTACTAATTATACTAAAATAACTTCAAAGATATATTTTAGAAAAAAAAATAATAAAAAATATAAAAAATTAAAATTTCAATCTCAAAATATCATAACATTTTATAAAGTAAAAATTTATTTTTTAGATACTCTAGATAAATAAAAAATGTTATGTTTTTTTTTATTGAAAAATTTATTATATCTATTATTTAGTATTTTTTAAAATATATCTTGGAGGTTATTTTAATCTAATTAATAATATTTTTTAAGGATGTTAAGATAGAAGTTAACAATTAAACTTTTTTGTCTTAAAAAAATTGTTTTAAGTAAAAAGTTATATTATTAATTTTTAAAATTAAAAAAATTATTTTAAACACTTTATAGTATTTTACCCAAAAAAGAAAAAAATTACTCATCGTCACTACCAAACTTCGTTACCGACGAAGAACTCAAATCACCGCCATCAGCCATCATTTGCTTTAGGTTTTTTTTTTTTTTTGTACTTTTTTAAAAAAAATTTTATCGTTTGCTTTACTCATCCACAGCGGCCTTCGTCGCATTTCCCAATACCAATCGCCCCGAACAGAGGCTAGCCTTCAACGAGTTGTTTTCAGCATGTTTTTTTTAAAAAAAGAAAAAATTAGTCTCTTGTTAAACGATGATAGGAATTTGAAAATTACTTACTAAGTAAATGTTTATTTTGGTGTCTCTTTTGTATTTTGTTTAATTTTTTGTCAAAATAAATATTTATTTAGTATTTTTTGTGTGATTCATATAAAGTAAACATTTTTATTATTGATTTTTCATGTGTGTTTTCTTTAATTTTTGGTTAAAGTAAATATTTATCTTTTTGTTTCTTTTCAGTTGTTCCATTTATCTCATACAAAGTAAATATTTATTTTAGTTTTCTATTATTTATATTATCTAACATAAGTTAAGATAAATTTTTATTTCGGCTATGAATATTTTTTTGGTCTTTTTTTTTTTCACTCTCAAAATCTTTAAATCTTGATTTTTGTATTATTCGTATCCATGAATCCTACTGTGCGATGAAGATTGTCAACCGAAACCCCACTTTACGATGATTTGTGTTTTTGTGTTTTCATTTGAGGTAAGTTGTTATAATTTTAACATAGATCATAGAAAAGGCTTTTTAAATTTCTGTCATTTCCTTTTTTGGGGTTATGTTGTAAATGGTATTTTGGTCTCTAATAATTTTAGTGGATTTAGTGAGTTATTAGTGTTGGTTTTGGATTAAAAAATAATTTTTATCTTATTTCTTGTCCTTACCATCGATCTTAATTTACAAATTTCTTGTATTAATAAATTTAGTTATTTCTCAAAAACATTATCAATCTATATTAACTTTTCATAATTATTTGATTTTTTAAATTTTTTATCCCCGCCAAACCACGAATTCCTAGCCTCATCCTTGTGCAACCCACTTTCTTCATTTTCCTCTTCATTTTAACATTTTTTTCAAATGGGTTAATTACACTTATTTTTATTGTGATTTTTGATGATTATAGACATATCTTATATAATTTTTAAAACAACACTGACTCGTCAAACATGTCGGACAAAGGATTTTTATTTCTAATTTAGTTAGAAAACTTTAACAAAATATGACTTTGACCTCCCTTAAAATTCTTATATATTCATATGAACCTTCTTAAATTTTTATATATTTTAAAAAATTTAATATTTCATTTTTTACTTTTAATTTTGTTAAAATGTTTTAACAAAATAGGACTTGTACTCTTAAATTTTTTTTATATATTCATATGAATTATCTAATATTTTAATACTTTTAATTTAACCTTAACTAAAACTTTTGAATCCGCTACTGTCACCACCTGTAATCGTCACTCCACCATCGTCCATCCACACTAGGAATCGCTCCTCCCCTACTGCCTCATAGCCCCACCGCCAGAGGTGTCACCACCAACGTCTAATTCGAAGGCTGCTATGGGAAGGAATACAATGGCGTTGTTGATTCATGTATCATAATCTTACAGGTATTCAGCTTGAAAATTACTTGTAATCCATTTGGGTTTCTCTATGAGGATTCGGTTTGTTTACTTGAAAATCACTTGCTAAACAATGATTCAACTTATTGTAAACTTAAACATGTCTAGTGTGTGCTTGAGTTTATATATACACACACACACACACGTACACATAATCCACTATTGGAGCTCTGTTATAGAGCTTGAAACAAAAATGGATTTGTCTCTCTTAATTCTCTCTCTCTCTCTCTCTCTCTCTCTCTCTCTCTCTCTCTCTACCTAGTCATTGTCACTCATTATCTCTTTTAACTTCCTTTCTCGATCTCTTGCGTGTGTGAGTTTCAGATGAGTAGTTATATGTGTGTGAATTGCTATGTTACAATTTGTTAATGGTTTCTGGTTCTTACAGTGAACCTTGCGAATTATCAAATTTTGGATTTATGGTTTGAAAATGTGATTTGGTAATTGAAGGAAAAGATAAAATGATTTTTATATGTTTTGACCTTTTTTGTGATTAAATACAAATAGTAAATATTTTTATTTTTTATTTTTTAAAATCATTTTTATCAAACTCTTTTTCAAGGTTAAATTTGTCAATTTACTTTATCATTTAGGATTAATATAGTAATTCCATTACTTTTAAGGGTATGTTGGATATTTAATAATTTTTTTTTGTTTGCATCATCACTTTCCACCCCCTATAAAGACATTTTTAGCAGTGAACCAAATCTAGACTTAAACTTAAATTTGAGTAAAGAAATCTAAAAAAAAACACACTCAAAACTCATACTAAATTTATTTATACTCAACTTAAATTCTAATTAGTACAATATTATTCATAAACTCAAATCATTGTAGCAAATTTAAAATTTTTGGGACACGATAGGACTTACTTTGGGATACCGTAGGAATTTTTAAAAAAGATTTGAGTAAAAATTAAGTGACTGTTAGAGAGCATCAAACTTAAATAAAACTTATACTCAAATTTGAGTAAAAAATTGAGTCATTACTGAAGATGGCCTAAGTAAATGTTATTGGCGACAAAAGGAGAATCTATAACTGAAACTTAAAACAGAAGGAAGATAGTGTAGGTTTACAAATCATAGGAGATGTATCTACATTGTCAGAAATCAGATGAGAGATAAGTGTAATTAACCCTTTTCAAATTTAAAGACTACGAATTTCGTGTTTTTACATTTTCATTTCAATCATATCAATCTTTAAATCATTATTTATTCTTCAAATTCCACTTTTAATATTATCATTTAAGTCCAAAATGTAATTATTTAACATATATTTATCCAAAATTCAATTATTTATTACTTTTTGTTAAAATTCTATGATATATCCAAGAAATTGTAAATTAAAATACATTAGAAAATAAATAAAAATACATTAGAAACTAATAAAATAATTTAAAAAGATAAATATACATTAACAAACTTATACAAATATATAATTATCGAGAATTATTTTATTTTAATTAAAATAAAAAATTATTGATAAATTAATTTAAGATTTTAAATACTTTAAAAAAATTCATTATTAATTTAGAGTTATTATAAAAATAATTAGTACATGGATAGTGATTTAAAGACCATTTTTATTTATTTTTCAACCTTCAAATTTGAAGGTTGCATTGAAAAAGACCGAAATCATGGTATTTATTTCACTTAAGATTAGGTTTCTCTACCAGGTGTTCTACCCGGAGTTTTGGGGGTATTCAAATTTAAAGATTTGAAGATGATGATGTAAAATTTGGCCCTAGAAATTAAAAATTTAAAAAAATTGCTGCCAATCACAACAAAATTGAAAAATTGTCCTCCCTACTTTATAAGTTCAGTTGTTTTATTGTTTAGTACTTCTTTTCATTGTTTTCTTCTCTACGTATTGTTGATGTAATTTATATTGAGATTCTTGCAAAAAGAAAATTATAAAACGAGATTAGTAGAAAATTATAAAAGGAGATTAGTGTGGTGCCAGTTAAAATCTCTATAATACTTAAATTAGCAAATAATTTTTTCTCCAATTGGACTAATTACATTACACTCTCCTATAATATGATACTTTATAATACATTCTTCCTTATATTAACAGTCCGTTATTAAGACATTATTTTTTTTAATGACATCAATAAATTAATATTTTTAAAATAACAACTTTACTCTTAGTAATAAAGAACAAACATTTCTACCCTTATTCTTACAATTTAAATTATGTTTTTACCCTCAACTCCCTTCACACGCTACCATTACATGGTGAGCATTCTCTCCTTAAAAAATTCTCAACTCTCTCTAAAATTTCTCTCATCAAACTTCCTCCACAGTGGTCACGACCCATGACTCGCCTTTCATACCTTAAACAGCGTCTTTAGCTGTGACTAGCCTGTCACTCGGACAAGTCTTATT
Source organism: Nyssa sinensis (assembly GCA_008638375.1). Classification (NCBI taxonomy): domain Eukaryota; kingdom Viridiplantae; phylum Streptophyta; class Magnoliopsida; order Cornales; family Nyssaceae; genus Nyssa; species Nyssa sinensis. Next base: position 12,037,052 of record CM018042.1, on the reverse strand, counting down.
GAACCAAATGAGTTCCTCATACTAGTTAACTTTTTTTTCTTAAATAATTTGGCAAATTTGCGAAGCTAAACCTTATGCAACTTATATGATAAACTCATTTGTTAGTGTTGCTGCAGTTTTTTGACTCGCCAAGACCCTGCTAATCGATGGTATTAAGTCTGAAAAGGAATGGAGTCAGTGTGCCACTGGGGAGGGCTCCGGTGGTAGCCTCTTCGATGCTTAAGTTAGATAGATTATAAAAAATGGAGCTTCAAGTAATAACTCACAGGGTGATTGTAATCGAGAGGGCTAGATCCCCCTTATGTACCTCAAGGGTTTGCCTTTATAGGCTAATTATCTGCCAAAGTTGGTAGGAGTTGGTATTACCAAGGCATGGGCTTGCTGTTGCTTGACGGTAGCAATCACGATTATCAATCTTATCGTCACCAGCTGCCCTACTGTCACCACCTAACTCACTGTTGCCAACTGCTTCTTCGATTGTCGCACGTCACCGTTTATACTATCCTTCCGAGGTCGGCTAGGCAAGATGACGGTGACAACCTGTTCAGTAGTTTGTGTTATTTGACAATCCGATGTGTTTGGTAAACGAGGTTAGGTACCCCGATGTTTGACGCCTCCGAGGTCGGTGGACCGACGATAAGTCGGCGTACCTAGATGATCTATGACCTACATAGAATACAGCTTAGACACGTGTCAGCTTATGATTTGTTAGTATAGTTTTGGCGTATCAGCTACTCCCCCCCCCCCGAGGCCGAGTTCTAAGAATGCGTACAGGACTTGGGCTAGGGTTTTTTGAAAAGCTATGCACATCGTACTTAATGTATCCACCTTTCGAGGGGACAATAGCCGCGCTGTCATAAATGCCACGCGCATTGTCGTTTCAATAGTCAGGCCATTATTATTCAGCCGTCATTCGACTTTCAAGACGTTAAATAATGCCTCGCCGCCTCTTTCAAATAGGGGGAGTGGCCATTCATTTTCTGTTTGACACTTTTCGAGTTTTCTCAAGGCAATAGTTAGCGGTTTCTCTACAATTTCGGGCATCCTAGTGTGATTTTCGGCACCCATCTACCGACCATCACAATCGGATCCTTCTTACTCTGGTGAGTCAGTGATTTCTTTTCTTCCTTTGTTTCATAAATTATTTTCTTCTTCTGTTATCTTTCCGTTTTCCACCATGTCAGATTCTGCTTCTCACTCTGACAGTAGAAAAATTAGGGAAAGTATGGACGTAGAAATGGGTAGTAATGACACTTCTTCTTCTTCTCCTTCTTCTTCTGAGTCTAACCGAGGATCCGGAGGTAGGGAGGCCGGTACATCCGGTCGATCCCAAAAGGAAGAGAGAGAGAGATGTGACGTCACCAAGAGGGTACTAAAATCAATTAAAAAACAGTATATGTTTCCATTGAACATCTCATGTAGGGTTCTCAAACCGTCGGATCGTCCCTCTGACATCGAGTCAGGGCAGATCTGTGCTTATCTTGAGTGGTTTGAGATAGGTGTTAGATTTCCTTTACATCCTCTCTTGGTTGAATTCTTCACTTGATTTAATGTCTGTCCTGCCGAGCTAAATATAAACAGCTGGAGGCAACTTATCGCTTTTCTAGTATTAGGTCATACGAACGGGGTCCAAGTAGATCTAGACCTCATTAGGAGCATTATGGATATGAGGTACCTCAGTTCGGAGGGGCTTTATTACATGACTTTCGACAAACGGTTCAGGCCCCTAACCTCTGTACCTTCTTCCAACAAAACTTGGAAGAAGTGGTAGTTCTTCTTCGGAGGAGGCTGGGAACACGAAGATTACGAGAATCGATTGAGTATTTTTCCTCGGCACACCGATGTTAGGGGTGAGGCTTCAGATCTGTAGTTGATAATCCTTATTCATTTTTTTTCCTTTCTGATCTATTCATCATTGTTTTTTTGTTTTGCAGATAAAAGGCAGTGGAAGAGGTCCACTTTTACTCCAGAACTTCAGGAGAGATACAGAAGACTCCTTCAACCCCTTGATAGACCTCATGATAGGATCCTCTTTCCTCAAAGTTTGATAGAGGCCAACCTAGTAAAGAACAAGGACGAGGTTATGAAGAAAACGGTAATCTTCAGCTTTGCCCCGGGTGGCAAGAAGAAAGTTGGTGGCCCCTCATCCTCTACAGTAGCTCCTCCACCTTAGAAGAAGATGAGGTCGGAGGCCAGGGACGTTTCGAGCTGCTCTGGCTTCCGAAGTGGAACACTCAAAATCGGTCACTGCGCCTCCCCCTACAGCTGCGCCTCCATCCTTATCTCAGGATACCGTCTCACCACCTCCTTCAGAGGCCGACCGAGTCGCTCAAGGTTCGGGCAAGCCGGATGCTGCTGCCCCTGTTTTTGCCAGTGCGTCCTCGGGAGTCGGTATAGTAAGAAATGCTTTCAAGGTATCCTGGTCGGCGTCCTTCGAAGGTATGTCTCGGAGGCAGATGGCCGTCGATCTCATCACGGGACACGCGAGGGTAAGCATTTTACACAGAGGTTTTCGCCATTGTTTACTTGTGTAATATTTTTACCAACTCTCTTATTGTAAACTTAAACATGTCTAGTGTGTGCTTGAGTTTATATATACACACACACACACGTACACATAATCTACTATTGGAGCTCTGTTATAGAGCTTGAAACAAAAATGGATTTGTCTCTCTTAATTCTCTCTCTCTCTCTCTCTCTCTACCTAGTCATTGTCACTCATTATCTCTTTTAACTTCCTTTCTCGATCTCTTGCGTGTGTGAGTTTCAGATGAGTAGTTATATGTGTGTGAATTGCTATGTTACAATTTGTTAATGGTTTCTGGTTCTTACAGTGAACCTTGCGAATTATCAAATTTGGATTTATGGTTTGAAAATGTGATTTGGTAATTGAAGGAAAAGATAAAATGATTTTTATATGTTTTGACCTTTTTTGTGATTAAATACAAATAGTAAATATTTTTTTTTATTTTTTAAAATCATTTTTATCAAACTCTTTTTCAAGGTTAAATTTGTCAATTTACTTTATCATTTAGGATTAATATAGTAATTCCATTACTTTTAAGGGTATGTTGGATATTTAATAATTTTTTTTTGTTTGCATCATCACTTTCCACCCCCTATAAATACATTTTTAGCAGTGAATCAAATCTAGACTTAAACTTAAATTTGAGTCAAGAAATCTAAAAAAAACACACTCAAAACTCATACTAAATTTATTTATACTCAACTTAAATTCTAATTAGTACAATATTATTCATAAACTCAAATCATTGTAGCAAATTTAAAATTTTTGGGACACGATAGGACTTACTTTGGGATACCGTAGGAATTTTTAAAAAAGATTTGAGTAAAAATTAAGTGACTGTTAGAGAGCATCAAACTTAAATAAAACTTATACTCAAATTTGAGTAAAAAATTGAGTCATTACTGAAGATGGCCTAAGTAAATGTTATTGGCGACAAAAGGAGAATCTATAACTGAAACTTAAAACAGAAGGAAGATAGTGTAGGTTTACAAATCATAGGAGATGTATCTACATTGTCAGAAATCAGATGAGAGATAAGTGTAATTAACCCTTTTCAAATTTAAAGACTACGAATTTCGTGTTTTTACATTTTCATTCCAATCATATCAATCTTTAAATCATTATTTATTCTTCAAATTCCACTTTTAATATTATCATTTAAGTCCAAAATGTAATTGTTTAACATATATTTATCCAAAATTCAATTATTTATTACTTTTTGTTAAAATTCTATGATATATCCAAGAAATTGTAAATTAAAATACATTAGAAAATAAATAAAAATACATTAGAAACTAATAAAATAATTTAAAAAGATAAATATACATTAACAAACTTATACAAATATATAATTATCGAGAATTATTTTATTTTAATTAAAATAAAAAATTATTGATAAATTAATTTAAGATTTTAAATACTTTAAAAAAATTCATTATTAATTTAGAGTTATTATAAAAATAATTAGTACATGGATAGTGATTTAAAGACCATTTTTATTTATTTTTCAACCTTCAAATTTGAAGGTTGCATTGAAAAGACCGAAATCATGGTATTTATTTCACTTCAGATTAGGTTTCTCTACCAGGTGTTCTGCCCGGAGTTTTGGGGGTATTCAAATTTAAAGATTTGAAGATGATGATGTAAAATTTGGCCCTAGAAATTAAAAATTTAAAAAAATTGCTGCCAATCACAACAAAATTGAAAAATTGTCCTCCCTACTTTATAAGTTCAGTTGTTTTATTGTTTAGTACTTCTTTTCATTGTTTTCTTCTCTACGTATTGTTGATGTAATTTATATTGAGATTCTTGCAAAAAGAAAATTATAAAACGAGATTAGTAGAAAATTATAAAAGGAGATTAGTGTGGTGCCGGTTAAAATCTCTATAATACTTAAATTAGCAAATATTTTTTTCTCTAATTAGACTAATTACATTACACTCTCCTATAATATAATACTTTATAATACATTCTTCCTTATATTAACAGTCCGTTATTAAGACATTATTTTTTTAATGACATCAATAAATTAATATTTTTAAAATAACAACTTTACTCTCAGTAATAAAGAACAAACATTTATACCCTTATTCTTACAATTTAAATTATGTTTTTACCCTCAACTCCCTTCACACGCTACCATTACTGAATATGGTGAGCATTCTCTCCTTAAAAAATTCTCAACTCTCTCTAAAATTTCTCTCATCAAACTTCCTCCACAGTGGTCACGACCCATGACTCGCCTTTCATACCTTAAACAGCGTCCTGGGCTGTGACTAGCCTGTCACTCGGACAAGTCTTATTGAACCAAATGAGTTCCTCATACTAGTTAACTTTTTTTTCTTAAATAATTAGGCAAATTTGCGAAGCTAAACCTTATGCAACTTATATGATAAACTCATTTGTTAGTGTTGCTGCAGTTTTTTGACCTGCCAAGACCCTGCTCTCCGATGGTATTAAGTCTGGAAAGGAATGGAGTCAGTGTGCCACTGGGGAGGGCTCCAAGTGGTAACTTCTCCGATGCTTAAGTTAGATAGATTATAAAAAATGGAGCTTCAAGTAATAATTCACAGGGTGATTGTAATCGAGAGGGCTAGATCCCCCTTACGTACCTCAAGGGTTTGCCTTTATAGGCTAATTATCTGCCAAAGTTGGTAGGAGTTGGTATTACCAAGGCATGGGCTTGCTGTTGCCTGACGGTAGCAATCACGATTATCAATCTTATCGTCACCAGCTACCCTACTATCACCACCTACCTCACTGTTGCCAACTGCTTCTTCGATTGTCGCACGTCACCGTTTATACTATCCTTCCGAGGTCGGCAAGGCAAGATGACGGTGACAACCTGTTCAGTAGTCCGTGTTATTTGACAATCCGATGTGTTTGGTAAACGAGGTCGGTACCCCGATGTTTGATGCCTCCGAGGTCGGTGGACCGACGATAGGTCGACGTACCTAGATGATCTATGACCTACATAGAATACAGCTTAGACACGTGTCAGCTTATGATTTGTTAGTGTAGTTTTGGCGTATCAACTACCCCCCTCCCGAGCCCGAGTTCTAAGAATGCGTACAGGACTTGGGCTAGGGTTTTTTGAAAAGCTATGCACATCGTACTTAATGTATCCACCTTTCGAGGGGACAATAGCCGCGCTGTCATAAATGCCACGCGCATTGTCGTTTCAATAGTCAGGCCATTATTATTCAGCCGTCATTCGACTTTCGAGACATTAAATAATGCCTCGCCGCCTCTTTCAAATAGGGGGAGTGGCCATTCGTTTTCTTTTTGACACTTTTCGAGTTTTCTCAAGGCAATAGTTAGCTGTTTCTCTGCAATTTCGGGCATCCTAGTGCGATTTCTGGCACCCATCTACCGACTGTCACAATCGGATCCTTCTTACTCTGGTGAGTCAGTGATTTCTTTTCTTCCTTTGTTTCGTAAATTATTTTCTTCTTCTGTTATCTTTCCGTTTTCCACCACGTCAGATTCTGCTTCTCACTCTAACAGTAGAAAAATTAGGGAAAGTATGGACGTAGAAATGGGTAGTAATGACACTTCTTCTTCTTCTCCTTCTTCTTCTGAGTCTAACCGAGGATCCGGAGGTAGGGAGGCCGGTACATCCGGTCAATCCCAGAAGGAAGAGAGAGAGAGTGCCGTCACCAAGAGGGTACTAAAATCAATTAAAAAACAGTATATGTTTCCATAGAACATCTCATATAGGGTTCCCAAACCGTCGGATCGTCCCTCTGACATCGAGTCAGGGGAGATCTGTGCTTATCTTGAGTGGTTTGAGATAGGTGTTAGATTTCCTTTACATCCTCTCTTGGTTGAATTCTTCACTTGGTTTAATGTCTGTCCTGCCGAGCTGAATATAAACAGCTGGAGGCAACTTATCGCTTTTCTAGTATTAGGTCATACGAACGAGGTCCAAGTAGATCTGGACCTCATTAGGAGCATTATGGATATGAGGTACCTCAGTTCGGAGGGGCTTTATTACATGACTTTCGACAAACGGTTCAGGCCCCTAACCTCTGTACCTTTTTCCAACAAGACTTGGAAGAGGTGGTAGCTCTTCTTCGGAGGAGGTTGGGAACACGAAGATTACGAGAATCGGTTGAGTATTTTTCCTTGGCACACCGATGTTAAGGGTGAGGCTTCAGATCTATAGTTGATAATCCTTATTCATTTTTTTCCCTTTCTGATCTATTCATCATTGTTTTTTTGTTTTGTAGATAAAAGGAAGTGGAAGAGGTCGTCTTTTACTCCAGAACTTCAGGAGAGATACAGGAAGACTCCTTCAACCCCTTGATAGACCTCACGATAGGATCCTCTTTCCTTAGAGTTTGATAGAGGCCAACCTAGTAAAGAACAAGGCCGAGGTTATGAAGAAAACGGTAATCTTCAGCTTTGCCCCGGGTGGCAGGAAGAAAGCTGGTGGCCCCTCATCCTCTACAGTAGCTCCTCCACCTCAGAAGAAGAGGAGGTCGGAGGCCGGGGCGTTTCGAGCTGCTCTGGCTTCTGAAGTGGAACACTCAAAATCGGTCACTGCGCCTCCCCCTACAGCTGCGCCTCCATCCTTAGCTCAGGATACTATCTCACCACCTCCTTCAGAGGCCGACCGAGCCGCTCAAGGTTTGGGCAGGCCGGATGCTGCTGCCCCCGTTTTTGCCAGTGAGTCCTTAGGAGCCGATATAGTAAGAAATGCTTTCAAGGTATCCTTGTCGGCGTCCTTCGAAGGTATGTCTCGGAGGCAGATGGCCGTCGATCTCATCATGGGACACGCGAGGGTAAGCATTTTACATAGAGGTTTTCGCCATTGTTTACTTGTGTAATATTTTTACCAACTCTCTTATTGTTTTCAGGCAATTCAAGCGGTAGCTGCCATGCTGGACAGCCCCAAAGATATTGAGAGGGTAAATCTTCTGCGCGCCGAGCTAGATGCAGCCCGTGCTGAACTCGTAACCTCCCGTACCGAGCAGGCTATTTCTCTTGCCGAGCTTATAGCAGCTCGTGCCAAGCTCGTCACCTATCGTTCTGAAGCTGCCTCCCTAAAGAGAGGTGTGGGATTCTTGACGAGAAACTCAAGCATGCGGTGGCTACTCTGGAATCAATGAACACCCAGAGGAGTAAGCATATCCGATGCTTGCAAGCCTTGAGGAAACAGCTTAAGGAGATTGAAGTAGCTGCAGCCCAGAGGGTAGAGGAGGCCAAAGCAGAGACGGAGAAGAGGATGATGGAAGAAGTAAAAAAGATGGGTCATGAATTTATGGATGCTAGGTATTACAATTTTAAGCAAAGGATCTAGAAGCTCTATCCGAATTTGGACATCTCAAGAGTCGACGATGTAGAGATCGAAGACTCTAATCTGGCTTCTCCTGGTCTCCCTCCATCTCAGCCAGCCGAGAACATAGTGGTGGAGGATGCGGTCCCTCTTGCTGCTGTTCCCCCCGTCAACATAGATTAACTATTTTTGTTTTTTTTTTTTTGTTGTTGTAACCTTCAACCCTTTCGGGCTTCATTAATGAAAAGTGGATTCTTTTTCATCTCTTGTTTTTCTATGAAATAATTTGGTTTTATTTGGTCCTTGAATACCTGTACTTTAACAACGCATGTAACCGCGATTCAGGCATGAATGAGTTACCCTTCGGGGGGGCATCCGAGAGTGAAGCACTTGTCAAGTAATAAGTAACTGAATAGTACTTCAAACCAGATAACGATTCAAATTTAAAAGAACTCTGCTGTCCGGATCTAGGGGTGAAATACTCGTAACAAAACAAGTTAATGTAATAAGTATCCTGACCTAATAACTGACGAGGCTTCAGATTTGAGAAAGAAATCATTTGGATCCAGAAGCGGAATATCTGCATTAATGCTAGGTAGTGCGTAAACGGACTAGGTCTGGAGGCCTGTGCGTTGAATTGAGACCATGCCATCAACACTCTCGCTTGAAGGGGCCCTTTCAAATGGACCAGGTCTGGAGACCTATGCACTGATTTGGGAGCTTGCCTATAGCGCTCTTGCTCGTAGGGGCCTTTATATATGGACCAGGTCTGGAGACCTGTGCATTGATTTGAGACCTTGCCTACAACGCTCTTGCTCGTAGGGGCCTTTAAATGGACCAGGTCTAGAGACCTGTGCATTGGATTGAGACCTTGCCTACAGCGCTCTTGCTCATAGGGGCCTTTTAATGGACCAGGTCTGAAGACCTGTGCACTGATTTGAGACCTTGCCTACTGCGCTCTTGCTCGTAGAGGTCTTTAAATGGACCAGGTCTGGAGACCTGTGCATTGGATTGAGACATTGCCTACAGCACTCTTGCTCGTAGGGGTTTTTAAATGGACCAGGTTTAGAGACCTGTGCATTGGATTGAGACCTTGCCTACAGCGCTCTTGCTCGTAGGGGTCTTTAAATGGACCAGGTTTAGAGACCTGTGCATTGGATTGAGACCTTGCCTACAGCGCTCTTGCTTGTAGGGGCCTTTTAATGGACCAGGTCTGGAGACCTGTGCGTTGAATTGAGACCATGCCTTCAGCACTCTCGCTTGAAGGGGCCCTTTCAAATGGACCAAGTCTAGAGACCTGTGCACTGATTTGGGACCTTGCTTATAACGCTCTTGCTCGTAGGGGCCTTTATATATGGACCAGGTCTGGAGACCTGTGCATTGATTTGAGACCTTGCCTACAGTGTTCTTACTCGTAGGGGCCTTTAAATGGATCAGGTCTGGAGACCTGTGCATTAGATTGAGACCTTGCTACAACGCTCTTGCTCGTAGGGGCCTTTTAATGGACCAGGTCTGGAGACCTGTGCACTGATTTGAGACTCTTGATCGTAGGGGCCTATATACTTGGGAAACAAATTCACAGCAAGGAGAATCTTTATTGATAGTACTTTCTTAGGTGCTCAATATTCCAGGGCCTCGGAACTGGTTTTCCAGACATATCTTTTAACCAATAGATCATAGGCCTGATAATCTTGACAACTCTGTAGGGCCCCTCCCAGTTTAGGGATAGCTTTCCCATGGTGGGATCCTTGGTATTGGGGAAGATCCTTCTTAGAACCAGATCACCAAGCTCCAGGGCCACGGGCTTCACCTTTTGATTGAAGTTTTTGGCCACCCTTCGTCGATATTCTTCGGCTCTGATCCCAGCTTGTTCTCTTTTTCCTTCCAATAGGTCGAGATTTTCTGCCAGTTGGAGATTATTGGCCTCTTGGTCGAAGGTCTCCGTTCTTAGCGTTGGCATGCCGATCTCTATAGAAATGACTGCCTCGGTACCGTATGCGAGTGAAAACGACGTTTCGACAGTTGACGTCCTTCTCGTGGTTCGGTATGCCCAGAGCACTCCTGGGAGCTCCTCGACCCACCTTCCCTTGGCCTGCTCCAGTTTCTTTTTGATGGTGTCGAGGATGGTTCGGTTGGTGACCTCGGCTTGCCCATTTTCTTGGGGGTGTCCAAGTGAGCAGAAGTGGTGGCTAATGTGAAGGTCGGTACAGAACTTTTTGAATACTTTTCCGGCGAATTGAGTGCGTTGTCCGAGATGATGACACGAGGTACACCGAACTTGCAGACAATATTCTTCCATGTAAAGTTTTTTACCTCTGCCTCAGTAATGTGAGTTAGGGGTTCCGCCTCTGCCCATTTGGAGAAATAATCGTTGGCGACAAGCAGATATCTTCTGTTTTGGGGGGCCCTTGCCAATGGACCCATAATATCCATCCCCCATTAGGCAAATGGCCATGGACTTGCAATGGGGGTAAGTTCTTGATGCGGCTGATGTTGGTACGAGGCGAAGCGTTGACACTTATCACACTTCTTTACGTATTCTTTGGCGTGTTGGAGCATACTAGGCCAGTAATAGCTATAAGTTAGAGCTTGGTGTGCGATTGTTCTGCCTCCATTATGGTTTCCACATATCCCTTCATAGATTTCAGCTAGGACATATTCTGACTCTTCTAGGGATAGGCATCTCAGGAGTGGCTGGGTATAGGACCTGCGGTAGATTTTTTTGTTTAGAATAAGGTACCGGGCTGACCTAATTCCTATACTCCAAGCTTGGTTCTTCTCATCGGGTAGCTCCCTTTCTTGCAAGTACCGAAAGATAGGAGCCCTCCAGTTCTTAAGCTGTTCCGCACAACAGATGGGTTGGATTTCCTGGATGCTTGGTCCCGCTTGGCAAGAAATGCTGACTTTAGAATCCTCATTAGGTTTCGAGTGAGAGGCCATGTTTGCTAAGGCGTCGGCTTGGGAATTCTGACTTCTTTCAATTTTATGGATACTGAAATTAGAAAATGACTTATTTAGGGAGCTCACCAGTTCCGCATATCTGACCATTTGGTCATCTTTGGGTGTGAATTCGCCAAGGACCTAGCCCACTACTAGCTGTGAATCAGAGAATGCTCCAAGGTTGCGAGCCTCACATTCCAAGGCCAACCTCATCCTGAGGATTAGTGCTTCATATTTAGCTTCATTGTTAGAAGCTTTGAAGCTCAGGGTGATCGCCTTCTTTGTTGTAACTCCATTCGGAGATCAGAGTACAATACCGACTCCAGAGCCCTTGTCGATGGAGGAGCTATCGACATGGAGCTGCTATGTTGCGGCGCCCGCGTTTGCTCCGAGGTTCCCTTTTAGAGCTGGAGTGAATTTTGCAACGAAGTCTACCAGGGCTTGGGCTTTTATGGCAGTCCTGGGTGTGTAAGATATATTGAATTCCCCCAACTCCACAGACCACTTTATCAGGCATCCCGAGGTGTCAGGTTTGTGCAAAACTGCTTTCAGGGGGTGGCATGTCGGAACCACAATCGAGTGAGCTTGGAAATAAGGCCGAAGCTTTCTGGCGGAAACTATTAAGGCGAATACCAACTTTTCCACCCCGGGGTATATTTTTTCGGATCCGATGAGTGCTTTGCTGACATAGAATACGGGCTTCTGACATCCCTTTTCTTTTCTAATAAGTGCAGAACTTACTGCGTTCTCAGATACTGCAAGATATAGGAAGAGTTTTTCCCCCCGCACTGGATTGGATAAGAGTTCTAGGGATGCCATGTATTGCTTCAGTTCTGAAAAGCTTTGTCGCAGTCAGGGGTCTACTCAGGGGCCTTATACCCCCTCAGAGCTTTGAAGAACGGGAGGCAACGATCGGTAGATCTGGATATGAATCTATTCAGGGCCGCGATTCTTCCGTTCAGTGCCTGAATATCCTTTTTGGACCTCGGTGGCTGTAGTTCTGTCAAAGCTTTAATCTGCAAGGGGTCTGCCTCTATACCTCTTTGTGAGATCAGGAAACCGAGAAACTTGCCCCTACTGACCCTAAAGGTGCATTTTGAAGGATTCAACTTCATGTTATGCTTTTTTAGTATGTCAAAAGTCTGTCTCAAATGCTGAACGTGCTCGCTCTTCTTCTGGCTCTTGACTAACATGTCATCTATGTAAACCTCCATGGTGCTACCGAGCAGAGGGTCGAACATTTTGTTCATGAATCGTTGGTATGTGGCTTCGGCGTTTTTTAATTCGAAGGGCATCACCCTATAGCAATAAAGACCTCGCTCCGAAATGAAGGATGTCTTTTCCTGGTCTGGGGGATGCATTTGGATTTGATTGTATCCGGAGTATGCATCCATGAAGCTCATCAGCTTATGACCCGCAGTGGCGTCAACCAACTGATCTATTCTAGGCAGCGAGAAACTATCTTTGGGACATGCCTTGTTGAGGTCGGTATAGTCGATGTAGACCCGCCATTTCCCATTCTTCTTTTTGACGAGAACGGTGTTGGCGAGCCACTCCGAGTAATAGACTTCCCTTATCATCTTTGCATCTAGCAACCTCTGGACCTCTTCATTGATTATCTTGTCTCTTTCTGGGGTGAAGGTCCTTCGCTTTTGTTTGACCGGGGGATGGCCCAAGTCGGTCATCAATTTGTGGCAGATGAGAGAGGGGTCTATTCCCTCCGTGTCTTTGGTTTCCCACGCGAAGACTGATAAGTTATCTTTTAAGAACTCGGTCATCTCCCCCTGTTCTAACTAAGACAGGTCCACACCGAGTTGTAAGTAACGTCCCTCGTCTTTGGTGTTCACCAGTACTTTGACGGGTTCTTGGATCGGGGTTGCCATGCTATCTCTTCCTCTAGGGCTTAGTGGTTCGTCGATTTTGGTGGGGCATTCGGCGCTCTCCCCCGGACCAAAGGACTGTCGAGGTTTCTGTAACTACTATTTTGAGGTCTTCCCTTTTAATGCCACAACGTGGCATTCTCGAGACGTTGACGGGGAACCTCTGACCGTGTAAACCTTCTCGTTGTAAACGTATTTTAGGCACTGGTGAAGGGTGGAAGTGACTGCCCCCATCTGATGGAGCCACGACCTTCTAATGATGATGTTGTATAGGGATCAGGAGTCTACGACCATATACTTGGAGATAAGGGTCTTCTGGTCGTTTCCTTTTCCTAATGTGGTTAGTAGATTGATTGCTCCCATTGGCGAGCTCAAATTACGGTCAAACCCTGCCATTACGGCAGTGGTGGCCTTTAGGTCGGTGGTGTGGAGCTTCATATGTCTAAAAGGTTCGTAAAACAAGATATTGGTGGAACATCTCGTATCTACCAGCACTCTTCTAGTGTTAAAATTTGCCACCTTAAGTGAAACGACAAGGGCATCACTGTGAGGACAGTGCACGCCAACGAGATCCAGCTCTGAGAACTGGATACTTGGTAGGGGTTTCAGTCTCTTTACAATTGTTGAGACCCGGATGAAGTTGGGCTCCGCCTTTGCCTCCCGAACGTAATGTTTCTTGGCTCGGTTGGACATTCCGGCTAGTGAGTTGTCGGCATGGAGGACAAGGATGACCTGATTGTTCTGGTGAGGTTGTTCATTCTGAGCTTCCGCCTTCTCGGGACCCTGACCCTGCCTTTGTGGCTGGGGCCTTTGCTCTTGTCTGGGTTGTTGGGGCCTCTGGTTTCGTGGATTTTGCCCTCCATCACACTGAACGAACTCCCTGAGGCGTCCCCTCCAGATTAACTGTTCGATTTCTTATTGGAGGTTTCTGCACGTCTCGGTAGTGTGCCCGTGATCCCTGTAGAAATCACAGTACTTACTCCAATCTCGGGAGTCAGGATGGTTGTGCAGAGGTTTTAGGCACTTCAGATTCTCACTCGTCCTGACCTGATGGTAGACTTGAGTGAGGGAGGTATTCAGTGGTTTGAGTGCCTCGAAGCTTCCACTATTGAAGTTGTTCCGAGATTTGGGTGCCGTCCTCACTTCTGGGCTCCTCAGCCTTTTTTGGGAGTTGCTCAGAGTCCGCTTTTGCATGCTGTCCACCTTTTGAGTCTGCTCCTTGGCTCTCTGGAAAGATGCCCTCGTATCCTCTAGATTTATGTATCTCCGTGCTCTTTCTATGAGTGAGGCCATGTCAGCAGGAGGGTTTTTTGTGAGGGAATCATGGAATCGTCCGGGTCTTAACCCTACGTGGAGGGCTGCGGTTAAGAAGCTCGAAGTGCAATCCATGACTCCTGTGAGTTTGGCATTGAATCGGGCGATGTATTGCCGAAGTGACTCCTTCTTCAGTTATTTTATCGAGAGGAGAAATTCTGGCCCCTTTCTGAGTCGCCTACTTGTCAAGAACCGATCAAGGAATCTTCTACTGAGCTCATAAAAGTTTGGGACCGACTCTTGAGGAAGGCTGTGGAACCACCTCAGAGCTGCGCCTTTGAGGCTTGTCACGAAAGTACAGCATAGGAACGTGTCGGTGGCCCCATGGAGGGCCATAGTGTGCTGATAGTGAGAGAGATGGTCTCTTGGATCCTCTAACCTACCGTAAGGTGTGAACTTCGGAATGATGAATTTTCAGGGATGTTTCTCCTTTAGCACGACTACCGTGAATGGAGTGGTGAACCTACCGAGCATCCTGGCTATTTCGTCCTGCTTGGGGGGGTTTCCCTCCCTGGCTGGGACTGTCGGTGCAACCAAGTCCGCCACTTCTTTTGGCCTTGATGGTACTCTGGATGGGGTTGAGTGATGCTGTCTCGACACGATTACCTCAGGTTTCGTGTGCAGGGGATGCTCTTGGCTGGGAATACTATGGTTTGACTGCCTCTGAAGTGGGACCGATGCTTGTTGCGGCTAGAGGGCCGGTCGCGCATGGTCGGCCCCCTAGTTTGCCAGGCTTAGGATCTTTGTTCTACTTTGATAATGAATGGTTGGATGCAGATTTGGCATCCCTGCACCCTAGCCATTAGGCGGGTGGGGATCATTTCCCCCTTGAACGTCGGCCTGGGTGCATGGAGGATGAATAATGGGATCCTTGCCTCCCCGACGCCCTCCGCCTAAGGTTGAAAGGAGTTGTGCTCCTCCTTCAGGGATATTTGGAAGGAGGCAGTTGGGGTGACTTGGCAGATTCTGGGTCTGAGAAGCCAAGACCTAGGAAATTACTGAAAGTTGTGCTTGCATCTGGTCAAGCTGTTGTTGCACAGGATTGGGGGTTTCCCCTTCCTACTTACCAATCGGGGGTTGACTTCGAGACACTTGTCTCGGATGGAGAGTTGGAGCCATGACGGAGTTGATTCGGAAGTAATGGAACTTAAAAAGAACGATTGTCGTTCCTACAAACAGCGCCAAGCTGTTGCTGTAGCTTTTTGACCCGCCAAGACCCTGCTCTCCGATGGTATTAAATCTGAAAAGGAATGGAGTCAGTGTGCCACCGGGGAGGGCTCCGGTGGTAGCCTCTCCGATGCTTAAGTTAGATAGATTATAAAAAATGGAGCTTCAAGTAATAATTCATACGGTGATTGTAATCGAGAGGGCCAGATCCCCCTTACGTACCTCAAGGGTTTGCCTTTATAGGCTGATTATCTGCCAAAGTTGGTAAGAGTTGGTACTGCCAAGGCATGGGCTTGTTGTTGCCTGATGGTAGCAATCATGATTATCAATCTTATCATCACCAAGTGCCCTACTGTCACCACCTACCTCACTGTTGCCAACTGCCTCTTCGACTGTCGCACGTCACCGTTTATACTATCCTTCCGAGGTCGGCAAGGCAAGATGACGGTGACAACCTGTTTGGTAGTTTGTGTTGTTTGACAATCCGATGTGTTTGGTAAACGAGGTCGGTAGCCTCCGAGGTCGGTGGACCTACGATACGTCGACGTACCTAGATGATCTATGACCTGCACAGAATACAGCTTAGACACGTGCCAGCTTATGATTTGTTAGTGTAGTTTCAGCGTATCAGTTAGAATTAATTCATTTTATTTAAATTTCTGACACATCATTTTAAAACAAAAAAGAGATCTAATAATAACATGCTTAAATTAGGATTACGAAATAAAACTCTTCATATCCATAACATAGACAAAAGTAGACTGACTTCACAAATACTTGTCACTTCAGCCTTTAACTACCATACTCATTACCTTATAGCTAAACGATCCATTTGCCTACTTTTTCCGTCTTCTACTATAGACTTTAAAATTTTTGGTAAATTTGGGATGAGCTAACAAAACTTAGCGAGTAAATATGTCACTCTGTCATGAGTTTTTAAATCTGATATAATAAAGTTTACATTTGATAATAACATTGTCATGTAAAAAAAAACTTATCAAAACATGACGATAAAACAACTTGTATTCATTGGCAAACATTTCAGAAAAAATCTACTTTAGCTTTAGCTGTCATGCTCAAAAGAACAGTTGTAGAACTTTCATCATTTCTTAAACTTTCATATACATAACTACCATGCTAAACATAAGTTGTATAATAGAAGATGTCAGCATTGCCATTAACAGAATGGACCTGTCCGACATGACATCTGTTACAGAATGCATACTTTGGCCACATCATATGGATGGTTGCTCCTAAGTCGCATGAAAGATCTCTTTTCACTAGATCAGGTACTATCCCCTGATGGACCATAACTTGTGTTAGGTACAATCTCCCGACATGGACCATTAGCATCTAAAAAAATATTTGATTAACAGTTAACATATTTCTTGATCATGCTTTTTAGAACACATGTAAGCCATTTCAAAACATGTGTAAAAAATATATAATATCCAATGATAGTAAGCAACATCATGCTTGTTCAAAACATTGTAAAACATGTTATTGACAACTATGAAAACACTATAAAAAAATAGAATAAAGCATGCCACATTTTAGAGTTCATTTCTACTCATAAGAAGCGCGAGTGCAAGTGATTTTCCTTCTCCTTGGGTGTCCTCTTCTTCTTGGTGTCCTATTCCATGGATTAATTGACATTTATCATTAAATTGGGGCATGATTTATGCTAATTCATCATCTACTTAGTGCTTTTAGTCCAAATTAACCTTATTTTTGGATTCAAAAGCCCCAATAACCTTTAGATTGGTCCCCTAACATTTTTTGGCTCAATTTGTAGCTTATTTGTCCAATAAGGACATGTAATGACCTAGAAAATCATCAAAGGTGTAAGAATTCGGAAAATCATAGAAGGAAAATTTGGTAAATTGCCAACGTAGACTAAGGTCAAACTAGAAATTAATAAATAATGTGCTGAAAAAATTATAAAATGAGTCAAGAAGTCATCAAAATGACACAATGAGGCTTAAACGAAATTTTTGTGATTTATTCGGGACTGGTGTAAGTCTTGGGGTTACATAGTCATTGATAACTGGTTAAAAAGTGCATATTTATTTTGTTAACCTTAAATATTCTTGCACTTTTATTATTTTAATTTCTCTAATCTATATACATTTGCTAGTTAATTCTTGTTTTGTCTTTTTGCAGAGAAAGCTCGTCAAAGTTGATGATTTAGTGGTGGATTTGGAGCAAAAGGAAAATATTGGGCTTTGAAGTGCTAAAAGAAGTGGAAAATAAGTGATTTCGGGTTAGAAGAGAGGCTTGATCCATATATAGGTGGACCAGGGCCCATTTTAGCATAATAGGCTCAATTTTGGAACACTTTAGACTCCCTTTTTGGGCCCCTAGTGTCTAATGACGGAATTTTACTTTATATTCCTGATTTTCTTATTTTGTGGGGGCAATTTTGGAAAAAAAGGGGATAATATTGTGAGCTAGGGTTTTGGGAAAAGGAGGAGGCCGTTTTTGGGGATCTAGACGAGGAGAAGAAGGAAGGAGACGACTCTAAAGAAGAAGATGAAGAACTCCATGGCTATGGTGGTCTCCTCTTCCACTATCATGGGCTAAGTTTCTCTCATTCCTAGGGTTTAGATGAAACCCTAGTCAAGTAATATTGCTTCTTTGTATTTTATTTTTGGGTTAATTAGTTTTGGATGTTGATTGTATAACGTTGGGATTTTATTAAGGCAATGATGGTGTTATTTGGTTTCACATAATCAATTTCTGTGATTTTGTTTATGTGGTTATACAATAGTAATATTTGTACATACATCAAAACCGTAGGACGAGTCATAACTCAGGAAAAACAAATTGTGACTATGACCTTAGAATTAGCGTAGACAATTTGTGTTGACCAAAGATGATTTGTGCTTAGGGTTTTGGTACGTGATTTTCTTGATGATTGTATTGAGGCTTGTAGCCAAAATACATCTTTTACATCCAAATTTAATGGCCCAAGAATTAATACAATTGAAGCTAGTTACAAGATTAGTGGTGGATTCAACACCTAGGAATCCTCTTTTAATTTGATTCATCATTAATTCAGTTGAATATTTGTTTTAATTATAATTCTCATTTAATTTTAGGAAAGAATCAACAAACAATCATTCTTTGTGAATTTGAATTAAAGTTAATCTCAACTTTAGTTTTTAAACAATTAACAATCTCTATAGGTTCGACCCTTACTTCTCTACTATACTAGTAGTTTAGTTTGGTAATTTGATTGATTTCCACGACAGATCAATTTTTGGCGCCGTTGCCGGGGACTGTTGAATTGTTAAAAAATTTAGTAGTTGATTTTTATTTTAATTCTTTATTTTCTGCTATTATTCTTTTTCTTTGTCTTTGGTGTGCAGCAATTATAAAAAGCTAAAGAGAAGTGGAGTCTATTGGAGCAAACGCGAGTTGATAAAAAAAAGAAAAAGAAAAGTTCTACCTGCTTTGCAATCTATCACGGTGAAATCTTTCCCTTCTCTTTGCATTTTATTTTTGCTACAGTTGGTATACTTGATTGGCTAGGTTTATTTGTTTTATGTTTGGTCACCGTTCGTGCAACCCAGACTTAGAGAAATTAGACCTTGAGCTAGAAAGAACCTTGAGAGCTTTTCGTAGTTTGTCTATTAAGTTCGAGGTTTTAGAAAATCCTATTTCTATAGACATGGCTGATAATGGTGGACAACAACAACCATAGCCTCTTAAGGCTCATTTTGTTCCTACAACATATACCAACCCTTCATGTATTCAAATGCGTACTATAACTATGAAATTAGACCCCAAACCATTCAGATGTTACCATCTTTTTATGGGAAATCAAATGAGGACCCATACCAACATCTGAATAAATTTTTAGAGCTTTGCACCACTGTCAATGTGCAAAATCTGAGTGAGAATGCTCTTAAGTTAAGGTTGTTCCCTTTTTCATTGAAGGATAGAGCCAAACAATGGCTCGGTTCTTTGCCTACAAATTCCATAACAACTTGGATTCAACTCCAACAAGAGTTTTTTAAAAAATACTTTCCTATAGGCAAAACTAATGATATGAGAAAAGCCATCACAAATTTTACTCAACTCGATGGCGAGTCTTTTCATGAAGCTTGGGAGAGATTTTTGGACCTTCATAGGAAGTATCCCCATCATGATATCATGCGTTGGCAGTTGGTATAGAGTTTTTATGACGGTATCACAGAACAAAACCGTCAAATGATTGACTCTGGTTGTGGAGGGACTTTCCTCAACAAGAATCAGGATGAGGCATGGGATCTTTTTGAGACCCTTAGTGAGAATTCACAGCACCATGCCTTAGCAAGTCGGAGAACTCCACCCACCTCCTCTAGTGTCCCTAAAAGAGGTGGCATTTATGAAGTTGGACAAGCTGTGGATGTCCAAGAGCAAGTTGTGGTGTTGTCTAGGAAACTAGACCAAGTTTTGGCTAGGGGACAAGTTTCTACTTCTGCTCCTGCCACTCAAGAGGTGTGTGCTTTATGTTCATGCCCAACTCATTATGTGTCAGACTGTCCCTTAGCCCCGCAATATCCAGAGTTTGTGGAAGAGCAAGTTAATGCTCTTCAAGGTTTTTCCAAACTGGGTAATGATCCATATTCTAACCATTACAACCCGAGATGGAGAAACCATCCAAATTTTTCTTGGAGGCCTCAAGCCTCAAATCCTCCATTCTCACAAAACTCAAGGCCAAATGTGCCTAATTCTTTTCCATCATCGTCCTACCGTCCTCTTTCTCAACAATATCAACAACCACCTCCTCCCCCTAGAAATTCAGCTTTTGAGGACAAGGTGTTGAGTGCTTTTCAAGCTTTAGAGTCAAATCATCAGTCTAACACTCAATTGCTCCACTCACACACTCAGTCCATCTCGAAGCTAGAATTCCAAATGGGACAACTAGCACAAGCTGTGAGTAAAAGAGATGAGGGGCGTTTACCAAGTCAACCGGTGAACAACCCTAAAAGCCAATATGGGGTAGAGTCTTCCAACCCCAATGATCAATTTCATGAGCAAGCTAAGGCCATAACTACTCTTAGGAGTGGCAGAGTGGTAGATAACAAAGTTGATTATAAGGCTGAGGGTGAATTGACAAGTTCTTCTAAAAATGATGAAGGTGAGAATGAAAATTTGCAAAAAGGGGATTCTTCATCCCCAAGTGATCCTTTGAGTGTTCCTGTGGCATTCTATGTGCCCAAGGCCCCTTACTCTTCCTGCTTGGCCGACCCTTCTCCTTTTGGGAAAAAGGGTTCAAATATGGAGGAAATGCTTGAGATTTTTAAGCAAGTTAAGATTAACTTTCCACTTCTTGATGCAGTTAAGCAAATTCCTTTCTATGCCAAATTCTTGAAAGACCTTTTCACTCAAAGGCGAAAAGCTAAAACTCATGTGTCAAAGAAGGTTTTTTTGACAGAGCAAGTGAGCTCGATTCTCTAGCACCAAACTGCACCTAAGTTCAAAGATCCTGGAGCCTCCACAATTTCTTGTGTCATAGGTAATCATATTATTGAGAGGGCGCTCCTTGACTTGGGGGCAAGTGTCAATTTGTTGCCATACTTTTTCTATAAGCAATTTGGGTTAGGTGAGTTGAAGCCTACGACGGTGTCTTTACAATTAGCTGACAGATCCGTTAAGATACCTCGTGGGATCATTGAGGATGTTTTGGTGAAAGTAGACAAATTCTACTTTCCAATTGATTTCTTAGTTCTAGACATGGAGCCAGTTCATGACCCTAAACGTCAGATTCCAGTCATCTTAGGTCGACCATTCTTAGCTACTACTCATGCATGTATTAATTGTCGAACTGGGGTGATGGATATTTCTTTTGGGAATATGACAGTGAGGCTCAATGTCTTCAATGCTTCACAACAACCTCCACATGAGGAGGATTGTTTTTCAGTGGATATGATTGATGGGATAGTTGAGGAATCTCTCCCTCAAATATTGATTGAGGATCCTTTGGAGAGATGTTTGACTTACTTTGATAGTGATGCTTTCGATATTGATGGTTCTATTGAAGAAATCAATTCATTACTTGACTGTTCTCCTTCTATAGATTATCCTCCTTGGAGATCTAGACCGGAACCCCTACCTAATCTTACGAGCACTCCTGCTCCTCCATCTTTAGAGGTTCCTCCAAAGCTTGAGTTGAAGCCACTCCCGGCTACTCTTAAGTATTCATTCTTGGGACCCGATGACACTCTCCCTATTATCATTGCTTTTAATCTTTCAAGTGAGCAAGAGTGTCGTCTTCTTGAGGTTCTTAGAAAGCACAAGGGTGCTATAGGTTCGTCCGTAGCTGATTTAAAAGGGATTGATCCCTCTATTTGTATGCACCACATTCATTTAGAGGATGATGCACAGCCATCTTGAGAAATGCAGAGAAGGCTTAATCCTAACATGAAGGAGGTTGTCATGAAAGAGGTGGTCAAATTGCTAGATGCGGGTATTATTTACCTAATTTCTAATAGTAAGTGGGTGAGTCCCACCTAAGTGGTACCAAAGAAGTCTGGTATCACTGTTGTTGAGAGTGATAAGGGTGAGCTTGTCCCTATGCGGCCCACCATAGGGTGGAGAGTTTGTATTGATTATCGCAAGCTTAACTCTATGACCTGGAAAGACCACTTTCCTCTTCCATTCATTGATCAAATCTTGGAGAGGTTAGCGGGTCAAAGCTATTATTGCTTTTTTGATGGTTATTCTAGATATAACCAAATTGTGGTCTTTCCGAAGGATCGGGAGAAAACCACTTTCACTTGTCCATTTGGCACATATGCATATCGCCGCATGCCTTTTGGATTGTGTAATGCACCGGCGACCTTTCAGAGGTGCATGATGTCTTTCTTCTCCGACATGGTAGAGAAATTTTTAGAAGTCTTCATGGATGACTTCTCTGTTTTTGGCCCCTCATTTGATGATTGTCTCCAAAACTGGACCAAAGTTTTAAAGCGTTGCAAGGAGACAAATCTTGTGGTTAGTTAGGAAAAGAGCCATTTTATGGTTCAAGAGGGAATTGTGTTGGGACACATTGTGTCCAAGAGAGGGATTGAGGTCGATAAGGCCAAAGTTCATCTCATTGCTAAGCTTCCTGCATCCTACCACGGTCAAGCAAGTTCGATCATTTTTAGGACATGTGGGTTTCTATCGTCGGTTTATCAAGGACTTTAGTAAGATCTCTAGGCCCTTGTGCAATCTTCTTGCCAAGGATACTCCATTTGTCTTTGATAGTGCTTATGTGGCGACTTTTGAAAAGCTTCGTGACTCTCTTTCCTCCGCCCCGATCATGCAACCACCCAATTGTTCCATGCCTTTTGAAATTATGTGTGATGCCTCCGACTATGCAGTTGGAGCTATTTTGGGACCAAGGGTAGAAAAAGTTCCATATGCCATTTACTATGCGAGTAAGACTCTTTATGATACTTAGTTAAATTATACCACCAAAGAGAAAGAGTTGCTCGCTGTAGTCTTTGCTTTGGATAAGTTCCGTTCCTACCTCCTTGGCTCTAAGGTAGTTGTCTATACCGACCATGCTGCTTTGCGACATTGACTTTCCAAGAAAGAGACCAAGTCGAGATTGATTAGGTGGATTTTGTTGCTTCAAGAGTTTTATTTGGAAATTCGGGACAAGAAAGGTTCTGAAAATGTCGTAGCCGACCACCTGTCCCGCATTCTTGTTGAGCACACGAGTGACACTCAACCTTTGTATGACTCGTTTCCTGACGAGCAACTCTTTTTTGTGTCATTAGTGAAACCTCATTGGTTTGCTCATATTGTGAACTATCTTGCAATTGGTCAAATTCCTTCCCAATGGTCCAAACAGGACAAAGATCGATTTTTCTCGCAAGTTAAGTTTTTTCTATTGGGAGGATCCTGTGCTCTTTAAGTATTGCTCTGACCAAGTTATCCGCCATTGTGTTCCAGAGAGTGAGTTTCATAGCATTCTTACTTTTTGTCATTCGTCAACTTGTGGTGGCCATTTTAGTGGTCGCAAGACGGCGGCGAAAGTCTTGCAGAGTGGGTTTTATTGGCCCACTCTATTCAAGGATGCACACAATTTTTGCAAGACTTGCATTCGGTGTCAACAAATGGGGACGATGTCTCGTAGAGATATGATGCCTCTTACCCCAATCTTAGTTGTTGAGATATTTGATGTATGGGGTATTGATTTCATGGGACCGTTCCCACCGTCATTTGGCTTTGAGTATATTTTGGTAGCAGTGGACTACGTGTCCAAGTGGATTGAGGCTGTGGCAACTAGAACCAATGATCACAAAGTGGTGGTCAAATTCATTCAAGAGAATATATTTTCTCGATTTGGTATGCCACAGGCGATTATTAGTGATGGAGGGTCTCATTTTTGTAATAGACCCTTTGTAATCTTGCTTCAAAAATATTCCATCACTCATAAAGTCGCCACTCCTTACCATCCCCAGACTAGTGGGCAAGTTGAAGTGTCGAATAGGGAGGTCAAGTCAATTCTAGAGAAAACGGTACGGCCCGATCGAAAAGATTGGTCTTTGCGTTTAAATGATGCTTTGTGGGCATATCGTACCGCTTACAAGACCCCTATTGGCATGTCTTCTTACCGATTGGTTTTTGGTAGAGCTTGTCATCTCCCGGTAGAGCTAGAGCATAAGGCCATGTGGGCCATTAAGAAATTCAACTTTGATATGCTTGTTGCCGACTCTAATCGAAAGCTCCAACTCAATGAGTTAGAGGAGCTTAGGAATGATGCATATGAGAGTTCTCGCATTTACAAGGCTCGAACTAAGGCGTTCCATCATTCTCATATTAATCGTAAGTCCTTTGAGCCCGGTCAAAAGGTATGATTGTTTAACTCTAAGTTACGGTTGTTTCTTAGGAAGTTGCGGTCTAGATGGGATGGTCCGTATGTGGTTGTTCAATCTTGGTCTCATGGTGCGGTAGAAATTCATAACCCTCAGAGTGGCCAAACTTTCAAAGTTAATGGCCAAAGGTTGAAATTGTTTATTGAGGGTGTGGAGGAAGGGAGTTTGATTGAGGAGATTGGTCTTGAAGACCCAGTTTATATTGATTGATGTTTTTCTCCTCTTGCTGTGTCTGGCTGAAGACACTAAACTTAGCTCTTCTTTTGGGAGGAAACCCAATTTTATTTTATTTTTGTTGTTTTTAATTAAGTTTTCTTTTTATTGTTTTGTAGGTGTTTAGTATTTATTTTATTCTTATTGTTTTTTTTAAAAAAGGGGGGGTTCTCTTTAGTCATTTTTGTTTTCTGGACTAAAAAGCTCGAGCAATTTCAGAAAAGCTTGAGCATTTTCTCATGTTTTTTTTTCCAAATATTTCTGGTCTAGAAAGTTCGAGCACTCGCCAAAAAGCTCGAGCACTTTTTCGTCAAAAATTGTTTAAACATTTTGCCCCGAAAAGCTCGAGCACTCCAAGAAAAGTTCGAGCTCTTTTTCTTCCCTCAAAGCCCTTAAGGTTCTGTCCCAAAAAGCTCGAGCTATTCTCGAAAAGCTCGAGCACTTTTAATTTATTCTTAAAAAAAAAAAAAACCACAAATTTAAAAACCTGACTAGAAAACTTAACCCCTCATATCTCTTTCTCATCACCACCACTCACTCGTATCACCACCATCCACCGACCATATCACCAGTGCCTCTATCATCACCATCGCCGACGCACCAGTACCTCCATCTCCATCCCCGACGCACCAGTGCCTCAATCCTTCCTTGCGTCGCCGTTAATCTCCCATAGCCACAGCCCCTAACCGCATCATCGCCATCTCCACCGCCGACTCCACCCCCATCAGATCCGTCGCACTATCACCTCCATAGCCACAGCATTGCCGCACCGCCCCCGACTCATCGGAACCTCATCTCTCTCTCTAACCGCCGTTCGTATCTCCCACACCTAATGCTGACATCACCAACCCCCACAGCAACCGTTGACCCCTAACCCTCTACCTCCATCCACCACCGGCAAACCGCCGCACCCTCTACCTCCGTCGCCGACCCATCATCTCCATCACTCTACTACCAGCACCACCGCTCCACCGTACGCCATCACCACTGTTAACCCGCACCTCCATCAACTCTGATCGCACCTCCACCACAGCCCCTCACCCTCATCATCTCCATCACACCCTGACCAGACCTCCATAACCTCCGCCGACTCCCCCTCACAGGACTTTCAACACCTTCTTCAACAGTTAAGTTGCCAGTATTAGAGTTTAAATCTGTTTTCACAAAGCTAGGGCACATATAAATGATGATGAAATTTGGGTCCTTCTTGGCCAACATCCTTGTGTAAGCATTCATAGCTGCTTTTGAAATGTTATATGCTGACCCATAAGACGGCCAACCTTTGGCTTGTATAGAACCCTCTTTGAAATCTTTTGGAAACTCCTTTACTACCTCATCCACTCAACCATCTGTAAGACTTTCAGCATCACTTAGCACTCTTTTAGCCCATTTGTTGGACATTTTCTTTAACTTTCCCCGAATAGAGGAAACATTCACAATTCTTGGTGAATCGGATAATTGCAGAAGGGGAAGAAGTGCTTGAATCATTCGTTTTGCACCATAGTAGTTTGTTTGCAGGCATTTTTCTGCCAACTCATAAGTCTCGATCAGTACTTCATTCCATTTGATTTGCACTCCTCCCGTCTCACCGCCACCAATCCCTAAGGCTCTTAAAGCATCTTCATCAATTATGCCACTAAGAATCCCTGCATTGTTCACCTGCACAGAGTTCCAACTTTTTCTGATTATTTCTTTCACAAAAAAATAAATAAATAAATAAATAAATAAATAAAATAAAATAAAAAAATAAAAAAAACAAAACAAAATTGCATAGCAAGCCGTTCCAAATTCATTTCATTCCACTATGCATTTGGTTTAATTGTTTCTTCGCTCACATTAGCACTTATGGGCATATTGATTTTATTTTTTCAATTTTTTTTTGTTATGCCAATATGTAGATTCTGTGGCCCTAATGATATTTATTGTTTAGTTTGTTATTGTAGGGATCCATGGGTCACCCAAAAGCTCCAAAGAATGTTTGTTATTCTTGCCGCTCAGCTCCCACCTTCTGATTCACTGGGCTCTTTGCACCCTTAGTTCTCTCCACTCAAGTGCACTCCTTCCTTTTACTTATTTCGTTCTATTTCATGTTCTTTCCTGTCATGTCCCCTTGAGGACAAGGTGTAAAATAAGTTGGGGGGAGTTGCTATTATTTTGCCTACTTGAGCTCAATATATTTCATGATTACAATTTTATTGTTTTGAGCGTATTCATGTATTTTTGAGCTTGCATGAGAATCATTGTGATAGTTGTGCACTGCTAGTGATTTGTCTTTCCCTAACTTTCATAATTGGAGACAAATTGGGTTGCTACTCGTGTGACTCTATGACTTGATGGTTAAACTGTGAGACTCTAGTATCATGATGGCATCGACTGAGACTTGTAACCCATGTTATGTAGATTTGAGCTTGAACTTTATTTTGAGGGTTATACAGTTTGCATATCTCTATTCTATCAACTGCCATTGTCACATGTCTAAGGTCTGTCAGTTCAGATGTTGGATGACACTTCTTGCCTTTGGGGAATGAAACTAGGCCCTCTTTCTACTTTGAGCCTGTTCGTTTGTTTCCTCCATCTTTACATTATTTACCTGATTGGAACCAAGTTGAGCCTTCATTATTATATCTTTCTTTTCATAACCAGTAGCCTCGCTTTGGATGAAGAAGTTGGGTGATTTTTCTTTGAGAATTTGGTGTTATGAAAGTAGAGAAGTGAAGATGTACTTTTTTTCTTTTATTGTAATTTTATTCGGTTTCCAAAAAAAAAAAGAAGAAAAAAAAAAGAAAAAAATAAAAAAAAAAGGAAAAAAGAACAATCAGAAAAAGAGAAAAAAAATTCATTGCCTTTTCCTTTCCTTTTTGGTTTGCTCAAGTAGAAAAGTTGTGAGTAGTTTGGGAATGCTATTATTGAAATTTTGGGAGTGGTGGTGCACTGTTCAAAAGAGATGATGAGTTTGGAAAACTGCAGTTTATTCACTTCAACTTCTTCGCTTATCACATGGAGATTATTGTTCACTTGCCCCTACTTTATCCTTGACTTTGAACTACGTTACAACCAGAAACAAAGACCTAGCCAACCCCGAAGGTGTAGTAGTTGATGATTGAGGATGTGACCGTAATGATCATGTGACATTGGGAGTTGATTTTCGTAGTGGTTAAAATTCTCTTTATATTATTCTTGTTGTGCTTTCATTCATATTTGCATGTGGATTATTTATTTGTACTCAACAGTTATTCTATCCACATGTATAAGAGGATACATATACACCCCATCTCTGTGAGCTTCATTTGTGTGTGATATCTTTTGGTGAGATTTGGAGTCAAAGTAATGCTTGTTTGAAAAGAAGTTTCATTGCCTAGACATCTTGTTATGGTTGTTGCTTTTATGCATACTGATTCTATCTATTTATGAGCACTTGGAAAATTCATAGGTCGCTTTTAGTGAAGATAATTGTTACTTTGCTTCGATTATAACTCAGTTATACGCTCATTAAGATTCATTTTTATTAATTATGGAGTATATTGTGTTCAAGTTGGGGGGTGTCGAATTTTGTGGGTAGATTCACTACAAACCCTCACGAGACTATAACTCGTCCACTAGGGTAACCTAGGGGTTTAAAGCCTTATTGCATATGGTAAATGCAATCGTGTATCCCACGAAAGAGGATTTAGTTAGTTCTATTTTGTCTCTTGTTTCCTTAGCTTTGCTCGAGGACTAACAAAGTGTAAGTTGGGGGGTGTGATAACTGGTTGAAAAATGCATATTTATTTTGTTAACCCTAGATATTCTTGCACTTTTATTATTTTAATTTCTCCAATTTATATACATTTGCTAGTTAATTATTGTTTTGTCTTTTTGCAGAGAAAGCTCATCAAAGTTGATGATTTAGTGGTGGATTTGGAGCAAAAGGAAAATATTGGGCTTTGAAGTGCTAAAAGAAGTAGAAAACAAGTGATTTTGGGTTAGAAGAGAGGCTTGATCCATATATAAGTGGACCACGGCCCATTTTAGCATTATAGGCTCTATTTTGGAACACTTTAGACTCCCTTTTTGGGCCCCTAATGTCTAATGACGGGGTTTTACTTTATTTTCTTGATTTTCTTATTTTGTGGGGGCAATTTTGGAAAAAGGGGGATAATATTGTGAGCTAGGATTTTGGGAAAAGGAGGAGGCCGTTTTTAGGGATCTAGACGAGGAGAAGAAGGAAGGAAACGACTCTAAAGAAGAAGATGAAGAACTCCATGGCTATGGTGGTCTCCTCTTCCACTATCATGGGCTAAGTTTCTCTCATTCCTAGGGTTTAGATGAAACCCTAGTCAAGTAATATTGCTTCTTTGTATTTTATTTTTGGGTTAATTAGTTTTGGATATTGATTGTATAACGTTGGGATTTTATTAAGGCAATGATGGTGTTATTTGGTTTCACATAATCAATTTCTGTGATTTTGTTTATGTGGTTATACAATAGTAATATTTGTACATACATCAAAACCGTAGGACGAGTCATAACTCAGGAAAAACAAATTGTGACTATGACCTTATAATTAGCGTAGACAATTTGTGTTGACCAAAGATGATTCGTGCTTAAGGTTTTGGTGCGTGATTTTCTTGATGATTGTATTGAGGCTTGTAGTTAAAATACATCTTTTACATCCAAATTTAATGGCCCAAAAATTAATACAATTGAAGCTAGTTACAAGATTAGTGGTGGATTCAAAACCCTAGGAATCCTCTTTTAATTTGATTCATCATTAATTCAGTTGAATATTTGTTTTAATTATAGTTCTCATTTAATTTTAGGAAAGAATCAACAAACAATCACTCTTTGTGAATTTGAATTAAAGTTAATCTCAACTTTGGTTTTCAAACAATTAACAGTCTCTGTGGGTTCGACCCTTATTTCTCTACTATACTAGTAGTTTAGTTTGGTAATTTGATTGATTTCCACAACAGATCAGCCATTTACAAGACTTAAATAAATATAAAAATTCAAATGATAGAATTTAGGGAAACGGATTGCATATTTGGAATCAGAGCGTCGAAATTGGCTAAAGTGCCAGTTTTGGTAAAATTCTGAGACAAATTAAATTCAGGGGCATGTATGTGCACAGTTGGCCACGTGGCCATTTGACACATGGGTATGCGTACAAAGCTTCCAAAGGAAGTGAAGTGAGATATTTTATAGAAGGGGCAAGTGTCAACAATATGTGGTGCTGGAAAAGAGAGGGATTGTGCGTGTAAAGGTACACCTTAAGGAAACAAGGTTAACACATGATATGACAACACCTCTTTTCTTTGTTTTCCTTTCTCTCATTTCCCTCTCTTGGGCAGCACACCCCCCCACCCATTTTCTGATTCTTTCACTCTTTCTCTCTTAAGCTTCCCACCTAGAGTATAAGTATTTGTGTGTTTAAGGGTGTTTGAGAAGGGGAGAGAGATAAGCTATGAGAGTGTGTGTGTGTGTGTGTGTGCGAGGGAGAGACTGTGTGTGTGATACACTGTGTGTGTGCATGTGCATGTGTGTGTTTGAATGTGTGTATAACACATACATTGAGATTGAACCAAGAAAGAAGAAGAGGAATGGAAGAAAATGAAGAAAGAAGAAGAAAAGAAAAGTGAGAGAATCGGACACCAATGTGAGGTTGCTGTGGAAGCTCAGAGAAGCTTTCTCTCTCTCTCTCGAAAAACCGAAGCTTTGAAGACAGGTAGGGACTTCTGGAACCTTCTATATAGTTCTGGAGGTATTTAGATGGTTGTGTGCTTGATAATATGTGTGTTTCAAGGTATATTTGTGTGCATGCGACTGTGTATATATATTTGTGTGTGTGGAGAAATTTGGGTTTCAAGAATTGAATGGAAATTTTGAGTTTGGGTGACGAATTTGTGTTGTTTGTAATCCCTTTTGAGTCAGGGAAGAATTTGGGACAAAAAGGATGGAGAATTGAGGTCGAAAGGTAGAGTTACAGTAAACTGTCGAAAAATTAGGGCTCACCGAAACTCCACTATTTTGGGTAGTTAAATCATTTAATCTTGCCTTAAACTTCATAGAATGATGTTAAATGGAACGTTCCTAATCTTACTCAAACACTAGAAATTGATTCAAATCCTAGTTCATCTATTGGAAATAAAAGGAAAATTCCTGAAACATTTTCTGAACCTAGGAGGAGTGAAAGACCTAGAAAAGAAAAATTCTTGGATTCTAATTTTGTATCTTCTGAAGCCATTGTTTTCCTTTTAGAAGGAAATAGAAAGACTATGTTGGACGAAATACCTATTATTTTAAACACGGAAGAAGATCCAAAAATATTTAGTAAAGTCGTGACTTCTAGAGTTGCTGCTTTTTGGAAAGAGGAAATCAATGATGAAATGGACTCAATATTATCAAATAATACTTGGGTTTTTGTTGATTTGCCTTTTAGTTCTAAGCCTATAGGATGTAAATGAGTATTTAGAAGAAAGTTCAATACAGATGAGTCTATACAAACTTTTAAGGCTAGATTGGTAGCTAAAGGTTTCAAACAAAATGAAGGTATAAACTACTTTGATACATATGCCCTAATAGTTGGAATAACATCTATTAGAGTGCTTATGGCACTAGCTTCAATTTGTAGTTCATATGTACATCAAATGGATGTTAAAACTGCTTTTCTGAATGGTGATTTAGATAAAGAGGTGTACATGGAACAACCAGAAGGGCTTGTTTTACCTGAAAATGAAAAGAAAGCTTGTAAATTGGTTAAATCATTATCATTATATGGACTAAAACAAGCTCCAAAGCAATGGCATAAGAAATTTGATTCTATGATTTTGTCCCATGGTTTTAAGCATAACAATGCTGATAAATGCATTTATTCTAAATTCATTGATAGCTATAATGTTATTATTTGTCTTTATATAGATGACATGCTTATATTTGGGAGTAACATGGATGGTGTAAATGAAACTAAAAAGTATTTAACTTCTAAATTTAAGATAAAAGATCTTAATAAAGTTGATACTATTTTAGGGATCAGAGTAAAGAAACATAATGGAGGTTATGCCTGAGTCAATCTCATTACATTGAAAAAGTGTTTCTTAAATTTTAGTATTTAGGAATTAAAGAAGCAAATACTCTATATGATTCTTCATTTAAGCTAACAGAGAATTTTGGCAGGGCAATTGAATAGTTACAATATGCTAGTACAATTAGTACCTTGATGTATGCAATACATTGCATAAGGCCTGATATTTCATTTGTAGTTTACAAAGTTTCCAAATATACAAGTAATCCCAGTACAAAATATTAAAAAGCTATTGGTAGAGTCCTTGGTTATTTTAAAAGAACTATTGGACAAGAATTATTTTATACCAATTTTCTAGCAGTACTTGAAGGATATACTGATGCTAGTTGGATTATTAGTGCAAGTGATAATAAGTCAACGTCTCAATGAGTTTTTACTCTTGTTGGTGGAGCTATATCATGGGCTTCAAAGAAACAAATGTGTATCTCACATTCCACAATGGAATATGAGTTTATTGCCTTAGTAGTAGCAGGCAAAGAAGCAGATTGGCTGAGAAATCTTTTATTGGATATAAAGTTATGGCCACAACCGATGCCAACTATTTCTTTGTACTACAATAGTGAAGCTACTCTATCTAGAGCATATAGCAAAATATATGATGGTAAATCTAGACATATTAGCTTGAGACATGAGTATGTCAAACATTTAAATTTGGATGAAATTGTTACTACATTTTATGTTAGGTCAAGTAACAACTTGACAAATCCATTTACTAAGGGACTCTCGAGAGACTTGGTAAAAAACACATCTATTGGAATGAGTTTGAAACATTTTTTCTAAAGTCACCTGCAATAGAAACCCAACCTTACATTGGCCAAAACTAATCTAAGGTTTAATGGGTAATGACAAGTTATGGATAAGTGACTGATATAACACTAAAATTTTTATCTTTTTTTATCCATTTCAGAATGTTCAGTACTGACTGTTATGATAGATTAAGAATGAGTTATATACTCTTAATGAAGTTTAAAATTATAATTTATTAAGTGTCTAAAGTAACAGGGATACTAAAGGAACTTCACCTATATAGACATAAGGAGTGATACGACTTCTAGCAAAAGTTGAAGTTTACTTTTGTAAATGTTTATGAAAACCAGGATGTAGTACATTATTATTTTGTGAGCTTTTTATTGAAATAAGATTGAATCATGTGTGGTTTTTCCATATCTAACACAGAGGAGTCTTGATTTAAGCATAGGCCACCAATGACTTCGTTAGATATTTAAGATACTTACACTAATTGAAGGTTTAAATCGAGAGATACCTTCTTGTATGCATGGGAATATCTATATTTAACTGAAAGATTTAAATATAAGTGGGGGATTGTTGAATTTTACATTGAATGTAGACTGTAATATTAATGGTTCATTAGATCAAGTGGCACTAGATCATAACTCTTGGTTGTTTTTTTTTATTTTATGAAATAATGAATTTTTGAAAATTAATTTTGAATTAAAGAGTTGTGTTTATATAATATATATATATATATATATATATATATATATATGAAAAGGTACCTATTTGAATTAAACAGACATATTTTTATGAAAATATGTCTTTTCATGAAGAGTTGTGACTAGTCAGAATTCATCTATATAAACAACAATTGTGATCCAGATTTCACATATATTTCAACCATGAGTTCATTCCCCTTTTATTTCTATTTTATTTCAAGTCAAATATCTGTAAAATATCTACAAAAATGTTGTCTACAGATAAGTGACATTGTTATACCTGGAGATATATTGCCTAAATACAGCAATAAACTCAATTTGAGTGTGGACAATTAATAGCTTAAAGACAGTATTCCAAACACACCTTAAAGTCACAAATCCTGATTTCATACCATAACAAAACTTGCTTGTGGAAAGTTCAAGAACTTTCTACTATTTTGTGGTATTACAAATGCTATAGATGGAATAAACTTATGAACTTCTGAGATATATATGTAGGAATCTAAGTAGATTACCCCAGAAATTATTAAAGCTCAAGTCAATGACCTTTAAATTCACCTAGCCATGAGGAGGAAGATCAAGTGTTTTCAACTGTGCCAAACCTGTCAAGGATTTGGTTATGTTCAATTCACTTCACTACCCTCAACATCCAGAAGAATTGCCACCCCGAACATCAATCTATGCCATTCAAATAACCATCCATTGCTTTGCAAGTTTGATTGAGACAACTCAGTACTTTGTCCTCAGTTCAGTTGCATTCCAAACGAAAACAACGACATATGAGATCGGGACTAAAATTTGAGAATATGACTCAGTTTTTGGAGGCTAACTACTTTAGATTATATTCAGTTCATTGTCTCAGTTGACTATTTCTATGATGCTTCCCTCAACTTCTGTTTACTTTCACAACCAATTAATTAAGGACCATCATGTGCTTCTATTTCGAATTTAAATTGAAATCACTCAATTCATCTTTTTTTCTTTTAGTAAATTATACATATTTTTTTTGGGATTTCTGACAATTACACTGACCTTCTCTACTTTACTTGACAAATTACAAATTAATTTTTTTTCTTCAAAATGACAAAACTATCACTTTTATTTTTTACATTTTTTTCAATTTTGACCAATATTTTTTTTAAATAAATATTGATTAAAACCTTATATTTATTTTTATTTAAAATGAAAATAAGTTATTTAATTTATATAAAAATAAGTTATTTACCTTAAATTTATTTTTATATAAAATAAAACAAATTCATTAAAAAAAAGTTGGAAAAAGTTGGAAAAAGTTGGTCAAAATTGAAAAAATGCAAAAAAAAAAAAAACATGAAAGGATAGTTTAGTCATTTTGAAAAAAAAAAATGTCTTTCAGGAATATTTGTAGTTTGTCATATAAAGTAAGAAAAACCAGTGTGATTTACCCCTTTTTTTTTTTTGGAGGGGAAGGGGGGGTGCCAATTGTGGGAACTTCTATGCCATGTATTCATATGTTTAGGGTCGGCTCAATACCATTTGAGGCCTAAAGCGATAATTTTAAATGGGAATTTTTATTTTTTTAATATTAATATAATTTTTTCATGTTGTTTGATATAAACAAAAACATATAGGAGTGCTATTATTCAAACTCCATTAATAAAAAAAAAACAATGATATTTGAAAACAATGATATTTTTTTCTTAAAAAATCTAATGAATTAAAAATAAAATGTGATTGTATAAAAGGAAATGTGATTGTGTTGTAGATATAGAGAAATGTATCGACTCTTCTGTATTAGTTTATGTCTATAAAGAAATATATATAGTTAATTTAAGAAATATAGTAGAAAAAAAAACAATTGTTGTTGTTTTAGTTAGAAGACTACACGTGTATATATACAGATAGAACACACACACACACACACATATAAAGGAAGGTATAATTTGATATACCATAAAGTGACAGATCTATTCAAAGCATGACACATGTATGTACAGAGCTCTTTAGATTACAGATCACGGAAGATTGTTCTATCCAGATTAAACATACACGGGGTTCAGTGGTAAATTGTTCAGAATAGTGCGCCACCTCTAGCCCTGCCTCTAGAACATATAGGATACCAATCTGCTCATTACAAATCTCGCAGTAAGGAAAATAAAGTATCTCCAAGAAGGGGTTCCAAATTAGTCACCGCCTTCCATATCCTACCGACCTTAGAATAAGGAAATAAAGTTCAATATGACAACTGTTATCTTCGGATATTTTCGAATCCCTACTTTTATGGCTCCTGATCCTACTCAACTTTGGAGATTTACAACCTATAAATAAGATCATAAGATACGCTTTCAATTTATGTTCAATTATTCTTCTCAATTACAGTCTCTTTTTAATTTACTGACTTTATTATTGGAGCGGCTACCACTAGAGCCTACCCGGTGACCCTTTGATTTTTAGTTCTTAACAGGTAGTGAAGGACGGGAGGCCTCTCGGATCAAAAAGAGTAACATCAGTTTGGCGCCGTCTGTGAGAATGAAAATTGTTCTTGCTGTCTTTTCTTCAAAACAACAAACCTTTTTGTCTTTTTCTTCCAAAAAGCAATGGTTCCCAGCTTTCGTCCAAGAAAGAATTCCCAAAACTCCCAAAATCAGCCTCCTACTAGAAGAGGAAAGGGGCAAACATCCAATCTTTAGTAACAACAACTTGAACGGATTCAACTACAATCTAATTAGATGCAGGAACAACTTACTGCCATGTCATAAGCTCTGGCTTCATTGGCCTAGAGCCAGCAGAGCAATCCTTTTCCTCTTCCTCCTACTAACGCTATTCACAGAGGAACTTGGCCTCCTGCCACCACCACGGGCGAAGGGTCCCCCAACGAAGAGTTGCTTAACGCACAACCAGTACACCTTTATGGTATCACTCATATAGGGGTTGATCCTCAAACGTCAACAGTTGTGGGGAGAGGGATGACCATGTTTCATCCAACTGTCCATTATCAGAGTAGATTGAGGATTCCTACTCCAATGGCCTTCAAAGCCAATCCAGCCCACAGAAATTCCAGCCTCTTGAGACTCTAGTCCCCCTAGTCTTGGGAAGGCAATATCCTCAGTGCTAACACTGAAAAAATTCCTCCCTTGAGTCGAGGATCTGGAGATATAAGACAAGATCAATAACGGGTTCCGATCCCACAACAAGTCCTGCCTAGAGTCCTTTAAAGGGCAGAAGAGATGGTAGACTCTTAGGAGCAGACAATCTTAACCAAAGGATTCCATGCCCCCTCTAGAGTAAGACGAACTAAGTAAATTTCTCGTAAGGCTCTCCACGTCATTTACCTTTGCTATAATGACTGAAGAATGGCCGAAAAAGTTCATTGTCCCAAAATTCACCCTCTACGACGGATCTGACAACCCAGGGGACCACCTATCTCACTATCAGCATACAATGGCTCTCTACGGAACTACTAATGCTTTTATGTGCTGAAATTTTATGACGAGCCTCAAGGGTACCACTCTTAAGTGGTTCCACAACCTCCCCCAAAAATTGATCAGCAATTTCTATGAACTCAGCAAGCTGTTTCTTGACCGAATCCTAACCAGTAGGAGGTTAAGAAAAGGGCCAGAATTCTTGCTGACTATAAATCAAACAAAGAGAGTGTCGCTTCGAGAGTACATCGCTCATTTTAATGCCGAGTTCACAGAAATAACCAACTACAGTCTAAGCTTCTTGGTAGCCGCCCTACCTTCAGGCCTTCGGCCCAGACGCTTGCAAGACTCCTTGACCAAGAACCCTCCCAACGATATGACAAGCGCTTATGAATCGAGCACGAAAGTACATTAATCTTGAAGGTACAAAAAATTCTTTTCGAAAAGCTAAAAGAACAGGCTCAAAATGATGAACAAGTTTAGGAAAAGGATACCAACGTTAATAGGAAGAGGATTAGGAATTTTGACAAGAGAGCGGTACCCAAAGCCCAGAACAATCCTAACTCTGGAAGGTACGAAACTTTCACCCCTCTGAATAGTTCTCTCACTCACATACTCCAACAGATCTAGACTCGTGAAAACTTGAAGTGGCCAGAGCCACTAAAAAGCAACCCTGACACAAGAAATCATAACAAATACTATGATTTCCACAAAGAGCACGAGCACACAATTGACAAGTGCAGAGCTCTCAAGCAAGAGATAGAGCATCTCATTAGAAGATGACGATTCTAACAGAACGGGAAACAGAACCCTCGTAACGATAGACCGTTGCAAAGAAGGCAAGAACAAAGACTTGAATAAAGAGAAATCTGAAATGACCAACAGCAGAATAATCAAGTCATCTTTGTCTTTCACGCTGAAAATGCGGCAACAAGAATGTCTAATCGAGCCAGGAAAAGATATGCTCGAGAGGCAATGGCAGAACCCCATGTTCTCCAGATCTCGGCCATTGAGAAAAAGATAAACTTAGGACCTCAGATCCTATTATCTGAATTAGACCTCTTTGGGATACACTATCCCCACAACGATGCTCTTGTCATTTCGTTCAAAATCGCTAATTTCGATATCAAAAGGGTTCTCGTAGATACTGGAAGCTCCACTAACGTATTATTTTACGAACCCTTCAAACACATGAAGCTCAACCCTAATGACATCAGAGCTACCACCTGCTGTCATGGCAGGATTCGACGGAAATCTCAGCATCCCATGAGGCAAAATTGACCTACCGATCATGACGGGAGAAGGAGATGGATAGAAGACACTAATCTCTAAATACATGGTCCTGGATTCTAAATCCCCTTATAATGTCATTATATTGGGAGACCCTGGATCTAGCAGATGGGAGTAGTTACTTCAACCCTCCATCAATGCCTGAAGTATGCCCACAATGACAAAGTCTTCTCCATCAAGGGTTGTCAGCCCACCATCAGGGAATGTCATGCCATCGCATTAAAGGAAAATCCCCCTAAATAGCAATCACAGTACCCTCATGAAAGGAAATTTTTTTCACCTTCCAACTTTCATGAGGTAGAAGAGTGTCCCTTTGAAATTGACAAGCCATTAAGTCCTAAAGGAAGAGACAGCACAGTCAAACCAATAGAAGAGTCCATCAAAGTACTCATCAGCACTGAAGGGAAGGAAGTATTCTACCCAGAGTGGCTTGCGAATACAGTTCTCATAAAAAAGAAGAACGGCAAGTGGGGGGTCCGCGTTGACTATACTGACCTAAATAAATCTTGTCCCAAGGACAACTTTCCTCTTCCT
The DNA here is from genome assembly GCA_008638375.1 of Nyssa sinensis. Classification (NCBI taxonomy): domain Eukaryota; kingdom Viridiplantae; phylum Streptophyta; class Magnoliopsida; order Cornales; family Nyssaceae; genus Nyssa; species Nyssa sinensis. The sequence continues at coordinate 11,999,133 of CM018042.1, read as the reverse complement.
AGAATTGATCAACTTGTTGATGCCATGGCAGGTCACGAACTTATGAGTTTCATGGATGCTTACTTTGGATACAATCAAATTCAAATGTATCATCCAAACTAGGAGAAAACGACATTTATATTAGAACGAGGTCTCTATTGCAATATAGTGACGCCATTTGGTTTAAAAAACGCTGGAGCTACGTACCAACGACTTGTAAACAAGATGTTTGGCCCCCAAATTGGGGACACAATAGAAATCTACATCGACGACATGCTTTTCAAAAGTGTTCGAAAGGGTGATCACATCCAACACTTGAGCCAGACATTCGACATCTTGAGAAAACATAGGATGAAGTTAAACTCTTTAAAATGCACCTTCAGTATCACGAAAGGGAAGTTCTTGGGTTTTCTGGTTTCTCAAAGAGGAATCAAGGCAGACCCCTTGTAGATCAAAGCTCTGATTAAACTAGAGTCGCTTAAAACCAAGAAAGATATCCAAAGCCTGAATAGAAGGATAGCAGCTCTGAATAGGTTTATCTCTAAATCTATGGATTGGTACCTTCTGTTCCTTAGAGCCTTGAGGGGGAGTAAGGCCCCCGAATGGACTCTTGAACGTGAAGAGGCTTTCCAAGAACTTAAGCGATACTTAGCTTCCCTCGAACTCCTTTTAAAACCAGTACCACGGGAAAAACTACTCCTGTACTTAGTTGTATCAAAAAATTCCATCAGCTTAGCTTTAGTCAGGAAGGGGAATTCAAAGGCCTATCTTTTACATCAGTAAGGTGCTTTTGGACACTAAGACAAGATACTCCGAAATTGAAAAATTAGCCTTAGTCTTGGTGATATTCACTTGGAAACGCAAACCATATTTTCAGGCCCATCCTATTATAATCCCTACAACCTATCCTTTGAAATCAGTCCTACACAAACCTGAAGTTTCTGAATGACTAGTTAAATGGTCAATAGAATTGGGAGAATTGAGATGTCCCATGTATTGCGGACAGCTATCAAAGGCCATATACTAGCAGACTTTGTAGCAGAGTTCACTCGAACACTACATTCGAAAGCTCAAACCACTACAGACACTTCGGTATGGCTACTTCACACTAACGGTTCGTCTACCGACAAAGGCTTTGGAATAGGTATAATACTTCAATCTCCTAATGGGATCGTAACCAAAAAAATAGTTAGCTTGGGATTTAAAGCCTCTAACAATGAAGCCGAATATGAGGCGCTTATTCTTGGGATGAAATTGGCCTTAGAATGTGAACTTTTGGATCTTAAAGCATTTTTCGACTCTTAACTTATGGTGAGTCCAATCCTGGGAGAATTTTCCACCAAGGCAGGATGACCAAATATTTAGAGCTAGTGGAATCACTAAAGCTGTCTTTCCACAAATTCACCATTCAGAAGATTGAAAGAAACCAAAACTCCAAGGCTGATGCTTTAGCAAACATGGCCTCCCATATCAAGCTAGAAAGGGATTCAACTGTAAAAATCTCCTACCAGTCAAAGCCATGCATTGAGGAAATACAATCCCTTCAAATTTCATAACAACCTCAAAATTGGATGACTCCTATCATCTAGTATCTAAAAGAGGGGTTGCTTCCAAAAGATAAAAATCATGCCAAGAGAATTCGAATTAGGCAGTTTGATACTTAGTTCTTAAAGATAGACTTTACCGAAAGTCCTATACACAGCCCTTCCTATGGTGCTTAACTCCATAAAAGGCCTATTACGTCCTAGCCAAGATATACAAAGGCATCTATGGCAACCATAATGACGAAAGGACAATTGCCCACCGAGCGCTAACTTAGGGCTACTACTGGCCTGGTATGCTAAAACAAGCTAAGGAATATGTCTGGAGGTGTGACAAATATCAACGATTTGCCTTATACCAACATCAACGCCATTATGAACTCATCCCTATCGCCAGTCCTTAGCCTTTCACTCAATAAGGAATGGATATTGTAGGGCCATTGCCAAAAGCCCTTTAGAACAAGAGATTCCTACTAGTTGCCATCGATTATTTTTCTAAATGGGCAGAGGCTGAACCACTGACCCACATAACAGAGGTGGAAGTAAAGAATTTCACATAAAAAAATATAGTATGCAGGTTCGGTATACCTCGCATCATCATTTTAGACAATGGGACGCAATTTGCTTGAAAAATGTTCGGGAAGTTCTGTAAAGACCTGTATATCAGTCATCACTTCTCCTCTCCAAGGCATCCCCAAGCTAATGAGTAAGCCGAGGTCACCAACCGCACTATTCTCAAAGCAATTAAGAAAAGGTTGGAGGAAACCAAGGGAAAATGGGTTGAAGAACTCCCCGAAATGCTTTGGGCCTACCAAACTACCAGAAGGACCCCAATTGCAGAAATACCATTCTCACTCGTTTATGGCATCAAGGTAGTCATTCTTGTCGAAATTGGCATGTCAACCCTTAAAATTGAATACTTTGACCAAGGGACTAATAACCAATAGCTCGCGTAGAATCTAGACCTATTTGAAGAAAGACGAGAGCAAGCTCGGATTAAGTAGAGAATGGCTAAATGTTTCAACCAAGGGTTAAAACCTATCAGCTTCCAAATATGAGACCTCGTCCTAAGAAGGGTATTTCTAAACAATAAAGTCCCCACCATAGGAAAACTTTCCCCTAATTGCGAAAGACCTTACAAGATAGCCAAGATCGTCAAACCTACAACTTATTGGTTGAAAGACTTGACTGAGAAGCCTTGTCACGATCCGGAATCTGGCCTATGCGGATTAGGGGTTTTTTCAATGATCACAATACTTTTCTCATTTCCATTTAATCAAACGTAGCAGAATAAAACTCTTTTTCTATTACGGAAGTGTCAATATACAATTCAACATCAGTCATTCATATATATTCCACAGTGACTAAAAAAGTACATGATGTAAATTCTCAAAATCTGCTAACGTCATATTCGATATACATTCCATAATTATCAAAAGTAACTACATCATGTCTAACAAAATTGTAATACAAAAAGGGTTCATAGTTTATAAGCTTTCGGCTATCCTGACTGAACTTGCTATTTCCTTGCTAATATCGTTACCTGAAATGTATTGGATGAAAATCCATATGAGCTCGACAGCTCGTGAGTATTCCATAACATGCCAAGGGTTTCAAAACTGCTATGTAGTATATTCTGAAATATCTATACTCATAAAAAATTAGAATATGTCATATCAAAGTACAACAGACAAGAGAATAGTATCAAAGTCATTTTCAATAAATCTCAGTTCAATCACAATCGTAAATCAAAAATCGATAACATAGCATAATCATAATAATGATTCAATAACATAGTTTAATAACAATGGTCAATATTGTAACTCAATCATAGATATGGTTTAAAGTCGTTTTCAATAACAATAGTCATAGTTCGATAATCAAAATCGTAGTTCAATACTTCTCAGTTCGATGATTCAAAGTTCAATCGTAGTTCACATTCGATATTCATAAAAGTTCAAATCATTAAAAATTTCACTTCCATGGCCAGCAAATTAGAACCTCACTGACTGAGATTGATAGACTAGTTCGATATGCCGTACCCCGTGGGTAGGGTTCGATAAGTCACAATCTATTCAATAGTGACCAATCATAGAAAGGTGTTTTGTTCAAAAAATCAAAGTCATATCCAAAATCAATAGCATTAGTAACAATCTCAGTTATTCAAATAAGAGTTACATGTTTAGTCAAAATAGTTCAGAGATTGGTAAGAAAACTTTATAGTGTCATGACTATTTTACAAAACATCTTCTTAAATCAAAGGGAAGACAATATAGATATCAATGGACCATTTAAAACATGTATTAGGACAATGTATCTATTAACAAAGGTTATAAGAAAATGGTAATATACATCGATAAGTCATTCAAATGATATCAAATAAAGGGCGTCTATTTTCAAGTTATAAAAGAGTCGATATTTATATCTATAATGAAAACCCATCTCAACATGGTATGAAAAACTCACCTGAAGTCCCAAAAGCTTAATCCAAAAATCCTCCCTTTAAACGAGGGTCCCTATAATCACAATTCAAGGTCTTGTTACTTTCTCGTTCAAAGCATCACACAATTCAACTGTTAACTTAGAGCTCTTTCTATTCCAATTACCTTCTTCTCGTGACTTCATAAAGTCTTAAGGACATATTGGTCATTTTTAATTTGTTATCGGGTCTTATTTTTACTAAAAGGATGTTTCTGTTAGGTCTAGAGCGTCAAAGATAATTGGCTTAGGCTTTTCAAGATCTAAATTTGCATACCTATAGTTTCTTTTAAGCATAAGGGCGTTTTCATAATTTTATGCTTTTACCTGTCTTAATTTTGGGATTTAATTTCACAAATTGGACTCTAGCATTGAGTCCAGAATGCCCGAAATAATAAAAATTTACTATTCATTCATTAAAATCGGAGTCCGTTTGACTCACATTGATCTAGGGGCATTTTGATAATTTCTCCTTTTTATAATATTTAAATAAATATTTAATTTATTTACTTTGGGTCTTTTCATAATTAATCATAAGTCTAGGGACCCTTTTTAATTTTTAAAACATTTGGGTCAAATCTGTAAAATTAGAAATTATTATTCCCAATTGGAATAGCCAAACAGTGGTTAAGTCCCTAAATAGGGATAGGATATTCTAATTTCAATTTAAGTTTTTAAATCAATTTCTTAAACTAGTAGCCAAACACCCCCAATTATATTTAAATTATAACACCAAAACGACACAGTATTAACAACCCTTATGTGCGGGTGGGTCGGGTCTGACCCGAACCCGAATTGATCCTGACCCAAACCTAGTTACTATTCTTCTTCTCCGGTGGGTCTCCGGCGTCTTCTCTGGCGCTGGTGATCTTTTTCTGATCACTTTTCAACATCAAACCAATGAATGTTCTCTTCCTCTATTCACGAGGATCATCAACCTAGGTTTAATTTCTCGATTGCATCAACACAACTTCACGAATAGAGGAAAACATTAGGTTTCCGATGAGAACCCAATTTTTTGGTGAGCTATAAACTTCCTATTTCGTGATGTTTAAAACCATATTTTTCCTTCGTTTTTCTTTCTATCCAATTCTGGAGTTGAGGGGAACATTTCCCCTATCATTAAATCGATCAAACCCACCAAGATCCTCACTACCCGAAACTTATTCACCAAACTTGCAACTCCATATTTCTCCTTGGTCTCTTGACCATTTTGACTGATTAACTTGAAATATGATCTATTTTCAGTGCTTTTTCGAGCCATGTGAATGGTTTCAAGCTTAGCCCAAGTTTACACAAAAACATTATTTTCACTATTTCGGGTTAACAAGTTCTAGGGTTTCTTCATAGTTTAACCAAGCCATTTTCATCCATTTTTCTTCCTCTTTCAACTTCATATGCATGCATGCAATTTAAGCCCTTAAACGGTAGGTTTTAGCTATGATTTTCTAGAGAGAGAAAATTTCAGGTTTTGAGTGATTTTACCTTCCAACAATGGTGTTCCTTTCCTTCTTGCTTGGTGTGATTTTAGGTCTCCATTTCTCCCTTCAAGTTGCCATGCATGCAGGCATAGAGCTCCTTCCTTCTTCTTCCTTCTTCTTTTTTTTTTTTTCTCTCTTTAGCTCTCTCTCTCTCTCGACTCACATGCACACACTCACTTTCTGTCACACAGAACAGACCCATATATATATATATATATATATATATATATATACACACACAAACGTATACACATGTACATATTATGTAAAGGTAAGGTGTTACATGTATTTTTATTGGTTGGTTTGGGAGGTGGGGTGGCCTAATATGACATATATATATATATATATATCTAGTGCAATATATAGCACAAATGTGCTAGCAGCCAAGCTGGCTTAATTTTTGGTTTTCAAATTCTTTCCTCATTTTGGTCTTGGGATCAAATCCCTTGGCCAATACTTTTGGCCATTTTTCAAACATGTCTCTCCTTATGCCTTGTTTGGCAATATCCCAGTTCCCTTTTTTTGTATTATTATTATTATTATTATTATTATTATTATTATTATTATTATTATTATTATTTTTTCTCTATTTTTCCCCCGGGGATTCTTTAGAATTCCCATTGCTTAGCTTTCAATTCGCCTCTGACCATCAAATGAAATGTGAATAACCCGTCGTAGTGTTTATTATCTCGGTTTAATTTCTCGTAACTTTATATTTTGCTTCGTAAAGATTTTAACACGAAATTAGTGACTTAATTCCCGGTAATCGGGTTGGGGTGTTACAAGCTTGTACCCAGACCTTGGAATATCGAATATTTACGTAAGTATTATCAATAAAAAGCTAATTTTGAATTCACCTCTGAGTATTTTTATCAATGTATAGACCCCTAAAAGCCTTGTATTCATTACAAGTGCTATAAGTCTGGTCCATTTCACTCAATGTACAGACCCTTAAAAGCCTTGTATTCATTATAAGTGTTACAGGTCTGGTTCGTTTCACTTAATATACAGACCATTAAGAACCTTGTATCCATTACAAGTGCTACAGGTCTGGTCCATTTCAATCAATGTACAAGCTCCTAAAAGCCTTGTATCCATTACAAGTGCTACAGGTCTGGCCCATTTCAATCAATGTACAGACCCCTAAAAGCCTTGTATCCATTACAAGTGCTATAGGTCTAGTCCATTTTACTTAATGCACAGATCCGTAAAAGCATTACAAGTGCTAAAGGTCTAGTCCATTTTAATCAATATACAGATCCCAAGAAGGTCTAAGGTTTGCTCCATTTTATCAAATATACAGATCTCCCAAGGTCTTCCATTTATTATGAATGTCACGAATCTGATCCTACATATCTCAGGAAGAAGCTTGTTTTAATTACAAGTGTTAAAGATCTGTGAGCGAAACTTGTTTTAATTACAAGTGTTGAAGATCTGTGAGCGAAGTTTGTTTTAATTACAAATGTAGAAGACCTTTAAAAAAAGGCTTGTTTACAAGTATCGAATAGATCATCTCAAAATCAAGCAAAACACGAGTTTTGGAAGAAGTCAAATTTTATACATTGGCCTAAAATATGGGAAAGTTACAACATAAAAACAAATATATATATATATATATATATATATACACACAAAGTCATCCCTAGTCTACTCCATTGCTGGTTTGGCAGTCTCTAGAGTAGCAACCTCAGGGAGCTCAGGATCCGCCTCCTCCTCTTCATCCTCCTGCGCATCAATCTTAACTTGGAAGACTTCAACGTTGTCTAACCCAGTCAAATCTAAGTCAGGATACTTCTTGCGAAGCTTTGCCCTGAAGGTTCGGTACCTATGCTTGATTAGCTCCCCACTTAGATCTTGGACTTCAGCCTTCAAATCCACTTCAGTTTGGGCTCTGATAGCTTCAGGAATGTCCTGGACCTTTTGGATGGAGGTAGCCTGAAAGTCTGCAAACCTCATTTTGAGGTCTTCCAATTCAAGAGCAAAAGCGTCCCTCTCAGACTCCAAGATCAAATAGGAATTGGCAGGCCTCCTTCAGTTTCTCTTCGGTCGTTGCTACAGAGGACTGAGCTATCCCCAACTGGAATCTAGCTTCATCGAGCTCAGATTATAGGGTGTCAATCTGATCAGGATCTTTATAAGAGTCTATGATGGCTGCTAAGCCATGCATAACTGAAAGAGAAGAAAAAATAGAGAATAAATAGCAAGTAACACAAACAGGTCAGAATATGTTACAGAGCCAAAATAGAAGAAAAAATAGAGAATAAACTATGGTGTAAAACTCACCCTCATGTGGAATGCGATCATATCTTTGGTGATCTTTTGCGCCTTCAGCCCTTTGAACATACTTGGGTCTGTTGCCCAAGAGTCCTCATAGGCCTTCTTCATGGCCAACGGGCCGGAGTCATCAGACATTGGGGAAACAGCAATAGACTTGCACTTCTCTCTTTTCTTCTTCTGAGCTACAGGCACTGGGGGAAGCAAGGCCTCATAAACTAGGGAAACCCCCAAATCCTCAAAGATGGTCCTCTCAAGGGAATTGGATAGTAGCCTCCTTCTCTTCACTTGGAGATGAGGCTCGGCATGGGAAGAGCTTTCCCCAACCTTTTTTTTCTTCTTCCTTGGGGCCTATCCAGACACCAGGGATTTCTTCAAGCTCTTAGACCGACCCCATACTAGGCCAGCCTCTATCAGATTGCTGGGGTGGAGAATGACGTCGTGAGAACGATTGCTGATCTGAATGAGCCTCTTGTACTTTTGCTGAATATCGACTGTGAAAATCGATCTCTTCCAAGCTCTTTTATCTGCACAAAAGTGTGAGATTAGAGAAGCAACACATAATCAGAAAACCCAAAACAGAAATGAAAAATATAAAGGAGGACCTCACCCTTAATCCCAGTTTTCTGTGGGAAAATTGAAACTCGACTTTCGAAGTCCTCGAACTCCCATCCTTCTTTTACAAAGAAGTACCACTTCTTCTAGGTCTTATTAGAAGTGGTACAAAGGATTGAGGTCATAACCCTTTGTCAAAGGACATATAAAACATGTCCTCCGACTTCAGGAATTTCATGTCCATGTTGCTTCTTATCAATGGGACGTCCACATCGACATTGTTAAGATTTCCTAAAACTATAATTCCTAGTAAATGCCTCTAGCTATTTATATTCAGATCAGTAGGCCAGATATTGAACCAGTTGAAAAGTTTCCTAATTAAGGGGTAGAAGGAAACCTAATTCCTATTTCAAACCATTCAAGGTAGACGCATATTTTTCCTTGCTCGGTGTAAGAGGGACTGTCCATCGGCCCTAGTACCCTACAGGACACATTGGTAGGGAAGTCAAAAACAGCCCTCAGAGAATCTATCATGCCTTGAGTTGTGACACTTTCTCCTTTCTCCCTTTTGTAGAGCCTGCCTAAGGTTTCCCCCACTATATTCCTAGGCTTCGCAAAGGCCTTTACTATCACAATTTCAGAACCAGGGTTCGGGTTGCTAACAATCCTATTTTTTAAATTCCTCGATGGGCTACTATCTATAAGATTCGTATCCATTTGGTTATACATTTTTAGGGATTCTTCTATTTCATAGCTAATACGTGACTGAGCATTAGAAATCGACATGGTGGAAAATAGGGAAGAGTCGAAGAAGATTTAAGGAAGTAAATATATATATATATATATATATGTGTATGTGTGTGTGTGTGTACGAACCAAACCTGACTGCAGATTTGATTGGAGTTGGTCTTCTTATGCTGGAAATTGTTTTACTCGAAGTTTTCCTTTAAGAAGTATGATGAGACTCTCAAGAAACAAGAAATGATGAAAGGAGAGGTGTCAGTATACTCCCCCACCTTTTTATAGGGGATTAACAAGTGTCATGATGAAGGCTTTTAATTCCAAACTGTCGTGGCGGTTAAGGAAATAATGGCCTCGTAATTCCAACTGGCGACTGACGTAATAAATGTTGCATCGATGGCTGTCGTGGAAGACGAAGCGGCACATTTATAACTATCATGCATGACTCTTCAGAAACCCTAACTTCAGTTCTACGTCCTACAGAACTGAGGCTCGGAAGGGGGGGAGTGTCACGACCCGAAACCCACCCTATGTGGATCTCGTGTCGTGGGGCTGGCCCAGTGGCCGTCCCTACTTTTTTCCATTCTTTAACCAATGATAACAGTAAATAATATAAACATGACATTAAAGTGCGGAAGCTTTATTACAATTATTGTTCAAAGACTAAACTTCAAACTAACAATAAACTGATCCTAATCCATTCTTAGGTGGTGAGTACATGGGAGAGACTTCATTCATTACTATTATGCTCCTCAACTGTCTCCTTAAGCTCCTGATCTCCTACTGTGGTTCTGTAACATTCTCACCTGAAAAATTTAGTAAGGGGTGAGCTACAAACTCAGTAAGTAGAAGCCTATCCCCAATACGGGGTTAGAGTAATTGTGAAACATATAAGATCATAGATGAACATGATATCCAGTCATGGAAATAATTTCAGTCAACAGTAAGGTGCCAAAATGGCCAATGAACAGTAAGGCATGATAACCCAATAAGAACAGTGATATAACATGAATACGGGAACATTCAACGTTCACAATCGACGTAAATGTACTACTACAATGGAATGATCTCAATCGAGTCAAATGAATAAAGGTACTGTCAACATGGAACTATCAAGAGTGAAATGAAACATCACATGAATCCAATGAACATCACATAACAGTCAACATGAACGATACATTTACTCTGTTCAGGGTTTGGCAGACCCTCGGTCTTTTGGGGCCCGGCATACCCCCCTTTAACATGAAGGCATATAAAATGCCATTAAAACTCACTGCGTAAAAACGCCATCATTGCCACATGTTCGTTTGACCCGTAGGTCCCATAAATTGACCCGTAGGTCCATGTCAATCAGATAGCATCAGAAGGGTAATGTGTCTGAGCACAAGACCCGGCATTTAACATAACTCAGGATTTTATCGTATTCCATATGAGGTGTGCAAAACATGGAACATCATAACATAAGCATACAGTGAATAACATCAACACAATGAATCAAGCCATGAACCATCAACCAATAGACATCCACCAGGTAGAACAATATCCATGGTGGGAACAATAACAGTGGGTATAAATACATGAGCACAAAATTGGCAGTATAGAAAGATCGTGGCTTGGAAAACCACGTATAAAAGATAGAAATCCACTTACCTTATCAATGTCTTAATATCCTGTGACTTCCTCCTTTCCTTTTGACTTGCCTATAAATCAATAAACACGTTTCAGCTTTCATATAATTTACTGAATTTATGCCTCGTTACTCTAAATACCTCCTGTACTAATTTATGATTTACGATTTCCATTTTAAACTTAATTTACCCAAGGGCAAAATGGTCATTTACGTGTCTCTACTTTTGGGGTTTTGTTTTCATAATTTGGACTTCACCGTTAAGTCCAGTAGGTTTGAATTAATAAAAATCCACTATTTACTTAACTAAATCGGGGTCCGTTTGACTTACCTTGAACGTAGGGGCATTTTGGTCATTTTAGGCATTCTACGGTTATTTTATTTTTTCGGGACTCTGTCTCGTAAAACGGACCTCACTATTAAATTCAGAGGGTCCAAAATAGTAAGTTTTCATTATTCGTTCTACTAATTTAGGCGTCGAAATTAAATTTAAAATTTATTAATTTAAATCATTTATTTAAATTAATTAATCTAGATAATACATATCGTATTTGAGCCCAAACAGACCACATGTGCCTTGGTGGCACAGTGGCTAAGCTTCTCACCCTTACTCCTTTGGTCACAGGTTCAATTCACTGCCATACCAATTTTTCATTTAACATTTTTCATTGTTTTTCATTTCCTGTTCAAGTTTAACCCAACCATTGGATAGCTTCTCTTTTCCAACCAAACACTATCTAAACTCGAATTTAAAAATTTACCCATGAAGTACAAGTGTTGGGCAGTCATCTGAATGGGTGGGTCGGGTCAGACCCGACCCGGTTTGGCCAAAATAAAATCGCAAAACCCAGCAGCCGCACAGCAACACTCCAGCGTGTTGGTTGTCTTCTCCGTCAACGGCGACTTGCCGACGACTGATTTTCTTACGTTTTTCAGTGGGGTTCACACCTACAGATCACGGACAACTCAAATCTACCGTCGGATTTCAAATCGGAGTGCCGGAGCACTCCCAAAATAACCGAAACAGTAGTGCACCTGGGGCTGTCCGGTTTTCCGGCAGCCCCTTTCCCTTCCGTTTTTTCCTGTTTTCTCCTACGACTTCAATCCCGATTTGATTCTAAAATTTCCCTACACCCAAGAGAATCAATTACCCATGATCTAGCTCAATTAATCGCAACAAAATCGCCTCACCCGATCAGTTTTTCTCCTCCGTTTTCACTGTTGCGCCCAGTTTGAAATTTTGTCTAGTTGTTATTTTTTTTGTTTTCTTTGATTCAATTCTAACAATTCCAACACCAACTATATCCATGCATAAATCAAATAAATTCCCATGCTTCACAAAATCTATATCAAACAATAATTCATGCTTTGAACAGAATTAAACACCGAAATTACTCACACTCACCCAATCGCGCGTACAGAGCGATCACTGCTTTCACTTCCGAATCCATGCCCAGACCCAATTGGTCTTGGCTCGTTTCCTCCTCCGCTTCTTTCTCAACTCACGTAAGGTGCCCCTTGACCTATCTCCTCCTTCTTCTTCCTCTTTTTCCTTCCTTTTCTCCTCTGTTCTAGCGTCCAGCCGTTCCTCTGTTTTTTTTTTTCTTCTCTTCTTCCTCTGCTTCTACCACACAGCTGTTTATATAAAAACAAGAGAAACCGCCCCTCACTCTCTCTCTCTCTCTCTCCCCTTGACCCTTCATGCTGCGCATAACTCCCACCCGTTCCTCTTCTCTTCTTTATTTCCTTTTTCTTCTTCAGTTACAGGTAACTTATATATGTGTGTGTATATATATATATATATATTTATATTACACCTTCTCTTATATAACTATATATTTACACCTATTTACCTCCATATATACATATATTATTCTCATATTAAATTCCTATTTTATTCCAATTCTTTTTTTTTCTTTTTATTTTTCGGTATCCATTTGTAGTTCGTTCGGGCACCGCCCGGAAACTATTCGTATTTCAAAAGCCATTGAATTTCTAACCGTTCCATTTTATTCAATATTAAATAAGAAGCTTTATCGACTCGGTTTACATAGCCTGCTCGGTCACATCTGGGTCAGGGTGTTACAGGGAGTAGCTGATATACCATAAAGTGACAGATCTATTCAAAGCATGACACGTGTATAGACAGAGCTCTTTAGAGTACAGATCACAAAAGATTGTTCTATCCAGATCAAATAGACACATGGGGTTCAGTGGTATATTGTTCAGAACAATGTGCCACCTCCAGCCCTGCGTCCAATGTAGATGGAATACTGATCTACTCATTACAAACCTCGTGGTAAGAAAAATAAAGTTTCTGCAATAAGGGGTTTCGAACTAGTCACCGCCTTCCATATTATACCGACCTCAGAATAAGGAAACATAGTTCAATATGGCAACTGCTATCTTCGAATATCTTCAAATCCCTAATTTTATGGCTCCTAATCATACTCAACTTAGAAAATCTACAACCTATAAATAAAACCATAAGGTACGCTTTCAATTTATGTTCAATTATTCTTTTCAATTACAGTCTCTTTTTAATTTATTGAATTTATCATCAGAGCAACTCCACCGGAGCCTACCCGGTGACTCCCTGATTTTGAGTTTTTGACAGGTAGCGAAGGACGGGAGACCTCTCTGATAAAAAAGAACAACATCATTATTGTATTCTAATTCTAATTGAAAAGAAGATATATGATAAAATTGGTCGTATATAATGTCATGATATAAGATGTAATTAGTTAGATTTAAAATTTTATTTTTCTTGGACTTAAATATTTACAAGACTTTTTATCTTAGACTTTTATTTGTTTTAGATTTCTAGTTGGACTATAGTGTTATACAAAATTTGAGACTTTCTTTAAAAGTGTTTGTAAAAAATAATTACTTTTCTCACTTAATGGTAGAGCCGACCCTACTATGTCACCACTTTTGAAATTTTGTTTCTGGGGTGCTGATTGCATTAGCATTATAAGGACGATGTGGGTCTGAGCATGTGAAAACTTGAGTCCATTATGATTTTTCTTTAGTATTTATTTCTTTGCACATGGGAAAACTACTCAAGGGGTTGCAAAACAGAAACTGAAAACAATATGGAGTTAAGCCTAGGACGAATATTGGCAACCGAGTCCAAGGGCAGAGAAGAAGCACATATTCTGATAAACTGGTTTTCATAATGAATGAGTTGGTTTTACACATATATACAAAATGGAAACTGCTTCTATAACAAGTGCACTAATGAATTTTCCATGAGTTTAGTGTTAAAGTACCCTAATGTCAAACCCAGAAGTTCACTTTCAACTGGTTTAGAAATGGAATAGTTCCTCGTTGCATGATTATTGTGATCAAATTTTTTTTTTATAAGCAAAGAAAAGATATATTGATGCAAGATAGAGTACAAGATATATAACTCAGAGACATCAACCAAAACTTAAAGAAACACGAGCATCAAATCTTATCAAGCCTAGCGCAACTAGTGTATATGTTACTCTTAGATAAATAATTGTTATACAAAAAACGTTTATCCTTATGATTTTACGAATCAAAATTGATTAGGATGCCTAAAAAAATTGTACTAACCTTTATGAAAAATAAGATGAATAAGAGCTTACAAAAAGACTGTAGAGTTTCACTCCTATGTTTCTTTTTTGAAATCTATATAAGCACACGAGAGGTGGATCTTAAACTAACTAAAATTAAAAAAAAAAATGGAAGCTGGTGAACAAATGTATCGCATACACCAAATATGGATGACAATCAAAAATATATAGATAAAAATCTTCAACTACTCAATGTGTATCCATATATTAATATAGATATTCACTTAATTCCTATCTTTTAGGAAGAGATTATTCTATATCCCATATGTTATAAATTTTTTATCAATTTTATTTAAAAATAAAACAAATTTACTTATAATAAAATAGAAACTATTTATGAAACATAATTAATTTTGGTAAACAAAAAAATATATTTAATTGAAACCAATACAAAATTGAACTTACTGATAAAATACAGAAAACAATAAAATTCTGATTTGCGGTAAGATTGTAGAACTGAAATTCAGATGTAATCATGACTAGCGTTAGACACTATGTCCTTAAAGCAATTTATGCCCTCGCACTAATACTTACGAGCTCTTGAACACTTGCTTCATAGGATACAATGATCTTGACTCACACAGAAGAAGCACTGCAATCTGCGTGCCTGGCGAACCAAACTTGTGTTGAAACTCTCTCTCAAACTCTATATATATGTACTAACTCGTGCATGAATTGAATGAATAAATGAATCATATGAAATAAGGGACTGACTGGTTTATATAGAACTTTACGTGAAAGTTCGGTACCGTCACAAAGAGAAAAGACATCTCTATTCATGATGAACAGACAGACACAACCATTGTAATGGATGCATCTCTTCAAGGCGAAAGGTTGTTGTTGTTTTGTTTGAGCAAACAATCACATTGTTTCCTCATGGACGCAGTTGTTCAGTCTCACATTCTAAAACGACAAGGTTTTAGAATTTTTCCAAAACGGTAACAATAAATTTTGTCTAAAAAGATATATATAGTGTAGGCTAAGGCCCAAACCCGAATCCAACCCAGTTCGGTGCAGGGCAACGCGTGTGGTGAACCAAACATGTGTTAGGTCCTCTCCCTTCCATAAAATTTAGGTTCGGTACAGCCACAAAAAGAAAATACATCTATGTTCGTGATGAATAGATAGACACAACCATTGCAATGGATGCATCTCTTCAAGGTGAAAGGTTGTTTTTGTTCAGTTTGAACAAACATACACATTGTTTCCTTATAGACGTAGTTGTTCAGTCTCACATTCTAAAACGACAGCGTTTTGGAATTTTTCTAAAACGGTAACAATAAATTTTATCTAAAAAGATATATACAGTACAGGCCAAAGCTGTAACACCTTGACCCGAAATATGACACTAGAATCGAGGTATGCCGGGTCAACCGGTGTGAAAACCAACTTGTAACCCAAGCACGTACTTTAACAAGATTATTGTACAAATATTTTACGACACATAATATCAATTGTGTAATGACCGAGATTTTTGAATAAAATTTTTTTTAATTTTTATTTTGCTATTTATTTATTCATTAATTATCTATTATTTTTATGTGTTATGCATGGTGTGTGTGTTATGTATATGTTATGTGTATGCATGTATGTATATATATATATATATGTATATGTGATGTGTGTGAAGATGTGTGTATGTGGGAGACCGTATGCATGTGTGTGTGTGATATAATATATATGTATTATATATATATATATGAGAACCAAGTTTACAAGCAATGCATTAAATGCATTGCTGCGTGGACAGGAAAGAAGGCAGAAAAAGGGTGTGGAAAGAGAGAGAAATAAGACTGCTATAGCAGACCTTGCGTGAGGCTATGTATATGTCTATGTATAGGCTGTGTGCCTTGGTTAGAAAGAAAATCAGGAAGAAAGAAATGGGGGAAAGACCATAGACATTGTAGAGGAGCTGAGAGGACTGTAGAGGAAATCCAAGTAGCTGAAGCAGAACGAAGAGGTACCATTTTGGAGGTAAGGTCACCAACCCACCTAGTTTCTCTTTCTAAAATAATATGTATAAATGTATATATACGTAAACTATTTAAGCTATATTTTTTTTAGCATGTAAGGAATATATGATTCGAGGGCCTTGTAGAGTGTGAAACGTAGATCATTTTACAAAAAGAATGAGATCAAATGGTGTAGAAATCAGTAGAAAAATTTGAGTTGCAGGTTAGAGAGAGAGAAATCGGATCCTTAATATTTTATGTATAAAACTTATTTTAAATAGCGGTAAATTGTAGAGGGAAGTCACAGGAAAAGAACTGGACAAGATGGGGTTAAAATAAAGAACTAAGGGGCTCAAAAACTCCAAAATACAGTTGGCCAGTGTTTGGCCGGAAAACTGATTGGGTGTAGGGAAAACGGTGAATTTTGGGGCCAAAACCAGTTTTAAATTATTCCTTAAGGTCCAAGAATTGGATTGGTGTAAAAATCAGAAATTTTAGACGTGAAAAAGTGGTGGGAAAGCAGTGGGGTGGCTACGGTTTCCAGTGGCCGACACTGGGGTGGCTCACCGGAGGGGACGACTTGGGCTGAGGCCTTTGGGCCTGTTTTATTTTAAAAACTCTTGGGCCTCCTATTTTATTTTAAAACCCTTTGGACCCCTTCTATTAAACCAGTGGGCCTCTTCCTTTGTTGGCCCAACAACTCCAAATACATTCAGAAAAAAAAAAAAAAAAAAAAAGATGAAACAGGGGAGGGGATTACACAGAAACACGCTGGGCAGGGGGTTCGAACTGTGAACATCTTTGGAGGGGAGGTGGCACGCGTCCGCTGTGCCACCCTTTACACGCCCGTCCAAAGATGTAAATAATATATACATATATCATGCTTAATAAAACAATTTAATTAAATTAATTTAATTAAATTAAATACACCGAAATGGCCCGGGACCCAAATGAGACGAGCCATATATGTTTTCTAACTATCTTGGACCTCCTAAGACCAACGGAGAGATTCGTGATGCGAGACGAGGTCCCAAAAAAAAAAAAAAAAAAAAAAAGAGACCCGTAGAACCCTTAAAAATTACCAAAATGCCCCTGAGTTGAAACGTAGTCAAACGAACTCCGAATTAAATAAAAAAAATAGTGGAATTTTATTATTCCAACCATTCTGGACTCAACCGTAGAGTTCGATTTGTGAAAAGAGGCCTCGGGATGTAAGGACCCGTAAAAGTGCAAAATGACCGTTTTGCCCTTTTTAGCTCGGATGTCCGAATTGAATTCCGCAAAAGCCTAAACCTATTTTCTTCAACATTCCAGAGTCAACAGCAGAGTTTAATTTAGAAAAATAGAAACTCATAAAATAAAGAAATAAAATTTGATGAATAGCATAATTCAAGTAGCAAATGAACTGAGTTACATTTTATGATTTTAGGGATATTGAGAGGCAAGGAGAAGGTGGTCTGACCTTCTACATCATCATTGTTAGTTCCACTACACAGCGAGCACTACATCCTAAGTTGAGATCAATCCATTCAGGTACGATATATTGTGCTAAGTAAGAAATAGAATTAATCTTAGGAATAACTGCCATGTTGACTTGATGATTCACGTGTTTGTTTTATTGCTTATATGCTTATGTGTTCCCTGTTACCTTTTTGAAAGTTGGTGATGAATGTGAATCATGACTATGTGTACATCGCATGTGTTAACATAGTGTGTGGATTATGTTTTTTTTGAGAATTTTTGGGATTATGAAATATGTGACTTAAAGCATGTGTTAAATGGACTATGCATGACATGTGACCTTGATGAAAGGATCTTCTGATTTGAATATTATTGTGTAATACATCATTTAAAGCATACTTCATGTGTGGATATGATGCTTTATTGAGATTACATTATGGTATGGTGGAATTAAAGCATATTGGCATAGTATGATTCCTTGGACATGACATTACATGACATGATATAACATTTGGTACCCGAACCAGCAGGAGTGATCCGCGAAGGGACATGATATAGCATTTGGTACCCGAACCAACGGGAGCGATCTGTGAAGGGACATGATATTGCATTTGGTACCCGAACCAGCGGGAGCGATCCGCAAAGGGACATGATATTGCATTTGGTACTCGAACCAACGGGAGCGATCCGTGAAGGGACATTACATTACATGGGTGTGACATAGAGTTGACATAGCATAGAGTTGCATGGGTGTGTCAGACATATTTTTATTGCATTGTATTAATGAATTCCCGAATGTGTGATGAATCTTGTTAATGTATTGTATGGATGAATTGGATGGCATGTAGGTTATAATTGTTTTGAATCTTGTTAATGCATTGTATGGATGAATAGGATGGCATGTAGGTTATAATTGTGCATGGAGATATGACTGTACACTTACACATGCCACGCCTTAGATTATGTTAATGAGTTGGATGACATGTAGATTATTGCTAGTACATTGTATGCATGATGTTGAATGCCATGTAGATATAACTGTACACTTGCACATGCCACGCCCTTAATTTTGTTTCTTGCATTAGCATTATATTGTACCAGCAGTTGAGCTGACCCATTCGTGGGACAAACATTTCAGATGACGCTCCCGACACTTGAGACTGGAGGAAGTCTTATAGAGTGGAGGAGATATGAGCTTAGGAGGATATTTGGCCCATGAGGGCATATTTTGTGATGTAGGGCTTAAGCCCGAATGACATGTTGAATGTTTTTATTGACTGTGCTTTACATGGATGTACATTGAAGAAAATGAATGTAAGTTTGGATTGAATCCATCAGATTGTCCTTTATTTCTTTATTATTTTATTTTTCTTTCGTCTCGTCAGTCGCGCCACGGGTTCGCTGGAATTCAGGGCGTGACAAATTGTCCGATAATCATTTTAGGCCATCTCGAATACCTGAGGGACTACCGTACGAGGAACCGGGATACACAGAAAAACATGTACGGCAATACATACACATATATATACATGTGTATATATGTATATATGGGTATACGTATATATATAATAGATGTGTATATATATAGGCATATATATACATATATCAATGTATATATATGTAAGTGTGTGTGTATATATATATATATATATGTAAGTTAACGGTATAATTCATATATATATATGTACATAGGCTGAAATATACATATATATATATATATGTATATAGAATCAACTGTCTATGCAAGTGGCATTTCAAAAGAGAAGCAAAAAATAAAGTATCTGCAGGCAAAGTGATGAGTGTTTGTGTGTGAGAGAGAAAGTGTTAGTGTGTGTGTGTGTAACATATTATATCATATATATATATAAATATCTTCAACTAATTTAAAGCAAAGAAAGAAAAGAAAGCAACCAAGAAAAAGAAAAGGAAATAGGGTCAAAGAAGGCTGCAAAGAAAGGGGGAAGAGAGAGAAATAGTGGGCGCACAAGTGGGGCAAATTGACTATAAATACGTGAGGAGAGTTTAGGGAAAATTCAGAAAAAACCAAAGGAAACCAAGAAGCTGAGAGCACCTTGAGAAGTTCGGAGGGTTTAGAGGTGAAATCAGAAGTGGGGGAGAAGGGTTCCTACAAGCAAAAAGGAGGTGAGTGCAACTCAATTATCATTTTGTTGTTTTTTTGTTTTAGAGTATAATGCATGATAAAAACACTAAGGTCTTGTAGCTTAATCAAAAAGGGATTTAATGCAAAAAGAATAAGGCAAAATAGTGAAGAAACCAATAGGAAAAATGGATTTATAGGTTTTGATGGAAGAATTTAATTGGAGAGTTTTGAGGATATAACAATGGGGAAGTGATCCCCTTAGGTGCATAAATTGAATGGGAAAAGAAAGGAGTGAAAACAGTTAGAAATTAGGCATGAAAATGAAAAATTCAGCTCGTCGAAAATTCGGGTTTCCTCACCGGAGCTACGGTTTCCTCTTATTCATGGAGATGGAGAAGGTTGTATGGAAAACCAACCATTATATTGTGACATCTCATTTTCTTGATTGGCTATCATATTGGCATAACCTAGTATATCTTGGGTTATGGACTTTCTTGTATTGACTTTGACCCCTAGCAGAGTAAAGGAATTACTTACTGAGTTTTCGTAGCTTATACAGATACTACTTACATTTTCAGGAATGGACGCCATATTTTGAAGTAGGGATTGAAATCCCGAACAAATGTAGAGTTGCTGTAGATACATATACTGCAAAGATATTTTCATAGTGAAATATAGTACTTGTCTTGTGTTCTCCCATCACCCCATGTCCTAGGGATGGTTGTATTTCGAGTTTTTGGGTCTGTATATTTAAGAACTCTAGTATTAAAAATGAAAAATTTGTTAAGTCTTCTGCTGTTTATTAGATTGTTGATTGTATGTTACTACTACTCACGTATAAATGTTAAAGTTAAAATGAAAAAGAAATGGATCAGGTTCGACAATTGGGTTGGACCAGTGTCTCGATGCCTGATGAGTGCGCGAAAGTGCACTCTAAAAACCCTATTATTAGATTAAAATGCTAAAATGTGACCTTATTATTAGAGCATAATATTCAATATTTTTAATTCCTTTATATTTAGTTTTTTTTGACATATTCTTTGTTAAGTGAGCTTATTAATATATTTATTGAATTAGGAAAGCATTGAAGGTAAAAGAAGAGATATGGAGTATATTGTGCAATTTTCAGCTTTTAGGCAGATTCGATCTATGGAGCTTCAATTGAGGTTTAGATGGCGTTAGAGTTTTAGAATGAGAAAGTGGTCTTCATGAAGTTTTTAGAAGACATCTTAAGCTTTTTAGAAAGGTATGATTTATAAAAATCAGAGTTTGTTTGTGCCTCCAAACATTGTTTCAAAGTCAGGCCTGGAAAGCTGAATCTATTCTTGTCCGAACCAGTAAACTTCAGTGGGTCATAACTTGAGTTTATGAAGTCCAAATCAGGTGGTTTAAAAGCCTAAATTTATCTACACATCCAGGGATACAACTTTCATCAAGAGCCCAAATCAAGATTCAGTCGTTATCTGATAGAAAAAAGAGCCTAAAGGTTGAGGCTGCTAGGCTGTGCGGCTTGGGCTGTGAAGTGAAAAAGCAATGGGCTTGGGCTCATGGCGTGAGGCACTGAGAACGGATAAGGAAAGAAATAAAAAGGAAGAGAAAAGTCAAAAAAGGAAGCAAAGAAAGAAAATTCAAAAAGGTTGCTTGAAAGAAAAGCAGGAAAGAAAAAAAAACTAAACAAAGGAAGCAAGCGCAGCTGGGCTAGGGCTAGAGGCTGATATAAAACTACGTGAGGGATTTGTTTTAAAGGGGGAAGAACAGGAAAAAAAAAGGAAAAATAATGAAAGAAGGATGTGCGGCGCTGTGAGAAGAAAAGGGGGAAAAGTTAGCATGTTTCAGGTTTATTTTTTCTTGAGATTTATGTTGTCCATCGTCTATATGGGTAACTAAATTCTCAAGTAGGGATAGGGATGAACTTGCACACTAGATGGTATTTTTAATTAATTTTTGATTCATGTACTAGATTTTCATTCATTAAAATTCTTTGATTTTATCATTTTCAATTTATCGTTGGTTTTTTTTTTCTCCGAATAATTACAGAGTTTATTCCGTTTATAGATTCATTCATGCTTTTTCTATTGAATGAATTAGTTCTTTGATTATGTTTAGATCAGTTGATTATTTATATTGGTTTAATTCTTTACTGCAATATTGCTCCCTGGGTATATTGTCGTCATTGGGTTCTTTCAATATGGATAACAATTTGCGTGGTTTAAAAGTGATGAATTATTTTTCAAAAGGTTACATTTGGTTTAATTTTGGTTTATAATTCTATATCTTCCGATTGAGATTTTTGGAATTAAATTCTCAATTGAGTTATCAGTGAATTAAAAATAATTAAAATACCGGATACGTGCAAGGGATTTCTGATGCTCTACTGTTTGTTAATTTGAGTACTTTTTCAGTTAATCACTTTGTTTAATTTTAATTTGCATTTAAAATCACTTTTTATTTTCTCGTTAATCATTTAATATTTTCTTCAGCTTCTTTATTCTGTCTATTATTCTTTTTATCTGTCTCTTGGTAGAATCGACACCCCAAAGCTGCACTACAACTACCACGTTATTCTTTGGGCGTAATCAAATTTTGGCGCCGTTGTTGGGGAGACGGTAGAAGAATCATTAGATTTTTTTTTTCAGCAGTTTGTAAAGGCGGTAACTTCGTTCCCTTTTTCTTTTTACTTGCTGCATTGTTATTTTATTTTATTTATTTTTCTTTTCGTATTTATTTTTATTATTGTTATCTTACATGCATAATAGGTATATGGACGCATTAGGTCGATTTGCTTGTAGGCCTGTGTTAGAGCCAGATTTAGAGTCTAATTTTTCTAATTTTTTGTTTCATAATTCTTCTAATTCTAAAAATATAAGTGAACACGAGGATCAACCCACTAGGACCCTTCAGGATTACCTTCATCGTACACGCACAACCACACCATCATGCATAATGTTTCTACCTAATATTCATCAAATTGATGTTAAAACGGGGGTGATACAGTTACTCCCAACATTTCATGGTTTGGAAAATAAAAATCCATATGTGCACATTAGGGAGTTTGAAAAGGTAGTTGCGACTTTCCATAGTCAAAATACAACACAAGACATTGCGAAACTTAAGTTCTTTCCTTTCTCTTTGAAGGATGGAGCTAAGAGTTGGCTATACTCACTGAGACCACGGTCGATTGAATCATGGAATGAGATGACTCAAGTTTTCTTTACTAAATACTTTCCCCAACATAAGGCAATTCTTTAAAAAGATAGATTTTCACCTTTGCACAAAAGGACAGTGAGACTTTGTATCAGTCTTGAGAGAGATTTAAGGAATTATTGAGTATGTGCCCTCACTATGGGTATGAGAGTTAGCGTCTAGTGAGTTATTTCTATGAGGGACTTACACTTAGAGAGCACCAATTTATAGAGATGATGTGTAATAGTGAGTTTTTGCAAAAAGATCCTGATGAGGCCATATAGTACCTTAATGAGCTTGCTGAAAAAGCTCACACTTGGACAGGACTTAGTGCTCTTGAGAGCGCAAATAGGTCACGACCTACAGGGAACCAAAATGGTGGTGAAATTTACCATCTTAGGGAGAAGGACAATTTGAAGGCTAAGGTGGAGATACTCACTAGAGAGTCAGAGGTGTTAAAGGCTAGGGACTTAAAGCCAACACACTTGGCTAATCATGCAGAGTCTTATAGACCATGTTCGGTGTGTGGCGGGGTAGATCACCTCGACCAAGAGTGTCCCACATTTGTTGAGATGAGAGGGATGTATGAGGACCAATGTAATACCTTAGGTATGTACAAGAAGCCTTTCACACCCTTCTCTGAGACCTACAATCCGGGGTGGCGCAATCACCCCAATTTTAGCTGGAAGTCTGAAAACCAGCCACCTACACCACCACCTGCACAGCCCCCTAGACTATATCATGCACCATATCATGCATTTTCATCTTCTAGGAATTCTTTAAAAGACACTTTGCATGCTTTTATTGAAGCACAAGGTAAGACTAACCAAAAGTTTAAAAGGATTACGCAGGTTGTGGAAGAAAACAAGGAGATAAAGAGCCAAGTGTCCAAATTTATGAGCTTTTTAAGTGTGAATAAGAGAGGTAGATTCCCTTCTCAAGCTCAGTCCACACCTCATGGTCAACACATGGCGTAAGAAAATTTGAAGGATGTGAACGACATTATGACTTGAAGTGGTAAATCATTACACATCCCAACAATAGACAAATTGGGGGATGTGGAAAAGGATCAAGATAGTAACAGTGCCGAGCTGCCCAAGGAACTAGAGTTGACAAAGAGCCATGTTAAGGTACCATTCCCACAAGCTTTAAAATCAAACAAGCAAACTTTGGATCCTAACAATGAAATCCTAGAGAATCTTGGACAGGTAAAAATTAATCTTCCTCTTTTGCACGTGATTAAACAAGTTCTTACTTATGTAAAAGTTCTTAAAGATTTGTGTACAGTTAAGAGGAAGCACCATGTGAAGAAGACAACGTTCTTGACAAAGCAAGTTAGTGCTCTAATTGAGTAGAGGATTCCTTCCAAGTACAAGGATCCTGGTTGTCCAACCATTGCATACAGCATTGGAAATCATGAGTTTGGGCAAGCTTTGCTTGATTTAGGAGCTAGTGTGAATTTAATGCCTTATTTTATTTACTTGCAGATGGGGTTGGGAGAAATCAAACCAACTTTTGTGGTATTACAATTGGCTGACCGTTCAGTCAGAGCACCACCGGGTGTGGTAGAGGATGTTCTGATTCAAATTAATAAATTTTATTATCCTATGAATTCATAATCCTTGGCACTAGCTCTGTTGTTAACTCTACTTAAAAAATTCATTTGATTTTAGGTAGGCCTTTCCTTGCCACTGCTAATGCTCTTATTAATTGCAGGAATGAGCTCATGAAGCTGTCTTTTGGGAACATGACTCTCGAGGTGAATATATTCCATATTGTAAAACAGCCAGAAGAGGAAGACGAGTGCCACCAGTACCTGATTGATTCACTTATTGATTCACTCATGGATAGGGGAGTTCCTCCAACTTATGATTTTGATCCCCTTAAGCATTTTCTTGTTAATTCTGAGTTTGATTATATTACTGATCCATCTGATGTGGTCGATTTTTGTACTATTTTTGACAGAACTCAAGATTATGGAGCACGGGCATGGCAACCGAAGTTTGAGGAGTTGCCTAAAAAAGTGAAGAGCAGATTCCTTCAAGTGTGGGAGTACCCAAAGTTGAATTGAAGCCTTTGCCTAAGGGTTTAAAGCATGCCTTCCTTGATCCAGGTGATACTTTTCCTATTATTATCTCATCTGAATTGTTTGAGTCTCAAGGGGAGAAATTAATTTAGACCTTAAATAAGAATAGGTCAGCCATAGGTTGGAGCATTGCTGATATAACATGTGTGAGTCCA
Source organism: Nyssa sinensis (assembly GCA_008638375.1). Taxonomy (NCBI): domain Eukaryota; kingdom Viridiplantae; phylum Streptophyta; class Magnoliopsida; order Cornales; family Nyssaceae; genus Nyssa; species Nyssa sinensis. The sequence goes on along the minus strand of CM018042.1, from coordinate 11,973,917 downwards.
CTGGTATGTTTTCATAAAATCAATTTTGAGGAAGGAACTAGCCCTCATAGAGACCCCTAACGTAAGCTTAATCCCACTATGAAAGAAGTGGTGAAAAATGAAGTGTTGAAACTATTACATGCAGGAATCATATATCCTATTACTGATAATAAATGGGTTAGTCCTACACAGATTATCCCTAAAAAGTTAGTGTTACTGTGGTGAAAAATGACCTAGGAGAGTTAATACCTACAAAACTTGTGACTGGATGGTGGATGTGCATTGATTATAGAAAATTGAATGCTGCCACCCGGAAAGACCATTTTCCTCTCCCTTTTATTGATCAAATTCTTGAGCGTGTGGCTGGTCATCATTTTTATTGTTTCTTGGATGGTTATTCTGATTATTATCAAATTGAAATTTCCTTAGAAGACCAAGATAAAATCATTTTCACTTGTCCTTTTGGTACTTATGCTTTTCGTAGAATGCCATTTGGATTGTGTAATGCACCTGCTATTTTTTAACGTTGCATGATGAGTAGTTTTAGTGATATGGTTTAAAACTGCATGGAAGTTTTTATGGATGACGTGATTGTTTTTGGATCTTCTTTTGATGCATGCCTATTGAATTGAGAGAGAGTGTTGACTCGTTGTGCGGAGAAGGACTTGGTTTTGAATTGTGAAAAATGCCACTTTATAGTACTTTTAGGTATTGTCTTAGGGCATATTATTTCTTCTAGGGGGATAGAGGTTGGTCAATCTTAGATTGAATTAATCTCTAAATTCCCTACACCTAGGACAGTCAAGGATGTGAGATCATTTCTTAGTCATACGGACTTTTATAGGAGGTTCATACAAAATTTTTTCACCATATCTAGACCACTATATGACCTCCTAGCTAAAGATGCCCCATTTGAATGGACACAAGCGTGTCAAGAGGCCTTTAAAATGCTAATTGGCAAGCTTACATCAGCACCCATAATGCAGCCACCTGATTGGGCTTTGCCTTTTGAGATTACGTGTGATGCCAGTGATTATGCTATAGGTGCTGTTCTTAGACAGCAAAGGGAGAGGAAGCCCTTTGTCATTTACTATGCTAGTAGAACTTTAAATAGTGCTCAGATAAATTACTCTACTACTGAAAAATAATTGTTAGCTGTCGTATTTGATTTGGATAAGTTTCGTGCTTACTTAATTGGTTCCCCTATTCTTATTTTCACATATCATGCAGCCCTTAAGTACTTTCTCACAAAGAAGGATGCTAAGGCACGACTAATATGGTGGATTTTACTTTTGCAGGAATTTGACGACACCATCAAAGACAAGAAGGGAGTGGAGAACATAGTGGCTGACCATCTCTCGAGGCTCACATTTGAGGACACCTCTGACCACCTGCCAATTAGGGATGATTTTTCCGATGAGCATTTACTTTCTATTACTTTTCTACCATGGTTTTCTCATATTGTGAATTATTTGGTTGCAAGTGAGATACCAGTGGATTGGAGTGCTCAGGATAAGAGGAAGTTCATGACTGAGGTACGTAATTTCTATTGGAATGACCCTTTTTCTTTTCAAATACTGCCCTGACCAAATTTTAAGGCGTTGCATCCCTGATGAAGAGATTTCTAGTGTCTTAGAATTTTGTCACTCCCAAGCTTGTAGGAGCCACTTTTCAATGAAGAAAATGCTGAAAAATTCTGCAATGTGGATTTTATTGGCCTACCTTGTTTAAGGATACTAACATCTATTGTCGCTCATGTGAACAGTGTCAAAATTTAGGAGTTATGACCCGTCATAATATGATGCCCTTACACCCAATTTTAGTGATTGAAATTTTTGATTGTTGAGGCATTGATTTCATGGGACCGTTTCCTCCTTCCTTTGGATATCTATATATTATTGTGGCAGTAGATTATGTATCAAAATGGGTAGAGGCAGCAGCTTGCAGTAGTAATGATAATAAAACGGTGATTAAATTTCTCAAAGAGAATGTGTTGTCTCGATTTGGTACACCATGTGCTATTATTAGTGACCGAGGCACACATTTTTGTAACCGTTCTTTTGAGGCTTTGATGAAAAAATATGGGGTGGTACATAAAATCTCTACCGCCTATCACCCCCAGACCAATGGACAGGTAGAACTTGCAAACAGGGAAATTAAGCAAATTTTAGAAAAACGGTCAACCCGGATCGTAAAGATTGGTCTTTAAGACTAGTTGATGCACTTTGGGCCTACTGTACAGCCTTCAAAACTCCCTTAGGCATGTCACCTTATAGGCTTGTTTTTGGAAAGCCTTACCACTTACCTGTGGAGCTCGAGTATCGAGCCTATTGGGCCATCAAGCATTTCAATTTTGACACGGGAGAAACATGTAAGCTAAGAAAATCGCAATTAACCGAGTTAGAGGAATTGAGAAATGATGCTTATGAGAACTTTAGAATCTATAAGGCTAAAATGAAAGCATTTCATGATAAAAATATTTTGAGAAAAAAGTTTAAACCTAATGGTCGAGTGTTCTTATATGATTCTAGACTCCATAAGCACCTAGGAAAACTCAGGTCTAGGTGGATAGGCCCCTTTATAGTGAAGAATGTTTTTAAAAATGAGGTAGTAGAAATAGAGGATCCTAAGGATGGTCAATTTTTTAAAGTAAATGGTCAGCGCCTTAAAATTTTAATTGATAGGCAAGTTCCGGAAGTGGAAGACATTCCACTTATGGACCCAGTCTATCAACCTTTATCACACCATGCAGGTATGTTTTTTTTTTCTTTATTTTATTTGTTTTATTTTTTTTTTGTTCTCTTTTCTTTTCGTTCTTTTTCTTTTTGTTTGCTGCTGTTTTTTTTGTTTTATTGGCATGTTAATTTCATTTTGTCAGTTCAAATTGCCATCTTTGGTGCTTAGCAAGCTGCTCACGTCCCACATCAGGTGTATTCTACCCTTTTTCAGTACCCTCCATTCAATTTTAATTGTTAAACATTGAGGACAATGTTTCATTTAAGTTGGGGGGTGGTGGTTGCAAATTCAACATTTAAAATGTTGTGACATATTTTCATGTGTCCAATTTTTTTTTTTAAATTTGCATCACACGTGCATCTTTTTCACATGAGTACTCATTCTCAGTCATAGTCATTTTCGTGAATTCATCGAATCTACCATAATCATTCTGCTGAGGCATTCACAGAACTTTTAATGCACTTATCCAAACTTTGTGGTAAGATGGTAGTTTGACACATGTAGCTAGAGAACTCTTTTGCTTACGTATTCATGTGAGTTTTGGAGAGAATTAAGAGCTTTCAAATGCAGAAAATTGTAATAAGCATTCATTGATCTGTTGAATTGGGCACTTTTTTTGAGAATATCATTACATGATTGGTGTTATGATGGCCAAAATACTTAAGATATGACGAAGGTCAACTTAGGATTAACGTTTGAGCCTTTCAAGCTAACCCTTCTCATCATAGACCTTTAGTAGCCAACTTTGATCCAACGAACACATATAATTTTTTTTCATGTGTCCACATCATCCATATCGCTCTACATTGGAGTGTAGCCTATACCCTGATTTTTCTACCATTTTTGCTTCTAAGTGTGTACTAGGTGTGGAATTTGCATTACTTTTCTTTTGTGTTGCATTGAAAAAAAAAAAAACAGAAAAAGAAAAAGGAAAGAGTACAAGTGCAAAGTGTTCAATTGAGTGAGCATCAAAGCCTTTCTCAAAAAAAAAAAAAAAAAGAGAAGAGAAAGAAGAAGGAGACGTATTGTTATTCAGTGATCTGAAAAGTTGAAGAGTACATCAAGTGAGAAGTTTGGTTTGTTATTATTTTTAATGAAATTCTCTTAGTATGTACTTGAAAGTTTTTGAATCCTTTTTATCCTTTTCTTCATATAGCCCCTAACTCGAGCCACGTTACAACTTTTTTATGTTGATCGTTCTGATCCTAAGTAAGCCTGTGGAAAAAGTGGTGGAAGTCTCATTTGCTTAAGATATTATTGATGTTGCATGTGTCATAGGGTGTGGTTAGATAGATATGGCATGGAGCACACACACACACACTCTGCGAATTGCTATAAGTGGATTGATTGTTTGTAGGGTTATTGAATTCCTGAAATTGCTTTGATATGCGAATTTGAAAAGTGTGATTAGATGCCTTCTATGCGTGATCTTCTTTGGTCTCTTTTGCCATTTTTGCATGGAAATTGTTAGGGACTAGCAATGAGCAAGTTGAGGGTGTGATGAGTGTGCGAAAGTGCACTCTAAATACCCTATTATTAGATTAAAATGCTAAAATGTGACTCTATTATTAGAGCATAATATTTAATATTTTTAATTCCTTTACATTTAGTTTTTTTGACATATTCTTTGTTAAGTGAGCTGATTAATATATTTATTAAATTAGGAAAGCATTGAAGGTAAAAGAAGAGATATGGAGTATATTGTGCAATTTTCAGCTTTTAGGCAGATTCGATCTATGGAGCTTCAATTGAGGTTTGGATGGAGTTAGAATTTTAGAATGAGAAAGTGGTCTTCCTAAAGTTTTTAGAGGATGTCTTAAGCTTTTCAGAAAGGTATGGTTTGCAAAAATCTGAGTTCAGTTGTGCCTCCAAACATTGTTTCAAAGTCAGGCCTAGAAAGCTGAACCGATTCCTATCCAAACCAGTAAACTTCAGTGGGTCATAATTTGAGTTTTTGAAGCCCAAATTAGGTGATTTAAAATCCTAAATTTATCTACACATCCAGGGCTACAACTTTCATCAAGAGCCCAAATCAAGATTCAGTCGTTATCTAATAGAAAAAGGAGCCTAAAAGTTGCAGCTGCTGGGTTGTGCGGCTTGGGCTGTGAAGTGAAAAAGCAATGGGCTTGGGCTCATGGTGTGAGGTGCTGAGAATGGCTAAGGAAAGAAATAAAAAGGAAGAGAGAAGTCAAAAAAGGAAGCAAAGAAAGAAAAGTCAAAAAGGTTGCTTGAAAGAAAAGCAAGGGAAAGAGAAAAAAACTAAACAAAGGAAGTAAGCACGACTGGGCTAGGGCACTGATCAGTGGGTCCATGCGGCTAGGGGCTGATATAAAACTGCGTGAGGGCTTTGTTTTAAAAGGGGGGAGAACAGGAAAAAAAAGGAAAAAGAAATTAAAGAAGGACGTGCGGCGCTGTGAGAAGAAAAAGGGAAAAAGTCAGCATGTTTCAAGTTTATTTTTTCTTGAGATTTATGTTGTCCATCGTCTATATGGGTAACTAAATTCTCAAGTAAGGTTAGGGATGAACTTGCACACTAGATGATATTTTTAATTTATTTTTGACTCATGTACTGGATTTTCATTTATTAAAATTTTTTAGTTTTATCATTCTCAATTTATCGTTGGTTTTTTTTTTTTCTCCGAATAATTACAGAGTTTATTCCGTTTATAGATTTAGTCATGCTTTTTCTATTGAATGGATTAGTTCTTTGATTATGTTTGGATTAATTGATTATTTATATTGATTTAATTCTTTGCTGCAATATTGCTCCTTGGGTATATTGTCATCGTTGGGTTCTTTCAATGTGGATAACAATTTGCGTGGTTTAAAAGTGATAAATAATTTTTCAAAAGGTTACATTTGGTTTATAATTCTATATCTTCCGATTGAGATTTTTGGAATTAAATTCTCAATTGAGTTATTAGCGAATTAAAAATAATTAAAATACTGGATACGTGCAAGAGATTCCTAACGTTCTACTGTTCGTTAATTTGAGTACTTTTTTCGTTAATCACTTTATTTAATTTTAATTTGCATTTAAAATTACTTTTTATTTTCTCGTTAATCATTTAATATTTTCTTAAGCTTTTTTATTTTGTCTATTATTCTTTTAATCTATCTCCTTATGGAATCGACACCCCAAAGCTGCACTACAACTACCGCGTTATTTTTTGGGCGTAATCAATGCCAGATCCGCACAGGGTAGATTTCGGGTCGTGACAAAGGCCCAAACCCGAACCCTACCTTGTTTGGCGTGGGGCAATGCGTGTGGTGAACCAAACATGTGCTAGGTTCTATCCCTTCCAAAAAACTTGGGTGTCCCTAAGGGCCCAAACCCTCATTCAAGGTAATTGTATATATACCCTTTAAAACTCTAGTACCCATCCTATATGGGACACAAGCTTTTCACAAGTTTTTCATACACTGTTACCATTTTCAAGTGGTGGTGTTTGGAGGCAATATCTCATTTACTCCTTAATAGTTTTGAGCAACCCAATATATATTCTTAATCTCCTAATGGAGGAGAACACATTTCCATATAGACCCACCTAAAATAATATATAGGGCCCACTTTAACTTTGACTCAAAGATGACCAAAACATTTGCTCAAAATAACCCATTTTTCCACCAATATATGTAATGCTTCCCCTTTTTTAGAGTTAATTGGTCTCAAGTCTTTTTTAAAAGATACCTAACTATTATAAAGTCCATGCACTTTTTATTTTTGAAGTGTAAGACAATTCGTTTTTGTTTTTTAAGTTAAGATCCATTTTTTAAAAGTTCAGCACTAAAATTTTTTTATATATGACAATAATATCCTTAATAAAATTGAACCCTAAACGCACATTCTTTTCCCCCAATTTTCCCCCTAAACTCTCCTCTGCCTCTCTCGATCTCTCTTTTCCTTTTCCACCGCAGACCACAGCGGTAATACATCTACTCCTATCGTCTCTACAATTCTTCCAACCACTAAAAATCACTCCACTACCTCCATCATCAATGTTATCAACACCTCCGTTGCCCAACCCTGTGGGCTTCTCTATCCACTGCCGCCACATTCACAACAACCTTTTCCACACAACATCATCTCCTCCATTAGCTGCAACCAATGAAAACCAAAATCTGTTGATGATTAAAATAAGGGGAGCCGCATATGAGTAATACTTTAGTGATCTTCAGTTTGATAGCCATTAGCCGCCACTTACCATGCAAGAACATTTGATCTTTAGTGAACGTTCTTTCCTTTTTTTAATCAACGTGGCATTGTTAGCACTTTGATTAGCATTTTGAGTTTTTGCCATTTAGTGATCTAAAGGCAACCGAAAGTTAGAACTTTTCTTTTCTTCTTCTTTTCTACGTGTGTATAAAGTGGTCAAGTACTTTCTTTTTCTCAATACTAATTATTACACACACAATGCTTTCCCTTAGGGGGAGTTGGGAAATGCTGATAACAGTCAGTATATTTGACTATACTCCCAACTATCACACTTTTGTGAAAAGTGTAAAATTTTATATTTTGGGATAGTGTAAAATTTATATTTTCTCAATTAGTGAGTTTTTGATTCCTATGCTTTAAATATTAATTTTTTTGACAAATTTTTATAATCTTGAAAGTCAGTTTTGAGCATCCAACATGTGGCAAAAAACTCTATAAAAATAATAATAATTGAGAATTTTCCCAATTTTTTCACTAAAAAATTGTAAGATTTTACACTTTCGCTAATATGAAATTTTTTTTACTGAATTTTATACTTTTACTGAAACGAAATTTTTACAGTTTTGAAGTGATTTTTTTTTTTTTTTTCATATTTTCATATTCAACATAGATCTTGTTCGATAGATCTTGATGTTTAGAATCTAAAGATATAAATTTTATTAAAAATTGATTTCTAAATTTCAAGTTATTGAATTTTAAAATTTTACAAAAAAAATTGTAATTGTTCCAGATTTCATGGGATTTCATTAGAAGGATATTTTTGGCACGGACAATTAAAGGACTTTGTGAATTAAAATGTTTGGACTTGAACTTGATAATAATTTTGATATTTTTCATAAACTGTTGTCGAATCACCCATTTTTTATCATTCTTTTTAGTTCTTTCTTGTACTTGGGAATGGTATCTAACATATCTTACCCTACTTTGGCTCGAATGGGCTCAATAGTAGACTAGTTAACTATTGACCCAATTACTAAGCTCATTAAATATTTTCAATCCGAGCACATGAAAAATAATTACACTTCAAAATATGATAATTTATTAATAAGTCATTCTATGCTAAATATTTGTGAATAAACCCCTCCATATAGATTAACATTTGGGATTAAATAAACTTATTACCAAGCCATTTGCTTATTTTTTAAATTATATAATATAAGTTATTAAATTTAAATTTTTTTTTTAATAAAATATGTCATTAAAAATTAATAATAGCCACATTAGCGAGGCTATCTTTAGTCTTCAAGACATAAAAGAACTCAAACTTTTACTGATAAATTATTTGAGTTCAGATATAATCTTTTAAACACTTATTTTAAAAGTTTTCTCAATAATTAATTCTAAAATTTAAATTCTCATTTTATCAAATACGCATCGAATAATGGTAAGACATTATCCATCTATTTTAATCCTTACGCTGATGATGGCACGTTTAAAAATTAAAATCAATAGCTAATTATGTTAATCAAACGGCTCATATTTGAGCACAGTTTAGCTACCACGATCCCTGTTCTATGGGAGTGTAGTCCCAACTCCCATTTAAAAATAAAGAAGACGGAGCGCTGACGACTTCTTGACAGGCCACGCACGTGAAGTGCCAAACGTCTGTGTAAAAGCCAAGGTGGCCAAAATCTCTTTTGTCACTTCCTTATCTAAACTCCAAAATAGAGGAAACGCCTTTTGCCGCCTAAAATGACTTGCTTCGTCTTGCAGAAATAAGGAAAGAAATTTCCGACGCACTTTCCCACGCGCCACATATCCACCGGCGACCTCTAGATTATTAAAAAGGGTTTATTACATTTCGTCACAAGCTTTATTCTACTTTTTCATGGATGAGTATTTTAACTTTCTACGAATAAAAAAATTATAACTGATATACCATAAAAGGACAGGTCAATCAACACTTAACACGTATGACCACAGTCCGATTTATGTTCAGCTAGCATGATTCTCGCTCAGCCAATGACATCCAGATCATCACATAAGGTCGGAAGTGACCAAACAAATATATCCAGAACTGATCACAGGGTCCAGACCATAGCTTCAGATCTGGTCACCGCCTTAGCGGATTCCGAGCAGAGAATAAGGAAGCAGTCTCCAATACGGAAACTACCATTTATGATTATCTCCATCTACGACTCAATGCCCACAAGGTAACTGCAATCTCCGATGATCATATCCCTATATTCATGGCGTCGAATCCTAATCAACTTAGGAAAGCTTCGGCCTATATATTAAACCCTAGAGGTACGCTTTTATTTTCATGCTCATTCTTTGACTTTCAATACAGTCTTTCAATTCCCTTACTTACTTAAGCATCGGAGCGGCTACCGCCGGAGCCAATCCGGTGGTCCTCTGATCATCTTTCTGAGTGTTCTACAGGTCACGGAGCCCTCACGTGTTGCGAGTCAAAAAGTGCAGCATCAGTTTGGCGCCGTCTGTGGGAACCGACTAATCTCTACGTGCTTTATTCGTAAACTCATCTTTTTCCCCACCGGAAAACCATGGCACCAAATCTCCGACCCCGACAGAATACTCAGAGTTCGCAAAACGCTTAGTGTCAGCCGCCTGCTCCACGCACAAGAGGACCAGCGGCCAACCCTATGCGACAAGAGATCGAAGCAATAAAACGACACAATGACCTGGTGCAGGAGCAGTTGCTAGCCATTACTAGAACGCTGGCAACGCTCACGCAGAACCAAGCGGCGGCTTCTCCTAGCCCGCCGGTCAACTTCGTTTCAGGAACGCAACCCCCGGTTGCCACGGGGAATGAAGAACTTCGTGGGCAGGCCCCCACTAACCAGCCTGAGCACCCTTCAGGCGTTGCTCACGCTGGCCGAGATCCACAGCCATCAACAGTTCCTGGCTGGGGAACATCCGCTTTTGTCCCCGACGTGCATTACTGGAGCACTACTCGAGCCCCAACTCCTAGGGTTTCGGGAGCACCCCCGGCACCACAGGAACCTTATCATGCAGCGCCAGTCCCACCGGTTCGGATTCGTCCTCCATCCGAAGGGCGCACTCCACCCTACTACCCTGAAGCCGAGGCTGTCAGGCAGGGTTCACAAGATGTCAGACTCAGAGACCCGCGAAGGGTAGAGGAGATTGCCGAGTCTATGGACCGGACAATCGGCTTAAGAGGACCTCAGAACCCTCCAGAGCAAGACGAACTGGTCAGGCTGCTCGGAAGACTAGCCACACCGTTCACCCACGCCATCATGTCCGAAGAGAGGCCTAGAAAGTTCGTGGTGCCCAAATTCACTCTCTATGACGGATCTGGAGATCCAGGGGATCACCTATCTCATTATCAGCATACGATGGCCCTTCACGGAGCTTCAGATGCTTTCATGTGCCGAACGTTCATCACCAGCTTGAAGGGAACAGCTCTGAAGTGGTTCCACAACCTCCCTCCGAACTCCGTTGCCAGCTTTTACGAGCTCGGTAGACAGTTCTTGGATAGATTTATGACCAGCAGAAGGCTCAGAAGGGGGCCAGAATTCCTGCTGAATGTTAAGCAGACCAGGGAGGAATCCCTCCGGGCCTACATTGCCCGTTTCAACACCGAGCTCACTGAGATCACGGATTGCAGTCCGAAGTTCCTTGTTGCGGCCCTTATTGCCGGGCTTGCCCAAAGTGGCTTCAGAGATTCCTTGACAAAGAGCCCCCCGGCCGATATGGCAGCATTGATGGATCGGGCCAAAAAATACATCAACTTGGAAGAAGCCAACCGCTCAGCCCAGAAGGGCAAGGATCAGACCCAGAGGGATAATCTGAAGCGGGAGGACCATAAGAAGGAGGATCACAGAAGAGACTCCAACAAAAAGAGGGTCAGGAGCCTAGAGAAGAAAACAGCTCCCAAAGCTGTGTACAACTCCGCACCAAGGGAGTTCACCAACTTCACGCCTTTGAACACTACTCCGAATCAGATACTCCGGCAGATCCGAGATCGGGAGAACCTGAGGTGGCTAGAGCCGATCAAAGGAGATCCCAGCCTGCGGGACCAAAGTAAGTACTGCAATTTCCATAAAGATCATGGGCATACTACTAACACTTGCAGGACCCTCCGATATGAGATAGAACAGCTCATAAAGAAGGGACGTCTTCGGGAGTTCGTCAAACAAGACGGAAGGCAGAACCCCCAAGAAGACAAGCCTCAGCAGCGGCCAGATCAGAGGCCCGAACAGAGGCAAGAGCAGCGGGAAGGACGAAACGAGCCTCAGAGGCAGAACAACCATGTTATCTACGTCCTCCATGCTGACTCCCCTGTTACAGGAATGTCCAACAGGGCAAGAAAAAGATATGCTCGGGAGGCCAGAACCGCCTCAAACATCTTGCAGGTCTCCAACGTCGAAAAGAAGCTTAAGCTAGGGCCAGAGATCCAGTTCACCGAGCAAGATCTAGCAGGGGTACACTGCCCTCACAGTGATGCCCTTGTTATCACCCTCAGAATCGCCAACTTCGAAACTAGAAGAGTCCTAGTCGACACTGGCAGCTCAGTCAACATTCTATTCTATGAACCGCTTAAGCGGATGGGCATAGACCAGGACAGCGTCAAGCCCACCACTGCCGTAATGGCAGCTTTTGATGGCAGCCTCAGCACCCCCCTGGGGAGAGTTGACCTTCCTACCACTATTGGGGAAGGTGAAGGGCAGAAGACCATCATCTCTGAGTACATGGTATTGAACATGAAGTCTCCATACAACGTCATCATCGGGAGACCCTGGTTACACCAGATAGGGGCGGTCACTTCGACCCTTCATCAGTGTCTGAAGTACGTCCACAATCAGAGCGTGCACTCGGTCCGGGGATGTCAGCCAACCTCACGAGAATGTCACGCTATTGCCCTCAAGGAGACAGCTCCAAAATAGCAATTACAGTACACTCGGGACTGTGCAGATCTGGTTTTCACTCACACTCCCGAGGTGGAAGATTGCCCATCCGGCGTTGAAGAGCCCCTGAGCCCAAGGGGACGTGATAGCCGAGCCAAGCCTGTTGGCGAGCCCTATCAAGATACTGGTCAGTTCAGAAGCAGAGGGGCGTTATTTGTACATCGGCCCAGACCTTACACCCGCCGAGCAGGAAAAGATAGTCAGGTTTCTGAAGAACAACCTCTCTATCTTTGCTTGGGAAACTAGGGACATGGAGGGAATAGATCCTAATCTGATAACTCACAAACTAATGGTAGATCCAGATCACCCCCCGGTCAGACAGAAGAGAAGACCGATCGCTCCCGAACGGCATCGGGTTATAAACGAAGAAGTCCAGAGGCTGCTGGACGCCAGGATGATACGGGAAGTTTTCTATCCTGAGTGGTTAGCCAACACTGTGCTCGTCAAGAAGAAGAACGGCAAGTGGAGAGTCTGTGTTGACTATACAGACCTCAACAAAGCATGCCCCAAGGACAGCTTTCCACTGCCGAGAATGGATCAACTGGTTGACGCCACTGCAGGGCATGAGCTTATGAGTTTCATGGACGCCTACTCTGGATACAACCAGATCCAGATGTACCCTCCAGATCAGGAAAAGACCGCCTTTATAACCGAAAGAGGACTCTACTGCTACAGAGTGATGCCTTTCGGTTTCAAGAATGCTGGAGCCACTTACCAACGGTTGGTGAACAAGATGTTCAGCCCACTGCTTGGCAGCACCATGGAGGTATACATCGACGACATGCTGGTAAAGAGCCTCCAGAAAGGCAGCCACCTCCAGCACTTAGCCCAGACCTTCGATATCCTCAAACAGCACAAGATGAAGCTCAACCCCTCGAAATGTACCTTCGGAGTTACGAAGGGAAAATTCTTGGGGTACATCGTCTCTCAAAGAGGTATCGAAGCAGATCCCACTCAGATCCAAGCCCTGATTGGACTGAAGTCGCCAAAGACCAGAAAGGAGATTCAGGCACTGAACGGCAAAGTCGCCGCATTGAGCAGATTTATATCCAAGTCCACCGATCGCTGCCTACCTTTCTTTAAAGCTCTAAAGGGCAGCAAGGCTTTGCAATGGACAGAAGAATGTGAGCTTTCCTTCCAAGAACTAAAAGAGTACCTAGCCTCTCTAGAGCTCCTGTCAAAACCTGTACAAGGAGAAAAGTTGCTCCTGTACCTAGCAGTCTCTGAGAACGCGGTTAGTTCCGCACTAATCAGACAGGACAAAGGAGTACAGAGGCCTATATTCTACGTCAGTAGGGCACTACTTGACACGGAGAAAAGATACCCAGAAGTAGAGAAGCTGGCCTATGCCTTGGTCATATCAGCCCGGAAGCTTCGACCTTACTTCCAGGCCCATCCAATTGAGATTCCAACTGCCTATCCTCTAAAATCAATACTGAGGAAACCCGAGGTATCGGGAAGATTGGTCAAGTGGTCTGTGGAGCTAGGGGAGTTTGACATAGCATATGTACCCCGAAACTCCATTAAAGGGCAGGCCTTAGCTGACTTTGTAGCCGAGTTCACCCCGGCACTGCAGAACGAAGCACAAAACGCCGAAACTACAGGAACCTGGCTGCTGTATATTGATAGGATCGTCAACCGATCAAGGATCAGGGGTAGGACTGGTACTACAGTCCCCTGATGGACTTACATCGGAAAAAGCAATCAGCCTGGGATTTAGAGCTTCTAATAATGAAGCTGAATATGAGGCCCTAATCTTAGGGATGAAGCTTGCCCTGGAATGCGAGGTTCAGAACCTTGATGTCTTCTCTGACTCCCAACTGGTAGTAAGCCAAGTTTTGGGAGAGTTTGCCATTAAGGATGACAGGATGCTTCGGTACTCCGAATTGGTGAACCATTTAAAGCATTCTTTCCAGACTTTCACTATCCAGAAGATTGAGAGAAGTCAGAACTGCAGAGCAGATGCTCTGGCTAACATGGCCTCCCGTCTCAAGTCTGAAACAGACTCCACCGTTAAAATCTCTTTTCAGCCAGGATCCAGCATTGAGGAAGCATCAGTTGCTCAAATTAATGAACAGACCCAGAGCTAGATGACCCCAATCCTCCAGTATCTAAAATCTGGGCTCCTCCCAGAGGATAAAAACAAAGCCAGGAGAATCCGAATCAGAGTGGCTCGGTACCTGATCTTGAACAACAAACTTTACAGGAGGTCATATTCTCAACCTCTGTTAAAGTGTTTGGCTCCAGACGAGTCACAATATGTTTTGGCTGAAATTCACGAGGGAATTTGCGGGAATCACAATGGGGGCAGAACTATAGCCCACCGAGCTCTATCACAGGGCTACTACTGGCCCGGCATGCTGAAACAGGCTAAAGAATATGTTCGGAAGTGTGACAAATGTCAGAGATTCGCCTCGTACCAACACCAGCCTCAGCACGAGCTCATCCCGATTCCTAGTCCCTGGCCCTTTGCTCAATGGGGAATGGACATTGTAGGCCCGTTACCACGAGCACCTCCAAACAGGAAGTACCTCCTCGTGGCTATCGACTACTTCTCTAAATGGGCCGAAGCCGAGCCTTTAACGCATATTACAGAGAAGGAAGTCGAAAGCTTCACCTGGAAGAACATTGTCTGCAGGTTTGGCATACCACGTGTAATTATCTCGGATAATGGGACACAATTTACTGGTAAAGGCTTCAAGGCATTCTGCGAAAATCTCAACATCAGGCAGCACTTTGCCTCTCCAGGCCATCCACAAGCAAATGGGCAGGCAGAGGTCACCAACCGAACAATCCTTGATGGGTTAAAGAAAAGGTTGGAGCAAGCCAAAGGGAAGTGGGCAGAAGAGCTCCCAGGAGTCCTTTGGGCCTACCGTACAACCAGAAGAACTCCCACCTTCGAAACACCCTTCTCATTAGCCTATGGGACAGAAGCAGTAATTCCGGTTGAAATCGGTATGCCAACTCTGAGGACTGAGGCCTTTGAGCAAGAATCCAATGATCAGCAGCTGATGGAGAACTTGGATTTGCTCGAAGAGAGAAGGGATCAGGCTAGCATCAGGATGGAAGCCTACCAACAAAGAATGGTCAATAAATCCAGGATAGGACTCAAGACAGTCAGCTTTCAAGTTGGAGACTTCGTCTTAAGAAGAGTCTTTCAGAACACCAAGGATCCCACCATGGGAAAGTTGTCACTAAATTGGGAAGGCCCCTACAAAGTGACGAAGGTCGTTCGACCTACCACTTACTGGCTTGAAGACACGACTGGGAAACCTGTTCCTAGGCCATGGAACGTAGAACACTTGCGGAAGTATTATCAATGAAGATTTTTTCTTTTACTTCCTTAAAACTGTTCATCTATTAATGCACAGGCCACCAGAGCCTGGTCCATAATGTACGAGTGTTCACTCGGTCCATCTATTAATGCACAGGCCACCAGAGCCTGGTCCATAATGTACGAGTGTTCACTCGGTCCATCTATTAATGCACAAGTCTTATGACTTGATCCATCTATTAATGCATAAGTCTCATGACTTGGTCCATCTATTAATGCACAAGTCTCATGACTTGGTCCATCTATAATGCACAGGCCTTCAGAGCCTGGTCCATCTATTAATGCACAGGCCACCAGAGCCTGGTCCATAATGTACGAGTGTTCACTCAGTCCATCTATTAATGCACAAGTCTTATGACTTGGTCCATCTATTAATGCACAAGTCTCATGACTTGGTCCATCTATTAATGCACAAGTCTCATGACTTGGTCCATCTATAATGCACAGGCCTTCAGAGCCTGGTCCATCTATTAATGCACAGGCCACCAGAGCCTGGTCCATAATGTACGAGTGTTCAATCGGTCCATCTATTAATGCACAAGTCTTATGACTTGGTCCATCTATAATGCACAGGCCTTCAGAGCCTGGTCCATCTATTAATGCACAAGTCTCATGACTTGGTCCATCTATAATGCACAGGTCTTCAGAGCCTGGTCCATCTATTAATGCACAAGTCTCATGACTTGGTCCATCTATTAATGCACAAGTCTTATGACTTGGTCCATCTATTAATGCACAAGTCTCATGACTTGGTCCATCTATAATGCACAGGCCTTCAGAGCCTGGTCCATCTATTAATGCACAGGCCACCAGAGCCTGGTCCATAATGTACGAGTGTTCAATCGGTCCATCTATTAATGCACAAGTCTTATGACTTGGTCCATCTATAATGCACAGGCCTTCAGAGCCTGGTCCATCTATTAATGCACAAGTCTCATGACTTGGTCCATCTATAATGCACAGGTCTTCAGAGCCTGGTCCATCTATTAATGCACAAGTCTCATGACTTGGTCCATCTATTAATGCACAAGTCTTATGACTTGGTCCATCTATTAATGCACAAGTCTCATGACTTGGTCCATCTATAATGCACAGGCCTTCAGAGCCTGGTCCATCTATTAATGCACAGGCCACCAGAGCCTGGTCCATAATGTACGAGTGTTCAATCGGTCCATCTATTAATGCACAAGTCTTATGACTTGGTCCATCTATAATGCACAGGCCTTCAGAGCCTGGTCCATCTATTAATGCACAGGTCTTCAGAGCCTGGTCCATCTATCAATGCACAAGTCTCATTACTTGGTCCATCTATAATGCACAGGCCTTCAGAGCCTGGTCCATCTATTAATGCACAAGTCTCATGACTTGGTCCATCTATAGTGCACAGACCTTCAGAGTCTGCTCCATGCTATACAGATCTTAAATACTTGGCTCATAAAATATGCAGGCCTACCAAGCCTAGACTACTCTAATGCACAGGCCTTCCGAGCCTGGTCCGTCTTCAATTAGCAGATTCTGTGATCCAGTCTATCCAAAGGCAGAAGTTTCGAGCATCTATCAACTAAAGTTTCCTAGATCGGAACACCTCGGATCTGATACTTATATTATTTGGCTTATCTGCCAAACAAACCAGTATTATGGTTCCAACCAAAGGTGAAGTACTTCGATTCTGGCATTTTTCTAAATTTTTGATTTATTTTCAGAACAATCGGCAATGCATTAGAAGGTGCTTAAGTTTCAAAAGAGCACATTCACAGAAAATATCAGATCTGAGAAGAAG
Source organism: Nyssa sinensis (assembly GCA_008638375.1). Classification (NCBI taxonomy): domain Eukaryota; kingdom Viridiplantae; phylum Streptophyta; class Magnoliopsida; order Cornales; family Nyssaceae; genus Nyssa; species Nyssa sinensis. Next base: position 11,956,983 of record CM018042.1, on the reverse strand, counting down.
AAATTCAACTTTATTGATAACTCAAAAAATTTACATCAGTACCAAGACATTACAGAAGCTATTACAGAAGCTACTACAGAAGCTATTACAGAAGCTATTACAGAAGCTACGCTTGGCAACATAATGGCTCTTCTCCTGGGATGATAAAGGGGCACAAAATCCAAAACCTTCAAAACCGCCTTCATCGGCTCCATTTGAAAGGAAGGAACCCTGAACCCCAGTCTGCATCAAGTAGCGCCCAGGCCATTTCATCATCACTATCACTGGTCCCATGACCAACGGATGATAAGGGCTCTGAGCCTCAGGAGACTTTTCATTCTCCATCTTTGTAATCGGCATGACTCCTCAGAAGAGTAGAGCAAGGGTCTCTGCCAAGTCACATGGGGGAGAAGGTAACCCACCTTCAATCTTCTTCTTCACACCGTCTGTTTCACCCCAGCCACTTGGAGCAAAGGTCTCTGACAGAGCGTGAGGAAGGGGAGGCAACTCACCTTCGTCTTCATCACCAACACTCCAGGCCTCGGTTGAATCAGGGAGGGGCCACCACCAATCGGAGAAATCTCGACCGGATGCCAGAGGAAACAAGAAGACTTGTGCCTCCTTCAATCCTTCCTTAGAGACTGAAAAAAGAGGAAGGTTAACTCTCGGCCACAGGCTCATTATTCCTAACTCAGGCAAGGAATCTTCCATCATCTCCGGACGAATGGGAGAAACTCCGGCAGCATATGAGGTTTCTCTCACGAACAAATCAGGGAGCAAAAGGGTTGAGCGCAACCGTATGCCCCGTTTCCATATATATAGACCCTTGGAGTCCAAAAGCCACCCAACTGAACCGTCGCAACGGTGAAAAAGAGAGTGGCCTCGAAAACCCAAACGACGGTCGAATGACTAAGCGGTGCATTAAATAAGCCTCTTCAATATACCAAGAGACAGAGTACAGAATTCTCAAGACAGAGACCGCAGTCCAGTACTTAAGCTCCCAAAGCGATAAAGAGGGGAACAAAGTCTAAAGTAAATAGACCCCCCATTCAAAGATTCAGACCTACCGATCTTAACTATTTCATAACGGGTCAAGACATATAACAAAGACCAAACAGATCGGATATATCCCAATCCCAAGTACTCAGCATACCGAGCATCATAATAACGAGCACAAGCTGCTCGGTTAACCTCACAGACTCTTAATTCAGAGCAGTCTATCTCGGAGCTCTACAGAAATCCACTCCCACTCTGTCAGGCTCTATCTATCTGGCTATATCTACTTTCTCGTCTTATTTTAATAAGGCAGATCTATATTCACTATTCAATGACAAGTATTGAAGATTAGAAAGCAACTGTTTGATCTAACATGCAAAGGGTTCAGAGCAGCCACACTTGCAACAAAATTCACAAGAGGGAAAAATACAAGCAGAATCTGAAGAAAAGTCAATCTTATTGATCAAAAGGGAAAATATATTCACTACATCAAAAAAAAGAATCAAAAGCCTATAAAAGCCTCAGGATTTCCCAGAGGGGCCTGCGTCCTCTTCCAAATTAAGGGCACGAGCCCCAGCAGTCTTATCCGGATCAGGACGAGATGAGGTAGGTTCAGGAGGAACGATTGATGACACATCAAAGTCCGGGAACTGAAGTTGGAATCTAGTTCGGAAATTCTCAAAGCCGAGCAGGATCAGGTCATCACCCATCTGATCAACTTCATATTTTAATTCCATCTCAGCCTCAGCTTTGGCTTGACCAACTGCCTCCTGAACCTTCTGATCAATGGAACTACGGAGACCAACCAACTCCGCCTCAAGCCTCTCAACCGTCTGAGCAAGTATATCCCTCTCAGACTCTGCTACCTTAAAGCTGGTGGTAGCTTCCTTCAGACCCTCTTCAGCAGACTGAATTTTGGAACGGGCTATTCCGAGCTCCAGTCTCATCTCATTCACCTCCGTCCTCAGCTTCTCGGCCTCCTCAAGGCCCATGGGGGTCACCATCAGAGCAGCTAAACTATGCATGCTCTGTATAAAGCAGGACAGATAAATTAGAGTAAAACAAATGAGCAAACAAGGAAGTCAGGGAAAGGCTTCAGAAGTTACCTTCATCTGGAGAGTCATCATCTCAGTCATCAATTTGGAGGGATCATCCCCTCTGTACCGGTGTGGGCCCTGAGCCCATATCTGATCAAATGCCTTCTTGGCAATTTGATAATCCGGCCCAACAAATGGCTCGGAAGGTGCGGCAGGTGCTTTCCCCTTCCTAGACCTCTTGATCGGACCAGAAGGAGCAGGAGGAACGGCCGATACGGGAATGGTAGGCTCGGCTTCCTCAGCCTCGGCAGGGGAGGGCTCAGGGGAACCAGAAATCAATCTCCTCCTCTTCACTTCTAGAGGAACATCAGGCTCAGCTTGGGAGGAAGCCTCCCTCACCACTTGGGGCTTCGGCACTTCCCACCTCGAGGCTAGCCTCTTCTTAAACTCTGCACTACGGGTGGCCATCACGCGGTCCGGAGTGACGATAACAGTATGAGCCCGGTTAGAAGTTGAAAGCAAAGCCCGGTACTGATCCTGCAGAGCCTTAGTAAACTCGGGCTTCTTCCGAGCACTCTTGACTGCACAAAGGAAATGAAAAATACCACGTTTGTCAGTTCTGAGGATACAAGCAAAGCTAAAGCAAACCCAAGGGAATAAGTCTCACCCCTATGGCCCGTAACACAAGGAAACGACGAGGTCTCTCCGGCCTGGAAGTCCTTATGCTCCCATCCTCCTCCAACGAAGAAGTACCACTTCTTCCACGTCTTGTTGGAAGTAGGAACGGAAGACAGGGGTCGGAACCCCTTCTCGAAGGACATATAGTAGAGGCCCTCTGCCTGCTTGAACTTCAGATCCATATTGCTACGGATCAAGTCCAGAGACACGTCCACTTTGTTCAGGTGCCCCAGCACCATAAATCCTAGAAGATGCCGCCAGCTATGGAGATTCAGGTCGGCGGGGCAAAGCTTGAACCAACAGAAGAATTGCCTGACTAAATCCGGCAATGGAAGCCTTAAGCCCATTTCAAACCAGGCAAGGAAAACACAAATCTCTCCGGCTTTAACATCTTGGGGACGGTCCATGGGTCCTGGAACTCTGCAAGTCACATTTGGGGGAAATTCGAATTTCACCCTCCATTCATCTAAGAGGCTTTGAGTGACGGCACTCTCACCCTCTTCTCTATGAGAAGACCTACCAGAGGTCTCCCCGGCCCTATCTCGGGGCTCTTCGAAAGCATCAACTATTCTAACCCCTGGACTAGGGGGAGGTTCGACAGGCCCCTCCTCAATAATTTCAAGAGCAGGGTTACCTATATCTCCTACAACAGGCGGACCAGCCATCTCAGAATGGTCTCCTACTCCCTCATTCACAATTTGAGATTCCGAAGGAACAGACATTATTCTCAGACTCAAGAAGAAAGAAGCAAGAGAGGGGGAAAAATCAGTCAAACCTGTTTTCACTTAGGGGATCTGTATTCTTCAAGGTCGCACGAACCAACAATGGCGAATGAAATCTTCTAGCACAGTAAAAATGTCGAGGGAAAGGTCATTTCAAAAATCTCATCCCGTATTTATAAACACGGTATCAGAAGGGACCCACCAAGCCCAAACGCCATGACGGTTCAGAACAATGATGTTCTCGAGAAAACCAACTGTCCGCCCAGTGTAATTGTGACCTTGAAAAGACTTAATCACCGACTACGCAATAAATGACGCCCCAACAATTGTCTTGGAAGGCGAACAAGCGAGATACATAACTCTCTTAGCCCTAGTTACTTACATCAAACTAGGACTTGGGGGGGGAGTAACTGATATACCATAAAAGGACAGGCCAATCAACACTTGACACGTATGACCACAGTCCGATTTATGTTCATCTAGCATGATTCTCGCTCAGCCAATGACATCCAGATCATCACATAAGGTCGGAAGTGACCAAACAAATATATCCAGAACTGATCACAGGGTCCAGACCATAGCTTCAGATCTCGTCACCGCCTTAGCGGATTCCGAGCAGAGAATAAGGAAGCAGTCTCCAATACGGAAACTACCATTTATGATTATCTCCATCTACGACTCAATGCCCACAAGGTAACTGCAATCTCCGATGATCATATCCCTATATTCATGGCGTCGAATCCTAATCAACTTAGGAAAGCTTCGGCCTATATATTAAACCCTAGAGGTACGCTTTTATTTTCATGCTCATTCTTTGACTTTCAATATAGTCTTTCAATTCCCTTACTTACTTAAGCATCGGAGCGGCTACCGCCGGAGCCAATCCGGTGGTCCTCTGATCATCTTTCTGAGTGTTCTACAGGTCACGGAGCCCTCACGTGTTGCGAGTCAAAAAGTGCAGCATCAATAACTATATTTCATTATTTAATACATGACCTTAAATAATAGGTTAAATTATATTGATATTTTTAAATTTTTTTAAAATTATATTAATTTTTTTTTATTAACAAATTATAAATACCATATTCAATTAATTTTTTAAAAATGACAAAATTATTCTTTTTATGTTTTTTTTGTGTATTTTTTTAGTTTTGATCAATTTTTTTTAAAGAGTTTTTTTTTTTATCTTATATAAAAATAAATTTAAGGTAATAATTTTTTTATATATAAAAATAAATTTAAGATTTTAATCAATATTTATTTGAAAATGAAAAAATTTGAAATATATATATAAGAAAGGGGTAATTTTGTCAATTTAAAAAAAAAAAGTGATTGGAGAGGGATATTTGTTGTTTGTCAAATAAAATAAGAAATATCAGTATAATTTCAAAAATTTTAAACAGTATTTGAGCAGCATTTTTTGGACTAAAATATTGGAAAGAATAATATTACTAAAAAATTAATGTGTGAATAAAATATTGAATTATTAAGATTTTATTTGTTTTTATTTTTTAAAACTAAATCACAATCACAAGGTTATTAGTATTATATTCTAAAATATAGGTCTCGGTAAAAAAGAACAAAATGTAATTAATCATTTACATTACCCTCACGTGTTGTTAATTCAGAGAAAGAAACATAATGGTTCATTTTACTCACAACCATATGAGTATTAATGTTATATTTTAAGATGTGGTTTTTGTTTTAAAAAATAGATTAAAATTTCCCAATTAAATAAATCTGTAATTTTTGTACAACCACGGAGTACTAATTAGTATGGTTATCTTTTTTAATTTTATAATTATTTTTTTGAGAAAAATACTAAAAAAATCCTTAAAATAAAACTTTTAATCCAAAAAATCTATAATACATTTTCTCTATCCAAAAGATCCAAAAAAAAAAAAAAATTAATATAAAAAGTCAAATTGTTAACTTTTATTTTAACACCGTTAAAAAATATTATTGATTAGACTAAAATAGTCTTCAAGATACGTTTTAAAAAATACAATTTCAAAAAATAATTATTACATTTTATGAAGCAAAAATTTATTTTTTAGGCCTTCTAGATAAATAAAAAATGTGATATTTTATTTTTGTATTAAAGAATTTATTTTATTAACTATTCAGTATTTTTTTAAAATGTAATTTGAAAGTTATTTTAGTCTAATTAGTAATATTTTTTAATGGTATTGAAATAAACGTTTATAGTTAGATTTTTTTGTAACAGAATTTTATACTTCGAATCTTTTAAATACAAAAAAAATTATCATAAATGACATACTACAAAGTGACAGACCAGTCCCCATGTGACACATGTGATTACGAAGCTCGGTCGTCTAAGACCTACAGAGCAGACTCGAGTAATTATCCTCCAGAGCTCATTGGTTTGAGCACAGGCCTTCAGAGCACTCTCCGTGGTTCAGAACTCATCACCGCCTTCCACATCCTACCGTTTAAAATTATCACTCACAGGCCTTCAGAGCACTCTTCTACAAGGAAACTATCACTCACAAATATCTTCCAGTCATGGTATTCAACATGGAAACTGTTATCTCCGATGATCAAATCCCTACTTTCATGACTCCAAATCCTAATCAACTTAGGAATCACTCAGCCTATAAATAAAACACTAAGGTACGCTTTACATTCATGCTCATTATTTGGCTTACATTACAGTCTCTTCAATTCAGTTTATTAACTTAAGCATCGGACCAGCTACCGTCAGAGCCAATCCGGTGGTCCTCTGATCTTCTTCTTTAAGTGTTCTTCAGGGAGCCAAGCTTGGAATACGCACCAACCAAAAAGTGCAGCATCAGTTTGGCGCCGTCTGTGGGAACGACAATCACCAAATGCTTTACTTACACGAAACTCATTCTCGTTTTTCACTAAATGATTATGGCTCCCAATATCCGACCGAGAAGGAATACTCAAAATCCTCAAAACCCTCAACCCCAACCGCCTGCCGGCCAAGGAAGAGGACAAACGATTGACCCTGTGCGACGAGAGCTCGACCAAATGAAACGGCAAAACCAGTTGATGCAAGAATAACTCCTAGCCATATCCAGAACTTTAGCAACGCTCACTCAGAATCGCAAGGCTAATCCTCTGAATCCACCAGTCAACCCAACCGATCAACAACCTCCCACTACTGCTCACCTTCATGGAGATCCCTAGCCATCGACAGCCGCGGGTAGAGGGATACCAGCCTTTATCCCCGAAGTCCATTATCGAAGCACCACTAGGGTACCAGCCCCTGGGGCTTTAGGAGTAAACCCAGCGCAACAAGAGTCTCAACCTCAAGTGGCTCCTGTACCTCCAGTCCTGGAGGGCCAAAGTGATCTCCCAGCCAAAAGACGAGATCATCCTATCCATATAGGCCCTGAAGCCGCAAGGCCTGACTCACAGCAACCAATCTTGCCCAGGGGCCCACAAAGAGCTGAAGAAGTTGCGAAGTCTATGAACCGTATTGTTGTTATGAGGGTTGCTCAAATCTCTCTAGAACAAGACGAGTTAGCCAGACTGCTCAGAAGGTTTGCCACACCTTTCACCCCTGCTATCATGGCCAAGGAAAGACCAAAGAAGTTTGTCGTCCCAAAATTCACTCTTTATGATGGGACAAGGGATCCAGGGGACCACCTTTCCCATTACCAGCACACCATGGCCCTACAAGGCACTTTTGATACCTTTATGTGCCGAATATTTGTGACTAGCTTCAAGTGTACTACTCTGAAGTGGTTTCATCACCTCCCACCAAACTCGGTCACCAGTTTCTACGAGCTTAGTAGGCGGTTCCTAGACAGGTTCATGACTAGTAGGAGGCTAAGGAAGGGTCCCGAATTCTTGTTAAATATAAAACAGACTAAGGAGGAGTCCCTCAGAGAGTATATCGCGCGCTTCAATGCCGAATCACTGAGGTTATAGATTGCAGCCCTAGTTTCCTAGTAGTTGCTCTGGCCTCTAGTCTTGCACAGAGAGGCTTCAGGGATTCTTTAACCAAAAATCTCCCTGCCAACATGGCAGCCCTCATGGATCGAGCAAGGAAATACATCAACCTAGAGAAAGCAAAGGACACCTCCCGAAAGGTTAAAGAGCAAGCCTAAAAAGACGACCAAAAGAAAGACAACCAGAGGAAGGATGACCAGAGGAGGGACCGTAGCACGTCTAGGAAGAGAGTCAGAAGCCCAGAAAAAATAATGGTGCCAGAACTTCATATAATTCAGGGCTAAGAGAGTTCACCAATTTCACTCCTCTGAACACCTCTCCAAATAACATACTTCAGCAAGTCAGATCTTGGAAAAATTTAAGATGGCCAGAACCCTTAAAAGGTGATCCTAGCTACAGCGACCAGAGCAAGTATTGTGATTTCCATAAGGACCGCAGGCACACAACCAACAGATGTAAGGCTCTTAAACACAAGATTGAGCAGCTTATAAGGAGAGGACGACTGCAGGAATTCATTAAGAAGGACGGAGGGTAGAACCCATACAATGATAGGCCCTAGTAGAGGAGTCCTGACCAGAGACAGGAGTAAAGGGAAGGTCGGAATGAGCCTCTGCGGCAGAATAACAAAGTAATCTTCGTCCTACATGCAGATTCCCCTACAACAGGAACTTCCAACATATCAAGAACGGTATGCTCAGGAGGCTAGAGCTACTCCGAACATCATACAAATCTCTAATGTTGAGAAAAGATTAAGGCCAGTGCCAGAAATCCAGTTCTCGAATCAAGACCTTGCAGGAGTACACTGTCCTCACAGTGATGCCCTTGTAATCTCCCTCAAAATTACTAATTTCAAGATTCGAAGAGTCCTCGTGGATACTAGGAGTTCGACGAATGTGTTGTTCTAGAGCCTTTCAAAGAGATGAAACTCAACCCCAGTAACATCAAGCCCACTGCGTAATCATAGAAGGATTTGATGGGAATCTCAATACTCCATTAGGATGGATCGACCTCGCCACTACGGCAGGAGAGGGAGACGAAAAAAAAACCACAATAACTAAGTACATGGTTCTGAATGCCAAATCTCCTTACAATGTCATAATTGGGAGACCGTGGCTACACTAAATGGGAGCAGTCACCTTGACTCTTCACCAATGCTTAAAGTACGTCCACAATCAGACTATCTACTCCATCAGAGGATGTCAGCCAACTTCTAGAGAATGTCATGCTCTCGCACTCCTAGTAAAGACTCCTAAATAGCAATTACAACACACCAGTGAATGTGGGGATCCAGTCCTCTCCCACTATCACGAGGTAGAAGACTGTCCCTCCAGAATTAACGAGCCACTAAGCCCTAGAGGAAGGGACAACAGGGCCAAACCCATAGGGGAACCCATCAGAGTACTGGTTAGTTCTGAAGCCCAAGGGCGCTACCTGCAGATAGGTTTAGACCTGACACATGCCGAGCAAGATGAGATAATCGAATTTCTGAAGAAAAACCTCTCGGTGTTCGCTTGGGAAACAAAGGGTATATAGGGTATAGATCCAGACCTCATCACTCACAAACTGATGGTAGATCCAGACCACCCACCAGTGAGACAGAAAAGAAGGCCACTCGCTCCAGAGCAGCATCAGGTCATCAACGAAAAGGTCCAGAGGCTGCTTGAGGCCAAGATGATACGAGAGGTATTTTACCCTGATTGGCTAGCCAATACCGTTCTAGTGAAGAAGAAGAATGGCAAGTGGAGAGTCTGTGTTGACTATACAGACCTCAACAAAGCTTGTCCCAAAGTTAGCTTTCCTTTACCGAGGATAGATCAGTTAGTTGATGCTATTGCAGGGCACGAACTTATGAGCTTTATGGATGCCTATTCGGGATACAATCAAATACAGATGCACCCTCCAGACCAGGAAAAGACAGCATTCATAACCGAACGTGGTCTCTATTGCTATAGAGTGATGCCGTTCGGACCAAAGAATGTTGGGGCCACATACCAGCATCTAGTTAATAAGATGTTCAGCCCTTTGATCGGCAGTACCATGGAAGTTTATATTGATGATATGCTGGTCAAAAGCCTACGGAAGAACAGCCACCTCCAGCACCTGGCTCAAACGTTTGACATCTTGAGGCAGAACAAGATGAAGCTCAATCCCTCAAAGTGCACCTTTGGTGTAACGAAGGGAAAATTCTTGGGATGCATTTTCTCTCAAAAGCGCATTGAGGCAGACCCCACTCAAATTGGGGTTCTTATCAGACTGGAGTCACCAAAGACCAAGAAAGACATTCAAGCTCTGAACGAAAGGATTGTAGCTCTAAGCAGATTTATCTCCAAATCCACCGATCGCTGCTTACCGTTCTTCAAAGCTCTGAAGGGTAACAAAGCTCTACGGTGGATGGAAGATTGTGAAATAGCCTTTCAAGAACTGAAGGAGTACCTAGTTTCACCTGAGCTCTTATCAAAGCCAATCTAGGGGGAAAAGCTACTTCTCTACCTTGCTGTCTCCGAGAACGCCGTCAGTTCCGTACTAGTCAAGCAGGACAGGGGCGTCCAAAGGCCTATATTTTATGTCAGCAAGGTACTATTAGAGACGGAGAAAAAGTACCCTAAGATTGAAAAATTGGCCCTTGCGCTTATAATATCTACTCGGAAGCTCTGGCCTTACTTCCAAACACATCCCATTGAAATTCCAACTGCTTACCCCCTAAAGTCAGTACTAAGGAAACCTGAGGTTTCAGGGAGATTAGTCAAATGGTCAGTGGAACTAGGAGAATTTGACATATCCTATGTTCCACGGATCTCAATTAAAGGGCAAGCTTTGGTCGATTTTGTTGTTGAGTTTATCCCAGCACTGCAGGACAGATCGCAACTTTGCAAAAGTTTGGGTACATGACAGCTTTACACTGACAGATCATCCACCGACCATGGTTCTGGTGTCGGTTTGGTATTACAGTCCCCTGATGGGCTCATATCGGAAAAGGCAGTTAGCCTAGGGTTCAGAGCTTCAAATAATGAAGCAGAATACGAAGCCCTTGTTATAGGGATGAGGTTAGCACAAGAGTGTGAGACACAGAACCTTGAAGTCTTCTCTGACTCCCAATTAGTGGTCGGCCAAGTTCAAGGAGAGTTTGCCATTAAAGATAGCAGGATGCTACGGTATTCAGAACTTGTTAATTTATTGAAACACTCCTTCCAAGCATTCTCTATCCAAAAAATCGAAAGAGGCCGGGACTACAGAGCTGATGTTTTGGCAAATATGGCATCCCACCTAAAGTCAAAAGAAGATTCTACTGTAAAAATCTCCCACCAAGCGAGGCCACGCATAGAGGAGGTCCAAGTTGCCCAAATCTCTGAGCAACTCCAGAACTGGATGACTCCCATCCTCTAGTTCCTGGAAAGAAGGCTCCTCCCAGAAGACAAGAATAAGGCGAGAAGGATCCGAATCAGAGCTGCTCGGTACCTCGTTATGAATGGAAGGCTCTATCGAAGATCTTATTCTCAACCCTTACTGAGATGCTTGTCACTAGAAGACTCTCAATATGTCTTGGCAAAAATTCATGAAGGAATATTTGGAAACCATAACGGGGGCAGAACTATGGCACACCGAGCTCTGACGTAAGGATACTACTGGCCTAGAATGTTGAGACAAGCTAAGGAATACGTCTAGAAGTGTGACAAGTGCCAAAGATTCACTCCCTACCAACACCAGCCCCGCCACGAGCTCATTCTTATCACCAGTCCATGGCCTTTTGCTCAGTGAGGGATGGACATCATAGGCCCATTGCCTAAAGCTACACCGAACAAGAAATATCTTCTAGTAGCCATTGACTACTTCTCCAAATGGGCGGAGGCAGAGCCTCTAACACACATTACTAAGAAAGAAGTCAAGAGTTTCACTTGGAGAAACATAGTCTGCAGGTTCGGCATACCACGCGTGGTCGTCTCAAACAACGGTACGTAATTTGCTTGTAAAATTTTCAAGAAATTCTGCCAAGACTTACATATCAATCAACATTTCTCATCCCTTGGTCATCCCCAAGCCAATGGGCAAGCAGAGGTCACTAACTAAACAATCGTTGATGCTCTTAAGAAGAGATTGGAAGCAGCCAAGGGAAAATGGGTTGAGGAACTCCCTAGAGTACTCTAGGCCTACAGAAGAACTAGAAGAACTCCAACATCAGAAACTCCCTTTTCATTTGCCTACGGCACCGAAGCAGTGATCCCTGTTGAGATCGGTATGCCAACCCTGAGGACTGAAGCTTTCAACCAAGAGACCAATGATCAACAGCTCGCAGAAAACTTAGACTTACTTGAGGAAAAGAGGAAGCAAGCTGGGGTCAGGATGGAAGCATATCAGCACAGGATGGCCAGCCACTCTAAACCAGGGCTAAAACCTGCCAGCTTTCAGGTTGGAGATCTTGTCCTAAGAAAAGTGTTTCAGAATACTAAGGACCCCACCATGGGAAAGTTATCACCCAACTAGGAAGGCCCTTACAGAGTAACAAAGATGGTTAGACCTACCACTTATTGGCTAGAAAATATGGATGGAAAGCCTGTCCCTAGGCCTTGGAATATAGAACATTTACGGAAGTATTATCAATAAAGATTTTCTTCCTTTCAAATATTTTATGAAGTGTTTCCATCTTAAATGCATAGACATCAAGTCTGGTCCATCTGAATACACGGACCTAATGTTTGGTCCATCTTATTGTACAGACCTTGCGTCTGGTCCATCTAAATGTACAGACCTTATGTATGGTCCATCTTAATGTATAGACCTTGCATCTGGTCCATCTAAGTGTACAGACCTTATGTCTGGTCCATCTTAATGTACAGACCTTGCGTCTAGTCCATCTAAGTGTACAGACCTTATGTCTAGTCCATCTTAATGTACAGACCTTGAGTCTAGTCCATCTAAATGTACAAGCCTTATGTCTGGTCCATCTAAATGTACAGACTTTATGTCTGGTCCATCTTAGTGTACAGATCTTATGTCTGGTCTATCTAAATGTATGGACCTTGCATCTGGTCCATCTAAATGTACAAACTTTATGTCTGGTCCATCTTAATGTACAAACCTTGTGTCTTGTCTATCTTAATGTACAGACCATGCGTCTGGTCCATCTTAAAGTACAGACCTCATGTCTGGTCCATCTTAATGTACAGACCCCAAGTCTATTCCGTTCTATATACAAGCCTTCAAGTCTGCTCTATCTCATTAAAACTACTTGGTTATTTCCCAAACTAAAGGGAAAAAATTTAATGCAGAGGCTTAGCTACATGATTACAGACATTCTTCTAAGTCAGATACCCATTCCAACCAACTAATATAAATCTTGTTGCTCAAGTTCTTAAGTTCTGGAGATCCACTCCGAAAATGAAGGTTCTGATTATCAAAGATTTGTTCAAATATCATCAGTCCAGTTATTATCGCAAGTCTTTTAGCTCAGCCGATAAGCCCTTGACGATTTGCTCAAGTTTTATCATTACAAGTTGCTTTGCTCTGAAGGATGGACCCGAAAGTAGGTTCTTGAATGATTTTATTTATAACAATTGCAAGAATTAAAGGGCTGGAGCTACAGAGCGTCAATGACTTCGGACAGTGCTTAGTCAACTTGTTATCCAACTCGAAGTTTACAAATACCTAACCTACTTCCGATATATGTAAGAAAAACAATTTTTATGGCAGTTAGCAAAAAGTGCTCTGGAAAATGATCAAGTTCTGGAAGAATATAATTGACATTGACAAAAATAAAAAGTACGCTAGCATTGAAGAAAAGAGCTTAGTTTTATTGATAATCTACGAAGGGTTACATCAATACAAAAGGTTGACAAAGAAACAAAGCACAACTCCAAATCTACAACGATTTTGGATAAGTCATAGTTCTGCTTCATGTCATCATCTTCCTTGGGTTTTCTTCACTACAGAAACAAGGGTCCTAAATCCCATTTGAAAGGAAGGAACCCTGGACCCTAAGCCGTCATCATCACTTTTTCGGGCATCGACAGAAAGGAAGGGTGAAGGCCCTGAGTCTCACGACACCTTCATTCTCCGTTTCCGTTCTCCTCAAAATCATCACAGCATTTTGATTGGCTTATGCAAGGATCTCTGCCAAAAAAAGGATGGAAGGAAGCATCCCACCATCATCTTCATCATCAATGATCTAAGCCTCGGTTGAATCAAGGAAGGACCCCCTCCGAACAGAGAAGTCCTGTCCGGATGCTAAGATGGACAAGAGGGCCACCACCTCCGCTGACCTGACCCTAATAACAAAGGCGAAGTGCTGGACTGTTCCCAACCATAATTTAGTCACACCCAATTTAGAATGAAAATTTTTAATTACCTCTGAGCCCTTGATGGCGACAAAACCCTGCGCAGGCTGCAAAACAAACAAGGGGGAGGCTCTGGACGGTGGCGACATCTGTAAAAACTCTGTTCACTTTGACAAAATGGCATCTTAAAAGCAAAATGATGGGGAAATGGGTGTAAATCTAACATCTTCCCACATATAGAGACACCCAAGAATCAAAAGACCACCCAATCAAACTGTCGCGACGGTTGGGGTGGCTTCGAAAGCCCAAACGACCAAGCAGGGCATTAAATGACGCACCAACAGTCACCTTGGAAAGCGAACAGACAGGACGCATGGCTTTTCAAAATCGCATAGCCCTAGTTACTCGTTGACATCGAACTAAGACTTTGGGGGGGGGGAGTAACTGATATACCACAAAGTGACAGACCAGTCCCCATGTGACACGTGTGATTACGAAGCTCGGCCGTCTAAGGCCTACAGAGCAGACTCGAGTAATTATCCTCTAGAGCTTATTGGTCTGAGCATAGGCCTTCAGAGCACTCTCTGGGGTTCAGAGCTCATCACCGCCTTCAACATCCTACTGAGCATAGGATAAGGAAACAGTCTTCTACAAGGAAACTATCACTCACAGATTTCTTCCAGTCGTGGTATTCAACATGGAAATTACTATCTCCGATGATCAAATCCCTACTTTCATGGCTCCAAATCCTAATCAACTTAGAATTCACTCAGCCTATAAATAAAACCCTAAGGTACGCTTTACATTCATGCTCATTATTTGACTTACATTACAGTCATTTCAATTCAGTTTATTAACTTAAGCATCGGAGTGGCTACCGCTGGAGCCAATCCGGTGGTCCTCTGATCTTCTTCTTTGAGTGTTCTTCAAGGAGCCAAGCTTGGAATACGCACAAGCCAAAAAGTGTAGCATCAATAAATTTTTTAGATTAAAAATTTTATTTTTTAAATTTTTTTGTATTTTTCCTTACTTTTTTGTGACCCTTACTTGTAATTGATATGACTTACATAGTGAGGATTAACTCCCTTTGCTATCCTTGTTTACAATTCTTACACTACATTCCAAATATATTAGTCTCACGTGTTCCTCTATAGTGTGCTTTTATATTTATAGGTATTTAGAGATATATCAGTGGATAAATTTTGTTCTTACAAAAAAAATGACTCTCTAATAATAAATTTTTAATAATTTAATGATTTTTTAAAAAACCAACCTACGGGGATTATTAATAACTCTATTATTTAATAGTTAATATTTTAAAATTTATAATATTAATTATTTGAATAAAAAATACATATATGAATATAAAAAGCTTACTAACATAATTTTTTTATAATAAGAAATGATATTAAGAAGTTTTCTTATTACTTAAGTTTGATAAAAATACATATTTTCTATGAAAAATTTATCACACTTGAAACAATGTATGCATGTTCTATTTTTATATTAAAAATTGTAAATTTGTTCAAAAATTATTAATAAAAACTATTGAGAAACTTTAAAATTAATAATTTTTAAATCTTCTGTTATTATTAATTATTAGAGAATCGATTGTAAAAGCAACTGCTATTTTCTAAAGTAGCTTTCCTTATTTTTAAATTAGATGTTATTTTGAACATATTCGCACAAGTTTTTCAACAATTAGTTTAATAAAATAATGGTTCACTAATCTTCATCTACAATACTTAAAAGGCAACCTATTACAAAATGTATATGGATTGTTTTACATAGTTCTCCAAAATAGTTTTTTGTTATTGAAGTTATAAGAAACATAAAAGAAGATCAATAATTTATTTGATTCTCCATTTTCAAAATCGATTTTCAAGAAATTAATTTTAAAAATATGAGTTTGTTAGAAACATCATATAGTGCTTGTGAGGAAAAATGTTTCTAGTCTTGCATTGACATTTCCTTTCTAAAATATTATTTTGGGAGAAAGTTCACCGCTAGTTAGTTCATAGACTCAAAAAGCCTCTTAAAAATACAAAAGCCAAGAAGTGTCACATTATTTGATCGGGGGGTCTCCAAAATAGAATCGTTGGAAGCACATAAGTATCATCTAAACAAAACAATGATTAATCTTACGTAAATAAAACCCAGTAGCTTCATTGTTTAGACATAGTAGAGGACTGTCCGAATGATGTAGATGATCATCCAAACCCTTTTGACCCTGCTTGGTTACACATATAATTAATTAAGAAATCAAGGTTGGGTTATCCCTACGCTGGATAAGCCCAAATAATAGGGATAAGACATGTTTGATAATTTGGGCAGTGAATTAAAATCATAGTTAGGTTATCCCTAAATTGGATACCACCTAAATTAAGAATAAGGGAATGTTTGGCAACCAATTAAATTAGGATTAGGACTATCCCTAATCTGAATAAGCTTGATAAAGGGACTGCTTGGGTGTAAGGGGTGTAATTAAACTTTTGTTATTTATAAATTGACCCCACAAGTTTATAGAAATTATAAATGAACCCAGTTTAAGCTAATTGGGTACTTAAAGAATCGGGACGTGAATGGTGAAATTACCATTATGTCCTTAGGGCTTAATTAAGTAATTAGATGGACTTAGACAGTAACACAAGGGACCCACCCCAAGTTTTAGAACCTTTTAAACTAAAATATAGAGTTCGATCAGGCAAACCAAGTGCCGAAAATACGAGACATAAAAAGATAAAATTAACATTATGCCCCTAAAGGGCTAAATAAGCGATAAGATGAATCTAAGAAGCATCAGGAACCTAAATCTAAGAATTTAAGGGTCTCCTAATCAGTCATACTAAGTTAAAAAAGAACTAAAAATTTAAGTAAAGATAATTCAAGCTAAGATATGTGTTGATTCAGTATCAAATGTATTTTGATACGTGATTTTAGAATCACCAAAGGTATAAGAAGGGGAAAAGGACTAAGGGGATAACTTATATGGGGACAAATGTGAAAAAATAGAATGTTAATGACCTAAGGTAAATAATCCTAAACTCTGAAGTGTGGAATTTCCATCTCTACCATTCTAAACATATTTTCCATAACTGCCAATAATCTGTTCTTTCAATTGTACTACCATCATCTGCTTTAATTCTTGAAATCTTGTGTTCTTGTGACTCATTATTTTGTGAATTTCTGTGATCTATTTTGAACCGTTTCATGTGTGGCTAGGATTGTTTTAACCATAATACCCTTTATTTCTGTTTAGATGCCTATGGACTTTTGACCCATGTTAGGGTATAATACCCGACAATTTGTTGTTGTCATTGATAAAGATGATATCTAACTTGTTATATATATGAGCTCTTTTATGCTATTTGGGTTAACCCGATAAAGTGGTACACTCAAATATGTAACATGTATGGGTAGTTGGGCCCAACCTATTATCTATGGTAATGACATCTTCTATATTAATTTACTTTTGTTGATTATACTGAATGATTTTTTGATAGCCAATTTATGATTGGTTCTGAATCTTAACTCTTTCTATTTATTTGGGTTATGAATTTGATCAACACATTTTATTGTATGTCAAACTCTATAGTAGAATTTGGCATTTGCTCTTTGTGTATATTATTATGTGTTAGTTGGATTCCTATATGTAAACTTAGCAAACTAGAGTTTGTATTCTGTTGATTTGATTATCAGTTAACTTTGTTAGTCGATCATAATTGAAATTTATTTTTCACGAAACCTATTTGCAACCTATTGTGAATTTGTTAAATTCTTATCCATCGGACTACCTCATTTGACTTTCGTAATCATGTGATTGTTAGTTCGTTCATATAACCCTTCATAACCCTTGGCAAAGGAAAAGATTTACTCACTAAGCTTAAGTTATCTTACCCAAATTCTCTCCCCACCTTTCAGGTATTCTAAAGATAAGAAAAGCTAAGGCAAAGAACCTAGCTAGATGCAAGCCAAAGAATGGTAAAAAAATAGACAATGTAGAAACCTTATATAGCTAGAGATGAAATGACAAGGATGTGAGTATGCACTTGATACAAAATAATCAAGTTGTACAACAAACTTATATAGCCTGATTGCTTGATGATATGTAGTTAAACTTCTGACATCATTAGTTAAACTTGATGTATTATAAGATCTCTGATGTTGTAAATATGTCATGTGTCAGGAACTTTTACTTTTAGTCCTAATGAATGTGTTTGTCTCAAATGAGTTGCATAGGTATATCTTTCGCATAATGTGATTTGAGAAAACATTTACTAACAAGTGCAATTCATTTTATTCTGTACGGCTTATCCAAGTGACAGTGTTGGTTCCAACCCCAAACCTACAGAGGATGGGTTTTTGGTCATGAGAAAAGTGAGATTGATTTAGTTCAATTATCCTGGTCTTACCCATTATGGCAATACTTTGCAAGAGTTGGACCAAATCAAGTAACAACTAAATAGTAATTGTCATCAAGGTCAAAATATTAGAGTCCATGCCTAACTATCCGCATACAATTCCAATTTCATTATGTAAATTATTAAGTAAAAATAATAAGGGCACGCAAACCTATTACACAAATAATGTTATAGGGTACCCAACAAGTGGTGACATCTGATGCAATATATAACACCATCATAAAATAGCATTGTAGCTACAACACCTGAGTATAGAACTACATCAATCATCTTGCATATGTCATTAGTTAGTCACATCAACAACAAAAAAATAAATATCTCATATAACTATGTCAACCATAAAAATGTCCTAATCAACTCACCCATCCTCAATGCATGTCAATGCACATCATATTGTATGAATTACTTTGCAACTTATACCAAAACTTTATCATCACACTAGCCCCCATAAGCTGCTTCCAGTAACTACATTGCATGCTAAGTTGTCATTATCTTGTTTTACGGGCTATTAACCTAATAGAAACTAGGACCATATATGCATGTTTATGACTAAATGACAAAGGGCACCAAGCCTCGCTAAATTTTAAGTAATTCCATCATCAACAGGCACAAGCAATACACACCCTGTGTATACATGTCACGCCACTCCATGCCATAACCACATGTCACACTTTGCAAGTGTACTCAATCATGTCATATAAATGATCCAACACATACATAAGTATCTCGAGTATACCTATCCACATCATGTACTCAATCACATGCTATATTATGTAATTTTTCATGACCTGAGTTCCAAAGACTCTAGGAGTGATGGGAAATTACTAAATAATATCATTAGATGATATCCCAAACTTGTCGGGTCAATGAGAGTTAGTCGGACTCCAGAATACTTAGGTTTGAGCAATGTGTTGTCGTGCTAAGGCCTAAAAAATTAGCTATTTAAAATCTTTAAATTGGCCTTGCAAAAGTCATAGTAATTGTTCCTTAGGTATCCAATAATCTAAAAATAATTTTTAATAAATTTTAGCTATAGGGTCACCCACCTAACTAGCTATGGCCCAATGCGTTATTTTTAAAAATTTAAGAATTTTGTTATTGGAAGGGGAAGTTGAATTTTTATTCTTAAGAAATTAGGCATTGAGACTATTTTTATTGATTCCAAACGGAGAGTACTTCCTTGTTTACATTATAATGTCTTAAGTATTCAACAACAGTGCTCTTTGGGCAGTAGAGTGCAGAGCATAATTGAAAGTCGATCTGTGAGTTTCATTCGACTAAGTCTAGATACCAGTCGACTTGAAACTTCTGTTAAGGTTTTAACAGCCCTTGATACCCAAGATTATTGTGATTTGAAAAGGGTTCGGGCCTTTGAAACCCAGAATATACTACAAACATGGTCCGAGACAGGATTTGGGATAGGACACAAGTTGTGTGAGATTAAATGGTGAATAGTTACATTCCTTAGCATGTGAAAAACAAGAAATAGATTGTGACAAGGTATGTGAAGGCCTAGGTGCCAATAATATAAATTAAAGATCATATAGAGGTACTTGAATTTCTCGATTATAGAAATTGATGGTTTGAGATCCTGATATATTCTTTTGTGGGACTATGTACTTATGATATGAATTAAAGGTATTGATCATATTGACGTGATAACACTTGAGAGCCTAGTGGTGGCTCATATTGTTCCATGCTTGTGGATGGTACAAATATACGAATACATGATTTTCATATGATTTATGAGTATCTTGTGGATATACGATTTCAATATGAGATTGTTGAGGAGAGTTTATTAGCACTTTATAAGTCACAGGATGATGACTTTGAGGATTTTGTTATAGACTAAGTGTGTTCTATAAATCAAGATAGAAGTTGACCTTTAGGACCTTTAGTTTAGGTGTAGGTGATGCACCATAATGGGTATTAAAGAATTGTGATTTCAAATGTAAAGGTGATGGTTTTGAGTGTAATTTAAATGATTAGATTAAACATTAAGAACATAAGTGGGGGTACTATGTAAATCTATGTTAGGAATACCTTGACTTTTAAAGAAAATATGGTAGAGAGTATATTTTTCCTTAGAAACTCAATTCAGGATACCTTTGCATAATTGTGTTGGAGACTTTATTCATAGTATCAAACTGCCTTGAAAATCCTTAAGGAGTATTTAAATGTTTGAAGTGAAGAATGCTTGTAACGATATTGGTAATCTTATTGGGGGTGAAACGATTATGTTTAACATTGGATAAAAAGGTAATTGATGAATTAATTTGTTCTTATTGATAGATAGACCTGTGAACTTGTTTCTGGAACACTTTGTATGACGATGTGAGATAGAGATATGTTTGTAGTTATTTTTATGAGGGTGTGTTACACTTTGATATAACTGCTTACTTATAAAATCTAAACACCAAGAGACACCTGCGGCACGGTGAGGTATCGTGAGCTAATATTTCCCTATTAGGGTGAGGACATGCATTCCAATACCCTATAGGCCAAAGGGTTGAGGTGCAGAAATTGTCATGGGAATGCAGGATGGCTTGTGTGGCATTGGGGTAGACAGATGGTAGGTTATTACCTGAGGAACAGGAGTAAGTGACATTATGAACTAATCGTGAATTGCTAAGGCAAGTAAACTTGAAAAATGAAAACAATGACAAAATGACTAAATGATATAGACAAAAAGACAGTAATAAAATAAAGTGTAAGTTAGAATGTCTAATATCTTCGTAACTAGGAATAAGTTATTTGGCCTGGTTTGAGGACATGTATATGAGGAGAACTTTAAGGAGACCTATAAGCACTTGGTGACACATGAACTCTTATGAACAATTGAAAATGAAAGAATGCAAACAAAAGGCCAAAATTTCCAGTATAATCATCCCACATAAATGAATCGACCAACCACAAGTAGAGATAAGAAAATAGTTAAGCGAAAACATTGTAACACCTGTGTGTGCTCTAGATTATATTTACTTAGTTCCGCTAAAGTTGGGATTATAACATGGAACCTTGAAATGGAAATCAATACTAATATAAATGGTAAGGGGTGAAGTTTCTTATGTTTAGAAAGCAAAACAAATAAAAACATAGAAGAGTTATAAACATAAGAATTTCTGAGCAACTTTAAGGATCACTTAAGGAACAATAAATTTAATGGTAGTTTAGAGATTATGAGCTATGTTTTAAAACCCGGACTAGACCGGCCGGTTCAACCGGTTGAACCATCGATCGGTCCACAAAACGGTCCGGTTTAACCCATAAACCCGTTTTAAGTTCAAAACCGTTCTAAAAATAGAAAACTGATAAAACTGAAAGGTCCAACCGTTGAACCGGTTGACCCGATACTGGGTCACCGGTTCACACCGGTTCTTGGATGCAATTTTTTTGTTGTTTTTGGTACATTCAAAATCTCAAATTTCATGCAATTTTTTGGCTAAATTTTGGCTGAGTTGAGTTGGTCTTTGGCTGAATTTATTTTGGGTTGTATTTAAAATTTTAAACCCTTGAAGTTTGAAACTCCAATATTATATATTTGTATCATGTGGTATTTTATTTTATTTTATGCATGATTATTAGTGTTTGTATCTTTTTTTTCATGTAGTTGAAGACTAAATTATTGGATTATGCTTGGATTGGATGTTAAAATGATTTTTGTTATGGTCCTTGTGATTATGGAAGAATGGCAATGAAGTTTCAACTTTCAACATTGTAATAAGGTATGTCTACTATACTTTTTCATTTTTTTCTTGAAGTTTTACATATTAAGAAAATTCATATTTTGTAAATTTTTTTTTATATAATTTTTAGTAATTTTTGTATAATTTTTTAAATTTAAAATATCAATAATATGTATTATTAAATTTATTAATTACATAATTATGATATCATGGTTTGATTCCGGTTGACCCGACGGTTGAACCGATAACCTGTAACACGAACATTTTCCGGTTAAATGAACGGGCTGGGTCTGAAAACATTGATTATGAGTTATTAATTTAAGTGTTTTAAATATGGGAACTATAAGAAACCAAATTTCGAGGATGAAATTTTTCTAAGGGGGAGAGAATGTGAAGACCTGGAATTTTATAGTTAATAAAATGTAAAATATAGAACGTGATGTGATTCAGGAAGAAAAATAATGCATGAATGGATCATATAATGTACATGCGTGACTTGAGGGTAAATTAAGACATAATTAAACAAATTGAGTAGTCTAAAATTAAGTAAAAATACTAAAAGGGTTATAGGATTTAAAAGAAGGGAAGAGAAATAAAAATAGGCAAAATGGACATTTTACACCAAAGCATTCTTTTGTCTTATAAAACTAAGACCTTACACACCTAGAAACACACACACACATAATTCTTGAAAAGAGAGAGCGAGATAGGGAAGAAAGAAGAGGAAAATGGGGGAAAACCCTAGAGCCTTGGAGAAACTTGGAAGATCATCAAGAAATTGAGTAAATATTGAAAGCTTGAATAAGGATTAGGGCTTTGGCACTTCACATCACAAGCTTGGAGTTGAGGATCTTGAAAACCCATGTATTAGATAAATGAATTCATGCTATGAAATGACTTGCTTCTACATTGTCTTACTATCAAATGTACTCCCGGTTAAATGCAGAAAAGATTGCTTGGTGAAATCACAAAATGGGTTATATGTATTACGCTTGATATTGATAGTTGCAGACCATGTGTTTGTGAAATTGCTTAAATGAATGTTATTATGGATTCTTAATGCCTAAGTGAGATTTTATGACTTCCTTAAACAATTGGAGAACTAAATAAGGTAAGTAAACATGAGCTTGGGTTGGATGGCCATAAAATGGTGAGAATGTTACAATTGGAAAGAAATGAACATTAGGCTAGGGATTAGACTTGAGAGAATGGAATTTGAAGCTTTAGCAAGTTAATAGAACTCTAATGAAAAAAAGCTCAATTGTTGGTTTATGCATATTGTTTCACTTGAATGATGCTTCTCTTTTGATGGTAATATGCTTTGATATGTGAGAGCTTGGTTATCTCTTGAATCCTTCCTTTGTTGACAATGTATATTCGGAGATCACTTGGATGTCATTACACAAGCACAAGCATACACGCGACACCACACATTCTTATTTTTGTTTATATTTCTCATACTAGGGTTGTTGTACTGACCCCGACTAGATACAGGAGTGGGCAAGGAGCTGGCCACAAGTTAAAGACTAATTATCAAGCCATTTTTGGGTAGATGCTCATTTTTATGTACTTTGAACATCATGTATTTTTTTGAGGGATTATCTGAATGTAAATTTTATTGAAGTAGACTATGTATATTGTGACAAGAATTCATGTGAATTAAGATGTCAAATGGTGATGTAAACCGTGTACGGCACTTAGCCTTCTTTTGATCCTTTTAGAAGTTATGGAGCATGGAACTTGAAACTTGGAAATTGAAGTATTGTTTCTTGATAAATGAAAGTAACATTAGATTTTTATTAAATGGTGGAGTATGATTTGAAGGTTGTATGAGATGAAAATGAAGGATTCCGACCCTTGAAAATTAGGTTGAACCAAGAAAATAACCCAAAACAAGAGAGATTTTTCGAAACAAAACAGAGTAGGGAAGCACAGGCCTGATCGGCATTCTCCCTAAGTACTAATCGGCACAAAGAGGTGAAAAACCCCCTTCTATGTGTGCCAATCGGCACTCATAGAGGTGCCTGACCACATCTCCTCTTGTTTTGTTGATTTGGCTTTCAAACTGACTTTCCGACACCTGATTTGCCTCTAATGGACCATTTGACTTAAATTAGGGTAAATAAACATGTTTTCGCTTAATTACCTCCCCTTAAAGTGGCTTGGAAATGGGTTCACTCACCTCACTTTCGAGCCTCTTCTGTTCCAGGGTGTGATAGGATAGTATGGGTAATGGGAAAGGGTAATTCATCCTACATTGCTTGGGGAAAGAAAATGTGAAAGATTCATAAGTAGGACTACAGTTCTCCTTATCATAACTCATTTTAAAGTCGTGAGGGTGGAAAGCCAAAGTGAAAAATATTTTGAGACATAAAGCGGGTTGCTATAAATAGTATCGGAGCTGAACCCTAACTGGAAGTGTAGAGACGGCTACACGCCCGCCTAGGAAGACAGTGTTCCTATATGGGGAGTGTCACAACCCGAAACCCACCTTCTGCGGATTACTGAATCGCGACCACCGCCCCAAGACCCGAAGGCCCCGAGACAAGGCTCGCATCTGCAGCGGTATCGAATAGATGTGCTACACATGATTGCGGAAGCATGAAAAACTTTTTTCTTTTCTTTTCTCATTTTTTTAAATTATGCACATCCGTCCGATACTGCTGTTCCATACATAGCATACATACATTGTTACACATTCAGAGTATAACTAAAACTTAAGGACTTCATACATTAATACAATACATATTCGGTTGCCCTGAGGGCTTATTACATATTCTTACTCTGTCTATTAATACAAAACATACTACTAATGTTCATAGGTTCTTCAAAAGAAACTAAAACACATCCTTCCAAAAACAGCTAGACTCATCGTCGTCGTCCTTAAGACCCTGTCTGCTGCATCACCTGAAAGGGGGGTCCGAACAAAGTCCGAGTAAGCTAATCTAAGCTTGTGAGCAATTCCAGTATTCGTCATGGGGTTTTCAATTAGCAGTGGTTTTTAGTACATAAGAGTTGTAAAACATTCACTGCCAATTGCTTATACAATTTAGAATACAAAGTACATGCATTCTTAAAACAAATAGCTTTGAAACATTTTAAGTATTCAAGCTATACTTATACTTGTCAAATGGAGTATATAACTCGAACATATGCATTTCATAAATAGATAGCTTTGAAACATTTAAAGTATTCAAGCTAAACTCGTACTTCGTCAAATAGAGTATATAACTTAAAACATATGCATTTCAAATAACTTGAAAACATTTAAGATATCTAAGCGAAACTCGTACTTCATCAGATAAGTATATAACTTTAAATCACATCAATATGTATTTGAAAATGAGGGTAAAACCTGCTTTTATTTCCAAAATCACTTGTCATCTTTTCTCTTTAATTCGGTGGAATCTGTTTCGAACCAGACTCCCATTTTACTGCCAATACTGTCGATCTCATTTGCCTGGGGGATTAGATCCTGCTACCGGGCATTTACTGTTGAATCCCGAAGGATTTCAACCATCATAGGGGGTGGTACTTAGTACCGTTTATCTTGTAAAACATTTATCACATAACTTCTTCAATAGATACTTTCATGAGTATTAAAAACATGAAATGTATAATTTCTACAATAGGGCTTCAAATACTTGTAACTATCAAATTCAGAATATT
This sequence comes from Nyssa sinensis, assembly GCA_008638375.1. Taxonomy (NCBI): domain Eukaryota; kingdom Viridiplantae; phylum Streptophyta; class Magnoliopsida; order Cornales; family Nyssaceae; genus Nyssa; species Nyssa sinensis. Next base: position 11,931,584 of record CM018042.1, on the reverse strand, counting down.
TAACATAATTTGGCATTTAAAACTTTAGACATGCTGAAATAAGTTTTAAGAAGACCATGATAGAAACCAATCACTGAGCATGTCATAATAGAGTTATAAAACAGTACAATTAAAAGCTGAATCATGTAAATACTGAATTTGAACTTCAAATACTTCATATCTTTGAACTTAAAACTTTTTCAAATCCATGGAGTTAAATCTCCAATTCAAACACAGGGTTACTCACCTCGTACTTCTGGTTTTCGATCTATTTAGTCACCTTTCCTTTGGCTTCCTTCAACCTGTGAAGCCATTCTTGCAGCGTTTCGGTGTCCTCCTGTTTCTTAATCTTTTTCGCTGGTAGTTGCTCCTTGGTTATAGTCTTGTAAATGAAGGGGCGAACGCAGGCCACTTCATTTGTTTTGGCAATTCGGATATATTTCTGAACTACCTGGAGCTGTTTTTCTAGCTTCCCCCGGAAAACTTTCTGTTTCGGATCATTTGCTATTTGTGCCCTTGTCATCATTGGGGGAACTTCTCGTTCTTGGTTCATTTTTGTGTCTATTTAATTCTCTGTTTAAAACACAATTTAACGTGTCAAGAAAACAGATTTCTACAATCATACTCTTCTGGTAGCTCCATTAACTTTAATTTAAAGTTATTTATTTGACATGTTTACGTGTCGTGTCTTTTCGTATTTCATTTCTCGTATACGCCTTAGTATTAATACTTCGGCATTACTTTAATTTATAGTCATCTAACAGATGCTATTCATCAAATTTTATGTCTTTTTATTTTAGACATTTCTTTTGGTCGAATAGACTCTACCATTGAGTCCGGAGTGTCCAAGAAAGTCAGTTTAGGCTTTCCTAACATTTAATTCGGACAATTACATGTAAAAGGACAAAATGGTCATTTATCGTTTTACGTGTCACATTTTTTTGTACGTTGTTTCGTAATTTGGACTCCATTTTTGAGTCTGGGATGTCAAAGAAAGTTAATTTAGACCTTCTCAGATTTATTTTGGCTTTAGGGGTACCAGGGGTATTTTGATCTTTTTACCCCTTTACGTGTCTTTATTTTTCGGGACCCCGTCTCATGTCGTGGACCTCACCATTGGACTCAGAAGGTCCGAGATAGTAAGAATACACTAATAACTTGTTAATTTTGGTCAAGGGGTATTTTGGTCATTTACCCCTTTACGTGTATTTATTTTTTGGGCTCCGTCTCGTAAAACAGACCCTACCATTAGTCTCAGAATATCCAAAATAGTAAAAATACACTATTTGTATGCTTAATTTGGACTTCATTTGCTCTATTTATGATCCAAGGGCAAAATAGTAATTTAACCTCATTTATTAAATAATTAAATTAATTATTTAATTATTTTTCCAGGGGTCTAAATGCATAAATTGTCCCTCAGTTGGGCCTCAGTATAATTTTTCTAAAGCCCAGGGGTCAATCCGTAATAACCAAAAGTCTTGGTTTGTTTAGTTTTAAATAAAACAGAAAACCAGAGTGTTCAATTGAATCTTAAGTGAACCGGTCCGGTTCAGTTGCAAACCAACCGGTCTATCCGGTTTATTTACATGTGGCTGACGTCATCAGCGTCCATTTATTTAAACCGACATTCAAAACGTCGTCGTTCCATTTAATCGGTGGCAAGCCCAGAGGCTGCCACCTGTCCGAGTCGACCCAGCCTTATTTTAAAAATCGAGTTGACTCATCTTCGTCTTCCCCACTTCGATCGACTGAAAACCCTAGTTTCCGAATTTCTTTTCTTCCTATTTCGTGCAGTTTGGATCCATGGATCCTCACTGTTTTTGTCCCAAAATATTCCTAAGGTATAACCAATTCAATTGGCATTCATTTTGGAGTTCAAAAGGGTCCTGTTTGATCGTTTTTAACTTTGATAATCCGAACTGTAATTCGGTCATACATGCTCATTTCTGAGCCAAATCACTTACGGTTTGTTCCATAATGATCCTCTATCCATGAGGTTTCAGTTTTCATTTAAAGAAATAGATTAAAACATGAGTTACAAGGTTTGGGGTGTAAACCCGTAACCTGCAACTTGGTGTTTGAGGGCCATTTTTTGAGCTTTATGGTCGCGGTCATATGTTTTTAGCATGCTCATAATATCTACTTTAAGTCTTGATAAGCCAAATCAAGCTTTAAGGAAGTCGATTCAGACCTGCCATGGGCAAGGTCTTCAATGGAGATTTTTCGTGGGTTTCATGTTTTCAGTCGTTTTCATAGCCCATTTTCATGCCTAATACATGTCTAGATATACATTTAAGCATTATATATACAAATCATAACCTAATCTCTTAACACATGCAAAATATTCTAGAGAGAGAATTTTAAAAGTTTTCATGGGTTTACCTTTCACCACTGTTTTTCTCTTTCTTTCTTGCTCTAAAACCCTTCTTCTCTTCTCCTCAGTTTCCCTTCCTTTGGTTTCTTTCGTAAGAGAACAACATGCTTTGCATGTTTTGGTTTGTCTTATAAAGGAAGAAACCGACCTCTCTCTTTCCTCATTTTCTCTCTCTACTGTTCTCTCTCTCTTCTTTCTGATTGTAGTCCCTACACTAGCCCTCACTTCTCATCAATTTTGTTTTTTCTCTTTTCTTCTTTGCATTAAATTTCACAAGATATTTATACATATAATATATACATATATATACATATACACATATATACAAGACAACACACACACACACACCAGCCGACACACACACACCCATTCACACACTGTTCACACCTTTTTCATATATATATATATATATACTTGCATACGTACATGCTTCCATATACATACATATATATTTCACTTTCTACATATATATATATATATATTATTTAATTAATATATATAACATTCCTTTACCTTAATTAATTAATTATTTTTTATAAATTCTCGTAATACGTGTCATATGACCCGGTATCCCGGGTCGGGATATTACAGGGAGGGGGTTAATGGGAAAGGGTAATGCATCCCACATTGCATGGAGAAGGGAAGGGTGAAGGATTCATAAGTCGAACTACAGTTATTCCTGGCACAACATGTTTTAAAGTCGTGGGGTGGAAAGCCCAAAATGAAAAATATTGTGACATATGGAGTGGGTTGCTATAGATAGTTAGCCAGGGATTTTGTGACGGGGATTGTATCTCCTTTCAGTTACGAACCGTAACCCCGCACAGGTGGTTGTATGTTTCTATCGGGCTAGTAGCCTAAAAAGCACTCAGGCTCAATCGAGGGCCATTTGGTAGTCTTGAAGAATTATGGAAGAAATGAAAGTAGAAAGTAGTACTGTTTAGATGAGTAAGGTGATGATAATCTAAGTAACCTCTTTTCGTGTTGCATTTTTGTTGTGAGAATTAAAATATGTTGTTATTGTTGTATTGATGATCGTATTCCATTTGATTATACTATGAATGTTTATTGAATTGAAATGCTTGGTGATACTTGCTTGACACTACACTTAACACATGCCTACACTTGTCACCATTTATTTTTTCCTTTATTTAGTTGCTCTACTGGGGTTGTTGTATTGACCCTTACCATATACAGGTAACGACAAGGAGTCGATCGCTTTATGACATGGATTAGAAGGACATCTCTTTTGGACTCTTATGTTTATTTTTGGGATGTAATTAAATTCACAACTTTTATTTTTTCTTTTGTTATTTTGGGAATGTAAAAGACCTTATGGTCTTTATATGTTAATGTGAAGGCTCGAAAGCCTCAACAAGATTGGTATTCTTTTGACTTAGAAATAGTAATCACAAGATGAACACACTTTTGGAATCTATGTATAGAAGCCTTGTTGGGTTATGTGTGTGAAATGTGAATGAATATTTATGTTATGAAAACTCAAGTGAGAATATGCTAATTATAAGGTAATTTGAGATATATATAAATTATTTATTTAGTTTGACCTTAATGTAGAGGGTCACCCACGGGGTCTTTGGGGCTCGGAGCGTGACGTGGGTACCAACAGCTAATGCAGTGACACTTGTTCCATTTCCCACTCAAGGAAAAAGTTCTTATTTACTTAGCCTTCTGCTTCTCATTAGTTCTTATAATGATTTGAAAATATGAGAACTAGCATCGGTACCCAATACCCAAGAAAAAGCATAACGAATAGATAAGTTAGTTTTAATAAAGAATAAATTAGACAAACCTTCTAAAGGTTTGTCTTTCAAGGAAGCAAGATGCACTTTGTAGTTTCTCTTCTGATGCCCATCTTTGTCGCAATGGAAACACTTTATTTTCTCATGAATGGTTTTGGTTTTGCCTTTCTTGATTCTTTCCATTGCCTTCAGCTTAGGATTTTTCTCCTCCCCGTTCTTATCTTTGCTCTTAGTCTTAGACTCGAAAGTATAAGCCTTTTGAATGACAAGGGTAGATCCCTTAGTCTCTTTGATAGTTCCCTTTGTAGTGGTCAACATGTTGTGTAACTTTGGGAGTGTCACCTTCATCTTTATTATGTTGAAGTGCATAACAAACTACTAAAATGACTCTGGTAATGACTAAATGATCATATCCATAGTCAACTCAGCATCCATGTCAACACCAAGCCTTTCTAGTTGCTCAATGTAATTAATCATCTTTAGTCCATGCTTATGAACATATGATCTCTTGGACATTTTTGCTTTGAAGAGATATTTGCAACATTATACCTTGTAGTATGAATTTATTCTCCATAAGAGCAAATAATTACTTAACCATTAATTTTAATGGTACCTCCCACTATTCTTATCAAATTTTTTATGCATTTGGAGAAATTCGGAAATACATTTCTAAAAGAAATTCCAAGGGAGAATTGGGGTCTTACCAAATGTCACTAACCTCACATAATAGTTTCTTGATTACTTTAACATTTAAATAAGTAGATAACTCTTACCTAATACTTCTTATAAGGACCTACAAAATCATCAAAGGGAAATTCAATAAATTGTCAACATAGACTGAGGACAAAATGAAAATAAATCAAAGATAAGTTAGATAAATTGCAAAATATGTTGATAAGTCATCAATATGACACAGTGAGGCTAAAAATGAGTTTTGGTAATTTATTCGAGACTAGTGTGAGCCTCGGGACCACGCAATCATCTACTGGACGTAAATAAATATGAAAATTCAAATGATTAAATTTGAAAAAATGGCCTGCATATTTGGAATCAGAGCATAGAAATTAGCTAGGGTGTCGATTTTAGTTCCATTTTGAGACAGTTTAAATTCGGGCGCATGTGCACGCACAGTTGGCCAACTGGCCACTTGATGCCATAAGAACCATGAGAAACTTCTTGAAGAAGCTAAGTGGGATTACCTAAAACATGACAAGTGTCAAGCATTAGGTGGTGTAGAAAAAGTGCTAGTGTATGTGAGAGTGCACATGAATTGGACAAAAGAGGACACATTGACAATTGATGGGACAAACCCTTTTTCTTTCATATCTTTTCCCTCTCTTTTTTTCCTTGGGAGGTACAAACACTCCCCCTCTCTCCCTCTCTTTCAAACTTTCTCCCTATCCTCGCGTAACCTCTCTTTCTTTGTATCTCTCTCACTCTCCCTCCCATTGTCGAAGAAGTGTGTGTGTGTGTGTGTATGTGTTGTGCGTGTGTTTGAAAAAGAAGGAAAATGTGTATGACACACATTATGCGTATATGTGAATGTGTGTTTTTGTATGTGGACACAATGAACCCAAGACTGAAAAATCAGAGAAAAAGAAGAAGGGGGAAGAGAAAGGAAATGAAGAAGAAGAAGAAGAAGACGAAAGAGGAAAAAAAGAAAAAAAGAAAGGAAGAAATGAAGGAAAGAAGGAAAAAGAAGGGGGCTGGACCGAAGCTGGGCTACCATGGATGGCCAACCATTAACCTTTCTCTCTCTAAGAGATTTTCTCTCTCTAGCTGAAAGTTGAGGTAGGGGTTTTTACAACATTTTGAGCCTTTGTTATTAATTTTATGGGGAATATTTCATGCCTAATTGTTTGTTGTAGGATACATATATATATATATATAGGCATGACCTATGTCTATGTGGGTTTACAGATGTATGTGTATATATGTAGACATGTTGATTCGGTTGTGTAAGGGATCACCAAGATCTTTTATGAGTTTCTAGGATATACTAGGGAAAATGCGTGTGGAAAAAGAGAGCTTGACAACTAGGAAAGATGGACATTCGGTAGGAACTGTCTTGGATGGAAATTTGGGGAATTTGTTGGTTTGAGTTCGGCTGAGGGAATAGTGGATTTTTGAAGGGTTCTAGGCGACGAGGTGAGTTCTTTGAGGCTCCAGAAAATGAATGGAAAGGAATGAAAGGAAAAATGGTGACCAAAGGTTGATGAAATGGCGATGTCCCAAGGTCACCAGAAAGTCGCGGGTTCAAGAGTTCAAGTGGATTTGGTGGTTTTTAATGCTTGGAAATTGTTTTAAAAAGTGTAAAAAAAAAAAAAAAGAATATATAGATGATAAGAAGAAAAATGGGTGAAAATGGAGTTTTTCGGTGTACCGGCACCGGATATGGTGATCGGCGCCGGTGACCCAATCAACGGGTTGACGGGTCGGGTCTCGTCAATGATTAATCGGGTTAAGCCTTGATCAAACAGGTCTGCTTAAATGGGTTTGGGTTTGGTCAATTGGGCTTTTAATAGCCTTAGGGGCTATTTATTTGTGCGAATTAGGAAAAATGGATTTTGGGAAATGGTAAATGACTAAAATGCCCCTCTTTTAATAAATTGAATTCTAAAGAAATTAAAATGAAAAATGGGTCATTCTTAAGGTTTTTGGGTTTTTCAGACCCGCAGTGGTCCTATATGAATATAAAAAATTATAAAAATACCCTTAATGATAGTTTAAGCAACCTAAAGGCTAATTAAAATTCAGAAGGGGCTATTCCAAAGTTGTTGAATCCCCGAAATTCAAATTTATGATCAAATTGGACAAATTGGGACCTGGTAATAGTCCCACCTAAATTAATGAAATGATGATTATGCTCCTAGACTTATACTTAAGTAATTGAAAGCCGAATTAAGATCCGGGAGAGACATTTCCAATGTTTTGGATGCCAGAAACTCAAATATGATATCAAAATAATAAAATGGGGACTTGAGGTGGTCCCACATGAATATATGAAATTATTAAAATGCCCCTAGACATGGGACAAATACCTAGAAGCGTTGATAAAACATAAAGAAGAAATCTTTAAGGTTTTTAGACCTTCTAGCTCTAATTCTAAGGTCGATTTTGTGAGATTGTGTCTCTGTAGATGTGTAACTTGCCTGGTAAATTACAAAAATTCCTTTATGGGTTTAAAAGACAATCAAATGACTTAGAGACAATACGATAGGATTTCCTAAAGGTTTTTGATACCTAGGAACACGTTTTTTTATATTTGTTTGGGCAAACGGGCAACCGATGTATAGGCTAACATGTAATTAGTCGTAAAGAATGTTAAGACTTGACATGATACCTTAGTGCTATGGGCCAAGGCAGTCCTGGGGATGGAACAGTAGGTGCGTAAGGCAATTGACAAACATTATGAAAAATACATGTAGTGTCTCCTTGTAGCGGAGTGATGATTAGGACTAGGCCAGTGTCCTTACTTATTGATATTTGTGTACTTGTTATATGATCTACATGAGATGGTTGTTATCACCATTGATTACCTTGTGATTGATTTATTGGTATGATGTGATTGTTATATTGAATCTCATAATGTTGAATATTGCATGATATTACTAGATAAATGTGACCACCATATGAATGTTTATTGTTATTCTACTCCTATCATGGATATGTATGATCACTATTGTTTCTATAATTATTTTGAATCTAATATCCTCTCTTATAGTTATTTATGTGAACTTGATGATGTTGTTATTCGTACTGTTGATCATACTTAAGCAGTGTGAGATTTAAGAGGATGTTGATATTGATAAGCACCGCTTGTGGTGTGGATTAAGATATTGGGATTATGGAAAATAACACCTTATGAGAAAGTTACTTGGGGTGGGAATTAGTCATGTCTTTTATGTGCTCTTGAGTGTTTTGAGACTACACTTTACCTCGGGTTTCAGTGATGATAGGGATGGTATCTCCCATTGGCTTGCTAGCCATAAACCCACAGAGGTGGTCGTTTATTTCTATCGAGTTAGTGGTCCGTTAAGTACATAGGCTTACCGAGAGCCAAATTAGGTGGATACTCATGGGATTGAGATTATTGAGAGAATAGATGAATTGAATATTCCTTTTTGTATGGATTGATCAATTTGAGATTATTTTCCTTGATGCTCATGTGATGTTTCCTTGTGTTTATTGATAAACTATATACTGCGAGTTTATGATACTGTGACGATTATAGCTGGTTGCATAGTTGTGCATATATACATTATTATTATTGCTTTAAACAGGTAATAGAGGTGCATCATGGAGTTGGTAAGCTTATACTTACACTTTTGTGATTAGTTATGTGTATATATACATTATTCTTGTGACATTAAAACAAGAAATTAAGGTGCTTCGTGTTATTGTATGATTATACTTTTGTCATATGTCCAACCCTCCATATGCTGATTACTTAGTCATTATTGTAAAACCACATGTAATGGTGCTATATCATCTTGATAGTTTTATTTTTGCTTGTGTTTGGGATATGTTGTTATTGTGTGCTTGTGATGCATACAGGACATTAGGGTGTGTCCTCTTTGGACTTGCATTAGTTTTTGCATGTTGTTTGTTTGTGTGTTTTGGGAAGCCCTATTGAGCATTATGGTTCACTCCTGCTGTTCATGGGAATGACAAGTATTAACTTGATGGATGACAGATGGGAAGCATTGAGAGATGGACTGAAGTCATTGTAATACTTAGTTACATTCATGTATTTATTTATTTATATTTATTAAGAGTTCTTGTACCCTTTTCAAATATTCATGTATATCGGATGTATATATACTAGATTGTAGAGTCAACTCTAAACACTACCATGTTGCACATTATTATTAGATGGTTACTATAGACTCTTTGATTGTAATCAATTTCATTTAATCCCGTTACAGGACTTGAACAAGTCTAATCAAGGAATCAAACCAAAACCAATTAAAGGAAATCAATTAAAAAAATGGCATGTATTTTATATACTTTACTGGGATGGTTTGTCCTATTACCTTCCTTTTGGGGTCCCAATAGCCCTTTAGTCCGGCCTTGCGGGTCAGGGGCGCGACACTTCTCAAGAGAATCTCAATCCTCCTTTAACATCTAAGATATATAACCTCACATAATAGTTTCTTGGTCTCTATATCCTAGTTAAGTTATACCCATCATTCCAACAAACATATAAACTACTAATGGAATCTTCACATAATAGTTTTTTGAATCCCACTAGCCCCTTACCTCATAATATATCATATTTAGATAGAGTATAAAGCATTTTCTCAAAATAAGCAGTCCACATATCTATAGTCAACTAACTTACACAAGAAAACCCTTATCACCCCCTACAATGGTGGAAGCTTATGATAAGACATTCCAAATGTTCATTTGTTACAACTTAATATGATTCTCATGGAGGAAATAATAAAATCTCATCATTATTAAGGATGCATACATCTATATTCTAGTATCACATGCATTCTAATATCACTATATTATATGCATAATTATCTCATAACCGGCTTAGGAACGATTATGCACTTTAATGTGATTCAACTTAAGCCATTAAGTTAAATCAAGGCCTATATAAATTATAATCATTAATCACATCTCATGTTCGAAACTTTTGGGCTTGAATAATATCATGGTCTTCATGCTCTCTACGCTTCACAAGCTTACCTTATCCTTATAGTCTTCAAATCTTCAACTATGAAACTTAACATATACATTACATTGATGTAGAGAGATCTTGAACATATTTCAAATGGAGGTACATAGAAGGGATATAAAAGAATTACATAGAGAATGAAAGAGAAAGCATGCAAGCCCCAATTAAATATTATATCACCCAAACATTGGAAATATGAATATTACTACCCATTAAAAACAAACCAAATTCATACTATGTATATCTCATTCATCTCATAAGCATTATATTTAATCACATTGAATAACCAATCACATAGTTCAATTGTTTGGTTTAGTCTATAATCACCTTTTTAATCCATGCACTTCAAATGTAAATAAATAAATAAAAAAATGAATAACTAATTATTTAATTTATAACATCAATTTTTGGATCACTCTAATCTCATTAGAATTGGCATTGGTTGAAAAAATACTTTCAAAAATCATTTAATACTTGTTTTTGCACAACAATAACTCTCTGTTAGAACAGAGAAAGTCCTTTCATTCGAATGGAGAAGGCACACGCATCCAAATCGAGAAGGTTCTTCCATTTGAACGGGGAAGGTGTATGCGTTTGAACAGAGAACGGTTCTCCGTTCGAACAGAAAATTTGCTGATGAACCCAAATCGTCCTATTCAGTTCAATCTTTTATAAGGTCCTCTAATGGCTTCCTATCACCATGAATGAGTTATAAACTCAAAATAAATTTACATATAACTCTTATACACATTATATACACACATATATCTCATATATATGCATATACAACATTAAAAATTGTAAAAAAAAATGCGACTGTAAGCAAAAATTTAGATTTCTCAAATTTTTATGTAACTTTTACATCTTTTAATCCTAAAAATCAAATTTATTCATAATAAATTTATGCCATAACATTTATAATATTATTTTGTATTAATCATAAACTATGGATTTAATACCATAGAAAGGAATCATCGTGTATCTCATGCGCAATGAAAGTAAAAATTTAAATATTGATTTCATCATCCAATTATCAATCTATAGTATATACAAAACAATCCTACATACTATTATAGGGATAAATCATAATTACCTTTGTAGCGTACTTTAATAAACTTTGTAGAAGATTCACAACAATCACACATGCATCCAGTCTCTAAACTTATTCACACAAGTGAATTCCATACTTGAAGAATTTCTACATTGCAACTTGAAGCTTCAACTTTTGAAGATGATAGAGAGGAACAACTATAGAGAGAATCTAAGACGGCCATTCCTTGGGGTTAAGGCAAAAGTGGTAGCTATTGTCTATACAAGCCCTATTTATACTGAAGAAAACCCTAAACTTATTCATACTATGATTTAGCTAAATTATAAAACTTTCACTATTAATTCTTAATAGTAATATGAAACTACCTCTATTAACTCTTAATAGGAAATTAACTCCTCTTAATTTTTCAAATTACACATCACCATTTTGTCTATGACCCCTTAAGTTCATACTAATCTGATAGTAGAAATAAATACTTCCAAGTATTATAAATTAGAACTCTTTCTAACTTAATTTGAATTAGAACCCCTTCTAATTCTCCCCTAATAGAAAAAAAATAATTAATTCCTATTATTATTTTTTAGACTTTTAAGAGTCCTGAGTAACACGTAGTAGCATATCATGATTAATAGTAAAACTTAGGTTGTAAACATTGCTATTAATAGTTACTGTGCAATTCAATTTTTCCATCATACAATGTCCCAATTAACTTATTTGGGTATGAAAATGTTGTCAAACCTTAACTTAATCATATGTGTTCGACCTAAATGATATCAATTGACTTTGGTGAAATTAGACAACCATTTTTTTAATTCTCACCCTTCCTTAGCCAATGAACTTCTTGATTTATATTAATGAACATAACATAGGACATTCTCACTCTTTACTTAAGAGTAGTAGATCTCTTGTTGTACATTCACATGCCTTTATATCCAATCTATCATGCCCAACTATACATGTATATGTCCCATAGAAATATAAACACCACATCTTATTAAAGTATATTTGCTTACATACAAGAAAATCGTGTCCCCTAAAGTTTAAGGACTGCTTTCACAACTGTAACTAATAACACTACATTGATAGGTAAGTAAAACTCCATACGAACATTCTTAATAATTGGTCATGTTTAGTGTGCTTATTTTTTAACAAGCATCCGCATGTCTATTTAAACATCTTTATTTTTAGTGACTTTGAGACAAACTATCGTTTTCAAAATCAAACATAACATGTGCTAGTCTATATAGATTAATAATGCATAGTATAAAACATGATAAATAAATTTTTCATTTTATTATAAAGATAAATGAGACTATTTCAAACATAATATCCTTAAAACACTTCTTTCAACCATTAACTTTTAGGCCATACTACTAACAATTATTATATAATGACAATTTATATCTAAATACTTATACTCCAACAATTACACGGTCTCCCACTATATGTTTGAAAGAATTGAAAGAACTTTGGAATTAGATGCCAGAGACGTGTGTATTCTCATTCATATATAACCAAAGTTGTTACAAGAGATAAGGGAAAGAGATAAGAATTATAAAAGATTTAAATACAAGTTAAATGATCAACGTCATCTGCAAGTTATCCAGTTTGAACTGGTTGGTTCATTCTTATCCTTATCATTCCTTCGCAAACTAGCAGGGAGATCCAACACAGAGAGTTTGTCCCATAGAAAACAAAAACGATCAGCTGTGTGTCCCTTGGTAAAAATATCAGCAGGTTGCAATGAAGTGGGGACATGTTGTAGAATTATGTCTCGGGTTGCAACCTTTTCACGGACAAAGTGGTAATCGACTTCGATATGTTTAGATCGTGCATGGAAAATCGGATTGGAGGCAAGAGCTAAAGCATTGATATTGTCACACCAAACAACAGGAGCAAACTCAAGTGAAACCTTCAACTCACACAAGAGCATACGCAACCAATACACTTCAGCCGTAACAAGAGCTAAGCACCGGTATTCTGTCTCAGTACTAGATTTGGAAACCACAGGTTGTTTCTTGGCCGACCAAGAGATGAGGTTGGAACTCACATAAACACCATAACCACACGTTGATCGTCTATCATCAAGATCACCGGCCTAATCGAAATCGCAGTAGGCATTAATAGAGAAGGAACCGGGTTTGTAGAAAAGGGCATAATCGAGTGTATTCTTCAAATAACGTAGCAAACGTTTGGCTGTTGTCCAATGAGTAGAGGTTGGAGCTTGCATGTGTTGACAGAGCTGATTTACTGAGTATGCGATGTCGGGACGCGTGAGAGTGACATATTGCAAGGCACCTACCATTTGCCGATACTCAGATGGATCCGGAAGAAGTTCTCTAGCAAACTTAGATAGTTTGGAGCCCGAGACATAAGGAGCTCGATAAGGTCGGATGCCAATGAGTTTTATATGATCTAAAAGGTCAATAATATATCTTGTTTGCCGAAGGTGCAACCCAGAAAGAGAACATGTGGCTTCAATACCCAGGAAATACGTCAACTGGCTAAGATCCTTCATGGCAAACTGAAGTTGCAGATTAGAAATAAGAGATGTAATGAAGTCCCGATCATTAGACGTGACAAGAATATCGTCCACATATACTAATAAAAATACATCCACTGAACCATGGTGATAAGTGAACAATGAGGGATCAACTTGTGAACTATGAAAGCCAAGAGACAACAGTGCTATGGATAAACGATTAAACCAAGCCCAAGGAGCTTGCCTCAAACCATAGAGAGATTTATGAAGCTTACACACAAACTGGGGGTGCACAGGATCCACAAAGCCTTTCGGTTGGGTCATATAGACCTCTTCTTCTAAAATGCCATGGAGGAAGGCATTAGAGACATCAAGTTGCCTAATATCCCAGTTGAAAGAAATGGCAAGGGCAAGAACCATACGAACGGTAGAAGGTTAATGACGGGGCTGAACGTGTCATGAAAATCAATACCACTTCGCTAAAGATAGCCAATAGCGACTAGTCTAGCCTTGTGATGTTCAATACTTCCATCAGGTCGACGTTTAAGCTTAAAGACCCATTTGCAAGGCACCACATTTTTACCAGGAGGACGGGAACATAAAGACCAGGTTTCATTCTTCAATAACGCCTAAAACTCACTGTCCATTGCCGCACGCCACTCAGGTATAGATGCCGCTTGAGCATAAGTCCGAGGCTCAGAGATGACCACACCTGCATGCAAAGCTTGGAGAGGGTGACGGGTAGAGTAATATAATTGGAAATCGAGAAAGCTACAGGGCTGAAGACGTCTAATTTGGGACCTGGTGATCATACGAGAGGAAGGCATGTGAAGAAAGGGTGCGCTGTCTTGGTGGTCAGGAGGTGCACTATCATGGGAAGAAGGAAGCTGGCTAATAGGTGTAGTGGAAATGGGAGAGGTAAGAGGAATTTCGGGATGGCCAGAAGGGGAAAAGGATGTAGAGGAATGGAGAACACGTTCCGGTGAAGTAGAATCATAAAAAACGGTAGGTGAGGAAGGAGCAGTATTATGGGAAGAACCAGGGGAAGAAATAAATATATGTGAGGGAGGAGATAAAAGCAAGTTACGAGAATTACCTGGGGGGTGCACGGCGCTGGCAGAGTCAGTGAAGATGGATTTTACTTGAGCTGTAAAATTACCTTCGTCAAATATCACATTCCGAGAGATATACACACGTCTAGAAAATGGGTCAAAGCACCGAAAACCTTTGTGATTAGAGCAATAACCGATGAAGATATAGGGTGTGTTACGATAAGATAATTTATTCAGTTGAGTAAGGACGAAGATATGGAAAACATTAACATCCAAATGCTCGAAAATAGGTGAAGTCAGGAGGAAGGTGAAAGAGACGTTCATAGGGTGATGAGTAATCAAGAACCTTGGTAGGTAAACAATTAATAATGAAAATAGAGGCTAGAAAAGAATCAACCCAAAATGTCCTAGGTAAACCGGATTGGGCGAGAAGAGTGAATCCCATTTCCACAATATGACGATGTTTCCTCTCGGCGAGACCATTTTGTTGTGAGGTATGAGGACATGATAGGCGACGAAAAATTCATTGCCACTCAAAAATTGCTTAAACGGGGTAGAACAATATTCACCACCATTATCACTTTGAAATTGTTTAATGGTTGAATTAAATTGTTTTTCCACTAAAAGCTTGAATTTAACAAACGTAGAATAAACATCGAATTTATTAGAAAGAGGAAATAGCCAACAAAAATGAGTATAGTCGTCAATAAAAATTACATAATATCGACAACCACTTAACGAAGGCGTGGAAGTGGACCAAACATCAGAATGAATTAGTTCTAGAAGAGCCGTTGACTCGTTTAAAAAGTTAGAAAATGGCAATTGTTTAGACTTGCCAAGTTGACAAGACACACAAATAGCTTGTTTATTTATTGAATTACTAAGTGGAAGAGAAAATTTAGAAATGACACGATGAAGCGTTGCTGCGGAGGGGTGTCCCAAACGAGAATGCCATGTGGAGGTAGAAGCCTTGCGCCAACAGTCATGATGAGAGCATGAAATTTTGATGACGATAGTTGACGAAGGTTGATTGGGTATAATCCATTATCACTTGGCCCCGTCAAGAGTGTGTCCCCCGTCAAGATGTCCTTCACAGAAAAATTAGAACCGGTGAGTTCAAAGAGAACATTATTATCCTTGCAAAATTTATTAATAGAGAGGAGATGAGCTGAAGCTTGAGGACAATAAGCAACATTATTTAAGGTGAGAGTAGAAGAAAGAGTTTTAAAGGAAGCAGTGCCAGTGCGAGAGATGGTCAAACCTGTCCCATTACCTACGCCCACGGAGTCATCACCTTCATAAGGTTGAGAGGTTGCAAGATTAGCAAGATCTGAGGTAACATGAATGTTAGCTCCACTGTCAGCATACCATTGATGTTGATTGAGATAAGTAGTATTAGCTTCAGCAACCATAGCTGCTAATTCAGTTGGAGGATGTCAGCCCTGAAAGGAATAGTTCATGCGGTTAAAACAGTCCAGTGCTTAATGTCCCTCCCGTTTGCAAATTTGACATGGAAATCGCGAGCGGGAATTTGAAGCAACATATGTAGCAGGTGATGGAGACGGCAAGTGAGGTAACGGTTGCCGAAATTGAGAAGAAGCAATACCCGAACCTTTGGACGGCCCAGAAAAACGGGACTTGTTGATGTTGTGGCGAGGTCCATGTTTCGAACCAGTTTTATGCGAGTACAAAGCATATAGTCCTGCCTCAAGTTGAATGGACTGACTATGAAATTTTTGCATAAGATCATAGTTCAACAACTCTGCATGAAAATCAGAAAAAGGCATAGATTTCTCCTTAGCAAGGAGCATATACGTTGTCACAAAAGAGTGAAAGAAGGAGTTGAGACCATTGAGGACTGATAAAATTAAATCTGAATCATCAATAGGTTTCCCAACAGCAGATAATTCATCAGCAAGGGACTTAACTTCATCCAAAAAAATTTGGCAAGACATGGAGCCTTGTTGTAAAGATTGCAACTTCCTCTTGATAAGAGAAATTCGAGATGTTGAGGATGCAGCAAACCGTGTGCCAAGAGCTTGCCAAGCAAGCCAAGAAGTCTCAAGACCATAAATGGTGGAAACCACCGTAGGAGACAAAGAAGAAACAATCCAACCAAGTACCGTTTGGTCCTTATACTGCCAAAGCACATAAGCAAAATTAAGAAGACCTTGGGCCTTTTGTTCATCATTGGAAAATTGAGGAGGACTTGGCTCGAAACCATCAACGATTCTCATGAGACCATAGCTTCGAAACAGAGGAATTAATTGAGCATTCCAGGCAAGGAAGTTAGTTCTATCAAGTTTGATGGAGATAACCTGAGCTGGAAGATGAAAGGCAACGGAAGGAAATGAGGCACCTGTAGTAGCAGCCATAGGATCGACAAAAGCGTTAGCTATAGATGGCTCTGATACCATGAAAGAATTGAAAGAACTCTGAAATTAGATGCCAGAGACGTGTGTATTCTCATTCATATATAACCAAAGTTGTTACAAGAGATAAGGGAAAGAGATAAGAATTATAAGAGATTTAAATACAAGTTAAATGATCAACGTCATCTGCAAGTTATCCAGTTTGAACTGGTTGGTTCATTCTTATCCTTATCAATGTTTCTATCATTCAAGTATACTGGTAGTTTTCTCTCTCTCATTTTCACTTAATAGTCTCATCCCAACCCAAATTTCCATTCAAATAGGTATTAGTTGTCTTGTGTAAATTATTCAATTCTTTTAACTTAACCTTGGTTAACATCCCCATGTTTCATTTCTAAATTCGAAGTCTTTTTATTGTTTATTTGGTTACTCTAGTTTTCATTAATAATGTTTTATGATTTATTCCAAAAGTTATCTATGGCCAAACATGTCCTTACCTTTACACTAAGTCCTCGTTTATCAAAACGGGTGCTAAAAATGGATTTTAAGACCCTAAACACCCCTAAGGAAGCCCTTTTCGAAAATTACATAGCCTTTTTGTAGCTTTTAAAACCCTAAGGACTTTTTCATAATTTATCGATAGCTGATTACATATTTCTAAAGACTTAATTTTCTCAAATGGACCTTAAAAATAAATTTCAGAGGTCCCAAAAATATTAAATGCGCCCTTTTAGTAAATTAATTAGCATTTTATTTATCTTTTCCAAGCCCAAAAGTATTTTTATAATTTTACTAAATTATTTTGGACCATGGGTTCCAATTTTTTCAAATAGTCATCAAAATTGAATCTTGGATGCCTAAAAATACTAGGTGCATCATTTCCTTTTTAAAGAGTCATTTGATCATTCATTATAAGTTTATAACCATGAGACAAACTCAGTACCTGTTTGTCCAAACGGACCTCAAATTTGAATTTAGAAAATCCAAAAACCTCGGATGTCAATTTTATTTTATTTTAATTAGTATTTAATTTTACATTAAATAAGAGAGGCGCATTTTCATAATTTTTATCTCATAAACAAGCTCACACTTGAACTAGTTTGAACCAAGAACCAGTTCAAAACTAAACCAGTTTTAATGCGAACTAGCCACCCATTCTCTTATCACCAAACAACATATTCTAAGCCTATATCAACTAAGACAGATGAGCTCAACTCGACCTAACTGATTTAAAACACCGAGCCCATCTTCTTTACGTGGAACCTAAGCCAATCTCGTATGTAAATGTGCCAACCCATTTAATATTTAAAACAAACTCATCCATCATATTCAAATAACCCAAGCACAAACCCATCCCGTTAAAACCCACAACAAGCCTATCTTCCCTATCCCCAAACGGTGTCATTTTGATGATCACTATAAATCACCTCTCTCATGCAGTGGTCACTGTTCCACCGAAACATTAACTGGATTTTGTTTTTCCATTTTCACTCTACTTTCTTCCTCTATTCACATCTATTACACACTAAGGACAAAAAACCGTGTTTGGGGATTAAACACAAACCAGAACACACTTAACACACATAGTGTTGAAGTCCTCTACCGTGTTATAGTCACGACTTTGTTTATGTTTTAATTTATTTTAATCCCTTACTTCTTTCACACTATGGACCGACAAGTCAATAAGGATGTTTGAAGTATTAAATTATGCCTAAAAATGTTCAAATATTCTCAATCAATAAAAGACCCACATCCTTGATATTCTTTTGTTCCACAAGCATATATTCATAAGAACACACTAACATGCTCATATGTGATCCATTGCACCTATTTATGATGGTTGAGAGCCTAACTATCACCAAAATAAGGCAAATCAAGATTCAAATTGTAGACTTGCGAGGGTCTTTCATGGCTGCCATTCGTGCCTATGCACACACATCTCCCATTTTTCCCTCTATACCCATGACCCTTGAACTAAATGGGAGGTTCAAAGGACCCTACCTCTATTTTTAAGCTCTAATTCATAAGAGAGAAAACTTCCATTGTAGAGAGATAAAGCTCCATTATTCTTTTGCCATGGCTACCAAGCCATTGTCTACAGCCTTTTCACCCTTTAACTTTCTTTCACCAAGTTTGAGTCATGCTTTATTCATGATAAATTTACCACACACTTTTCTACACAAATACACACGTGTACAAACACATTTCTCACACATTTTAGAGATATATAGAGACTGACAGAGATGGATATGAGATGATGAGAGAGAGAAAGGATAAAATTGAAAGGTGAAAAGATATGGATTGCCTTTCTTTTGTCACATCAAGTGTATCACGTGCACACATTTTCTATCATGCACCCTCACACACCCTAACACCCCCATTAGGAAAACACTTATGTGGACTTCATTGAGTTACATTACCTTATTTCTAGAAGCCTTGATATCCTCCTTAAGCTTTCATGAGAAGCTTTGCAAAATTCGAAAACGTTACGTGGCTACTTTGCCATACACACACATACCCGCACCTAATAAGTGACTATATTAGAATCACACCAAAACTAATATGGTAGCTAATTTTGATACGTATATTTCAAATACCTAGTTTGTTTATCCAAATTATGCTTTTAAGAATTATTCATCTTATCAATGTTCTTTGTTTTCCTTTGTGAGCCCGTAACTTACACCAACTTGAATAAATGTCACAATTACACTTTATCTCCTAAAGATCATATAATTACTAATTTATTAATTATTCATTTATTTTGGGCATATTTTAATTTTATTGATTATTTAATCCCAATTAAGACAAAAAATTATCAAAATACACTCGGTAATTTTGGGGGGCTTTATATCACTAATTTAGCATGTACCTAAAGGATCATAACTGATGCGGTCTAATGGAGCATATCTAGGAAAATAGTTAAATCCAATTGGATTAACATGAGTAGTTGGGGAAGAAGGCTCCATAATACACTATTGTAATGTGACTTGTAACTTTAGCAATCTTGTCAATTTTTGAGTTGTCCAATATGATCATGTGTACAAGATAAATTTAAGGGTTTAAGCATTTCACTAAGATTAGTTTGTAAAGGAAAAATAGATGTTGATTCTAGTATAACGGAATAATCTAGGGCATAAACAAGATTACTTGTTCAGATTGAAGTATTATGTTAGTTTGATAGTAGCCTAATATAATACTCCTACCATGATAATTTTTGTTTGGTCGCAGGATTCATTTCTTATATGTAAAGACAAGATGCATAGAAAAAAAGTATAGATAACTTAGAACTTACTCTATGTGGATAAGTGAGATATGTTAGAATTTAGGTTGGGGCTGTCTCGAACCCATAATCCATGGTGTCATTGCATACAACTTACACACAAATACAAAATAACTCTCTCTCTCTCTCTCTCTCTCTCTCTCTCTCTCTACTTTTTCATTCATCATTTTTTTCTCTAGTTTTATCTCTTGGGTTACCTTCAAGAGACCTTAGGTTAGGAGTGTGGAGCATTTATAGCGAATTTCAGTAGTCATTATATTAATAATTTTTTTTTTTATAAAATTTGTGATTATACAAGAAAGCGTGTAGTATAAACATATTCAATTTTAAACATTCCCATATTCGAATAACGTACAATTAATGGGATTCTACTGGTATTTTGCCTATATATGTTGTGAAATATAAGGCAAATGAAATTGTTAGCATTTCAAATAAGTGTTATCGTTGATATTTGACTTGTTGTCCCTGTTGATCAATGTTGTATGAAGAAATGTTTTAAAACCCAAGCCATTCATTGAATCGGAAAGACTGAATTGGTCACACGTCACCAATTCAACCGTCGAGTCAACTAGAATCAAATCATGACATTATGTTTATGTAAGAAATAAATTTATTAATAAATATTAATAAGACAAATTCTCCTATTAAAAATTAAGTATGCTAAAATAAGCGTTTTCATAATTCGAAGAAAAGTACGAAAATCTTTATGAAAAAATCATTAAAATAATCTAAAGTTTTTTTCACACTTTTCTATAATGATAGAGCAATAATTTAGAAGCTAATTTGTTTATACATTGAGCATACTATAATCTATCAAGAATAAGTGTCGTTTACACATTGAGTATAGGAAATCTGAAGCCAAAACAATATGAATTCGGCAACTAAAACAACAACAAACAAATATGTTCAAGAAAGACATTCTTAACAAAAACATAATATTGAGATTCTAAATAATACAATTAACATAGTGAGATTTACTCATCAAATAGTAGACCCGAGAGTGCTGATTCGAAGCAAATAGATCTGCTTAAAAGGTAAGTGTTAATTATACTGAACATTTGATGCCATGTACAACAACATTATAGTAGCTGTTATAGAGATAAAGATATTGAGAGAATGAGTTCTTTTAAAAAAAAGAGACAAGGAAATAGCACTATAACAGAGTAAAGATGACCAAATGTTTAAGATTTGAAGCACGAAGAACTATTACCTTCACAATTCTATCAAGAGTCATAGGCTTGCAAGCTGCAAATCACTGTCGTCATCTTGCAAGTCACCATCACCAAATTATGGTCATCAGAATGAAAAACATAGCGATAAATCATGAAAATTGATAGAGAGCTCTATTGACACACTTCGATTTTTCAAAGACATAAAAGACCGATTGTCATTGTAGTTATCATTGGTGCATCAAAAGTTGAGAAACTTAACCTACAATCATCGGAATCGAAGAGAAACATTTGGGATCAAGTGATGGAGACAAGGATAAAGAGCAGCATTAGTGTAATTTTTCCCTAAATCTTTTTGTTTTCATATCAAGTTTCCTACCTTTGATTCTCATTTTACACTGAAACTCTTTCTCCTCTTTCTTATAATTTTTTTTTTCTCTAGGCCCTCTTAACTCACTAATATTTTTATTTAGTTTAAAACTCTCTTCTGCTTAATTTATAATTTTTAAATTTTAGACTCTGTTTTTCGAGCTCATACTCTCATGCAAATTATCAATTTAGTATCTAATTATATACAGATTCTTGTATTTTTTTGTTTTTGGTAAATTGTTTTAGCCAACTATTGCTTAAAGTTTTTGAATTTAAAAATAAAAGTAAGGATAACTAAGGTATGATGCTTTGTATTAAAATTACTCAAAGTATATCACAATCTAATTTTACTTCTCAAAATTCTAATTACACGTTTATATTGGTGTCTTATAAAAAAAAACATCATTCTTTAGATTTTTATTTCTCTCTATTATTTCAATTTTAATCAACTTCAATTACTCTACTGAAATAAACCCATTCCATCACATTGCCATAAAATAAACCCATTAATGGAAAACAAATTTCTATCTCTAGACCTTTTTCATGGGTAGCTTACATAATCCATTATATTTTTTTCAACAATTTAGCACAATCACATCTAGATTTCTACATTTTTTGTTTAAAATTTTATTTTTTTAAAATTAAAATCTAATTAAAATTTTTAATTTTTAATTTAGAATTTAAATGTATTTATACTATCCTTCAAGTCTTTGTCCCATTGTTCTATCATGTATCCGAACTCTTACTTCTCTATTTGTGTTTAAATTTTTAATTTATCATAAATACTTATTTTAAAGCATGCATGTTACCCAATGTATTTAGACTTCTCATAGAAATGTAATACACGGTTTGGGGACAGTGAATATATATGTATATAGTTACATATTGAAACTTCGGCTTTCATGAAGTGGGTATAATAGTTCTTGCTTTCTAGGTAAAACTGGATTCTCTTTGTTTTTTTAATTTTTTTTTCAATCCAAGTTATTAAAAAAATTATTAATCATTAAAATTATTAGTTTTTGAGTTTTAGATTTCTTGAGTTATGCAAAATCATATTAAAGACATCTCACAAAGTGAGAAAATGTTACTGTCATTATATAAAAAAAAAAAAAAAACTATGAAGGGATTTAGGTACCTTTTTGTTTCCAGATATTTCATGATAAGTACCACAAAATTATGCAAACTCATATTAAATAGTAGCACAACATGTGATTGATCAATAGGCTAAAGTATTTATCTATCTCCCCCCCTAAGTAATTATCACACCTTTGTTAGTTGCAAAGAGTTATGCAAATCCCATTTTCATTTCATGGTAAAATATTGCTATAGATAAATACCACTAGGATATCACTTAAGGTCATCCCTAAGTGTGAATTAAACCTAGAAGGGGGGTGGGGCTGGAATAGGTTGGTTCTTAATTTAAAATTTTATCAAATGTTAATTTCAATTCTTGTCTACAACAATGATATCATAATAACAAAATCACTTAATGTGATTTATCCAACATTTAAGTTCTTCCACCAATGTATAGAGAAGAATACTTCCACAATATCAACAACAACCATGTAGCGACCTGCTCCAAGTGTCAAAATATTGTCCACTTTGAATTTCGCCCTCACGACTTTCAAATGTGTTGTGACAAGGAGAATTGTGGTCCTACTTATGAATCCTTCACCTTTCCCTTCTACAGGCGATGTGGGATGTATTATCATTTTTCATTACCCCCCCATAAGAACATCGTCCTCTTGGGCGGGCATGCAGCCATCTCCACACTTTCGATTGGGATCTAGCTCTGATACCATCTGTCACGTCCCAAAATCGAGGAGACCTGGGGGTGAAGTGAGTGAGCCCATTTTTGAGCCACTTTAAGGTGAGATAATTAAATATAAAACATGTTCATTTACCCTTATTTAAGTTAAATAATCCATTGGAGGCAAATCGGGTGGCGAAAAGTCACCTCAGAAGCCAAACCAACAAAACAGGGAGGAGAGGTGGTCAAGTCTCTCTCCCAGTGTCAATCGGCACACTGAGAGAGGGCTTTTCCACCTCCTAGTGCCGATTAGGCCTGGTCTCCCTGCTTTGCTTTGTTTTAAAATTCCTTCCTATTTTTGGTATTTTTCTTGTTTCAACTTAATTCTCAAGAGTTTTAAACATATATTTTCATTTCATTAAATATTTATATCATAATATAACATTCATTTAACATCCAACATTTACTTCTATTCATCAAGAAACCATATATCTAATTCAAGAGTCAAGTTCCTACATGAATTTTCATAAGTGTCCAACGATGATTAAGTTTCTTTGTAGTATTTACATCACCATTTAACATTCCATTTCATACACAATCTATCTACAATATACATGGTTTATTCAAAAGGAAATATACATTCAAACAAGTTTTCAAAAAGAGTAATAATCTTTAGGTATACAAAAATAGATGTCCTCCAAAGATAGCTTGGTAATGGTTCATCAACTTGTCCGTACTTGCTCCTGCATCTAGTAGGGGTCAGTACAACAACCCCCGTAGGAACCTTTAAACAAAGGTAAAAACATATGATGATATGTGTAGGTATGTGCGAGTGAAGTGGCACATAAGTGGTCACTGAAGCATGCAAAGGAATCAATAATCGCAAGCATGTCAAATCTATCAAACTCTATTTTTTTATAATTCAATATATCAAATCAATCAAGAGAGAACACTTTCAAATTAGATCAATATCTAAACAAGTTGGTTGAGACATTTATGCTTATTTCACTTATTTCAAGTTCTCAATCCTTCTAGTTCCTAGACCTTTTTATCAATTTGTGTTTTCATAGTTCCATATTTTATTCATCAATGTAAGCAATCTTCAAGATGAAAACACTTAAACATTTTTATTCTTTCACAGAAGTCATAGAGGCAAATTCACAAACACTTGGTATGCAAGAAGGAATTTTCATGTATATCACACACAAAACCCATATTATGAATACTCCATGTAAAGTATTTCACATTCAACCGGGAGAAATATAGATCATAAGACAAGATGAAAATGAGTCAATCCATGGCAAGAAAGCATTAAATACATAGATCTATAAGTTACCAGCAACACATAGCTTATTTTAAGAAATCAAGAAATTTCATGACATGAATGAAGTAATAGAATGCTCAATCTACCTATACACATGATTTGTACCTAGGTTTAGAAGCTCTTACCTCAATTTCTTTAAGATTTGAGTGAAAACCTTAACTTGCCTCCTTTGATTTTAGGTAAATTCTTCAAGATCCTAAATTCTATGCTTGTGGTGTGAGGTTTTAAAATCCTAATCCTTGTTCAAGCTTTCAAGATTTCCCAATTCCTTTGATGATTCTTCAAGATTTCTCCAAAGCTTTAGGATTTTTCCCATTTCTCCCCTTTTCTCTCTTCCCCTTTTCTCTTTCACGTGGATTTGGGTGTGTGTGTTTTTAGTGTGCGTTTGGAGTGTAGGAGGCTTAGTTTTATAAGACAAAAAGGTGCCATGGGGGTAAAATCTCCCTTTTTCCCCTTTAGTTTCTTTCTTTTTAAATCCCATGACCCTTTTTAGTCTTTTCACTTATTTTAAGAATATTCAATTTGGTTAATTATGTCTTAATTTACTCTCAAGTCGTGCATATATATTATATGATTCACTCATGCATTATTTTCCTTCGTAAATTACCTTATGTTCTATATTTTATATTTTATTAATTATAAAAATCTCGAGTCCTTACATTCTCTTCCCTTTAGAAAAATTTCGTTCTCAAAATTTTGATTTATCTTAGTTCCCTTACTTTAAACACCCAGACTAATCACTCATTATTTCCTTACACAACTTAAGGCCATCATAAAATCGCTTATCATCTAAACAATCCTCAAGCTTACTCTTGAATCCTTATGCTTATTATTCTTCCCTGTTTTTATTCGTTTTGCTTTCTAGACATAAGAAATTTCACCCCTTGTCATGTATATTAGTACCGAGGTTCCCTTTCAAGGTATCTAATTACAATTCCAACTTTAACAAATCTGAGTAAATATAATCTAGAGCATGCACGTGTTATAATGTCTTCATTCAACTGTTTCCTTATCTCTACTCATGGTTGGTTAGTTTATTTATGTGGGCATCTTTACCTATTTTCAAATATGATTATACTAAGAATCTCACCATTTTTTTTTTTTTGCATTTATCTATTTTCAATTGTCTATAGGAGTTCACATACCACCAGGAATTTATAGGCTTCTTAAAGTTTTTCTCATATACATATCCCAAACTGGGTTAGTTAATTTATCCCTAAGTTACGAAGGTCTTAAACATTCTAACATGTACTTTATTTTATTACCGTATTTCGGTTTGTCATATAAGTCGATGGACTTGTTTCTGGAATACTTTGAAAGGGGATATGAAGTAGATATATGTGTGTGGTTGTTCTCAAGAGAATGTGTTACACTCCAATATGACTGCTTACCTATGAAATCTATACACCAAGAGGCACATGCGGCACGATGAGGTTTGAAGAGCCAATATTTCCCTATTCAGGTGAGGACATGCATTCCAATATCCTATGGGCCAAAGGGTTGAGGTCAGAGATTATTATGGGGACACAACATGACTAGTGTGGCAATTAGGGTAGACAATAATATATAACCCACCCATACATTTATTTTCTCTTTTCATTGACATTATTATCAATATTTTAAATTTCATATATTAGAAAAATTTTGGGTCTTATTTATAATGACCCGCTCCATGTGTCACAATATTGTCTACTTTGGGTTTCGCCTTCACGACTTTAAAATGCATTGTGACAAGGAAAACTACGGTCCTGCTTATGAATCTATCACTTTTTCTTTCCCTTGGCAATGTGGGATGCATTAACCTTTCCTATTATCCCGTCCCTCCATAAGAACACTAACCTCGTAGGCGGGCGTGCAACCATCTCCACACTTCTGATTGGGGTCCAGCTCTGATACCATCTATAGCGACCCTTTCCATGTGTCACAATATTGTATGTTTTAAGTTTCGCTCTTATGACTATAAAATGTGTTGTGACAAGGAGAACCGCAATCCTACTTATGAATCCTTCATTTTTTCCTTTCCTATGCGATATGGGGTGCATTACCATTTCCCATTACCCAATTGTGACACGTGGAGCAAGTCGCTACAAAAGCTATCAGAGCTGGACCTCAACCAAAAGCATGGAGATGGTTGCATGTCGCTACATGCCCGCCCAAGATGGCGATGTTCGTATGGGGGGAAGGGTAATGAAAAAGGGTAATGCATCACACATCGTATAGGGAAGGGAAAGGTAAAGGATTCATAAGTAAGACGATGATTTTCCTTATCACAATGCACTTTAAAGCGGTGAGGGTGAAGCCCAAAGTGGACAATATTGTGACACGTGGAGCAGGTCGCTACAAATGGTATCAAAGTTGGACCCTAGTTGGAAGTATGAAGATGGTTGCACACCCACCTAGGAGGATAGTGTTCTTATGGGGGGAGGGGGTAATGGGAAAGGGTAATGTATCCCACATCGCTTAGGGAAGGAAAAAGTGAGAGATTCATAAGAAGGACCACGGTTCTCCTTGTCACAACTCATTTTAAAGCGGTGAGGGTAAAGCCCAAAGTAGGACAATATTGTGACACGTAGAGCGGATTGCTACAAACCTAATTGAACAACTAGTTCAATGTGATAATTGAATCAATTCAATATAAAATTCGACTAAGTGATCAAATATCAATTCAATTCAATTTACAATTTCAATTTCTCAATTAAGTTTCCAATTTCTCAAGTTGTGCTCAAATCATGAGATTAATAAAAACTTAATATCAATATCAAATTCAAGCATAAACATTCAAGCAAAGAAATTTATAAATTGTAAGAGATAAAGTGATTGAAAGATTTGCAAACTCATAGATGACAGAGAAACCACCAAGGACAAAAATCCTTGGAGTAAAACTCCAGAGCCAGGCCAATACTTAAGGAAGACTTCCACTATGATAGAAATTGAATTACAACGTATTTACGGATTGAACTCCACACCTCAAGCTCCGTTCTACCCGATCAAGTCTTCAATTTCTTCTTGAATCCACAAGCTCTTCATAGTTAGAATCTTCATACAATCAGAATCCTCGACAGTCTCAGAATCTTCTGATCTAGTTACTCTACAATTGCAAATCCTCACAATCTCGATATCTACCGATCCAATCAAAAATGCAAAATGAAATCTCTCATGAAAGCTTTTTGATCTCTTAAGAATATAGCTCTCATAATTAAAATCTCTCTTACTCTATTTTTCACTGCTCTCAACTGAATTTTCGTGATTTTTTGTAACGAACTTGTTAAATCCAAAATGAGCTTTAAAATAGATTATAAATTTTTTTCTGCTCAAGGTTCGTTCGAATGAACCATCACTCGTTCGAATGAGCTCCTACTCGTTCGAATAAACAAGGAACAAATATCAAGCGAGCGTATTTATGAGGTTGCTTATTCTAAGCTTGTCTTGTGAACATAGTTTTCTCTTAGGTTTTAAGATGTATTTTTGGGAAAATGATTTCACAATCACAAGTCTAACACACACATGATGTTATGATGAAAACTATATACATTGCATGCAATGTGTGAGTGCGTGAGATCCAAATCAAAAACAAAAGTCCAATATACCCTTCGTGAACTAAGTCGGACCGGTAAATATGTACGGTAATGTAGCTTAGACCATCTTGGAGTAGAATGGGCATTGACATACTCACTCTTAAAACTTATGTAATGATTACACATAAAGCACTTTTATCAAACCGGATTAGCCAATTACAATATCGGACCCCTTGGTCTTAACAAATATTATTTCTTACATACCATAAATATAAATTTAATATGTACAGTGATAAGCATCACCATGGAAAAGTCCTATTTCATTTAAATTAAATTGTAAATCTATTGTAATAAGCTTCAAGGGATGAGTGATGTTAACGTTGAAACTTTGGTAAAGGTTGTTATACCTACATTTTGTCATATTTGTTTTTTTTTTTAAACGACAGTGCTTGACTCCAAACCACATAGGAAGAAACTCTTCCTACTCACGTATGTGTCATAACCGTAGTATGCCACGTATGCACTCATATATATATATATATATTATGTGACTATTTAGTTTTAACAAAAAAAAAATCAAAAAGTACACGTGCATTACATATGTGACAAATTATGGTTAAGACGCGTACTTGGGTAGGATGAAGTTCCTCCTAACGAGTTTGGAGGTAAGTATTGTCTTTTTTTAAATGCAATTATCATTTCTAACTACCCTGTAATACATTCTAAAACATATCTTTAAACTATCATTAAACTTTGCTTACATAAAATCCCAACCTCACTACATTAATTATTAAAAATCTTAAAAAATTACTTTTTATATGGCATCAGGGTGAGTTTAAGGCAGCCAGGGGGACCCCTTCAAATTATTTGAATGAAGATATCACTTAATAAAGACGTATCATAAATCTGAAAATTTCGAGTTTAATTCACCACATTTATGATTTATTGAATTTTTGGGCGGTATACCTTATGCACATGGAGTGCATTAGTTTGTCCAACATCACTTCTTTCGATAAAAAAAATTATTAAGTATGATATGACTCTCTTCCAAATAACATTAATCACCAGATAAACTCCATGTGGAACAAAAAAAAATTATAAAATTTTAGATAGAATTGAATCTTGAAAAAGAGAAGTGGAGAAAAAGTGAAAAAAAATTAATGAAAATTAATGTGTAAATAATATTTATTTTTTTATTATATAGTAATTTAAGTTTGAATTTTATTTCGATAGACTTAATTATATATATTTGAATTGTAAATGAAAATAATTGTGGAAAATTAGAAATGAAAAAAAATAAAAAAGAGTATTTATACTTTTTTTTATAATTAAAATCTCTAAGAATAAAAAAATAAATAAAATTTTAAACAAGTAATCACGAATATTTGCTTTTATATAACCCGTGCATAGCACGGCCAATGCTAGTTTTTCCTGTAGCGAAGTTCACATTAGTTAAGGAAGTGAAGCACAGCAATTTATTCCGCTTGAAATTAGTCCCCGTGGAAATTGTGCAGAGAGCGCGGGTGTTACACTCCCCCTGAAAACGCGTACACTTTCAATTTATCGATTTCTACCGGTTATTGCCGGTAACTTCGAGACACCTCCACAAGCGCAAAATCAATCTCGCCCACCCCACACCGTATTTGCCTCTCTCTTCTGTTGCCGGCAGTTTTGGACTTCCAGTTTCGGAAAACCCCAAAAAAAAAAAATTATAATTCGAACATATCTTCGATTTCTTTCCTTTTCGACACAAATTTTTCTCGGCGAGAGGAATCTCCCCGGCGCGGCGGCGAAATCCGATACCGGCGATGGCGCGGACTGTTGTGGCCCCGTCGGCGGTGGTAGCGTACGGCCTCAACGACCCCTCTAGTTGGTGGCATGAAGTTAACGATTCCCCTGTTTGGCAGGATCGAATTTTTCACGTCCTCGCTGGACTCTATGGTATCGTTGCCGCCGTCGCTCTGGTAATGCGATTGTGCCTGGAAATTCTTTACTTGGGAAAAACTAATCTCTGTTATATTTTGTCATTGAATATTTTAGTAGCGTGGATTTGATGTGAATTGTGTATTCATGGCGGTTAGGGTTTTCTAGGGGTTGCAAATACGGTTGAGTAACTAGGATTTACCTACGCTTGATTCGCGAGAAACAATGGAAAGTAAAAAACATAACATATATATGTATATACATAATTTTAAATATTTTGTTTTCTTTTATGTTTGTTTCCCTAAATATAATTTTGATTTTGTTTACTTGTCCTACATTTTTTGGTAATATAACGGAGCCTTTCAGCACCAAAACTTTATGAATATCGGTACTTTCTGATTTCCAGTTAGGGAAGAGGATAATAGCATCCCTTTTGCTTGTTGGAATACGAAGTACTCATAATTCTGAGTCTTATTTTTACTATTGTTTTCTTTTTTTTTTCCTTTTTTTTAAGAATGAAAATCTCAAACTCAGTGTTCCCAGGTTCAACTCCCACCCAAAGGGTCACTTACCTATCAAAGAAAAATAAAAAATCTCAAATTCAGTGATGACAAATTGTCACTTATCATGAATGTTGAAAGATTGATTTTTCAAAAATATTTGGCTTATATTTTCTCTTCAACAAAGTAGAGGCTTGGAATCCATATTTGATGAATATTTGTGGCCTTATTTGGTTATTAATTATCTGGAATTTTATTGTTTTAGGTACAATTGGTACGGATACAGTTGAGAGTGCCTGAGTATGGTTGGACTACTCAGAAGGTCTTCCATTTTCTCAATTTCTTGGTGAACGGGGGTCTGTATCTTTTATTTCTTCCACAGTTCATGTTGTGAAGTTTTCTTTCTTTAGCACCTTTTGTGCTGAGTATGGGGTTGGTTACTATTTGGCAGTTCGATCGTTAGTTTTTGTCTTTCGGCGGGATGTCCAGAAGTTGCAACCAGAGGTTGGAAACGATCTTTGGTTCATATATTTATGCCCACCGTCTTGAGTTTTTCTAACTTGTAGTCGTGCAATGTTTGTTAGATTCTCCAACATATCTTGCTCGATATGCCTAGTCTTGCTTTCTTCACAACTTATGCGCTCTTGGTTTTATTCTGGGCAGAGATATACTATCAGGTTGAATCTGGTTATGGTTTTGCTTCCTTTGATTGGTTTTCAATAAGGTTGGCTGGTTTTGTAGCTGACTTATATATTTGACAGGCACGAGCCGTATCCACTGATGGGCTCAGGCCAAGCTTCTTTACAATTAATGTGGTGGTGTATACCATCCAGGTGAAATTTCTTGTCCATATTTCCAATTCATGTACCGTAAAAGGGGAGGTTTTGCCCTTTTGGATTGGATTCCTATGATGTGAAGCACAATGACTAATGGAAAATCACCATTTTAGCTTTCAGGACTATTAAAAATTCTTCTCTTGCTTCTGTTGTTTGATTTAAATTTATTATGTATAACTAACAATGTAGAGAATAATGATAGTGATTTGAGTTGGAAGTTACTTATCACCACAGAAAGGCTACAATTGTGTAAGAAAGCCATTTAATTTATTGTGTAAATACTGCTGTTGAGATGACTGGGATGGACCTCTTATGTGTGTCTCTTGGTTGGTATCTCTTCCTTTTCACAAGAAAGGGTTTGAAGCACATGCCTTACTAAGCAGAGGTGTTTAATATTTTTATTTCCTCTTTATCTTTTATTTTTATATGAGAAATGAGGGAGGGTTAAGTGTATTAAGATCTTTGAATTAAGCATATGCAACACCATTAGTTAAGAAAGAATATATGGGATGTTTGATGCAGAGAAGGTTGATTGGATTAATGCAAGGTTTTGAGCACAACAAAATATATAATTTGAGAAGAGCAGATTTCGTTCAGTAGGAATGATAAGGTTTGGTTGATTGATTTGAATACTTCGTGGTTATGGGGGGGTAGAATGGTCCATTCTGTTAGCTTTTCCTTAGTGAGAAAATTTTGAAAATAAGTGAGAATATGAAGGAATGAGATAGTTTTTTCTTGGTGGATGTTTTTATTTTATTTTATTTTATCTTATTTTTTTTGCAAGGGCTACTTCTTTTGGAAGCATAGAAATATAAGAAGTATAAGCTGAAAATGGAATACATAGGAAGATTTTTATGATTAGGAACATTATAAAAAACAACTAACATGGTTGGGGTTTATTGTGGCAATCTAATGCAAAATGAATTGTAACACTTAAGGTTGTTTGCAAGACACAAAAAAGATGTTAGATATTCAATAAACCTATCAAAAAAATATTAGATACTCAATAATGATGTTATGTCTACACATGATATTTGCAAATATTTAAACCTAGTTTAAGAAAGGGTTAAGAAGCTTGACCTATTGATCGAATCATTAGTAATGAGGTTGTATTAATTCAACTCAACAAACCTCAATTTTAACTACTTGTGGTTGAATGAATATATGAATTTATTGGCTCTTGGTCCTATTCTAGTTAGTTTTACATGCAAAAGGCGTTAGTTCAAATCTTCCTCTCTTTATTGATCTAAAAAAAGAAACAAATATTTATATGGATTTGTTGGCCTCCCTTTCATGCTTTTGCCGCATTCGCCTTTGATCAAATCATTCATTCATATTGGTGTGTTAGGTTGTCTACGCTTCAGATTCATCTTGGATGATTTCTCTTATTCTACTTTCAATTGGTGCTACTTTTATTTTCTCACAAGTGACTTTATTTTGCATCTTAATTTTTCATTGCCACCCATTCATCTTAGCATCCTTATTTTAGTTAACCTCATTTTGCACAACATATTTTTTAACTATTCAACATTTTGTACCATATGATATAGCTGATCTTATAATTGTTATGAAAAATTCCCCGTAAGCTTGGTTGGAATTCTATGATTTTGTATTTAACTAATTGCCTAATGGGATGAGTGTGCCAATTGAGATTGAATTATGAGATACTTGTGCAACTGGCTACATTCTTTTGCTTATGTTCAAAATGTTAAATGACTGACATAAAAGCATAATGAATGATTCTAAGTTCTTTGAACCACAATCATTTCTTGGGGGAGATTAGAAACTTGAATAAAATGAGATAGGATCATAGGATCAACATTGTAGTTGTTATATTTATTGATGGCTTAAAATCCAACCAGATCTCAATGCTTATTGAATGATTGGAATTGGCATCTTGTCTCAGTTTCAGTCACAATGAAATGGTATGCTACAAACAGGGCTTCACATGTTTAACATCATGATAATATCATATAAAGAATAAACAGACAATAGAAAGAATTGCGGCAACGACTCACCAACTGGAAACCCTTTCTTTAGAATTTGCACCCTTGGAAGCCAATCATGCCAAAAAAAAAAAAAAAAGAAGCAACTTTAATAAGAGTGCTAGAGTGCACAATCAACTTTCTTGGGAACTACTCCTCGCCCTTGCCCATCAACTCCTTATAGAAAGACTGAAGAGACAATTTCTTAGGATTAGTTAGGGTGCACCATGGATTTAAATTGCAGTTGCGAGATATGACACGGTCTCGGTGTAATGACATCGGGAATATCGGGCCATTCATAATGAGAATTGGAAACTGTAATAGGGAATTTTTTTTTAAATACTAACAAATCTCTGAAAAGTCACTGATACACATATTTCGAAAATAATTTATCACTTTTTAGTTTTTTTCATTGTTAATTTTTAATTTTCAAATACCTAGAAAGATATTGTTTTTATAAGCAGTACCTAAAAAGATGTTTTATTACTTTATTTGAATTTTTTAAGTTAAACTAATAAGAAAGTATCATTTGATTTGAATAACATTGCAACAACTAATACAAATAATATCAAAAAATGATTATAGGCATGGAAATCAGTTTAGTGTGATTAATATGGAATAAAATTTTTTAAAAATGGAGGCCAAAAGGCCTTTTTCAAGTTCGTATTAGCTCGAATGTTATGGTAACTCGTGTCATTTTTTTGAAATATTTTTTTAGGTATCTCTCTTATATTTAAATTTCATATAAATAGGGATCATAAGCATTCTTCAAAAAAAAAAAAAAAAACTCCCAAACAGTCATATAAGTCTCGTAACGACCCATATTAGCCGTATAGGCTGATACGACTGTAAATTTTGGTCACACCTATATATTGGCGTGTATCGGTATCAGAGAGTTCAAAAATTTATACATATCGACTAATGTGATACGTAATCACTGTTATTTAAATCTATGGTGTGAACACAAGAGAGTCCTCCCTCCCTAAAACTAGTTTGAATCTAAGTTGCACCTCCAAAAGACCCGCCACCTCTATCAACTCTCAGTAAGTTTCTTTTGTAGATAAGACTCCACACCACCTCATCCCCACCGATGAACAACAATTGCCACATAAGCTTCCTTTTGAAGAGCCAATTTGTACAAAAGAGGAAATCTTTCCTTCAATGAATTTTCTTCACAATAAGGATCTTCTGAAACTTTACCCTTTAACCTTTCACTACCTCAAAATAGATACACCGTTGAAAAGATGCAATCCCCTATCGAACGGATTTCCATAACCTTTACCCTTAAGCCTCCTCCCCCTCTTCAAAAAACCAACACCATCCTCAACCCCGTACTCAGGAGACACAATCTCCTTCCTAAGGATTTTATCTTCTACACTAAATCTCGATAACCACTTACTCAACAAATCTTTATTGGAAACACACAAATCCTTAATGCCTAATTCCCACCCTCAATGCCTAATTCCCACCCTCAGAAATAGGAATTTTGGCCTTATCCTACTTCACTAAGACACTAAATGAATTTTTCTCTCTATCTACATTTTGCCCCATAAGAAGTCCTTATGAAGCTTCTCCAGCTTTTCTACCGAGACTGGGTTAGGGAACAAAGACATAAAATAGATGGGCAAATTAGCTAAGGTACTGTTAATAAGTGCAAGTCTACCTTCCTTGAAGAGTTATTGTCTGAATGCAGATGGGATCTCTGTATTGCTGGATCCAATATCGAATTGGATTTAGAAGAGGCTTCTAAAGTCAACCCCAAATGGGAAGAAGGGAGTGAACGTATTTTACCACCTAGGGACCAAGCCAACTCCGCCACCCGTTAACTTCTCGAACATGTATTGTCTCACTTTTGCTTAGGTTCACTTTTAACTTAGAGATAGCCTCAAAACAAAGGAAAACACAATGAACAAACCACAACTGACGATCTTTTGCCTTACAAAATACAAGAGTATCATAGCAAACAAAAGAGGAGGAACCCCCACCCTTCTAGCACTACACTCCTCCACATGGAAGCCTTTAGAAAACCTCCATCCATGCCCTCATAATCAATGTACTTAAAGTCTCCATAACTATAACGAACAAGAGAGAGGATAAGGGATCTCCTTGTCCAAGTCTCTGTGAGATTTGAAAGAAGTCGAGAGCCATTAATCAAAATAAAAAGGGAAATTAAAGAGATACCCGACTTCATCTAGTTCCTCCACTTTTCCCCAAACCCTATTTTTCTCATCATAACAGAAGAAAATCCCAATTGACATGATTATATGCTTTGTTTATGCCCAACTTACATACCAAACCCTTCTTTTTTTTCTTCTTCTTGAGTCCATACACATTAACAATTAGAACTACATCAAGAATTTATCTGTCTCCCACAAACGTATTTTGGCTATTGGAGATGACCATACGCAACACCATGCTCAACCTCATGGACAAAACCTTAGCCAATAGTTTATAAATACTTCCTCTAAACTAATAGGCCGAAATTCCCTTACTCTGCACCTTTTTCGGGATCAATGTAATGTAAGAGGCATTTAAACTACTTCCAGAGGACCCATGATAGTAGAATAACTGGAAAACTGCCACATTTGATTTAACAATCTGGCAACAGTGCTTGAAAAAAGCGATGGTGAACCCACACAGAATGGGGCCTTATCCTCATCACACAACCTTAAAGCAAAATGATCTCCTGGTTGCTTGGACCGATGTGGGCTGTTACGACGCCCTGGTGGTTGTCAAGGCTTGTTACAATTCTACAATTTCTGTTTGATCCATTATAACATGATTTTGGCTGATCTCACAAGCATCTATACAACTCATTCTCTCTCTCTTCTCTTTGTTCTCAACCTAGTCTTTCACACATCCCCACTTGTTCCTTTTGGATAGGAACTTCACCAAAAGCATAAATATAAATAGTTGTTACATATAGCCTGTCTAGCTAAGGCTTTGATATCTGCCGTATAGGCTATATTCTCTCATCCTAAAACAAAAAAAGGCAGTCATAATGCACGAGACTCCCGCCACTGTAGGGTTTGGAGAAGGTTCCCCGCAAGCGGAGATGCTATTATCGTGGTTCGAACCGGTGAGTGCTAGGTTCCAACGCAGCAACCTTATTATTGTACCAAGACTCAACCTCATCCTAAAATTAAGAAACTGTATTTATTATTCCTTGTTTACATGGTTAGCCCCTCTTTTTGGTGATGTTATTGAAATACTTATATATAAAAAGGCCATTGATGGGTCAATCGTGTAGGCAACATCTTTATTGATGGGTTAGTTCTGAATAAGCAAGATGAGGCAAAGGAGGGGATTCCTCATTTTACGTGAGATTTCGTTATGAATCCTACAATGAGGCCTCTCCTGGATGGCTTTGATTTTAGGGATGAGGAGAGGGCTTAGTTGGAAAGGCCTTTTACTATGGAAGAGGTGGTAAAGATTTTGATGTCTTGCAAGCTAGACAAGGCTTTGGGCTTAGATTAATTTCTTTCAGCAATGTTGGTGGCTGGTGAAACAAGACGTCATGGCAGTTTTTATTCATTTTTACAAGTATGGGGCTTTTAAAAGAAGCTTCATTGCATCTTTCGTTGCATTGGTGCTGAAGTGTGTGCCTTTTTTTTTTTTTTGGGGGGGGGGGGGGGGGAGGACATTATGGATTACAAGTCAATTAGCTTGGTAGGGAGTTTCTACAAGTTAAAGGCAAAAGTCTTATTTGCGTGCCTTAGGAGAGTGATGGGAAGCCTTCTGTCTAATTCTCAAAATGCCTTCATGGGGGAAGACATTCTTGATACAGTGCTAATAGCTAAGGAATGTATAGAGTTTGTGACGAAGAGTTAGGAAATTGACTTGGTGTGCAAGCTTGATATTGAGAAAGCTTATGACCATGTGAACTAACACTTTTTACAAGACATGCTCAAGAGGGTGGGGTTTGGGGATAAGTGGAGGAGGTGGATGGAGATGTGTAGATCTTCAGTTAGAATTGTCTTATTGAATGGCTCCTTGGTGTTATTTTTTAGAGTTTGAGAGGTTTGAGATAGGGGGATCGATCTTATCACTGTTATTCATTTTGCTGATGGAAGCTTTGAGTAGTCTGCTAGAGAGAGCTGACCTAGGGACCTTTTGAGAGGGTTTGTTGTAAGAGAGAGAGAGAGAGAGAGATGGGGCATGTCTCAAGGTATTCCACCTCTTTATTGATGATAGTCATTTTATGTGGGTCGGACGAGGATTAGTTACATTACTTAAGATGTGTTTTGAGTCAGCCTTGGGGCTTCAGATTAATTTGGAAAAGAGTGAGATCGTTCTGGTTGGTATGTGGAGTATGTATAGGCCTTGGCTTTGAATATGGGTTGCAAGGGAGGCTCTATTCCCACGTATTTGGGGTTACCTCTTGGGTCCTTGTTCAAGGGAAAGGCAATTTGGGATGGAGTGGTTGACAGGTTTCAGAGTAGGTTAGTGGACTGGAAGTGGTAGTACCTTTCCGAGGTGGGAGGATTACTTTGATCAAGAGCATGCTGGCAAGCCTCCCAATCAATGGCACACCTAGACCATGAATTTTTTTTTTTTTGGGGGTTGGGTGGGAACAATATAAAAAAATAAAATTGAAAGGGATTTCTTTTGGAAACATGATTTTTTTTTTTTTTTGGGGGGGGGGGGGGGGGGCAACTCTTAATATTTTAAAAAACATCTATTGAAAATAGGGGGTAAAAATTCAATTTTTCAAAATTTTGAGGCCCCACTACATGTAAGTCTGCCACTGCTCCCAATGTACTTTATGTCAGTAGCCTTCCCTGTTTTGGGGTGTTCTGTCACTGTTTAGTAGTTCTGTGTTCCTTTTCATCCACCAATATTGGATTTTTTGATATATCGTGCAGTTTAGTTGCATGATTCTGACTTCATCCTAAATGCACACTATGCTAAGAAGCAAGGACACTCTATTTTGGCTCACGTGTTCGTATCGGGCACTGACACTCTTGGACACTTCCCGGATACGTGTCCGAACACTTGAATCATGGATGTTGATGATTAAATGGAGTTTTTTAATTTTTATTTAATGACTTTGTTATTTTAATATCTTAATAATATTTTTTAAATTTGTGTGCTTTATGCCAAGTTTAATTGAAATAACATTAGATTTTTATTATATGGTCATATAAAAAATATAAAAAATTTATATATATTCAATGTGTCCCTAACGTGTATGTGTTCTACTTTTTTGAAAAATAACGTGTCTGCGTGTCCGTATCCGTGCTTCTTAGACACCATGGAAATAGCAGCAGCATACTGCAATTTTTTTTTAATAAGTGCATCATACAGCATATCAGGTGTAGATATGTTCCTTTTTGTCTTGCGAAGCTGCTTTTTATTTTTAATGATCGATATTAATTGCTTGAGTAACACTTTGCTTCAAATTGCTCCCAGATTATTATATGGTTGGTTCTATGGTGGAAGCCTATCCCAGTTTTGAGCATCCTGTCCAAGATGTTCTTTGCAGGTTGTTTCTTTTTAAAATATTTCTTAAATTACACTGTCTTGCTGGTAAGAATATAATGATAACTTGTACAACATGCGTCTAACTCATATATTTGCAGGTGTGTCTTTTTTTGCAGCCCTGGGGTTTCTTCTCTATGGAGGAAGGTAATTTTCTATTATTTGTTATCTGTCTCTAGTATGCATTTTTTAGCGACAAATGCCATGAAGGTCAAGAGTGAAATCTTATGGGACTGGCACCTATTACAGACTGAATTTGCATCACACGTAGAGGAACCTATTTACCCTTGCCTGACATTCTTGGTTGGCCCAAACATGGACAGACACCACTTAGAACCCTAAAGATTTGTTATATCTCACACCCGATATAAATGAGTCTTTGCACCCAGACATAAGATCCTCCTGTTAAATAGGTCAGAAATTCACCTGGGTGTCGCACTTTAACCCCTCAAATGATTGGTTCAAGATGAATGCTTCACCAGTCTCTTATTCTGTATTATGGTTCCTTTTGTAAGACTACAACAATGAGAAATGTTGTGTCATGCGAAGAGCCTGCTTGTGTCTGTTACAATTCATTCATTTTTCTCATGGTTCACTGTATACTACTTTAAGTTGAGATCTCTAGTGTAGGTTGGTATATTTTCTGCCCAATAGTTTTTGGGAATGGCTGCAGTGGCCCTCTAATTTTTCTGCCATAAATTTGAAGACTTGGAAGTTTAACCTTTTAACTAGGTGTATTCTTCTGCCATTGTGAACGATGAGTTCCGATTATCTCTATCTTCCTGAATGGTTTTTTTGGTGGAAATGTTATGTTTCCTAGTCTTTTGGTGGAGCTGCTAGTTGATCTTTTAGTGCTGCTTACACTTTCTGCCATTCTTTCGGCTGCCAATAAGACAATAGAAAACAGACTCACTTGAGCCAGGCTCCTTTCGATATTCTGTAAATGATTTTTACAATGTCAGGAGGAATTGGAGCCTCTTTCTTCAATCCTATCTCCCTCCTGCAGATGTGAAGTGAAACTGCCTGTAACCTATTGTTTGGTCAAGTCTTTGGTTACCACAATTCGCTTCTCCCCTAGTGAATTGCGAATGAGGATCGCACAATCCAAAGCATAGATCATTAGGGATTTGGAACGCAAAATTTAGCGTTATAATCTAAAATATCGAAAGTCTCAAAAAAATCATACAAAATACACACATATCATTGGAATTTTATTTTATAATGGCTTGGATTCGTTGAAATCTTTTTGGTGTTTATATATACATACCAATATTATTACAAATACAATTAAAAAACATATCACGTTTCAAATAAATGTATTTCGTTCCAACAAAGCGATCCAAAGAAGCTTACCCCTAACATATCATGTTCTATAACAAGTGATGATCTACGTTCCCGTTCTCCGTACCATAACGATCCACGTTCCTTGTAACATTGGTCAAGCCACTGCAGTTAACTAGTCATGCTACAATGTGTCATCATCTGAATAATAATTGTCTTATATGTACTTGGTTTGAATTGGCTTGTTTCCAATTCCGAGGTCCCAATTCCATGCCACATAGCATGCTTTAGTAGTTTTGCATTACTGGTTGGTTGCTTCTCCTAGTTCACCTAATACAAATGACGATGGCGCCTTCTGTGGGTCTGACCTCACTTGACTTGTCAAAGAAGCCCTGTTTGTGTGTAGAGCTTACTAGCATTGTCAGATCCATCCAACATATAACGAATTTTGGAGGGAACAGTTTGACCCCATGATACCTTACGTTGATCATTTGGAGTAATTAATTAATGCTCTCTATTTTTTGCAATTATGTTCATCACATACTCAATTAGGCTCCCAATTCGACAGATAACGGTGAGGTTGCAACTAGGTCTGGGCTAATGTTAACCCAAAACTGACTGAACAGGGTCAGTTACAAAAAAAATGACGTCAAATCATTGACTAAAAACCAGGCTACCAATTATCAAGCTGGTGTTATGTGGTGTGGTCTTGGGGTTCTTGGACACCAAAGGAAAAAATAAAAAAAGGTTTCCAGAAACAGCCTTTTCAATTTTGCATTTATTTGATTGTAAAAGGGAAGGTAGAAGGGGGTGGGGTGGGGTGGGAATACTATCATTGTGTGGTTTCATTCTTTGTGTGTGTGTGTGTGTTTTAAGGAGAGAGAGAGAGAGAGAGAGAGAGAGAGAGAGAGAGAGAGAGAGGGGCTTAAGAAGTAGGTATTTGCTAACATTTAGGGAACATGATAATCAAAGTATCACACCTTGGATCCCGGGCCACACCTCTGTGAATGATGAAATATGCTAAATTAGGGCTTTCATTCTCTATAGCCGTGAATGTGTATAAAGATCTGCATTTGTAAGGATACTCCCACAAATATTAAGTGTAAGGCACATGGTGGCAAGGAAATTTAGTCACAGAGCCATTATAATGGTTCTCAGGTTGGATCAGCTTATCCCAGAGTACAACCTAGAAGGAACAAAATTGATTGGCTCTTTAATTTTTAAATTAGTTTCATACTGAACGAACCCAACCTAATCCATTGTGGCTGGGTCTGGTCAGTTCTTGTGTTGATATGGCTCAACTTGCATCTACTTAGCATGGATTTAAATCGTGGTTGTAGGATATGATGTGGTGTAACGCTATTGGGCCATCTATAATGGGAATTGGAAACCGTGATTGGAATTTTTTTTCACATTAGCAAACTCCCTAAAATTTACTGTTATACATGTTTTTACTTTAGTTTGTCACTTTTAAGTGTTTATTATCATTTTTATGAAACCTAAAAAGATATTTTACATTTTTATATTAATTTTTTAAGTTAAAATACCCAAAAACAACATTTCTTATGATTATTATGAATAACATTGTACCAATAATTACTTCAAATGTAATCCATAAATTTATATAAATATTTTCTATAACTATAATCTATGAAACATAGACACTTCATTTTAGTTGATGTGTACGTGTCGGACACCGACACTTCTTGAACACGTGTTGGACACTTGAAAAAAAAGTGTTCAAATTTTTTAATTTTTTCTGAATTTCGAACAAGTTTGGTACACATTTTTTCTTCTTTTTGTTTGATTTTTTTTTTTTACTTTTTTCCTCTTCTTCTTGGTTCTTTTTTTGGTTATATACACACATACACACATGTTCTATGTAATAGTTTGCAAATTTGTTTTGAAACTTGTATGTTGTTGATTACATGAAGAAGTTTTTGAATTTTTATTTAATGATTTTGCTATTTTAATATCTTAATAATATGTTTTGTGATTTGTGTGTTTTTATGCTAATTTTAATTGAAATAATATTAGGTTTTTATTATATGGTCATAAAAAAAATATAAAAAATTATAAATATATATATATATATATTCAATGTGTCCTCGACGTGTACGTGTCCTATCTGTA
Organism: Nyssa sinensis; assembly: GCA_008638375.1. Classification (NCBI taxonomy): domain Eukaryota; kingdom Viridiplantae; phylum Streptophyta; class Magnoliopsida; order Cornales; family Nyssaceae; genus Nyssa; species Nyssa sinensis. Next base: position 11,889,276 of record CM018042.1, on the reverse strand, counting down.
TACCGTTTCTATATCCATGCTTCTTAGACTATAATTATATCTAATTATAACATAATTAGTTAATTACATAACTAGTAAGCTAATATACAACAAATACACACATTATTACAATACACGAGTTAAAAGTATAGAATCATATATGTATATATATATATATATATATATATAGACATTATTATGATTGAGAATATGATGAATAAGTTATGAGAAAGGATGAAATAAGATGAATGATTTGATTTTTTAGCTTCAAATCTAACAAAAGAAGGTAAAATACCCAACAGCCAAACAGCCTGTATCGGCCGATACAGCTGCATAATGGGTGTATCGGCCGATACATGCATATCGGCCGAAACACACTTGAACTTCTCACTTACCGATATAACGGGTCAAATCGGGATTGGGACCCTTCCAAACCGATACATTTAGGCCATTATTTGATTCCATGCTCCTTAGTGTTTGAGGGTAGTGGCTTCCTATTAAGTAATTTACGTATTTGTTTTTTCCTCTGAACTCAGTTGTGTAATCTCCTATGTTCTTATCTCTTTCAATTGCCTTTTTATTCAGGCTCTTCTTGATGTTGCAAAGGTTCCCTGTAGAATCAAAGGGGCGACGTAAGAAGTTACAGGAGGTATATTTTTCGTAAATTATTAATCAATTTTGGTCTCATATGTTATCATGTTTTTTGATTTTAACTATTGCTGGATTTTGGCTTGTGTAGGTTGGCTATGTGACCACAATATGTTTTTCATGTTTCCTTGTTAGATGTGTCATGGTGAGTCCACTTGTGTTTGGTGAAGGCCTTATGCATCATTCTTCACATATGCTAAACCTATGAGTTACAAGGATGGCTATTCATGTGTTTGCATGAAATCACAAGTGCATTTAAAAATGTGCTATCATCTTTTTTATTCTAGTGTGATCATGCATACTTTTTGGCTGCTAAAGAATAGCATATTAACATTGGGCTACTGCTATTGCTGATTGATCATTACCACTCAGGCAACTTATTTGACCAATCTGTGGTTATTAGATATGTATTATTGTTTCTGAAGCACAGAATCAAGTCTTTGCTGCCACATGATGTCTATTCTCTTAAGTTAACTAACTTTTGGTTCTATTATTATGTTTTTGTGCCACAGATGTGCTTTAATGCATTTGATAAAGCTGCAGACCTTGATGTTCTGGATCATCCTGTTCTAAACTTTATATATTACTTGGTAAGTTTCGTTTTATACGTCAATATGAGTGCTTATGATGGAAACGATGCTTACACATGTGATTGAGTGAAAAATATTGGTAGCATGCCTTCCACATTTAAATGTAGCCAGTGAAACTTGACTATGTTAGGATGTGACTGAATGATAAAACCTTACGTAGGTGTCCACATGGTTACTGCTACTACTAATAATTAATCAACAATCCTGGCAATTGGATCTATATGTTTATTTTGATTGGAAATAAGATATTTAAATAGACGATTTCTCATCGAATGACTATAGTTTGCTTCTCACAGCAATTTTCCAGCCTTAAAGCTTCTTGCTATTAGGTGAAAGTATGATTGTTTCTCGCATGTACCATAATGTTCAGGTGGTTGTCCTTTGATTTCAAATAATGTTTTGTGCATATGTTTGCCTCATAATTAGTGTAATTAGTGAGCATGGCTAATGACATGGATCTCATTTGGTTGACAACTTGGCTGCCATGCTTTTTGCAAGGAAATTTTTTCATGGTTAGCTGTTTTTGCATGGCGTTTTATGTGGACCTAGTCTGTACGATAATAAAATACTCTAAATAGGGACATAAAGGGCATAAAATATCCATAATTGGTAGCATATCATGTTCTTTCAGATTGTGTAGCGTTTCACTGTTTCTAAAATGTAAAATTGAAATAAAATCCATGCAAACCATGTCCTTGTGGATATGGAACAAAGATGTGGAAACTACAACTTTGGTAGAAACTTGTTTTTCTACAAAAGATATCCTATGTAATTCTGTGCTTCGGTGTATTAGGAACAATATTTTGCTTTGCTCTCTTAGTTATAATCTTGCTTTCATGAAGATTTTGTTCCTTGATGTAACTGAGGCTGACTGTTTTTAATTTCTTCCCTCTTCTTTACAGTTGGTTGAGATACTACCATCTTCTCTTGTCCTTTTCATTTTGAGGAAGTTGCCTCCTAAGCGCGGGATCACGCAATATCATTCCATTCGCTGACAGTACTAGAGATGATACGAGGGAGAGAAAACCTCCGAGAGTGGAAGGAATGGATGAGTTGGGTTTTGTGATGCTTATCTATCCTAAACAGAATGGGAAGCAATAAGGGGACCATTCTTTGTGGAGTCATGAGCTAAGCTCGGGGATTGTGAAATGTCTGTTTGTTTCTCACTGGCAGATTGTAGATTTGTTAGAAAGAATTGATGTGAAAATATGTTGTTGTGACCTTAGTGTAATGATCTTCACCTGGTATGTTTTGGATCTCATAATTGGTGCTTTCTTTTGGTGAAACTCTGTCTTAGAAACTTGTGACCGAATGAAAGGAGGTTGGAAAGACGTGATTCTTGTATAACTCTGATTTTGAGTGTTGAATAATTTTTGTTGCGATGTAAATATATGTTGCCAGCGTTAAGCGTGGTATCTAAACTTTCTGCATGAAAATACATGGGCATCTTTGTAATCCTTGCCATGAGAAGTTCTAATCTGCAGTTGGAAGGATGGGAAGTTGGTAGAAAGATTTACCTTTTTTCTTTTGATTTTTTTGCCTTGAGAGGATACTTGCTATAATGTATTTGATGTATAATTTATGGTGGATTTTGAGTAAATTTTCTGGTGCCGATGATTATGATTGTGGGGATCTTGATTAGGTCTTCTTGATCCTAGGTGTGGGTGTGTGTGTGTTTTATAATAATTTTTTTTCTTCTAAATATTTATACATGACGAACAATTCTTTTTACAAGATATGGTGTTAAAACATTTCTTTACGTTGGATTTGGATTTGATTTGCGGATTTGAAGTACATAGATTTGGGATTTAGTATAAGGTGCTTGTACTGAAAATACGATGTCATAGTAGAACTCTTATGAAGTATAAGATATGACAAATCATATTCCTAGCTGCAAAGTGACTTCAAGAAAATTATGCTAATCCAGAAGAACATACCTGATGTCATTCTTCACATCTCCCGTCGAGTAGTTCCCCAGATGATTCTGCAAGCTGAATGCAAGGGAAGAGAAATGTGTAGAAATGTGTTTTGATGCGAGAATGAGATTGTTGAAGAGAGAAGAAATGGGTTGGAGCAACTGGTCTAGTTAGTTGAGAAGGTTGACTGGCTGCTGAACATCTGTCTCGTGCCTGTTTTGAATGTTTGGTTTGGCTTTCCATATCTCAAATGGGTTTGAATGTTAGGTTATGTTCTTCATATAAGATTAAAAGATTGAAGAGAACAAGACCACCTCCAAAGTTGAAAGCTGAAACATGAAAAGCGGTTGCTTGGTCTGGACTCAACCTTAATTGGGAAAAAAGGAAAAAACATTTCCTTCAAAATCTCAGTTTATTTGGTGGAATATTTCAATTTCCCATCTTGTCCACCATTAGCTCATCTTCATCTATTTGTAAGACCATTTATAGATCTTTCCTTCGCGGCATGCCTAAAAGGGAAAGGGAAAAAACTTCTTGCGTTTGTTTCTTATTCTTTTTGTATTTCAATTTTGACTGTCACTCTATGCAAAGGTGAGTTTCATATTCAGTTCCAGATGGAATTCCATCGTTTGTCAACCCATACATGCATTGATCTAAATTGTTGATTTGGTCAGTTTTTGAGCTGGTCCTATTTCTGTCAGTTTTTGACCAATTTTAAATTACTTTTGGTGTGATTGAGATTTTTCATTTGATTATGTGCGAATCAACGGTTATGTGTGTGCAATAGCAATTAGTGATAAAACAATAATAAAGTTGTAAAGAGATTGACATAGCGATATTTAGAAGAAAAACTCCGTGGCCGAAATCCACACTACGTAGTAGAACTTTGGGGCGCTCACCAAGGTGTGCACACAATTCATCATAAAGAACTTGGACAAATTTAGATTCTATTTGACACATAGACTCTATACCTCAAGCCTTATTCAACGGTTTGATCTTCTTTGAATGGAATCACAACTACGACTCCTTGTAACCTCAGACTCCTCTGATTGCACAATCTCGACACCTCAACGATCTGTACTCCTTCAAATGATGATTTGTTGTTGCAAGGTTGTTGATTAATGACAAATGATCTCTATATATGCATGAAGTGCATTCAAAAGCCTGTTGGAAAATTTAGATATTTAGATTTGTAACAGCCAAGAAGTATTTTTTGAAGATGTATCAATAGCCTTATGTAGGTAGGATTATAAGAACAAAATTTGCAAACCAAAACTAAAAACGACTTTTGGCGTATGCTCGTTCAAACGACAGTCGTGCTCGTTTGAACTCAAACGGACCAACTACTAAAATTGTGGTTCAAACAATAACTCGAACGAGCTTGAATGAACCCTTTCTGGAATTATGGTTCAAACGAAAACTCAAACGAGCTCGAATGAGAGCTCATTGTCAAGGTCATTTGAACCAAACCAATGCTCATTCGAATGAGACTAGCTCAGTTTGAATGCCAAGACCTATTTGAATTTTATTTGACTTTTATTATTTTTTCAAACATTTTTCACTTAAAAAGCTTGAGTCAATTACATATCAAATTCGCCAAATACACATTAACACTTTAAAACCTTTTTAAAAACATTTGTAATGCATGAAGTGTGTTTGTGTGCAATAACCCTTGGAAATGTATCTAGTCCTTTTCCTCATGCTAACCATTGTGAATCCATCACAATAGAATTTGTCATTCTTGCTCAAATGCTTGAGTATATCAAGGCTTGAGAACACTAACTCAGTTGGACTTGGACACACTACAACACATAGTTTTATCAACATGGATTAGCCAACATAATATATATAGTAAACATAAAATAGGAAAGTGAATAACATACAATCATACAACTCTCACTCTAAACCATGAAAACACACACACACACACACACACACACACACACATATATATATATATATATAAATCAATCAACACAACTAAAGATAAGCAATATGAGCATGAAGTATGAAAGTGTAAACCCTCTCTTAAGAATCATGTGATAAAATTTCTCCACCTTACTAAATACTACTTAAACCACTCCCTATTTTTTTTTTTCATGATAACAAATGGATAGTAGTGCAATAAGCACATGGAATATATCAAGAAGAAAAATCATCCATACAAGACATGCAACGATAGATAGAGAGAAAATAAGAGAGACATATCAAAACCAACATATGTTGGACAAGAGGAACAATAAAACATAAATTCCATAAAAAAATATGTAATCAATACATCAATATAACTAAAAAGATAAAGCAATATAAAATAAAATTTATTTGATAAAATGTATCCCATACATAAGATCCTCATTATAAAATCACTCATCATTCTTCCTCAAAATCAAATGACTTATTTAGACTAGTCACGCGGCCAACAAAATCCTAAGTCTGTTGTCCAAACTCATCAAATAGACCCGTGATGGGCTGGAAGAAGTGTAACATTCCAACCCAATATAATTGGGTAATTAAAACTAATGATGATTATCATTGGAGATTAGCCCTAAAAAGACAACGAGCAATTTGCATGAGGTAATTAGACTATGAATTTGGAGACAAGGCACATGTGTGTGTGTGCCATAGTTATTAAATTGGGTGACATGATCAATATTTGATGACAAAGCTAACTAGTGTTAATCAATAAATTAACACACGAACAATAATAGGGAAATTAGTGCACAAATGCACTAAATCAAAGCGTAGTACTACACAAATAAATACCTTAATAAAGGATGATGGAAAAATTACAAGAAGATTTTGGGAGCCTAAAATGTAAGCTTTAGGATGATGATTAAACACCTAAAATACAATATATTTCACACAAATAAAAAAGAAAGAAAAATGGTCTCAAAAGCCTTGTCCAAGACTTGAACTCAAGACCAAAGCAAGTGTTACCAAAACTTAACCATTGGGCTACCAATCTATTATTGTTAAATTTGTGACTTAAAATATATATGTTTCATATAAGAATATAAGATGCATGCAAAGAAATGAGGTGTCAAACCCGTGGATAGTCAAAGTTTAGTGTCAATTGTTGATTGGTTCTATGGGAGGCAAAAATATGTGTAATATTCCTTCTCAACATATATATATATAGGCACACACATACACACACACACACACACATCATCATACAAAAACAAGTCTGTATCTTTCTAGCCTTCACAACCTTTAGAGAGAAAGTGAAGTGTTTGTGCATGCATGCGTGATGCACAATTCAAATCCAAAGAAGAGGAACTCAAAATCTTAAAGAGACTCAAAGGAAGCTCACACACACACACACACACACACACACACACAGAAGGCCGCCATGGAAGGTAACCTTTGTAACGTTTCATAAATTTAGAAAATATATAAATGAGTAAATAATGGGTAATATTAGTTTTGTATGATGATAAAAATCATAAACATTATATTTTGTAGGTGTTGAGAAACACTTTACATAAGTATGATAACATAAGAGTGTGATAAGGTTGACTTTCAACATTTTCTTTATAAAGACTTCACACAATGGTCCTCTTTAGAAGCTATATCTCCCAAATTGTCTTGAACAAATTTGTGACACTTATGTAGAATTAAATATCTATGTCTTACTTTAAAATGATATATAAATAGCCTTGTTTGGATTCCATATGAGTGAGTTATGATAATTTTACCAAAGGTGAACAAAAACTAACCTCAACGGACTGTTTGGACTATACCGTGAGTTGTAGGATGAATTTTTGAGTGCTTCCAATTCCATATGAAACTAGAATTAATAAGGAACAATCCTGTAAATTTCATTAAGTTTAGATCAATGGTTTGTGAGATATTGAGATTTGAAGGTGGGTGACTTGTGCAGCGAAAGTTGAAGACTGAGGAAAATAGGCGAGCTCGTTCGAACGACTGGAGTAGAAACTCTTTTGCATGTTTTCACTTAGCCACCTCGTTCAAACGAAGTGAGACTCGTTCGAATGACCAGACAACATAAGCCCAAATCATGAATTTAAAAAGGGGCCTTCTTTTCATTTTTATCATTTATTCTTTCCCTCTTTTCTCTCAAGCTAAAAAAGGGAAAAATGGTTAAGGTTTCTTTGTCACGACCCGAAACCCACCCTATGCGGATCTCGTATCGTGGGGCCGACCCAATGGCCGTCCCTACTTTTTCCATTCTTTTACCAATGATAACAGTAAACAATATAAACATGACATTAAAGTGCGGAAGCTTTATTACAATTATTGTTCAAAGATTAAACTTCAAACTAACAATAAACTGATCCTAAACCACTCTTAGGTGGTGAGTACATGGGAGAGACTTCATTCATTACTCTTATGCTCCTCAACTGTCTCCTTAAGCTCCTGATCTCATACTATGGTTCTGTAACATTCTCACCTGAAAAATTTAGTAAGGGGTGAGCTACAACTCAGTAAGTAGAAGCCTATCCCCAATACGGGTGGGGATGACATAAATGAATACAAGTCAAGGTAACATGATAGCCAGTCATGATAACGATTCCAGTCAACTGTAAAATGCCACAATGGCCAATGAGTGACAAGGTACAATAACAGTCAAGAGTAACCAATGAATGACAACGTACAATAACCGTCAAGAGTAACAGTGTAGCATGAATATAGAATAGGCTCGATGAACACAATCAATATAAATACTGCCACAATGAAACGATCACAATCAAGTCCAATAAAACAAAACCAATCAACATAGAACTATATCAATAACATGGATGATGCCTTTACTCTGTTCAGGGTTTGGCAGACCCTCGGTCTTTTGGGGCCCGGCATACCCCCCATTAACATAAATGCATATAAAATGCCCATTAACCTTACTGCGTAAAAACGCCATAATTGCCATATGTCTTTTGACCCGTAGGTCCCATAAATTGACCCGTAGGTCCTAGTCAATCAGATAGCATCAGATAGGTAATGTGACTGAGCACAAACCCGGCACTTAACATAAATTAAGATTCTATAGTATTCCATATGAATGTACAAAACATGGAACATCATAACGTAACATACAGTAAATGGATATCAATGAAATGAATCAGTCATGCAACATCAACCAATAGACATCCACCAGGTAGAGCAATATCCATGGTGGGAAAACAATGACAGTGAGTACATATAAGAGTACAAGATTGGCAGTAATAGAAAGAACGTGGCTTGGAAACCACGTATCAAAGATAGGAATCCACTTACCTTATCAATGTCTTAATATCCCGTGACTTCCTTCTTTCCTTTTGACTTGCCTATAAATCAATAAACACGTTTCAGCTTTCATATAATTTACCGAATTTATACCTCGTTACTCTAAATACCTCCCTTACTAATTTATGTTTTACGATTTCTATTTTAAACTTAATTTACCCAAGGGCAAAATGGTCATTTACGTGTCTCTACTTTTTGGGTTCTGTTTTCATAATTTGGATTTCACCGTTGAGTCCAGTAGGTTTGAATTAATAAAAATCCACTATTTACTTAACTAAATCAGAGTCTGTTTGACTTACCTTCAACGTAGGGGCATTTTGATCATTTTGGCATTCTACGGTTATTTTATTTTTTCGAGACTCCGTCTCGTAAAACGGACCTCACTATTAAATTCAGAGGGTCCAAAATAGTAAGTTTTCACTATTCGTTCTACTAATTTACGCGTCGAAATTAAACTAAAAATTTATTAATTTAAACCACTTATTTAAATTAATTAATCTAGCTAATACATATAATATTTGAGCCCAAACAGACCACATGTGCCTTGGTGGCACAGTGGCTAAGCTTCTCACCCTTTCCCCTTTGGTCACAGGTTTAATTCACTGCCAATACCAATTTTTCCATTTCCTGTTAATAATATTTTTCATTGTTTTTCATTTCCAGATAAAGTTTAAGCCAACCATTGGATAGCTTCTCCTTTTCAACCAAACACCCTCCAAACTCAAGTTTAAAAATTTATCCATAAAATATCAGTATTGGACAGCCATCTGAATGGGTGGGTCGAGTCGGACCCGACCCGGTTTGGCCCACAATAAATCACAAAACCCAGCCGCAACGCATGCTCTGTTTTTTTTATTTTCTTTCCTGTAAGTTCCATTTTCCCTCTTGTTTCTAGATCGTTTTTTTTTTTTTTATTCAAATTGCAATATAAACCTAATTACATGCTTAATAAGATCTTAACAGAAATTTATCATTCATACTTCTAAAAATAATTTCAGAACAGAAAGCTAATGTTCTTACCCGTTTTTTTTTTTAGCTTGTGCCGCACTAGTATCCACCCAGCAACATTTTCCTCCCAGACTGCTTGGGTTCATGCCCACAAGCAACGGTTCAACCCTTTTTGCTTTCCATGTTCTCATTTATTTTGGAAATTCCTCCATTGATAATTATCTTTAAGTAATCTTTTGGCTGTATGAGAATTAGCATCTTCATTCTCAGTATGGAGCCAGAGCTCAATGAACTCCCAAAAAAAAGTTATCATCTTCTGTCCAGGGGTCGACTTACCCTTCTTCCACCCCCACTGCCGCTACCTCTCTCTCTCTCCTTGCTGCCGGAGCACTGCTGCCACTGGTCTTGAAGCCATTCCAAAACATTGAACCCGTACAACAAATCTCGATAACAAGGACGGCAAAAATCTGTATACGTGATCACTCGACGTTCCCCTCTTCTGGGTCTGTAATAGCCACTCCATCAGCTGTAATTGAATAATCGTAGAAGCTCGAATCTGTCTGGAACGATATCGAGTCGACGATTTGGGTTAGATGAGGCGGCATTGATTTGTGACCGATAACCCGAAAGAGAGTTTGGACTGCGAGTGTGTCAAATCCATAGAAAATCGACACGATCCAACACAAAAACACCAACCTAGAAGACAAATTCATGGCTGAGAACAACAATAGCAGCAACAACAAAAACAGCTACAACAACAACGTCTACAACAGTTCAGTAGCAATATCAGTACGTCGAACGGCCAGAGCTTGAATACGTGGCCAACGCTTCCATGAAATTTTCGTAGACCCTCTCCCGTTCAGCTTCTCTCTCTAGTCTCTTCCTTTTCTTTCCTTCTCCCTCTCTCTCTCCCTTTCACCCGTAACCCCCTCCCCCTTCAGCGCCCAACTCTCCCTCTCACTCTCGTAACTGCCCCCCTTTAGCGCCCACTCCTCCTTTCTCTTCCTTTTCCCATCCGTCACGCCCCTTATCTCTTCATCGTTTTTTTTTTTCTTCTTGACTTTTCATTTCAACCCAACGCATGGGTTCCCTGCGCCTCTTCACTTTCCTTTGTTTTTTTTTTTTTTTTCATTTCAGTTTCTTTTTTTTTTTTTTTTTTTTTTATGCACGACTGCTTTACCCATTTCATTTTTATACGTTTCTACGTATATATACATACACACACTTATATATATATATATGTATTTCAAATTCCAAATTTTTTTTTGTTCCTTTCCAATTTTATTTTATTGTTATTTTAGTTTTATTTTATTTCTTTTTTAAATTTTTTATTATTATTCTTTTATTTCCATATTCGTTAATGGCTTGCTCGATATAGCCCGTCATTGTCCGTATATTCGAAACCATGTAAGTTTCACAATCGTCTGTTCCTTTCGATACCATGACATAAAGCTTTATCGGTTCGGTTTACATGGCTCGCTCGGTTACGATTTGGGTCAGGGTATTACATTCTTAATGTTCTTGGAGCCACTCTACTTCATATATCCACACCACATAAAACATTCATAATAAAATAAAGCTAACTCGAACGATTCCTCTTCACATTGAAACTTAAGGTTCAAGGAATCTCATAAGAATCAAATGTAATAATTTATGGTTTTCGTTTTTACTTGAAATTTCTCTAAATATCTTGTAGACATTTGATGATTTGGGTTTGAATTATTGTATTTCACTCTTCTTAGAGTGTGGGAGAAAGGATTGAAACTAGGGTTTGGAACTTCTTTCTCTATCCTTCTCTCTCTCTCTCTCTCTCTCTCTCTCTCTCTCTCTATCTTTTTACAACACAAAATCCATTCTTTTCAAGCTTTGAGGTAGGTATGGGCGTTAGCGCCAGCAAAATTCCTTTTTGTAGATTAAAGGGATCCTGACTGTCTCATTCCCTAAAAGTGGGAAGGAATTCCTCTTACGGAAAAGATAGAAAGTGAGGATTCGCCAACTTATTTTGGGCAATTAAACAAGCAAACCATTTACAACTTGAATAATACATATAAAGGAAAAGCTAAAATGAATGAAAAAGAAATTACATTGCTTTGATTCTTAAATAGATACTAAAAGACCCCTTGACATGGACCAAAGAAATAAAAGCATTGATTAATATAAAACCAAAGATTATATAGATCCAAGGGCTAAGGTACGGAGTGGGAAGGTGTTAGGTAGCCACCCTGCCCGATCTGAATGGATCGGCCTTAAATACTCACTTGTAAGGCTATTTTGTTATGAAAAAGAGAAACTAGAGATGTAAGTCTAGAAAAAATAAATAATAAAGAATCTTGCATGAAGAAATAAAACGAACGGAAAAGACAGAAAGACTCGGACCTGAAAGCATCTTACGTATCTATTTATAAAACGGAATCAAAGTCATGTAGTTCTCCAGTTTATCCTCTTCTATCAAGAATGATAAAAGATGTGAGATCAACTGGATCTAAAGAAAACTATTAAGTGTTTGAGATGTGTACCTTATTCAATCGTGGTAGTCAGACAACAAAGTCTAATTTGGAAGCTTTAGTCGGGCAGATCTCCAACAAAGTAAACTTATATCGTAAAACTATGGAAATTGTGTGTTTAAAATTGATGGCCAGGGGCTCTATTTATAAGCAAAATATATAGATTTGATCCAAGGGTCTAAGATGAAACTCTAAAATGGAGGGTTAGGATCATGTCTTGAGTAATAATTATCTAATTAAATAAATAAAAAATTAAATAATTATCCTAAGGAATGATTATCTTAACTAAATGAATTAATAAATAATTATGACAAATAAAAAATTAATAGAATTGTTGTTAACATGTAAGAGCCAATGAGATAAAAAAAGAATATAATTTAATAAAAAATAAACTCTAAAATGAAAATGTTCAGGTTCAACACATCTCTTTTTAAGAAAATATCAAGCAACTAGGTTTATGAAAACTCTAAAAATGGAAAGTCCTGATTATGCCTAAATAAACTACTATTCACTCAATATTACCAAATTTTTTTCAATTCGGTGGAGAATCTTTAAATTGCCATAAGACATGTGAAATGACCAAATTATCCCTAATTTGTCACCAAAAGGCTAAAATTACCAAAATACCCTTAAAAGGAAAAATGGTGCCAAAATTACCAAAATGCCCTTCGATGGGCAAAAGAGTCCTAACAAATGTGGGACTCTAATAGGAAAAGTCTTACCATATGTGGGACTCTGTCGAGAGGAGTCCTTCTTGGATTGGGACTCTAACAAAAAGAGCCTTACTAGATGTGGGACTTTGACGAGAAAAGTCTTACTAGGTGTGGGACTTTGATAAGATGAGTGCTTCTTGGACCGGGACTCTGACAAAAGAGTCGTAATGGGAATAAGGACTCTATCGAAAAGAGTCCTACTTGGACTAAGACTTTGACAAGAGAGCCCTAACAAGAGTGGAACTTTGTCGGGAAGAGTCCTATTTAGATTGAGACTCTGGTAGGAGAGTCCTGACGGGAGTGAGACTTCATCGGGAAGAGTCTTACTTGGACTGTGACTCTAGTATGAGAATCCTAACATGAGTGAGACTCTATCGGAAAGTGTCCTACATGGACTGGGAATTTAGTAGGAGATTTCGAACGGGAGTAAGACTCCATCGGAGAGAGTCCTACTTAGACTACGACTCTAGAAAGAAAGTCCTAACAGGAGTTGGACTCTATTAGAAGAGTCCTACCAGAGATAAGACTTTGTTGGGAAGAGTCCTACTATGAGTAGGTTCCTTAGCATAATTACCAAATCACTCCTATTTAATCAAGGGTCACAAAATGAGGTATTTATAATAGGGCTTCTAATCTAGGTGAATAATGAATGTCTAGGGAGGAACCATGCATCTCATGACATTTTTATGGGCTATCTTGTATGAAAGATGTGTATAAAATGGCATGAATTGCTAGTTAGACTAGTAGATGAATATTATATGCTTAACCATTGATATATTCTTGTCCAAAATGATGATATATGTATTCTATGCATGGTCCCACCTTAAAATTCCTTTACTTGAATACTTAAGAACTATTTACTTACTATTCATGAACTTGTAGAAAGTTGATGTGCCTACTAAGTGTTTGATATAATGCTTAAATGATTATGATTATGTTGTATTATGAAATTGTTGGTTGTATTGTATATGTGATACTTTTCCTTTGATATGAATGATACTATTCCTTTGGACACCCTTGGTTTGAATGAAAGATTGAACAATTATCTTGTAAGGAATGAATAGGAATTAAGATAGTTGAAGGGTTGAGAAAGGGGAAGAAATGAATGAAGAAATCAGAAGCTGAGAAAGGGGATGAAATGAATGAAGAAATTACAAGTTGAGAAAAGAGAAGTTATGGATAGTTACTCCGAATTTTGTGACGAGGATTGTGTCTCCCTTCGGTTACGAACCATAACCCCGCATGGGTGGTTGTATGTTTTCATCGGGTTAGTAACCTGAAAAGCACTTAGGTATAATCGGGGGCCATTAGGTAGTCTTGAATGACTACAGATGACGTGAAAATAGAAAGTAGTACCATTGAGATAGGTGAGGTGATGATAATCTAAAAAACCTCTTTTTGTGTTACATCTTTATTGTAAGAATTGAATTGTGCTATTATTGTTGTATTAATGTTATTATTCTATTGGATTATATGATGAATATTCATTGAAATATTTTGTGGCACTTGCTTGACACTATACTTGGCACATGCCTACACTTATCACCATTTATTCTTCCCTCTGTTTAGTTACTTTATTGGGGTTGTTGTATTGACTCCTACTAGATGCAGGTAACGATAATGAGTCGGCCGCTTGTAGACATGGATTGAAGGATGACTCTCTTTTGTTCTTTTGATTATTTTTTGGATATGTAAAAGACCTTGTGGTCTCTATATTATTGATGTGAAGACTTGGAAGTCTCAATGGAACTTGAACTTTATTTTTTGTATGTACAAGGGTAAACCTTGAAACCATGAACTTGTATTCTTTTGACTTACGAAGAAATACCTCATGATGAATATACTCTTGAGATTAATATACGTAAACCTTGTCGGGTTATATAGATGGAATGCGATGAACATATATTTTATGAAAACTTAAGTGAGACTTTGTTAATCACAAGATGACTTGAGATATACAAAGATTTTTTATTTAGTTTGACCTTGATTTACAAGGTTACCTTAGGGTCTTTGGGGCCCGGGGCATGACAATCTTCAAACCCCATTTTGTCTCTCTCTAGAATTCAAAGTTATGATGTTATCATTTAGGGTTTTATAATTGATTAAATGAACATACAAGAGTATAAATATGGGTAATCTACAAAGAGAATGAACCTAGAAGGCCCAAGAATAGTAACTAGAACCCAAGTTGCCGTTGAAAGACTTTGAAGTTGGGTTAAGAATTTGACAAGATCAAATCGAATTTTGAATGCTTGGGAATGAATCTACATGAAACAAGGTTTACAAAATAGGAGAAATTAGTGAAAACGGCCCAAAGACCACTGAGAACCGACGATGAACAATATGGGTCCAAAACCAAACTTGATGGAATTAAGCACTAAGCTCAGTTCTAAGGATAAAGAATGAAAGCTCTTTGAGCGAGGATCAAAACAAAATAAGTCCCATGGAAAATGATGCAGAAATAGGGCCAAACTAGACTATGTTACAATTAGCCATAGGAGCTTTGAATCAAGCTCTTGAGTGTGATTCAAGGGGTCAAATCAATGCCAAAATGAAGATAGAATTTCTAGAAATTGAATGGAATTGAAAACGAGTTGAATGGAGGTCTGAAACTCCACAAAATAAGGCTTGAATGTCCTAAGGTTTGCTATGAATAGTAACCTAATGAGGTGACAAAGATGAACAATGACTAGGCTAATGGGTTGGGTCTATATTAGGTTCGGGTCGACATCATGACTTTAGTAGAACAACGTCGTTTTGGATAAGTGAAGTGATGACGTAGTGAACTGGCTTAGACCGATTGATTTTGAAATGATATGGACCGGTTCACTTATTATATTTTTAGACTAGATGGTTTTGTAAAGAAACCAAAGGTTCAAGGATTAAACTAATGAACCAGTTGGTTTTTGGTCTAAAATAATTAAATCATAACTTTTGTTAATTACATTTTGACCCCAGATTTTTATAGGAATTATAGAAAGCTTTTGAAAAATAATTAATAATTATTTTAAAGCCCTTAATAATTGGAGAAAATTACTATTTTACCCATGGGTCTAAAAGTAATGTAATAAAGGCTAATTAAAATGTAAAAAAAGGCATTTCCAATATTTTTGGACATTCTGGACTCAATGACAGAGTCTGATTTGAAAAATTGGACCCTGATATATATGAATGAATGAACTAGACTAATTATAAATAAGTCCTAAAGAGTTAATTAAGCAATTAAATAAACCCCAATTGGGTAATTTTTTATAGCCTATTCAAAGTTTCAACAGAGAACCCCAACAATCTTATCCATATTTGGCCTTTTCATTTAAGAAGTCAATAATTTTCACACTACCAGATTTTATGACAACTCATAGAATAAAAATATAATCTTTGTGATACAAAACCCTACCCGCAAATATGTATAAAGAAACCCTTTAGTTTTAACTCTTTTGTAATTTATGAAGTTAAGCATGTAAATGTCATACTTTAAAAAAAATAAACATATCTCCTTGTCAAATCAAAATCAAAATCCCTATTAACATAGAAGAAGAAGAAGAAGTGAAAAAGCTAACCTGAGCACAAATTCTTAAAGGCACAAATGGCAACTGATTATAGCGTGAAGGGATTAAGAGGAGCCCTTCTTCAATCCACTCCAAATAAAGGGGTTCTAGCCAAGAATAAATACAGGAAGTTGAAGAAAATGAGAATGAAAGACAAAAAGAAGAGGAAAATAGAGAAAAACTTGAATTTGATATGTGTAGAGAGAGAAAGAGAGAGGCACGAACTAGTTTAGAGAGAAGGAAACCGCAATTGAACCTTCGATTCTCACTTTTTCTTCAAAGGTTGAGCAATTTCACCTCACTAGAAGAACCTTCAAGGAATTGCAGTGGAAGATTGATGAAATCAGATGTGTTCAGATCAAACGAAAACCAAGCTCCCAACCACATGCGTTTGGATAGAGAGAGAGAGAGAGAGAGATGGAGGGTTAGTAGAGAGAGCTGTATATTTTCTTTGGGAGCATTCTAGAGTCCAAATCTTTTCGTTATAAGGGAAGGATTCGCGTGAAAATAAATATTAGGCGGGGAGGGAATTTTTGGGATGAAAACGTTGTCGTTTAAGCTCCTTATAATAACCGACATCTACAAAACGTGGCTAATTATGAATATCAGCCACACCACTGTGGTACATGGCTAATATCAAGTTATTAGCCACATTTTTTGTGCATTGCTAAAAAGTACTTCCATTACTAATGGTTGAACGAACTAGCAACGGTCAATAAACGTGGCTAATTATAAATATTAGCCACGCCTCAGTGGTACATGGCTAATAGTGGTTATTTGCTACATTTTAGAGCATTGGTATTAATAGCGTCGTGCATATTTGTTATTTGCAACGATGTCTTCTTTCTGTGGCAAATAGGTACATTTAGCAACACTTTTATTTGCAACGCTTGGACAAGTGTGGCTAAAAACCTCATTTCTTGTAGTACAATGACTATGAGGGTACCTAACCTGACCTTTTTTGACATTCCAGACTCAACAGTGGGGTCTGTTTCGTCAAATGAGATGCCAAAAAAATAGATCATTAAAATGGGTAATTTCAAGATTGCCCTTAGTGGTATAGTGGATACCAAATAAATTAGGAAAGAATAAAAAGGGGCATACCCAACATTGTTAAATGTTTTGAACTTAATAGTGAGGTCTAATTGAGTATCTAGGAACCCGAAGATGGTCCCACATGAAAGTAAAATTATGAAATTGCCACTAGACCTAGAGTAAGCCACAAGAAGGCTAATTAAAATATAGAGAATGTTAAATTAAGTATTTTTGATGTTCTAAACCCAACTGTGATGTCCATTTGGGAAAAATATAACTCTGAAACAAATTGTAAAATGATAAATACGTGTCCCTAAGACTTTATTAAGATAGTAAAAGAGTATAAGAAGTAAATAGGGATCCATACCAATGTTTTAAGGATCCTTTGGACTCAAAAATGAAGTTTGTTTAAGAAAACGACATGCTGAACAATATGGAACATAAAAGGGTAAAATTATGAAAATGCCCTTAAGGGATAAAATAAGTAATAGGCTAAACTAAGAAACATTAGGAATCCTAATTAGATACTCTAAGGGAATCCTAAACAGTAAGAATGAGTTCAAAGGCGACTAAGAGTATTAAGTTAGTAAAGATTAAGATCTGATATATACTAATCTAGTATCAGTGTATTCCGATCCATGATTTAGGATCACTAGAAGAGAAAAAGAGACAAGATGACTATAAAGGCAAGTCAGGTAACAAGTAACTGTGGACTCTGAACTACATGTGAGTAACCCTGTATCTTGAACTGGTGCCTTTTATTAAAGTGCATTTTTGTAACTATCATACTTACTCAATGCAAGTACAAGTTATGATTTTAGTTTTGAATATCAACACACTCTTTACTGCATCTTAATTGTACTATAAACCTAGATAACTAAAGTAAAGTTTTAGCAAGCGTGTTTTAAGCTATGATAAGGAGTCTCAGTGTTCGCTCTGTAATAAGCAAGATGTGAGAGATCTCTTGAATGCACATGGTCTTAGTATCTTACATCACTAGGCAGGGGTACACATGACTCTAAAAGCATAGCTAACTAGAATCTTTTACTTGATTCTAAATTTTAGAATAAAGGTTTTTACATGCCATGTATAAGATGTAGTATTACTTGACACCTAGTATACCTTGTTGGAGGCTTAAGTTGGTATGCTCATGTAAGTCGAGAGCTCTAAACTATTAAGCATTTTTATGTGACACGTGTCACTATGCGACAACACAGGTCTCATGCAGCTAGTCATTTGGCACGAAATCATTTTATATATGATTTAACAGCAACAACTTTAAAGTTATTTAGTACAATTTTATGCAACAGAACTTACTAGCATAGCATTGCATGGTTTATTATATCTTTGCAATAATTGTTTACTAGTATGTTTTAAAGAATGTGAGTAGCTTTATGAAATGCTTTTATATTCTATCCATGTAAAAATAATTCAAGTTTCCTAAAACCCACGATAGGGCACTAGTGTTGCTCATGAGCTTTTCACAAAGTTCACATGGGTTTATCTATGCACATTTTAGGTGTATTCTAGAGAAATGGAAATACAGTAAACTATGATAGAGAAAAACTCTAAGCTTAGATAGAACTTGTACGAGTACAGTAAAGAATGTTCCGGTTATCATTAGGATGACATGCCAAAAGTAGACAATAGCTTAGAGAAAGTAGCAAGATAGACTAGCAGACTTGTAATAGAACTTGTTAGTCTTGAGATGTATGTATGTAATGGGGTCACAATGTTGTAAACTTATACAATGTATGAGTAATAAATTGGAAAAGCTCTGCCAAGTATGTATTGCATTCACGAAAAAAATAGCCTAGGTATTTTCGTTGCCAAATAAATTATTAAAAGAATGTAATCGGTTTAGAACAAGTTGGATATGACCTTTGGTTGGTTGCATTACTCGCAGTCCGCACAAGGCGGATGTGGGTGATGTAATTGACTAGCCAATCGTAGGTCCTAATTTGCATAGGGTGGGATTTGTGATGTGACAAAAAGTCCTGTCTAATCCTCATATACAGCTCACCGAGATCTGTTCTGGTGACTAACTATGAAAATGATCCATATGATGATGTGGCGAACTACTATGATGAAGTAGGTGAAACTGCCTACTGCTACTATTGATATTTATGTTGATATTGTTGCCCGAGATCATCCACAAGGAAATCCTCCTTATGTGGCTTTGGCTGTTGAGTTGGAAGATGGCTCAAGGACTACTAGAGAGTAGTTTGAGTAAAGTGTGACCCATACCAATCCTACACTCCTTTCTCTTATTGTTTATTTGTCACTTCTTGGAATTCATGAAAAGGGTTTCTAGACTAGACTGAGCGGGAGGGGAGAAGACTCCTTTTTTATTCTATATAGGGGGGAGGTGAAGCCTAGAGAGGCGGAAGCGGCAAATCGCTTCTACCGAGTTCCCCAACAGCAGCTTAGCTTAACTCTTTCTACCGTCACGTCCTTGACAACCTACAATAATACCATCTATAAATTAAAAGATCTGGGTGGCATCATTTATGGAAATGCCAATGCCAATGCCAATGGTGTACAATAAATAAACATGTATGATACTAAACGTGTTGGTATGAGTCGTTGGTGCAAGAACTGAATAGACCATCAGATTAAGAAACTTGTAGTCGCTAGTGAGTAGACAATGGGCAAAATGGGTACCCTTAGTTTAAAACTGAGTGGATCCATCAGCCTTAAGAGTGGAAGTGAGAATTTTATAAGTAGGAATAACCTTACCAATAAAAGAAAATTTAGGGTGATACTCTCGATTCAGTTAAAGAGTAGAGGCTATTAGAGATAGAGTGAAATCAAACTGAATGCCTTATACATAGTGTAATACCCACACCCAATGAATTCAGGTAATTTTTGTGTAATGTGTTAAAAGCAATATCAATGGAAAACCTTTTCAAAATTCTCTGGGCAATGTGTGATGATATATCATGAACTAAGGTTAGAAAAATTAACTTAACCTAAATATAGGCCATTACCATAGTTAGACCATAACTTAAGGTAGGATTAAAATTTAACCGAACCTAACCTAGGTTAATGGCATTAAGTGATCAAATACATCACTAACCCAAGATAGAGAAAATTATACACCAAAATTCATGAATTATTTAATAAATAATTATAAGATAATAAAAATATATAATAAAATAATCTACGTGTGTGTGTATATATAAGAGGGAAAATTTGAAAACACACACATGCATACATTGCTGAAGAAACACCACGTGCACAGCTTATAATAGCAGCCTTTCAAGCTGTAGCAACTTGCACAACCACCCTCATCCCTTCAAACCACCCTTTTTGACCCAAGATTCCTTATGTGAGCATAGGCACTGTAAGAGGGGTCAAACAAACCCCCACGGCTTTTAGTCCACTCTCTCGAGGTGGGAAAGGAATGCCCTCTTTTCAGATTGGGGGTGTATTTACTTAAATGACATTTAATGTAAATAAGGTATCCAACAATAGTGTTGTCAAAGCAGCAGAGTGCAGAGCATGATTTACTTTCTGCCAATTCTAGTTGATTTAGTCTAGCTTCTAGTCGACTGATTCTTTCATTTAGTCGATTGAAAGTTCATAATTGTTAGGTTCTTCAACTTTTGTTAATTCTTTTCAATTGGTTCTGGCTTTCAATCGACTAGTTCTTCCATTCAGTTGATTGAATCAGTCGTCCATCACCTAAACCTACTATTTTGTAACCTTTTCGGTCCAATTTTTGAATTCTTTCTTCATCTGACTTTAATAGAACATTGGTAAATCATTTTCTTACCTAAAGTTCACATCATTTATATTTTTACTTCCCGCAATTAAGCATAAACATAAACTAATTTATCATTCAACACATAATAATCCCATGCCTTCACGCACAATACGTACAAGTTTCTTTCAGGAGTTATACAAATCTGGAGTTTTACAAGATACTTAAGGATTCCATACACATTATGAATCCACTTACAAGTTATAGAGTAAAATAACCAAAGATGGAGAATAAAAAAAATGAAAATTCCATAAGCTATTTATCACTCCAAGAATGTCTAAAAGAGTTGTACGGTCCTTTTCATGTAGTTGGCTCATTGTCGTTACCTGCAATTTGATAGGAGTCAAAACAATAACCCTAGTAGAGATTCTAAAATAGGAAAGATTAAGTGGTGATAAGTGGAGGCATGTGACTTGTGTAATGACAAGCAAGTGACAGTCATGCTTATATAATTAATGGAAAGAAATATATCATCAAGCTAGTATAATAGCATCAAATGAATATACGAAAGGAATCATAAACTACAAGTCACACCCAAACCATCCAATGGTGCAAACGCTGGCATATCTTAATCTGAACAAAGTGTTGTGTTTAAACGAAAAAGACCACACTATCAAATTGGTTCTCTTATTCCAACTTTAATTAGGTTTAGGGTTACCTATAAGTACTTAACGAGCGAGGTTCTCATTATGGGGTTGTAATTCTTGCATTCTAAACGGGATGCATTGCATCCTTGAGAGCACGTATATAGTCTTTTAAATCCAAAGCTTGATTTCATACTTCAAAACTAGGATTATTTATAATTCCTTATTCACAATGGCAATTGTGAAACATTTTGCATCTAAGAGAGCTCTTAGATCCATTTTTTTTTCTACTTCATAGGTTTTTGTGGATCTAAAGGTGTTCAAATCATGGAGAAAGTGATTGTTGTGGAGAAATCAATGACGAAGACATAATCAAAGCACAAAAGAACTTTATGGAAAGGACGGTAGAGAATTGACTAACGAAGTAAGCCTACAACGGACTATAGCGGGATAATATTTTGAGGTTTGCTATTCTTTGTACTTGATTGGTTTCATTGAAAAAATTTCTTGTAGGTTGTAGGTTTTATTGTAAAGATCGAAAAAATTGCCAAAGGGTAATTTGATAATTTTTTAGTCTAAATCTATGTTAGAATAATTGTAAAATCAGTTAATAAGTCATTAGTATGGTTATGTGAGGTTAAATTAGAGTTTTAGCAATTTATTCGGGACTAGTGTGAGCCACGGGGCCATAGAGTCAAATAGACGTTGCAGATAAATACAAAAATTATAATAAGAGTGTCACGACCCGAAACCCACCCTATGCGGATCTCGTGTCGCGGGGCCGACCCAATGGTCGTGCCTACTTTTTCCATTCTTTTACCAATGATAATAGTAAATAATATAAACATAACATTAAAGTGCGGAAGCTTTATTACAATTATTGTTCAAAGACTAAACTTAAACTAACAATAAACTGATCATGAACCACTCTTAGGTGGTGAGTACATGGGAGAGACTACTTTATTCTATTATGCTCCTTAACTGTCTCCTTACGCTCTTGAACACCTACTGTGGTTCTGTAGCATTTTCACCTGAAAAATTTAGTAAGGGATGAGCTACAAACTCAGTAAGTAAACGTCTATCTCAAATATGGGTTAGAGTAATCATAGAACATATAGGATCATAGATGAATATGATAGCCAGTCATGAAAGCAATTTCAGTAAGCAAAAAGATGCCAAAATGGCCAATGAGCAGTAAGGCATACCAACCAACTATGAGCGCGGACGTACCACCATCCTCATTTCTAATTCAACCTCGAGTTTTCATACTTTCCCCCTTTAGTGTAACCAACCCATGCCTATTGGAGCGCGGACGTACCGCCATCCTCCTCAGCTCTAAGCCACCCTCAAAGATTCATACATAGAGCGTGGACGTACCACCATCTCCTAGAGATTCTTACCTAGAGCGCGGACGTACCGCCATCCTCTAGAAATTCTCCACAATGTGTGCCATATATTGTTCAGTATTCGAGTACTAAGGAAATACACATAAATCGTATCAAGGTATTGACATGCAATAACTCATCAAATCCATCAGATAGAACAATATCCATGGTGGAAACAATAACAATGAACATATATACATGAGTACAAGCTTGGCAGTAATGGAAGGATCGTGGCTTGGGAAACCACGTATAAAAGATAGAAATCCACTTACCTTGAGTTCTTAACATTGCATTTCTATCCGATTATCACAATAGCTTTTCCATAGCTCTCTTTCTCATTTCCCGTCATTTGAATGGTCCTATAGTCATGGATTAAAAATATATAACACATTGAATCAGTATTTATTTCATCTTTATACATCTGGTAAACTCATTAAGTCATAAGGAAGCATTCGTCATCATTTTTTTTTAGTTTATCAGATTGGCCCTCTTTAGACTTTGTTCGGTCTTTACTTGTATTTTTTTATCCGTAGGGGTATTTTGGTCATTTCATATTTCATGCAATTCTGACCCTGACCTGGATCCGATACCCTTACCTTGTTGTACCTTAACATCAGTTACTTTAATCCTAACCATAGCTATCTTCAATCATCACTGTCCACGGCCAAACCAGATCATCTAGAACATCTTAACCATATCCTTGCAAGAATTTCTCATCAATATCACAGATCTCAAATACAAATGATAGAGAAACCAGTTTTATAAAAGATATAACCTAAACATAAACAAAATATGATAACAATGACCTAAGAGCACTTCGAACACTATTTTTTGGATTTAACTCTCAGTTGTATCTTCATATAAGTTCCTTTAAAAAAAATCTAGATCTTTCATGAATTAAACGTTCAGCACCACAAAATATACCCCTCTTTTTTTTTTCTTTTTTTTTTGTCAAACCAATCAAGAAAAAGTGTTCTATGGTGCTCTAAACGGGACTTTCATAGTCCTCTTATGTCTTAACAAAATATTCCACATACTCATCCCCACCAAATAAATACTACGTAATAGAAATCAACCCTTCATATATTCAAGAGGTGTTGTAGTATTCATAAAAATAATAATATATACATAGAAGAAAACAAAAACCCGATATCCAACCAATAATGATAAGCATATGTTTTTTTTTTTTTTTTCACAATTGTGTACAGACCAAAATCCTAATCAATGGATAGAACATCAAACTCCCGAATCAAACAGATCAATAACAGAACTGTGATTTTCAGAACTCACCAACGTAGTCGCCCATGAACAGATAATTGGTATCAGGGGCATTTCCGCCTACAAAAATTGCCGGTTTCACCATCGGGAAGGCCTCAATCCTTACAAGAAATATGAACCTGACAAGGAATCTTGAAGCATTTTCCCCTCCCGAGAGTGTTCGGCACAATCGCTTCGACTGCAATGAAATTTCCATCTCTCATCATCGCCATCAAATTCCTCATTTCCACCGACCAAAGTCGAGTTTAAATTCAGCCCCTCAAAATCCGAATCCAATACACTCTGATGGAAGCTGCAGAGCTCCGTTTGGCTTCACCCGTTGGGTCCTCATCTATCTCCATTTCTAAGGTCAATAGGTTGGCCTTGAGTATCCACGCTGGGCGTGATCATGCCGCGACATTGGTACAGGTTTGAGCGAAGCAGAGTCGGAGAGGTTGTAGGGGTGTTTGTGACAGTGAGGACGGTGGATCTAGTTTTGTTAGAGAGTAAATAAGAGAGCAGTGAGAACGGTAGTATTGAGGGTGGCGTTACAACTGGGTCAGCCGTATCTCTATCTCTTTTTCTCCCTCTCTCTCTTCCCGTAACCCTCTCCCCTTTCAACGCCTCACGGTTCTCCCTCTCTTTCTTTCAGTTTCAAATCCTTATCTGCTGCATTGGTTTTGAGATTAAATTCCTCTGATCCATACCCCACGCCCATTCCTTTATCCTCACTTTAATGTATATCTAATTAGTTATATATATATATATATTGCATAAGCTGTTTGTTATATATATATATATATCATGCATATACAACCCACTATATACATGTATAAATATATATCTATATATATATATATATATAACTACGTGCACACTCGTGTAATATATATATATATATATATATATTACACGAGTGTGCACGTAGTTACCCTTACATATATAAATAATAATTTTTTATTTATCCAATCTTGTTATTTCTATTTTTATTTCATTATTTAATTTTTTTTCTTCGTTTTTTATATTTTCATTTTTGTTCCATTTTATTTTATTTATTTTAAAATTCTAATTTCCTTTTTCTATTTATATTTTTTTTTGTACCCGTTCGCGATTGCTCGGGCATCGCCCAGGAATTATTCGTACCTCTAAAACTATTGATTGTCAACTGTCCATTTATTCAATTATTGAAATAAAAAGCTTGACAGCTCGGTTACATGGCTTACACAGTTATAATTGGGTCAGGGTATTACAAAGAGAATTTGGAAAAATTGGGGAAAAATTTGGAATCAGCACATTGAAATTAGCTAGGGGTGCTAATTTTGGTACAATTCATAGATAGTTTATTTTCAGGTGCTGTGTGCACGCACATTTGGCAACTGGCCACGTGGTGCAATGAAAAATGTGCAAAGCTTCTTGGTTAGATTTTCTAGACAATGACAAGTGCCCCATTTTAATTGGGCAAAAAGGGATACAATGTTGGGAGTGCTAATGTGTGTTAGGTGCACTATAGGGAAACCAAAAATGACAAGGTGAGTGATAGATGGGACAAGCCCCTTTTTCTCTCTCTTTATTTTCCCCCTTTTTTTCTCTCCCGTTTTGGTATCTCTCATTTTAATTTTCTCTCTCTCTCTCACCTAAATATGTGTGAAAAGGTATGTGTGTGTGTGTTTTTGTGTTCATATATATATATATATGTGTAATGTGTGTGCTGTGGAGAAAACCAGAGAGAGGTATGTGAACTAGTAAAGGTATATACATAGTGTGTGTATGTGTGTGTGTGTGTGTTTATGTATGATAACACATAGTGAGTGAACCGAGAACAATAGAAAGTAAGGAAAAGAAGAAGAGAAGAACAGGAAGAAAAGAAGGAAAAGGAAAGAAGGAGAAGAAGAAGAGGAAATGAGGCTGCGCAGTGGATGGACAAGGGTTCGACAACCATGAAAGCTTTAACTTGAAACTCTCTCTCCTCAATATTTCTCTCTCTAGGCCATGGCTGCAATAGGTAGGAATTTTTGACATTCTTAAAGGTATATATATTACATGTATATATTGTGTATGATATATTTGTGGTTGTATGAGGAGTATAGGGTGTGAATAGTAAGTGCGAGAGAAGAGAAAATCTGGGTTTAGAGATTTGAGGATCTTGAGGGATTTTCTATGTTTTGATGATAGATTCAGGTCGCTAGTGGTTCCATTTAGATCATAAAAGAAATTGGGATTGAAAGAGGGACGAATCGATGTTAGAAAAATAAAGTTACAATGAGTCACCGAAAAATCAGGGCTCACCAGAACTCCCTTATTCAAGGCTCTTTAGCCATTAAAACTTGACCTAGATTGTGCCATATGACGTTAAATGAAATGTAGGATGAAAAAGAAAGAAAAATAGTGGAGAAAATCGCAAAAAAAATTAACTGTGAAATTTAGGTTTCTAGCAATACTCAGATGAGTTAGCCAGAGAATACATACTATTCAGGTAGCCGACGGCTGTCAACGCCAACATTGACTACTCAATGGCTAACCGGGTCAATCAACCAGGTCACATGTTAGGTAATTGGGTTTGGTTTGTACCATGGGTTATTTCACGACTGTTTGGTTACTGAGTTTTTGTCATACCCTGACCCAAATTTTAACCGGGTGAACCATGTGAACCGAGCCGTTAAAGCTTTTTGGTTTAATATTGAATAAACGGATGAGTCAGAATCTTAATAGTTGGAAATACGAGTCATGCCCGAGCGATGCCCGAGCCAATCACGAATGGATACTGGAATATAAAAATAATAATAAGATAATAATAATAAAAATACAAATGAAATAAAAAAAAAAAAGGAAAAATAAAATAAAATAAAGAAATAAATAAATAAAAATTATGTTGTGCCATATGGATAAAAAAATATATATATATATATGTATATATATGTAGAAGTGTAGATGTATAAACATATATATATATATATATTAAATACATAAGGGGAGGGGTTACAACCGAAAAAAAAAAAAAGAAATAAAGAGGAGAAGAGAAACGGATGGGAGAGAAAGAGAAATAGGGCAGGAGAAATAAAGAAGGGCCGGTTTCTCTTGGGTGAATCAACAGCCGTCTCTTGGTTGTATATACAGCCGTAGAAGCAGAGAAAGAAGAGAAGAAAGAAGAAGAAAAAAAAAAAACAGAGCAGGGACGGCTGGTCGCTAGAATAGGGAGAAGAAAAGGAAGAAAAAAGAGAGGAGGAAGAAGAAAGAAGGAGGTCGGGGCATTTTGCGTGAGATGTGCAAGAAAAGGAGGAGTAAACGATCCAAGAAAAACCGGGATGGAGCAGTGTGTTCGGAAGTGAAACCGGGTGGCAGCCTGTATGCGCGTTGGGTGAGTGAGATTCATTCTATGTTTTAAAATTTTTTAAAGCATGAATTACTATGTTGATATAGAATTTTGTTAAGCATAGAACTGAATTGATACATGGAATATAGTTGGTGTTGAAATTGAATCAAGGAAAAAAAAAAAAAAGAAAGAACAGAACTAAACGTGGGGAAACAGTGAAAAACAGAGGAGGAAAAAATAAATCGGGTTGTGAGATTTTGTTGGGGTTAATTGGTTTAGATCATGGGGAATTAATTCTCTTGGGTATAGGTAAATTTTAGAAGCAAAACGGGATCGAAACCATAGGAGAAAAAGGGAAAAAACGGAAGGGAAAGGGGCTGCCGGAAAAACCGCACAGCCCAGGTGCGCCACTGTTACGGCCATTTTGGGAGTGCTCCGACACTCCGATTTGAAATCCGACGGTAGATTTGAGTTGCCCATAACTCGTAGGTGTTAACCCCACTGAAAAACGCAAGAAACCCGTCACCGGCGAGTCGCCGTTGACGAAGAAGACAACCTGTACGCTGGAAATGGCTGCTGCGCGGCTGCTGTTTTCCGATTTTATTTTGGCCAAACCGGGTCGGGTCTGACCCGACCCACCCATTCAGATGACTGCCCAACACTTGTACTTCATGGGTAAATTTTTAAATTCGAGTTTAGATAGTGTTTGGTTAGAAAGGAGAGCTATCCAATGGTTGGCTTAAACTTAACAGGAAATGAAAAAAAAAATGAAAAATGTATTAACAGAAAATGAAAAAATGGTATGGGCAGCAAATTGAACCTGTGACCAAAGGGGAAAAGGGTGAGAAGCTTAGCCACTGTGCCACCAAGGCACATGTGGTCTGTTTGGGCTCAAATACGATATGTATTATCCGGATTAATTAATTTAAATAAATGATTTAAATTAATAAATTTAAATTTAATTTCGCCGCTTAAATTAGTAGAACGAATAATGAAAACTTACTATTTTGGACCCTCTGAATATAATAGTGAGGTCCGTTTTACGAGACGGAGTCCCGAAAAAATAAAATAGCCATAGAATGCTAAAATGACCAAAATGCCCCTACGTCCAAAGGTGTGTCAAACGGACTCCGATTTAGTTAAGTAAATAGTGAATTTTTATTAATTCAAACCTACTGGACTCAACGGTGGAGTCTAAATTATGAAAACAGAACCCAAAAAGTAGAGACACGTAAATGACCATGTTGCCCTTGGGTAAATTAAGTTTAAAATGGAAATCGTAAAACATAAATTAGTAAGGGAGGTATTTAGAGTAACGAGGCATAAATTCGGTAAATGATATGAAGGCTGAAACGTGTTTATTGATTTATAGGCAAGTCAAAAGGAAAGGAGAAAGTCACGGGATATTAAGACGTTGATGAGGTAAGTGGATTCCTATCTTTGATATGTGGTTTCCAAGCCACGATCTTTCCATTGCTGCCAATCTTGTACTCATATATGTATTCACTATCATTGTTTCCCACCATGGATATTGTTCTACCTGGTGGATGCCTATTGGTTGATGTTGCATGACTGATTCATTTCATTGATGTCTATTTACTGTATGTTATGTTATGATGTTCCATGTTTTGTACATTCATATGGAATACTATAGAATTTAATTTATGTTAAGTACCGGGTTTTGTGCTCAGTCACATTACCTATTTGATGCTATCTGATTGACTGGGACCTACGGGTCAATTTATGGGACCTACGGGTCAAAAAGGACATATGGCAATTATGGCGTTTTTACGCATTAAGGATAATGGGCATTTTATATGCATTTATGTTAATGGGGGTATGCCGGGCCCCAAATGACCGAGGGTCTACCAAACCCTGAACAGAGTAAAGGCATCATCCATGTTAATTGATATAGTTCTATGTTGATTGGTTTTGATTTATTGGACTTGATTGTGACCGTTTCATTGTGGCAGTATTTATGTTGATTGTGTTCATCGAGCCTATTCTATATTCATGCTACACTGTTACTCTTGACGGTTATTGTACGTTGTCATTCATTGGTTACTCTTGACTGTTATTGTACCTTGTCACTCATTGGCCATTGTGGCATTTTACAGTTGACTGGAATCGTTATCATGACTGGCTATCATGTTACCTTGACTTGTATTCATTTATGTCATCCCCACCCGTATTGGGGATAGGCTTCTACTTACTGAGTTTGTAGCTCACCCCTTACTAAATTTTTCAGGTGAGAATGTTACAGAATCACAGTAGGAGATCAGGAGCTTAAGGAGACAGTTGAGGAGCATAGTAGTAATGAATGAAGTCTCTCCCATGTACTCACCACCTAAAAGTGGTTTAGGATCAGTTTATTGTTAGTTTGAAGTTTAATCTTTGAACAATAATTGTAATAAAGCTTCCGCACTTTAATGTCATGTTTATATTGTTTACTGTTATCATTGGTAAAAGAATGGAAAAAGTAGGGACGGCCATTGGGTCGGCCCCACGATACGAGATCCGCATAGGGTGGGTTTCGGGTCGTGACAGTTTTGAGTTAGGGTGCTTGGGCACATGTATTGTGTTGTCCATCATTTGTGGTTGAAAAACTGGAATAGGGATAACCCTATTCCATAAATTGGAATTGAAATTGAATTGGCTCTATTTAGCAATAGGGACTAGAAATTGAAACTACTAAAATTAAAAAGGGACTCACTAAATTAGAATATTTACAAATCAGTGAACAAATTTAGGAAAAATTACATAAAAGCCCACTTGTTTATAAAATTAAAAACAAAGAAATTAAAATTTAAAAAGAGGGATTCTCAAGATTTTTGGGAGTTCTAGACTCAATGGAAGAGCTTTTTTAGACATTCGAGGACTCGGGGTGGTCCCACATAAAATGGCAATTAAACCCCTAGAGTTAGATTAAATAATTAAATGCATAGAAGAAGCGTTTCTAAGGTTTTGGACGCCCAAAACCTGAATATAATATCAAATTAACCAAACTGGGACACAAGGATGGTCACACATGAATATGTATAATTACGATAATACCCCTAGGTATGGAAAAAATATCTAAAAAAGTTAATAAAATATAAAAAGAGCACCTTTAGGGTTTTTGGACCTTCTATATCTAATTTCAAGGTCTGTTTTGTGAGACAGTATCTTGATAGACGTGAAACTTGCTCGATAAAATTATGAAAAGGCCTTTATGGGTTTAAAAGGCATTCAAATAACTTAGAAACATTGCGATAAGGACTCTTTAAGATTTTTGAGGCCCAAGAACATGTTTTTGAGATCTAATTGGGAAAATAGACACTCGGTGTATAAGCTAATGTATAATTAACCTTAGAGAACTTAGTGAATCAATATAGAACCTTAATGTTAAGGATTAGGGTCGCCTCGGGAGTAAAATCATGAGTGTGTAAGGTATCTAATGCACATTATAAAAGACACAAGTAGTATCTCCTTATAAAAGGGTGGAGACTAGGACTAGGATCACATCTTGATTGGTTGGTATTACATATTTGTCATTTAATCTTTATGGTGTGACTATCATTATTATTCAGATGCTTTACCATTATTTGATCTTTATAGTGTGACTATCATTGTTATTCTAATGCTTTATTATCAGTTATATGTCTATTATGGATGCATATATAGATACTCTATTGTTTACGTGATTCTTGTATATAGAGACATCATACATTACACTTTGTGGCAATTGATGTGGATTGTGGTGTGAGCATGTATGGCCACCTGATATTGTGAGTTGATATGGCATTGTTGAGCACCCCATAAGTGGTGCGAGTTGGTGAAACATTGGTACTATAGATGGAAATGAAATGATGGAATAGGAGAGTGGAGCGCTTGTGAGATTTTTCTTACCTAGGGATATTGTGATGGGGATTGTGTCTTCTTTCGATTTCAGATAGTAGCCCTACGAGGGGGGTGGTACATGCCATCGGGTTAGTAGCCTAAGAAGTACTAGGCTTTACTGGGGGCCAGTAAATTATTAAATTACAGATTAAGAGAGATAAAGTTGAGATTTAAATTTTAGTTCAAGTAATGCACATTTACTCTTCTACTTTGAGCATGCGTGCATTGCATGGGCTGTATTAATGGATGCAGTGGATGTTGATTTGACTTATTATACTATTGATTGTCATTGGATACATCACATTTGGATATTATTGTTCTTATTGCTTTGAACAAGAAATGGAAGTGCGTCATGGGATTAGTATATATATATATATATATATATACACTTCATCTTGGGATATGTGTTAAATACTCTATTACTGCTGTCGAACCACATAGAGTGGTACCATGTTCTTTTGATTATTGTATCTATACATGTGATCTAGTTGATGACACTTGTTATGTACTTGTGATTGCATACTGGACATTAGGGATTGTCCTTATCTCACTTGCATTAGTTTTTGCACGTTGTATGCTTGTGTGTTTTGGGAACCTATTGAGTGTTATGACTTACCCTCGTTGTTTATAGAAATGAAAAGTATTGGACTGATGGACAACAACTGCTGGAGCAGTAAGAGGTGGATAGAGACCATTGTATTAGTAGGTTTTACATTAATATGCCTATTCATTTATATTGTAAGTGGTGCATGTACCCATTTTAGCCTTGATGTATATGTTGTCTATTGAACTGTTAGAGTTAGCTCTAGACATTACCTTGAATACATTATTGATGGTTATTTTTGTATATTTGCACTTGATGGTAATCTATTTTATTTAATCTCGTTACGGGACTTGAACAAGTATAAACAAGGGAATGAACCGAAACCAATTAAAGGAATCAATTCAAAAAAAAAAAGGATGGCGTATATTTTGTACACTTGGCTATGCTGATTAGTTTAATTACCTTTCCTTTCGGAGTCCCGATGACCCCATGGTCCGGCCCTCAAGGTTAGGGTCGTGACATTTATTCCTTAGGAGGGTTTGCTACTTAAGATCATTCTCTTCTCATGGATGTGTTTCTATTTATTTTTTGTCTTAATACTTGGTCATACTAAATAGGAATTTTTTTATTAAATAATCATTTAAAGAACACTTGGTATAACCACTTAAGTTCTATGGTTCTTTCCTAGTTAATTGATAGAATTAATTGGAGAAGTTATTTGGGTCTATTGCATTAACTTTATGGAGTAGTTAATTAATTAGAACCTGAAACTGCATCACTAACTGAGCTTTGTGTAGCTCATCCCAGTTTTATTAAACCTTTTTCAGGTAACGAAACTTGGGGTTAAGAAATGAAGGAAAGAAGAAAGATGTCTTTTCTAGGAAAAAGTGTATGAGAATTTGTAACATGTCATAGGCTTGATAGGTTATGAAGACAAATAAAGATCATTTGTGTTTTTCCAAAAGGGCATGTAAAAATAGTTTAAACAATGAGTGAATTGCATGGTGATTTTTAATGCTCAATCATGGAAATGCAAAGTGTATAGTTGTAAATTGAATGATATGAAATGATGCTTTTGCAAATGACTATGTTTATTACTGTTGAAGAAAAAAGTTTCTTCAGGTTGCATTTTATTCGATTTTGAAGCCCTTAGAATAATCATCTCTCAAATCTCGCACAATATGGGATTGAGATGTGACACCATCTGTTTCTTGTGAGCCAAGGAGGGAACTCAGTTTAGACTAAAGGATTTCTAACCCCCAAAATTTGGAAATATTTTTTTTACATGTAATATTTGATCAATTTTGTCAAAACAGTTCCCCTAATATGAGAAAAAAAGAATTTTCAAGCTCCCCAAAATTTGAAAAAATTATTTTTTTAAAAGTAAGATTCAAACCAATTTTGTAAAAAAATTTCATACAATTTGAAAAAACAATTCCTATTGAAATTTCTCCAAATTTTTTTTGATCCCCTCTAATTTATTTTTTCAGCTTTGTCCTTGTTGTGAGCTTTTCCCTAGTTGGCAAGCTTGTCATCACATTAGTTTCCTTTCTGATCAGGTTATCAAAGCAGTTTACAATCCTCAATAATGGCTCTATATGGATTATTCATCCACAATAATGGATCTATATAAATCATTTAAGTGATTGTCTCTAAGAAGTTCAGATGCTAGCCTGCTACATTGGAGTCAGTATCGACGATAATATTCTGCACTCTTTTCATCCTAGAAAGTATCAATCTTGATCTCCATCTATGATATAAATGCCATAGAGTCCAGTGGCTAAACTCGTAGTATGCGAAATTCTTTTATACTAGCCAAAGATCCAATCCCATTACATCCCAGAAGACATCTCCAGAGGGTACAACGTCCAACTATTATTTTTGAACTTCACACAACCTGAATGAGGAAAATTCTAGCAATTAGTCCTAAAAAAAAGGTGGCCCTATTGTTTAGATTTGAGTATTCATCCAGGATAATAAAAAAAACTCAGCAAAAATATTTATATCTAAATGCGATACTATCGGTGAGACCTTTTCATAACACTTTTTCTCATTGGTTTGGTGTGTTGTGTGTCTGTGGGAGTTCTCTGTGGTTGGTTAGTCTAAAATAGCCCTTTTGGATGGAAGGAGTCAAAAATAAAGGGAAGGCAAGAGAAAGGAGGAGAGTTTATTTCATGTTTGGTTTAAAATTTAGGAAGAAGAGCCAAGGAGAGCTTAATACTTATTTTAACTATTTTTCAATTCCTCCATAAGTGAGAGGAGATAGTTCTTTAATGAATTCTTTACAATATTAATAATAGTTTTAAAATTATGAGATTACTAATTATTAATATAATTAATTTAAAAATAATATAGTAATAAATTAATATAAAAACCCTTTCCTTTGTTATTCTCAAATGATATAAGATACTCAATGCTTTCCTTTCATTAGTTAAACAATCATGGAGAGATTATCCAAATTTTTTACTTGGACTCACGTCCTTTTCGTTTGATTTTACCCGACCCATGTAGTTTTCATGATTTTACCAAACCTATATAGTTTTTAAAATCATATTTTGAAAATATGATTTCATTGTTAATTTTCAACAGAATCACATCTTTAAGGTGCAATTTTAAAATCGCTATATCCAAAGTACACTTTTAATTAAGAACTTAGTGTTAAATAGATATAAGTTAACCACAAGAAAATCACATAATGAAAGTGAGTTTAAAATTATCTTTTGAAGATGCGATTTTAAATTCACACTTTCAAGATGTGATTCATTTAGATTT
Organism: Nyssa sinensis; assembly: GCA_008638375.1. Taxonomy (NCBI): domain Eukaryota; kingdom Viridiplantae; phylum Streptophyta; class Magnoliopsida; order Cornales; family Nyssaceae; genus Nyssa; species Nyssa sinensis. Next base: position 11,854,651 of record CM018042.1, on the reverse strand, counting down.
AAAATTTGCACTGCCCACCTCTTAATAGTGCGTGAACAATCAGTCAGTTCTCTTTCTCTCTCTCTCTCTCTTGCTCTGGTACGACTGATGAAGGACGATAAAAGCCTTTGTACGCAGAGAACCGTTGATAGTGGCAAAGCTAGGGTTTCATAGCTGAAGAGCTAGGGTAGTTAGGGATTAACCATTAATTAATAGTCATTTAAGAGTGTCATCGCATTTTCAGTCTATTTAAAGGGAAGGTTAATTTTTCAATCTCTTTCACATTTGCTTCAATCTTTCATTATTTTAGTCCATTTGTTTAAGTTTGATTCCATTCTTAGTCATAGTTGTAGAACTTAGCTTCAAATACACTTTCACTCTCTCTAACCCACTCATTGGACACATACACAAGCGGATTGAACAAGGTCAGTTATTTTTTATTGTTTATTTTGTATTAGAATTTCAGTTATATTATGATTAATATTGCAGTGTGTTGGCTTGATCTTGATCATTATGATCTATGAATATTGTGATTTTTCTTAATAGTAGTTTCGAAACTGTAATTTTGATTTTTCCCTTTTTTTGGCCCTATTTTTGGATCATTTGGCTTGCATTTTCCCTTTTCTAGCTTTAGATATCAGATACTCTCTTTCTGTATCAAGAGTAGGAGACTCAACTCATTTTTCAGATTTTTTTTCTTACTGTCTCTATATATCTTCATACATACATACATACATACATATATATATATATATATATACATACCAAAAATATATAATACCATGTATAGAATTTTTACAATCCCAATCATTTAATTTGAATCATTTCGCTTGAAAATATCATATATAGTAAAAAAATGGACTTTGTAAGCATGAAAGACGAGTATCCTTAGAGCAACTCCAAAGGGAGTTTGCATTTTGGGGTGCTAAATCACCTATTTACAATCTTGAACAATGTTTTGGCATTCTTGAATTATAAATCTGTTCTAATGGCAAGTGCTAAAATGGAGTGCCATTTTAATATTTTTTATTAAAAAATATAATTAAACTTAACGGTTATATTTGAACGGGTATAGTTTTCATAACGGTCGCAATTTAACAGATATATTTTTATAGTCAAAATTTTAAATTTTAAATTTCAAATTTTAAATCGACGTTGTTCATAAACAAATTAGTGAAAGCACCGTCAAATTGTGAATTCATCTAAAAAAAAAATTATAATCAATTTAAAGAACGAGCATAAAATAATCAATTAAAAAATAAATAAAATTACCCTTAATTAAAAAAATAATTTAATATTAAATCAAATTAGAAAATTTAAATTAAATTACAAAAATTAATTTAATTAAAAAATCAATTTAAATTTTAAATAAGAATTAACTAAAATAGAAAAAAGTTCTTTAATTATAAAAATTAGTTAAATAAATAAAATCACCCTAAATTAATCAAAAAATTATAAATAAATAAATAAACTAAAATTAAAAAATTAAATTTAAATTACAAAAAATAATTTAATTTAAAAAATTAATTAAAACTTTAACAATTAACTAAAATAAAAAAAATTATTTTAAATTAAAATCAATTATATATATATATATATATATATATATTGTCTTTGGTAAAGTTCCTGAATAAAATCCCCGATCTTCCTTCCCCTTCCCCTTCTCCTTTTCCCCCTTGCAGCTTCCTCCCCTTCCCTCTATCTGCGCCCCCTTCCCTCTATCTGCGCCTCCTTCCCCTCTTTCTGCATCGTGCCCTCCGCCACCGCGCGCCTCCCTCCGTCGCAAGCCTTCATCCGCGGCTCGTCTTCCTTTCTCTTCACCACCGCTGGCAGCGCGGCGACACCCCTCCTGGCTTTGGTAAGTTTTCTCTTCACAAATCTCTGTATTTAAAATTTCTTGGTTGAAATATAGCTGTTGGAATGGTGTCGTTGGAACAGTAAAAATGGAAATGGCCGAACGGTTCATTTGGCACCTCTCCATTTTCTCTCTCCAAAGTTTGTATAAATGCCACCTCAAGAACATGTATGGCATTTTGCAACCTTGGATGCCACTCCCGTTGGAGTGGAAATTTTCAAATTTAAGGTGCCATTTCGGCAGTTATGGGGTTGGCACCCCAGATACAACTCCCCGTTGGAGTTGCTCTTATGTTGCATCTAATAACATGAAATTTGGGAATTTCAAATTAAATGCTCTACTATTATTGTAAAATTGACCATTACCACTTAGAGTTTGCCCTTTTTTTTCAATTGTGTAGTCTTCTCCATTAGAAATGAAAGTCTTAGCCTCAGTACATAGAGATGTATATATTTTCCTATTTTTTATTTTTTAAATGGTCTAAACTTGAAGTGAATACGATTGTGTTTGGTTGACTTATACTATAAAACCTATAGAACCTCAATGAAATATGAATCTTTTGAAGAGTAAGGCTTCATTTGGTATTCTAATTCATTTGTTAATTGGGAGTATTAATTGACATAGTCAAACTAATTATATGAGACCATATCTTTAGTTAGATCATGCATTATCATATATATATATATATATATTTAATGTTTCTATCAAATTTAATTTTGGTCTCTTCCAACCTCTAGCATGATTCACAATATAAATCATATTATTCTTCTTTACTAGATGATGCATGAGATATGGTTAGATTTGGTTGCCTTAGATTTTTGCATTTGAAAGTGTCGAGTTGCCATAGGTTTGGTTTACTTGGTCGATAGGCTATCCCCATGTTTGCAAGTCTTATATTAACTTAAGGTTGTAGTCTCATAAGAATTTTCAACAAAATTTTTAATGATTTTCTCAAACTACAACTTTATTCTCATCAGTCTTATATCAACTAAAGTTTTAGTTGTTAAATGTGTTTGAAGGTTTTACATGGCAGAAAGAAGTGCCCACGTAATGATTTTCTTAGGGGGAAATACGTGTTACATGGATGAAGGGTTTTCTTATGATCTATCCACTTCTTGATGCAACATTTGAGTGAAACTCGAAACTAGTAACAGTTAACTTTTGGATAAGATTTACCGTGTGATGCAGCTAAACAAAAAACATTTTTGGTGAAGATGACTAGTAGATTTTTATTGACACTAGGATTTTAGATAAAAAAATATATATATATTCCATTGAAAATCATTGACAGTGAAAGTGTTGAGTCAATGGTCTTTGATGTACTCGAGAATTTTCAAATAAACAACAGTGACTTGTATGTAGAGATGAAGGAAATTTTTAGAGGATGGGGTACGTGTCAGGCTCCCGGTCCATACATGACACTCACACAAGAGTATGGGAGCTCATCACTTGAGATCCCTGGATCAACAGTGCAAAACTATCTATTAGGACCAAAGGGTCCAATATTGTAATTGACTAATCTAATTTAACAAAACATGCTTTGATTGTAATTATTGCATTAGTCTTAGGCTTAAAGTATCTTAATGTCCGTTCTACTCGACGACGGTCCAAGCTTCATTGCCATGCACATTTACCGGCCGACTTGGCTCATGAAGGGTAATTTGGGTATTTTAAACTTTTGTTCTGATTTGGATCTCACATACTCATACATTAAATGCAGTGCATATAGTAGACATCATATCATCATGTGTGTAGTTGACTTGTGATTGTGAAATAATTTTTCCAAATTGCATATTTCAAATCACTTAGGAAAATTGAGTTCACAAGACAAGCAGAGAATGAGTAACACTTTGTTGCTCATTTGAACAAACCATTGGCTCATTCAAATGAACAATTGAGGCTCGTTCTTTTTCATTCGATCTCGTTTGAAAATACAGCATCAAACGATGAGCTACAACCTTTACATTTTGCTCGTTTGATGTTCGTTCCTTGCTCGTTCGAACGAAGGGTGATCATTCGATCAAAACGAACACTGCGCAAAAACAAAAAAAAAATTGTTTTCAAGCCTCTTTTTTTATCTTATCTCATTGATATAAAATCATGAAAATTTAGTTTGAATTCAGTGAGAACAAAGTGAGAGAGAGTTTAAACTATGAGAGCTATACACTTGAGAGATCTAAGAGATTTCATGAGTGAATATTCATACTTGTAAATCATGTATATCTTTACTCTAATCATTCATTGATTTAGATCATATCACATGATCCAAGTCAATTCAAATATCCTCAATTCCATGCCAATTCACCATTGAAGAGTTTGAAGTTCAACCTTGAGGATTCATTATTGAGTAATCGGAGAAGTCCGAGGTTGTCAGTAGTTGTAATTGTGAAGTGGCCCGATCAGAGGATTATGAGACCTTGAGGAGCATCCGGTTGTATGAAGATTTCGACTATAGAGGATGCATATAGATTCAAGGGAGATTGAAGACGGGAACGAGTAGAACGGTGCTTAAGGTACTTAGCTCGATTCTTTATTGTGTTATAATTCGATCTCACATAGTGGAACTCTTCCATGAGCATGACCGACTCCAGAATTTACACCTTGAATAATTTTCCTTGGTGGTTTCTCCGTTATCACTTTGGTTTGCAATTCCTCTTACTCTTTATGCTTTATAACTTCCAATTTTCTAGAATTAATTGCTTCAGCTATATAAAAATTTAAGTTTTCATGAATTGTGGAAATTGATCTTCAATTGAGTAATTAAAAACCTTATTTGTGAAATTGGAATAGAAAATTTAATTTTGGAATTGATAATTAATCACATAGTCTAATTTCTACTTGAATTATGAAATTAAAAATTGAATTGGATTAATGGATCAATTATGCTTGAATTGAATGGTTTGTATGTTGAACACTACATGATTACTACATTGGATGGATTGGGCATATAACTAAATTTTTGATATTTGTTGAATATTTATATTTTTTACAATTCATATATTGTTCAATATTAGTAGTTGTTAGTGTTGTGGTTGAAAAATTGAAGGAATTGAAAATGTTAGTATAAACCTATTCAACCCCCTTTCTAGGTTAGTTTCACTCCACAGGACCAACCAACACTATGGACCAGCACCCTTGCCCAACCAGAACATGACAGAATTCAGGGATTTTGAGCCCCATTATACATAGTCCACTGTTGACCCCAGCAACCAAAATGTTCAAGAATCGTCCGTCAATGAGCCCGAATTCTTGTCAATGAGTTTGGCTAAAAGAAGTGTGATTGTAAACCTAACTCTACATAACTCAAACAATGAGGAAGCCGAGGAAGAGGAATTGAGGTTGACAGATGATTTGGGTGAGGAGGAAAAAGATGATAAAAGGGAAGTGACCAAGGGTAGTAGTGCAATGGTTGGGGACATTTGAATGCACAAGCTGATATCTAAATTCTTCACAACCATTTATATACTGAATGAGACATTGGACAGTTCTTCATTGATTTATGGAAAATCATGGGATCCAATGAGGGATGAGTTATTTAAGGGTCTCATTTTTGCTGTCAAGGATCATCTGAGAACCGCAATGCAATGATACTCCATTAAGACACATCAACAGTATGAAGTGATAGAGACAAGTTCAAAAGTATAGTCTCTTCGCTGTAAGATGCATGACGAGTGTGGCTGCCTCTACCGTTGGGTTGTAGAAGGGTTTTCTCGTCTTGCCGCTTCGATGACTCGTCTGACGTGTAAGGGCGTTAGATTTGAGTGGACAGATGCCTGTGAGCAGTCGTTTCAGGAGCTGAAGAGGAGGTTGACTTCAGCACCTGTCTTGATTATACCTGAGAGAGGTATGGGTTATGCAGTGTATTGTGATGCTTTACGAGAGGGGCTAGGCTGTGTATTGATGCAGGAGGGTAGAGTGGTAGCTTATGGTTCTCATCAGTTGAAAAGTCATGAACAGAACTACCTCACACATGATTTAGAGTTAGCTGCCATCATCTTTGTACTTAAGAGTTGGCGACACTACTTATATGAGGAGAGATTCGAGGTATTCTTAGAGCACAAGAGCCTTAGATACATTTTCACACAGAAGGACTTGAACCTTCGGCAGAGGAGGTGGATGGAGTATATGGAGGACTATGACTTTGACCTTCAGTACCATCTTGGGAAGGCCATTGTCGTAGCAGATGCACTTAGTAGAAGACCGAGGAGCACTGTTGCTAGTATTGCTTATTAGGGAGTGGGAGATGATAGGAGACATTGGCGAGTTTGACTTGGACTTAGTCAAGTTTGAGGGACATGCCACACTATTTAGTTTATGTGCACAGCCTACACTTTTGAGCAGAGTTATTGAGGCACAGTTACAGGACACAGAGGCATAGCAGATTCGAGCACGAGTTACCAGTGCCGAGGGCTTGGAGGGGTGGACAGTTCATTCTGTCCTTAGCTTGAGGTATATAGGTAGAGTTTTTGTTCCAGAGTCTCTTAGGGAAGATGTTCTTAGAGATTTCCATCATTCACACCTAGCAGTGCACCCATGGGGTACTAAGATGTACCATGATTTATGCCGCCAGTATTGGTGGACGGGGATGAAGGGCGATGTGGCGCAGTTTATATCTAGATGTCTCACGTGCCAGCAAGTGAAGGCTGAGCACCAGAGACTTGGGGGTTTGTTACAGCCATTGCTAGTGGCCGAGTGGAAATGGGAATTTGTTACCATGGATTTTGTGATGGGTCCTCCGAAGTCACCTAGAGGTCATAATGCAGTTTGGGTTATAGTTGACAGGTTGACGAAGTCCGCACACTTCCTACCGATTAGAGCGAATGATTCAGTTGATGTTCCCAATAGGTTGTATATCCGAAAGATAGTGCGACTACATGGGATTCCTGTTTCCATTGTTTCAGACAAAGACCCACGTTTCACTGCACGGTTTTGGCAGAGCCTTCAGACAGCCTTAGGGACTCAGCTACTATTTAGTACTATCTTCCACCCTCAGACTGACGGTCAGTCAGAGCGTACCATTCAGATCTTTGAGGACGTGCTTAGAGCCTGTGTTATGGACTTCAAGGGTAGTTGGGAGGATCACCTTGCTGTAGTAGAGTTTGTCTACAACAACAGCTATCAGTCTAGCATTGAGATGGCACCATTTGAGGCGTTGTATGGTAGGCCGTGGGGTTCGCCGGTATGTTGGACTAAGGTGGGGGAAACAGCTGCTGTGGGGCCCGAGATACTCCGTGAGACCACGGAGAAGATACAGGTGATCCGGCAGCATCTGTTAACAGCATAGAGCTGCCAGAAGAGTTATGCAGACAGGAGGCAGCGACCTCTGTCATTTGATGTTGAGGGACATGTGTTCCTCAAGGTAGCCCCACGGCGAGGATTGAGGAGATTTGGACGTAGCAGGAAACTGTCGTCGCGGTTTATAAGCCCATTTGAGATCCTTGGAAAGGTTGGTGAGGTGGCCTATAAGCTAGTATTACTGCCATATTTGTCAATGTTGAGGAAGTACGAGCCTGACCCTTCACATGTGCTAGATTGGGTAGATCTTTATGTGGAGGGTGACGTTTCTTATGATCAGAGGCCTGTGGAGATATTAGACTCGAGGGATCAGGTTTTGCAAGGCAAGACCATCCCTTTGGTCAAGGTTCTTTAGAGCCATCATGGGGTCGAGGAGGCTACTTGGGAGCGTGAGGCTGAAGTCCGTGCTAGGTATCCTGAGTTGTTTAGTTAGTGAGGTATATTTTTAAATTTCGGGACAAAATTTCTTTAAGGGGGGAAGGATGTAAAGACCTGAAAAATGAGAATGGCATATAGATATAAATGTACACTTGCACATGCCACGCCTTAATTTTGTTCCTTGCATTAGCATTGTGTCATACCAGCATTTGAGCTAACCTATTCGTGGGATATCATATTACAGATGACGTTCCTGGCACTTGAGACTTGAGGAAGTCTTGAAGGAAGGAGGGAAAAAGGACTTAGAAGTATATTTGGCCCTTGGGGCGTATTTTGTAATGTAAGGGCTTAAGCCTTGTTGACACGAAAGATATGTTCATTGAATGTACTTTATGTGTTTATATGTTGAAGGAGAATGAATGCATGTTTAATTAAATCTATTAAATTTCCTTTTATTTTCTTTTCTTAATTAACAGTCACTCACTTCCCGAGTTTGTGGAAATTTGGGGCGTGATAACGTGGTATCAGAGCATAGGTTTGATTACCTAGAGACTGTGGGGTGTTGTTGAACACCATGAGACCCTAGAGGAAGAAGTGAGACTTAGTGTGAACTGTCGGTGGTATGCGATAGGATCTTGTGTGTTATGTGATTATCTACACTTGAAGCATGACTTGTTGTGATTATGTGTTAATTAATGATATATTGTGATGCATGATTACATGATTTGATACAATGAGATGCATGATATGTGTAATGTGTAAAAATTTATTAAGTGTACATTATGACATGTTATACGCACTACCTGTAGAGTATAAGTTGTTGATAAGAACATGACTAAGAATTTTTTTTAAATGCCGATGTCAAAATGTGAAAAAGGGGTGTTAATTTTTTTTTCCCTTCCTTTTTGGACTTGTAGACTCATGCCACCACGGAGAGCTCCTGCGAGAGCTGGACCACCTAGGTGGGGTAGGCCTAAGTCTGCTGCCCCACCCCGGTGTGGCAGACCCAGAACTGCTGCTCTTGCTCATAGCATAGCAGAGGAGGCTGTTACTCCAACTGATACACCTGCCTATAGCACAGCTGAGGAGGTTATTGCTCCTGCACCTACTCCAGCACCTGCCCCAGTAGAGGAGGTAGAGCAGACCATTGGCGCTAGAGGCATGACAGCCATTATACAGGAGTGTTTTTGAGCCATATAGGAGACCTGGACTGCAGGTGGTGAGACCAGGGATTCCTTCGTGATGAAGGTGTTCTAGAGGATGAGACCTCCTACATTCGCTAGGCAACCTGACCCATTGGTTGTAGAAGAGTGGCTGAGGCAGATCACCAGGATCCTAGATTCACAAGGGATAGTTGAGCCACACTTATGGATCAGGTGTGCTACTTTTCAATTTAGGAAGCTGGCCTAGACAGTGGTGACAAGTAGCTGCTGACCAGATAGACAGGTTCGGGGAGGGATGGGATGCTTTTATGGCCATGTTCAATGACCACTATTTTTCAGAGACCGCCAGGATAGGGTTTATAGACGAGTTTGGGGCGCTCTTCTAGAGAGATATGACAATGACTCAGTATGAGTCCCGATTTACTGCATTGGGGAGATTTGCCCCATATATTATACGGGAGGAGCGACTGAGGATCCTTCATTTTGTCAAAGGGTTGAAGACCTCTATTAGGGACAGACTGGCAGGCCACATTATTGAGACATATGATGAGGCAGTGATCAGGGCCGCCAAAGTTGAGAGGGAGTTGGCTGACCTTAGAGGGATTAGAGAGTCCCGGACCCAGAGCAGGACTACCCCAGCACAAATCCCTATATTTGCCCTGACTTATACAGAGGGGAGAGCATCAAAGAGGTCCCGAGCTCTTGTTTCTTCTGCACAGACACCACCGAGACCTATTCAGTTTTCAGCCCCTCGACCTATTATGCCCATTTCTTTCCCAGGGGGGAGTACCCCAAGGACCTCTGACTTGTTATCGTTGTGGACAGCTAGGCCATAGAAGGGCTAGTTGCCCCTAGAGGGACCCTAGTTTAGGACAAGGGCCTGGATTCAGCCAGGGGTCATTTCCACCACTAGTATAGGGTCAAGGGTGGGGAGCTCCACAGTGTTGCTATGCCTATCATCAGACTGGCCATGTTAGGGCCAACTGTCCTCAAGGGCAAACTTCGTAGAGCTCATAGAGGCCACACTACTATCAGCATACTCAGATGCCTCTACCACAATCACAGTTAGTCCATAGACCCCCGGCACCATATTTCCACCTTGAACCCTCCGCACAGAGTGTTAGAGCTCCTGGACAGAGGGGAGGAGGTCAGTAGGGACAGAGAGGGGGAGGTAGGTAGGGCCAGACTACTCAAGGTCGTGTTTATGCAGTAGCCACACCAGAGGCATCTACTTCTAGACCTTCAGTAGTTCGAGGTACATTCCTTGTGTTTAGTTCATAGGGCCAGCGTACTGATAGACTCGGGTGCATCTCAGTCATTCATATCTACCATGCTTGCTATGGCATTGGGGTTGGACATAGATCGGTTAGATCTACCATTGCATGTTGACACCCCAGTTGGGGGTAGTATGATATTGACGAGGACCTATAGAGATTGCTTGATAGAGATAACTGATCACATCCTTTATTTTGACTTCACTCTGCTTGACATGTCTGGTTTTGATATTATTTTGGGGATAGATTGGTTGTTTGCTTTCCAGGTGAGTATAGATTGCTACAGGGGGAGAGTGACAGTGTGTACTCTTGAGGGAGACAGCTTTTATTTCACAGGAGATCGTGGGGATTTCTTAGTTCCACCCTTGTATGACTCGAGGAGTTGGGGAGGTTATAGTTACATGTTGGCTAGTTTAGTAGCAGATGGGAGTGAGACTACAGAGAGTGTGTTACCACCCGTAGTGGATGAGTTTCCAAATGTCTTCTCAGATGACTTGACTAGTCTACCGTCGAGACGAGAGATAGAGTTCACAATAGGGCTTATTCCCAGCACTGTGCCTATTTCTATTCCACTTTACCGTATGGCTCTAGCCGAGTTGAGAGAGCTGAATGAGCAGTTGACTGATTTACAAGGGTAAGGGTTTTATTCGTCTTAGTACTTCTCCGTGGGGTGCTTCAGGCACTATTTGCGAAGAAGAATGATAGGACATTGGGTTTGTGTGTAGACTATAGGAGATTGAACCGGGTTACTATCAAGAACAAGTACCCGTTACTGAGGATAGATGACTTGTTTGATCAGCTTAGGGGTTCGAGATGTTTCTCGAAGATTGATCTTCAGTCTGGGTATCATCAGTTGAGAGTACAGGAGGAGGATGTAGTGAAGACAGCTTTCCACACTCGGTATGGCTATTATGAGTTTGTAGTTATGCCATTTGGTGTGACGAATGCCCCGGCGGCATTCATGGACTTGATGCATCACATTTTTAGTCCTTTTTTAGATCAGTTCATCATAGTATTTGTTGATGACATTTTGATTTATTCACTTTTTGAGGATGAGCATGCCTTTCACCTACAGACTGTGTTACAGATCTTAAAGGAGCATTGTTTATTTGCTAAGTTCTTGAAGTGTGAGTTTTGGCTTCAAGAGGTGCAGTTTCTAGGCCATGTTGTGTCAAGTAGTGGGGTATTTGTAGATCCTTCTAAGATTGACGCTGTTATAAGTTAGGAGATGCCGAAGAGTGTGTTTGAGATTTAGAGTTTCTTGGGATTCGTAGGATACTACCGTTGGTTTGTAGAGGGGTTTTCTCGTCTTGCCGCGCCGATGACCCATCTGACATGCAAGGACGTTAGATTTGAGTGGACAGATGCCTGTGAGCAGTCGTTTCAAGAGCTGAAGAGGAGGCTGACTTCAGCACCTATCTTGATTATACCTGAGAGAGGTATGGGTTATGCAGTGTATTGTGATGCTTCACGAGAGGGGCTAGGTTGTGTATTGATGTAGGAGGGTAGAGTGGTAGCCTATGGTTCTCGTCATTTGAAAATTCATGAACAAAACTACCCCACACATGATTTAGAGTTAGCTGCCGTCATCTTTGTACTTAAGAGTTGGCGACACTACTTATATGGGGAGAGACTCGAGGTGTTCTCAGATTACAAGAGCCTTAGATACATTTTCACACAGAAGGACTTGAACCTTCGGCAGAGGAGGTGGATGGAGTATATGGAAGACTATGACTTTGACCTTCAGTACCATCCTAGAAAGGCCAATGTCGTAGCAGATGCACTTAGTAGGAGACCGAGGAGCATTGTTGCTAGTATTGCTATTAGGGAGTGGGAGATGATGGGAGACATTGGCGAGTTTGACTTGGACTTAACCGAGTTTGAGGGACATGACACACTATTTAGTTTATGTGCACAGCCTACACTTTTGAGCAGAGTTATTGAAGCAAAGTTACAAGACACAGAGGCATAGCAGATTCGAGCACGAGTTGCTAGTGCCGAGGGCTTGGAGGGGTAAACAGTTCATTCTGACCTTAGCTTGAGGTATATGGGTAGAGTTTTTGTTCTAAAGTCTCATAGGGCAAATGTTCTTAGAGATTTCCATCATTCACGCCTAGCAGTGCACCCATGGGACACTAAGATGTACCAAGATTTACGCCGCTAGTATTGGTGAACGGGGATGACGGGCGATGTGACGCAGTTTCTATCTAGATGTCTCACGTGCCAGCAAGTGAAGGCTGAGCACCAGAGACCTGGGGTTTGTTACAGCCATTGCCAGTGGTCAAGTGGAAATGGGAATTTGTTACCATGGATTTTGTGATAGGTCTTCTGAAGTCACCTAGAGGTCACGATGCAGTTTGGGTTATAGTTGACAGGTTGACGAAGTTCGCACACTTCTTACTGATTAGTACGAATGATTCAGTGGATGTTCTCAGTAAGTTGTATATCCGAAAGATAGTGCGACTACATGGGATTCCTATTTCCATTATTTCATACAGAGACCCACATTTCACTGCACGGTTTTGGTAGAGTCTTCAGACAGCCATAGGGACTCAACTATTGTTTAGTACTGCCTTCCACCCTCAGACTGACGGTCAGTCAGAGTGTACCATTCAGATCTTTGAGGACATGCTTAGAGCCTGTGTTATGGACTTCAAGGGTAGTTGGAAGGATCACCTTGCTCTAATAGAGTTTGCCTACAACAACAGCTATCAGTCTAGCATTAAAATGACACCATTTGAGGCGTTGTATGGTAGGCCGTGTCATTCTTCGATATGTTGGACTGAGGTGGGGGAAATAGCTGTTATAGGGCCCGATATAGTTCGTGAGACCACGGAGAAGATACAAGTGATCCGACAGCGTCTGTTGACAGCACAGAGCCACCAGAAGAGTTATGCGGACAGGAGGCGGCAACCTCTGTCATTTAATGTTGGGGGATATGCGTTCCTTAAGGTAGCCCTACAGCAGGGATTGAGGAGATTTGAACGTAGCGGGAAACTGTTGCCGGGGTTTATAAGCCCATTTAAGATCCTTGGGAAGGTTGGTGAGGTGGCCTATGCATTATTGCCACAGCTATCTGGGGTTCACGATGTCTTCCATGTGTCAATGTTGAGGAACTACGAGCCCGACCGTTCACATGTGCTAGATTGGGTAGATCTTCAGGTGGAGGGTAATGTTTCTTATGATCAGAGGCCTATGGAGATATTTAACTCGAGGGATCAGGTTTTGCGAGGCAAGACCATCCCTTTGGTCAAGGTTCTTTGAAGCCATCATGAGGTCGAGAAGGCTACTTGGGAACGTGAGGCTGAAGTCTGTGCTAGGTATCCCGAGTTGTTTAGTCAGTGAGGTATATTTTAAAATTTTGGGACGAAATTTCTTTAAGGGTGGAAGGATGTAAAACTTGAAAAATTAGAATAAATTTTTTGTTTTAACGATTGAAATACCCCAACCCAAAAACCCGAACAATTTAGCTTATATTACGAGATTTGAATTTCTTTAATTCTTATTTACTTTTAATTAATTTAGACTATGAAATTAACCGAGCACACCGAGACTGTTTGGTTAAAAGAATCGACTAGACGGAAGTACGAAAATACGTACACATGTATATATATATATATTTATAAAAATATATAAAATATTCATATATATATATATATATATATACAAATGAAGAAATGTACATAAATATACATGTATATTATGTGTGGAAATATATGTTAGAATATGTATGGGTATAAACATGTATAAGCATATAGCAATGTATAATTACGTGTATGTACATATATATGTATACACAAGGTGTGTGTGCAGCATGCATGCAAGTGTGTGTGTGTGTGTAATGCCGGTTGTATGAGTGTGGGTGGGTGTTTAGTGTACAATATACCTACACTTAAGACTTAATGATGATAACTTGTTTAGGGGGGGGAAGGTTGCTTGTGGGAAAAGAGCAAATAAGTGTATTGAGTGGAGAAGAGTGTAAGGAAGGGCTATGCAAGTCAGACTTGCATGGTGTGTGTTCGGGTAGAAAGAGAAAGTAAGAGAGAGAGTGAAGGAAGAAGAAGAAGAGAAGGAGGAAGAAAGGTTGCATGCAGCCCTAACCGATCCTAGATGCATTAGAGAGGAATTAGAAGCAAACTAAGGAGAGAGAAGACATCACTGCTGAGGTAAGATTATAAACCCAACTGATTTTCTCTCTCTAAAAGTTGAGTATGTATATAAGTTGTTTTAAGATTTCTGTATGCATAAATGGCCAGGAACTAGTATATCTGGTTAGAAAAATGAAGTAGGACCAGCCTAAGACAACCCCCGAACCCTACGCCTGAACACAACCACCATTGATAACCATTTTTAAGGTCGGTCTAAACTTAGTTATTGAAAACAAATTTTTATACCTTGAGCCTTAAACTAGGTGATGTAGAGTCTACATTGCGACAAAAACCAGGCTAAATAACTCCGGAATAAGCCAAAAAAATTTGAGTTGCAGGTTCAGGTTTTGAAACCCAACCTCACAAATTCACACCAAAACATGATTTTAAGGGTGGGGGATTGAAACGCATGATGAGGTGACCACAGTGGAAGAAACCTCGTGAGTTTTGAGCCAAAAATGAACACGTAAGGATGAGTTGCAGGTTCAGTTATCCAACCTTGGACCGAACCTTTGAGCTAGGTTTAAGGCTTGCAATGAATGCCAAACCCTTCCCTTGTGTTCCAGAAATGATTTGGGGTCAAAAGTAGGGGGATTGGGTGATTTAAAATTCACAAAATTGGAAGAAATAAAACTCGGAAATTAGGGCTACCATGAGGGTGAGTTGGGGAAGGAGATAAACAGTGACCGAATCGGATTTGGGTCGAATCGGGTTCGGTTCGAGACTCGACCCATCACACGTTAGGGGTTTAAGTAGGATGACACTGTATTGGGTTTAAGTGTGAAAGATTTTAGGCTGTTTGGTTACGAGGTTTGGATCTGATTTATAAGTGTTGTTCCGATTCAAGATAACCCGTCCTTGATTTAATAGGTTGTCCACTGTTTGGCTCACAGAAATCAGGAAAAATAAAGGGGAGCAGAAGCTCCCCAAGATCAAACCTTTGACCCTTGACCCTAAAATCAATCCCAAGTCCACTGAGCCACCACCGCTTATGGTGAAGGATGTCCACATAAATAATATATATTATAGAAAAGAATTTATTAAGAAAAAAAATCAAAAAGGGGCGCAGCCCCCACAGGGATTTGAACCAAGGATCAGTAGTGTGGAAGTGGCGCGTGTAACCAGTTGGACAGGTACCACCCGTACTAACCAGTTTACCAATATATATATATATATATATATATATATATAATATAATATAAAAATAGTATTAAATTAATTAAATTAAATTAAATATAACGAAATGACCCGGAGTCCAAATTAAACAAGTTATTAGTGTATTTTGACTATCTTGGACCTTCTAAGACCAATGGTGAGGTCCATGTTGCAAGACGGGGTCCCAAAAAATAAAAAAACCCGTAAAAGTGCAAAATGATCGTTTTGCCCCTTTTAGCCAGATGTCCAAATTGAGTTCCGCAAAAGCCTAAACTGACTTTCTTCGACATTCCGGACTCAATGATAGAGTTTATTTTAGTAAAATAGAAACTCATGATATAAAAGCATAAAATTTGATGAATAGCATAATTCAAGCAGAAATAGACTGAGTTGTGTTGCATGATTTTAAGAACATCGAAGGGTAAAGAGAAGGCAGTCTAGACCTTCCAGTTGGATACAGTAAGAGGACTATGTTATTCATCAACTGGTTCGACTGCACAGTGGACACAACTTCCTAAGGTTGAGGAAAACTCATCTAGATATGATATTTTTCTAAGTAAGTGTAACACCCTGACTAGATTAAATGATAATTAAGTCACTAATTATTAATTAGTGAACTTAAAGAGAATAATTAAGAAATTTAAACGAGAAATGGATGATGATTTCAAAATAATTCTGGGTGCTTAAAAATCAATGTCAACTTCGGGGAAAATAAAATACGACTACGATTTATAAAATCGGTACATAAAAGAGTAAATATTAAATTCAAAATCACAAAGTAGAAAATAATGCCAAAAAGTTAGAATAAATAAATTAAATGCCAAACAAGGCATAAGGGGGGAAAGTAGCAAAAAGGGAACCAAAATGTGAGGCCAAGGGGTTTTGAAGCCTTGACCCAAAGTAGGCAAGTTTTGAAGCCCAAAAAGAATACCACTTGGGCTACCTACTTTTTGTGTCTTATATTACAAATTATAGGTATATATGCACATAATATTTTCCCTCTACCTCCCAAATTGGCCAATGGCCTTTCATGCAACCAAAAGAATTACTTTTAAAATAAAACAATTGTTTAAAATATATGATATATAATTGTGTGTTGTGTGGGGTTAGGGTGATTCAGAAATCAAACATAGATTTGTGTAAGTGTGTGCATGTGGGCGGCTAGAGAGAGAAAGGTAGAGTTAGAGAGAGAGTGAGGTAGAGAGAGACGGAGGGAGAGGGAGATCTATTGAGAGAAAAAGGAAGAACAAGAACAAGAACAAGAAGAAGGAAACAGAGGTAGTTGCGGCTGAGAGGAGGAAAAAGAAACCAAGAAAGAGAGATTAGGTAATTCTCTCTTCAAAAGAAATTTCCAGTTTTCCTTAAAAATTTACTAAACATAAACTATTTATATTCGATGCTATATTGATATCCAGTAGTATAAAAGGCTCAACAAGGTCTGCGAGTGGCTAAAACACCAAAAATAGTGCATATTCGCCATTGAAGGACCTCTCAGGTGCAAGTCTGAACCAACCACATCCAAACAGAATTTGGCTTATTGGAACCTCAAATAGAGGCCACAAGGGTTCTAAAAACCCTAGGCCGCGACCCAAAACCTCAAAATAAGGCCCCCAAAAACCTAGTTGCAGCCACGGTTCAAAAGAGTCAACCCTTGAAAATGGGCACCAAACCTTATTTTTAGAATGTATAACGAAGCTCCATAATCTAAGAATCAAAATAAGCCAAACATCATTGATTTTTGTGGAAAAATGAGCATTTCCTAAGGAGATATTCAGAACGGCCATGGGTGGTGGAACGAGCTTTCTAGCTCAATCCAAAGCTCAAAACCTAATGCCAAAGTGTTTCTCGAACCCGTAGTGATCTATATCATCCAAGAACAAAGAGAAAAATGTCCCAAATTTTCACAAAATTGAAAAGTTAAAAATCTAGAAATTAGGGCAACACAGTGGAGAAGAGAGGAAGAAGATGAACAGTAGATAGGTCAGATGGGACCCGACCCGTCGCACAAATGGTTTAAGTGGGACGACGTCGTTTAAGGGTTAAATTTAAGTAAATTCTATCTGTTTGGTTGCAGAGGTAATAAATTAGAACTGGGAACTTAGGACTAACCTAAACACGGATAAGGGAAACAATTGGGGATATTCCATTCCAGTTCACGACGAGACTTGAACTGGCTGGTTCACCGAACCCTCAGACCGGTTTAGAGTTTTAACCCAAAAACCCTTTGGTTCAGTGATTTAATTAAATAAAGAAAAACCAGAACTTTGTCTATTTACGGTTTGACCCCAAAGTTTTGGCCCAACTTTTGAGAATTTAATTCAAATAAACCCCTGAAAAAATAATTTAAATTAATTAAATTATTTTATAAATAAGGTAAAATGACTATTTTACCCCTGGGCCTAAATGAAGCAAATAAAGTCTAAATTAAGATTCGAAAAAGGCTATCTTAACATTTTTTTAGCATTCTAGACACAATGAAAATGTCAGATTGGACATTTGAGGACTCCAGGGTGGTCCCACCATAAGATGTAAATTTACCAAAATGCCCCTAATACAATACGGAGCCCAAATGAAGTCCAAATTAGACGAAATTGATGCCAATGGACGCTCAAATAATTGTGAACTTGTAAAAGTGACTAAATATTAATTCAGGGTCAAAATATTAGGAAATATAAATGATCGATGTCCCTATGATCAAAAGTAGATACCAAATGAAGTCGAAAAGACTTAAAAATTTATATATAAGATATGTGGAATATTTTGAGGACCACGATAGGTCTGGGACAAAAAAAGTAAATTACCATTTTGCCCCTAAATATGCCGAAGCTAAATAAAAATTCGAGAAAGTCTAAATTGATTTTCTTCGACGTTTCGAACCCAATGGTGAGGTCCATAATATCAAAATAAGTATGAAAAAATAAGTCACGTGGAAGATAAAATTTATTAATTACCATAATAAACCGATAAGACCAATTCTAAGAGATTAGGATACGTCGGGCCAAAAATTAAATGAAAAAGCATCAATAGGTAATAATTTAAAGTATATGTGAAGTTGATGAGTTCCTTATAATTTTCTTAGGAGCTACAAAGGGAAGGGAAAGGCCCACCAGTAGTACACACCCGGGGGAGCAAGGTGAGTAATCCTATACTTTGAAGTGGACGTTTTTTATCTCTATGGATTATGAAGTAATTTGAAGTTCAAATAGTCTGAAGTGTTTTTATGAAAATATCTACAGTACCTCTAAATTTAAATTCTCGTATTTATATGCTTTACATTTCAAATGTACTATCATTTTATTTATAAATTCTAACATGGCATGCAAAATTTGCTACTTGATACTTATTACGGATGATGCGTCTATTTTCGCATGACCATGTAAATGTCAACTTTATTAAATGCCTCTTAAAAAAAATGCTTTTATTCTATCTATGCTTTAATAAATTCTTGTATATTGTGATTTAAATTCCTGAAGCTCATGTGTTAAATGTTTCCAGTATGGTCCTCCAAGTATTTAAAAACTCTGTTCAACTGTCCATATTTTAAATACTCATGAAAATTTACCCTTTTTATTGAAGCCATATTTTTATACTCATGAAAAGCATCTATTTGAAAAGTTATATTTCAAACGCTCTTGAAAAGCATATATTTGAAGAAGCCATGTTTTAAATGCTCATAAAAAGCATTTCTTGAAGAAGCTATGTTTTTGCAAGATAATGATGCATAAGCATAAAAAAAAACTATTGAGCTCCCGTCGGGTTCTCAATTTCGCAGATGCTTGGTAGAAGGTTTATTCCTCAGGCATGAGATCTCTTTGAAGTAAAATTAAAGTCTGGTTCGAAACGGATCCTTTAGTTAAAAAGTGAAAAGAGGAAAAGGTTTTAAACCCCCATTATCTGAAACGGGTTTTTATATAACCTTTTGAAGTTTTGAAGATGAAGAAATTTACATCCTCCTATTTTCATGGAAAGGATTTTAATTCCTTGGTCTTCAAATGGCCACCATGCACATATTTATAAATTTTGTTGCATATTAAATGCTTTATTGAATGCTTTAAAAGTGCATCATGCCACGTGATTTGAAGATTCTTGTATTCTGTGACTATTGAAGTACGTGCCTAGCTTGAATGCCTTGTATGCTTCACGCTATCTTTTTGAAGAATTTTGTTTTCTGTATCTGAAGTATATGTACAATTGGTAGTGTATGTTTATATGAACCTTCTCTTATAACTAACCCACTACTAGTTGAAACCCATGACAAATACTGGAATTACTCACTGGGCTTTTTGAAGCTCACCGCATTCCCCAACATTTTTCAGGTGATGACGATGGATGAGAGACTTGCCCAATTTGAGGATTGGTGATTGGCAGCTCCATTTTGATCAGGAATTTTGGAAGTACTAGGGCCCATAGTTGGTCAAATGTCGATGTAGTAAATTTTGGACAAATATGTACTTAATCCCGAGAGGCAACGGATATGTAATATGTATAACTTTAAAATTTTTAGTATGCTCTGAATTGTATATCATTTGTCTACTGCTAAGAAGAAAAAAAAAAGTGACAGTACCGAGCAGGCGTGCGAAAAGAAAAAGTTTTTCACGCTTCCGCAATTTGCCAGTCCTGGCCCTATCGCACAATCGTTTGACGCCATTGCTCACGTGAAGCCTCACCTGACGGCCCACGGGCCGAAGGGTGGCGGTCGTGATTTCCTAATCCCCAAAGGCCAGATTTGGGGTCGTGACAGTAAGGAATAGGATTAAGTTTAGGAGTAATTTTGATATTGATTGTTTATGTGCTTATGTGTTCTTTGTTACCCTTTTAGGAGTTTGGTAAAGTGATAAACGTGAACCATGACTATGTGTATATTCCATGTGTTGGTACAGTACGTGATTTATGTTCTTAAGATTGTGAATATATAACTTGAGCATGTGTTTAAGTTGATTGTGAATAACATGCATACATGTGGAAGGAGTTGTGTGATTCAAATGCCATTGTTGTTTTAAGTATAATACATTATTTGAAGCATGCTTCATGTGTTGGTAAGATGTTTCATTGAAATTGCATTATGGCATGGTGTAATTCCTTGAAACATAGTGTGGGTTGAGCACTTGGTGTTGTGCATTATGAGGGTGTAGATCCTATGATGAAACACCCAAAATCGGCCATTGGTACTCATGCCAACGGGGATGTACCGTGAAGTGAGACATACGATTAGTACTCATGCCAGTAGGGAAGGTCCGTAAAGTGAGACATGGGTGTGGCATAGAGTTTGCATGGGTGCGTCACGCATATTGATAATGCATTATGTTGATGTATGGATGATTTGAATGGCATGTAGATATAAATGTACACTTGCACATGCCACGCCTTAATTTTGTTCCTTGCATTAGCATTGTGTCATACCAACAGTTGAGCTAACCCATTCGTGCGATATCATATTACAGATGACGCTCCTGGCACTTGAGACTTGAGAAAGTCTTGAAGGAAGGATGGAAAAAAGACTTAGAAGTATATTTGGCCCTTGGAGCATATTTTGTAATGTAAGGGCTTAAGCCCTACTGACACAAAAGATATGTTTATTGAATGTACTTTACGTGTTTATATGTTGAAGGAGAATGAATGCATGTTTAATTAAATCCATTAAATTGCCTTTTATTTTCTTTTCTTAATTAACGTCACTCACTCATCGTTTTTGTGGAAATTCGGGGCGTGACATGATAAAGTGTCTAATTATATATTGTATTGCTATACCACAACTAAAGTTCATTATTCTTTGTTAATTATGTTTAATGAAAACCTACTATCGTATCTTGCTATTTCAGTTTACATTATTGTACTTTACATCATGATTATCTCCAAGATTTACATTATTGTACCTTACGTTGAAGTTTTAGTATTAGTTATGGATCTCCCCAGGGCACAACATGACCCAAGCCTCATAGATCCATCGGTGTTACATTTGTAGTCTTAACACTGTTCTATTGCTATTTGGGAGGGTCGAGAGTATGACATATTCTGGTGTCGGCATAGTGACATATCATTGTATTGAGCGATGGGAGTATTGGACACTCGAGTCCTTGGTTACCTGGTGACTACAGGATTTTATGGGATATACCGATAGGGCTTTATGTAGCCCGATTGGCATTTCATCATTGCGTTGGTAAAGAGGTGGCACGACGATACCTACACTTTTCATCTACCAGTGGGTGAGGTGACTGTGACATTGTAGGACGACGTCGTTTTACTCGGTTTGCCTATTGATGGGGGTGCAATGATTGGGATGGACACACATTGGATTGCACAGTAGTGGTAAGAGATGTGTTATGAGTTATTGGGTTTTGCCCTACTAGTTATTGATTTTGATGGCTCGACGTTGTAGATCAGTGCATTGACACATCATTTGAGGTAGTCGATACCTGACGATGCTGACGTCGTGGTTCAAGGCTATGCCAAAACATATATTATAGTACAATTGTGCGGGTTTATTTTTTCTAACACGTCTTCCAACAAGGTCAAGCTATTCTTCTTGCCTTTGTTGAGGGATCTTGATGCAACAGGTACATTTAGTTGGGGCAGTGCAGCTTTAACATGCCTATACCGTGAGCTCTATATTGCCACAAGGATCGAGGCACTACAGATTTCAGATCCTTTACTTCTAATATAAGTACATGTACTATATTTTATATGGATGGTTTGTAGGACATTTACAAATACATTTCAAACACACATAACACTTTTATAATGTATCTAGTTATGGGCATGGGAAAGGTTTGTACATATTCCCTCCTAGCGGAGTGCCATCTTGTCTCAAGCAACACTGCCACACACAAACTTTTTCGCTGGTCCACTATGCTGCAGGTATAATTATTTATGTCATCATTGTTTCTATTATGTTGTTGTTATATGTTTGACATTTGAATGTTTGTTTGGAATAAATGGGACATTAAACTCTCACAAAGGGCCACCTCCTCCTATATCCTGTGACATTACAAGGGACCAACTAGACTAGATGGAGGAGGAACATGTATACATGATATGGTAATTAACTATTCTCATGCATTAGCATAAAAATCAACTAACCACCTACATTTTGTTGTCTAGATGATTTATGAGCCGTATACTACCAATGTTTATGCTGAGTTGTTGGATTATTGTCTCGAGGGACACGCGATTTGTCTTGCTCAATGGTTGAGTGACATCTACCTGATCGTGTCTTGCGACAGTTCGGTCTACTACAGTGGATCCTATGTATTTGTTATACTAGTCGAGAGCTACATTCAATTGATAGGAATGAAAGGAATGGATACGACTAGATAGACCATCACTACCAGTATATTGCCCTATGGGCAGCACGTCGCAATCACCTCATCACTAAGGATCCTAACACTGGTCGGATGGATGATCATGATCCTTACTTGTTGTAGTACAACTGTATTATTCGTAGATTCATTGGTTTTCCTATCGAGAGGCCTCCAGTTGGTTTCCAGCTAGTCACAAGCATTCGCAAGTTATTGGTACGATATCATTTTTTGGATTTAGTACATTAAATTAGTATAACTTCTACCAATAATGTTTCAAATTTGTCCCCAAGAGGATAATAACTTTCACTCCACATAAAGTAGGCTGCTCTAAAGGCTACATCCCTTGACGAGTTGATGTTTATAGACTCCATACAACAAATTAGAGGGATATCGTCCACTTGGTTGGAGGTTGCATATAAGGACAAAAGCTACAGAGATGGCAACGAGAGTTTATTCCTTCTTGAGCAGCCTTACCACATCTTACAGAGGTTTCTGTGTCATCTTCACAGAGGTTTGAGTCGTTTGTGCATACCATGTCTTTACATCAAGCTTTTCCTTTGTCGAGGTTTTCATTGTCACCACATGCCTCTCCTATTCATTCGAGGCATAATATCCTAGAAGTGGACCCTATGGAGAAAGTCATATAAGTAGAGCCCCAGACATTGACACAGGTGGAGTCGTCGCTAGTGACACATGGAGAGTCACCACCACTTCTAGTATATACGAGGGCAAGAGGTAGAGGCAAAGGCCGTCAGTCTAACGATGATCCATCACAAGTTACACATGACACACAACAGCCGATCACAGACTAGCAGCAAAGACGACTAATGTGGAACAAGTGGATATCATCATGTGGCACTTAGTTTCATTTTTTTAGTGTATTGGGGGTCAGGGGTGACTCACATGTATTAGCTCTTTTGTATATGTAAATCAGAGTTATATGTACGAACCATTTTTTTTTTTATATATATATATATTTAATGAATTTACATATTTTAAAACATCTTCCCTTTATCTAGTAATCTTTTGATGGGTACTTTGATAACTAACGCAATTGAAGTAACTTAAGTTTCTTAATTACTTGATTCATAGGGTTTGGGGGGCAAAAATGTAAAAAAAGGTGGAACCCACTCTAGACTAGGACCTACCACACCTTCACACATAAATACACATACGTGCATAGTTATTAGAATCAGACCGAACTGGCCGGTTCAACTAGTTGAAATGGAAACCGGGTATTAAACCAGTTCGGTTCGATTAATATACTATTTTTGCTAAAGAACCGGATAAAATTGGTGAAACTAACCGATTTCTTTTAAAAAATCGGTTGAATGACCTTTTGTCTTTTTATTACCTAAAACTTTTTTTTTCACAAAACTTGTTATAGTTGATGATTAAATGATGAAATTTGGTAGAAAATAAGATATTGTTGCATGCAATTTTGTTATATATACAAATATATAAAACTTGTACATTAAGATAATTTCAACGATTATGTTTTTATTTTATTATTTATTACTAGATAATAAAAACTGTATATTTTTCTTGTTATTTTCTTAATTTTTAATATATTAATTATAAAATCGGTTGAACCACTGGTTGAACCAGTGAACCGGTCCCTGAACCGATTCATCGTCTGACCCAATTCTTATAACTATGCTTGTGTGAAGTGATGGCATGAAAAAACATAAGCCCAAAGTAGTACTGTAACACCCCAACCTCGATTAATTAATAATTAGTTCGCTAAGTATTAATTATGAACAAAATAAAGAATGATTGAGAAAATTTTTCAGGATTTTCTAATAATTACGATGGACTAATAAGATGATTAAATACACTAAGAGGGGACGATGCGGACTAATGCTGAAATGAATAAATGGGATCAATACGAAAAATTAATTATAAAAATAAATAATTATAATGCCGAGCTCGATTTTATACTAAATTTATCGGCATTCCATAAATTAATATTTTTGGATTAGAGATATTAAATATTACCATATTATATACCGGAACTTATGCTTAGACACATACATGTATATAGATGGAGAAATATATGAAAACCCATGCACATGTATAATAATAAATATATTATATGGAAGTCTTCATGACTACACATGGGTTTAGTACTGGACATACTAACATTGGGCCTATGAGCAACAGGGCTGTTGGACTTATTGGGCAACAAATTAGTGTGGGCAATAGAGAAAACCCAATCTAATATGAGCTGCAAGTGGCAAAAGAAAAAAAAAATCTAGAGAATTCTAGGTTGAACTACATACATATATATATATGTATGTATATACATAATTATATGTCTACACACCTAGGCTATATAATTGCATGTGAGCCATGCGTGTGTGGAGGGTTGCGTCTGATAAGAAGAGTCATTGAGTGGGTTGTGTATGTAGCAGTGTGTAAGGTTGCGTGTGTGCATGGCTGTGGCAGACTAGAGAAACACACACACACACACACACACACACACACACAGAGAATCGATTGAATGAGATTGAGAGTTGTGTATATAAAGGTGTGTGTGTGTGTGTGTTCATGTAGACCTAGAGAGAGAAAGAGAGTGATGTGGGGAGGTCTGATGAGAAAAGAAAGGGAGGCTGCTGTACTTGGGGGAGTGCACTGAGGCTGCGGCTGAAGCTGAAGCTGGGAGATGAAGAAAAAGGAGCAGATCAAGGAGAACCTAGAGATAGAGTGTAAAGATCCGTAATTTTTTTTTTTTATTAAAAAGAATAAATAATTTTTTTAGAACAAATTAAAATTTAATTAACTAATTTAATTAATTGAGATATAAAATCTGCCCAACAAAAAATTTAAGGAGTACATGTATTGGGTAGGAAATAAAATAATGTACAAGGTAATTAGGTTGAGAAAAAAAAAACAAGAAGAGAAAAAAAAGAAAAGAAAAGAGTGAAATTGTGTGCGGTGGTTATGTGAAGATAAAACAAATGAAAAAAAAAAACAAAGAAAAGAAAGGGCAAAGGTGTGGTTGAAAGTCAACCACACCTGTTACTTTTACAAACACATAGTTCACACAAAAAAACACACTCACGTTCATTCCACAGGCAGTGGAGTGGAGAAGGAGAGAAGAAGAGAAGAAAAAAAAAAAAGAGGAAGAAAGGAAGAAGAAGAAAAAGGAAAAAATTTGGCAAATCATTCAGGCATTCGTGAGGGCCGAGATCTACTGCCGCTTTTTTTGATTTTGAGCGATTTAACTAAAAAAAAAAAAAATCAAAGAACACTTTGCCAAAATTGTACAAAAGTGAGGTAGGGTTTCTAAAACTTATGAAATAAGAATGAATAGGTTGCTAGATGACATTCATTCATAAAAGCATGTTAGCATTGCCATGTTGTGTGCTAAATTTTAATTTTGTTAATTAATATATACATGAAGCATGCCCATGCATTCTCAAATTAAAATATGTGTTTATATTCAGGTTGTTGGGATCCTAAGCATGTGTTTTTATTTAATAATATTGTTACCACTCACACTTGTGAGGAGTGTGGAGTGAGAAAAATATATACATCTATATATATATATATATTTGTTTTGTACAAAAAAAAAAAAATCCTTGAAAGGATTAAATAAGGAGTGAGAATGAAAAGAACCAAGAGTGTTGGTTTAGAACGCGTTTTGTGTGCTTATGAGATAATGTGAGTACTCGAAATGTTGCAGTGTGGGTTGAGTTGTGAATGTGTATATCTGAAGTTCGACAGTTGAGTCAAGAGTCCCGCGCTGTGGTACAGGTTATGGTTGCCTACAGGTTAGTAGCCTGTGAAACCATGTTTCGCTTTATCGGAGGCGAGGTGGTTACTTGATGAATGGTGAATTAGGACCTTGGTATTTTTTTTTGGGTATTTAATTAAACCTAGAGATTTAGGAAATTGATCATTGTTTGAATGAACTCAAGTGGAACTTAAGTCAATCTCATAAAATGTAACAAGACGAATATGAACTCTGTATATGCTTAATTGACTATAAATTGTCATAGCATGCCACCCACCGAGCACAAGCATACACTTTTATGCAACGTTCACGTTTCATTTGTTTTAGTTATCCTACTGGGGTACTGACCCCTACCAGATGCAGGTACCGGGAAGGATCCCGCGTCTTGCAGAGTACATGGTGATAGACTTGATGTGCCTCTTTTTTTTGGGCTTACGTGATTTATACGAAGACATACTATGATGTTAATGGAATGTTCTCCATTATTTTTTTTTTTTTGTTAATCATGTAGTATGAAGTTCGTATATTTCTTAGGATATGTAAATATGCTTGATATGTATTTTGGAACATGATGTAGTAACTTAAAAATGAATTTCATATATAGAAATGTATGTATTATAATGAATGCTTAGTAAGATGAGAAAGAAATAAAATGACGTATGTATTGAATTATATAATTGCTGTACATGGATTATCAGGTTGGCATGAAAGGCAAAACTAGCCAATAATTAAGGCGAACCCTTTCAATTTTTTTTTTTTTAAATCTAGTGAGATATTTTAATTAATTTAATCATTTTAATTTAACTTAATTTAATTATCACACCTTCAGGTTATGGGGCCCGGGGCGTGACAAAGAGGGAGAGAATTGTAGAGAGAGGTTCGTGAAGAGAGAGAGAGAGGAGTTTGTGAAGAGAGGGAAATGAAGCCGCATGCAAGGAGAAAGAGGAGCTACTATTCTAAGACAACTACCATGGCTGCTGTGAAAAAGAGAAGATGTTGTAGCCATGCATGTTGGCCATGGAGGAAGATGAGAGCTTTTAGGGGTCATGCATGAGACCAAGGTAAGATGTCAACTCCCTTATTCTACTGTACCTGCAATTAGGCATCAAAATCAGTAAGAAAATTGGAAGAGAAATAGAAGAAATTGGTTCTGTAAGCCACGGTTGAAATCAGAGAAATTTAACGAAAATTAAATCCACTTCTGCGATTAGCAATGTGTAAGAAATTGTTCCAAGATGCTAGCAGACTTGAGATAATGTAAAATGGTCAAAAAATGACCATTATATGGTTGGAAAACCAGAAACGGCACATGGCCAAAAAACTGGTTTGGACGGCTGAAATGGGAGACTGTTTGCACTCCAAACTGTGACCAAGGGATTGCATGAAGTCTTAGGATTGCTTTAGTGCAAAAATCTGCAAAAACCCAGGAGAAATAGGCATAAAAAATGGCAATAACCAGTAGGGGTACTGTGGCAATTCTGGCGGAGTAGTCGAAGAAGACAACCGGATTTACGTGATGAAGACGGGTTATTTTAAACTATTGGGTGGATCTGGATCTGGGTCGGGTTAGACCCGACCCAACCGCAAATCCAAATAACCTAAACGGTAGCGTTTGGTTAAGTGTAAAATGGAATTTTAAATTAAGAATTGGACTGTTTGGGTTAGGCTGTAAGAAATTGGAATGGGGCTAACCTAACCATGGATAAGGCATTTAGTGAGGATATCTAAAACCAATTTTCTGAGAAACCTAAACTGACTGGTTCAATTGGAACTTGGACCGGTCTAGGGTTTCTAACCTTAAACCTTTTGGTTCAAGGATTTAATTAAAGTAAATAAACCGACGCTTTCATAATTTACTGTTTGACCCCCAAACGTTTAAGAAATTCTATTGTGGCCCAAATTTTGAAAAATTAATTCAATTGAGCCCTTGGAAAATAATAAAATAATTTATTTAATTATTTTATTAAATGGGTAAAATGACTATTTTATCCTTGGAGACTAAATAAGTCAAACGAAATTCAAAATAAATAAATAAATAGTGTATTTTTACTATTTTAGGCATCCCAGACTCAATGGTGGAGTTCAATTGGTGAAATTAAGTCCAGAAAAATACATACACGAAAGTGGTAAATGATAGTATTACCCCTAATAATACCTAGGCCAAATAAACATAAAATATAGTCTATCTTGGTAATGTCAGACACTTTGGACTCAACGGTGAGGTTCGTATTAACAAACGAAGTACCAAAAAATATGACCGTGAAAATATAAAATTACTAAAATACCCCCAATACAGTATGTAGCCTGAATAAAGTCCAGATTGGACGAAATTGATACCAATGAAGGCACCAATAATTGTAAACTTGTATGAATGACTAAATAATAATTCAGGGTTAGAATATCATCAAATATGAAATGACCAAAATACCTTTAAGAATGAAAAATGCAGAGTAAAGGCCGAATAAATCTGAAAGAAAGGCCAATCTGATATGAAGCATAATTATAGGATTGAATGAGACTCCGGATCAGTCAAAGTATAAAATTAGAAATGACCAATGTGTCCCGACAATCAAAAACAGATACCAAATGAGGTCCAAAGGACCTGAAAATTTATGTATAAGACATGATGAATATTCTGAGGACCACATAGGGTCCGGGGGTAAGAATGACAAATTACCATTTTGCCCCTAAGGTTAAATAAGTGCTTAATTGATAACGACTGGAGTCCAAATGACTTAGATTACAATCCTGACAGCTACTAAGCCTACTTAAGGAATTTAATAACATAAGTTGAAACCAAATGAGTGGGTAATAAGCCAATGAACCTAATTAGGGGATCTAATAGACTCCTAAGATGATGAATAAGACATGAATGAATGAATTCTTATTTATTTGTGATTAATGATGATTATTCAGGATATGCAAGGTTATGTCTGACATATTTGGAGATTATCAGAGTATTTATAAATGGAGAATGCGATACTAAGAAACCGAGGTAAGTAAACCCGAACTTTTTTATGTGGTCCTTCCTCAGCCAGTCACATTTATTTTCATATGCTGCCAAACTTGTACTCCATTACCTACCTGATGAACCTGATTTCTTTGATTGATGTTAATCTACTTGTGATTACCCAATGAACTTGATCTCCTTGATTAATGGAAATCGACTTGTAATTATTTGTTCATGCCTGTACTTTGGGTTCGACTTACTTGCCTATATCATGTTGTGATATTGACTTATTGATGCTTGAGCATATTTATACCATCAGGTATATCGTGTCATGATCTTGTAATATAACTGTTGTTGGAAATCTTGTTTGATCCATACACTTATGCATCGTTGATTGAGATATGGTTGTTCTTGGCAGCCTGATAACATAGCCGTAAAAAGCTATAGTTATATGTTGTTGCCTTGAACTAGTTATGTTCTCGGCAGCCCAGTAACATAGCGGTGGGAAGCTATGGTTATATTATGTTGCCATGAACTAACTAGTTATGATCCACATCCTCGTTCCTGTGGAAAGTAACATGATCATGAGATTTTATATGTGCTTAGGGTTGTGCTCAGTCACAACGGCCCATCTATTCACAGAATTACGTGGGGAAAGACCCTTTGGGGTCTGTTTGTCCTACGGGACTTGTAGTGAAAGAGCTCTGGCACTGTTCAGTAAGCTCGGGATAATGAGGCGAATCTGAATATGCGTTACAGTGGGGTATGCCGGGCCCTGGGTGATTCACGCATTCTAGGTTGTTAGTATTCGATGATGATATATTTTTGGTATTCGTTGAATGATCATATTCTATGCCCTGTGAATGATCATATTATTGCACTCATGTTATACTTTACTCGATGATGATATATCTTTGGTACTCGTTGGGTGATCATATTCTATGCAAGCATGTTATACTTTTGATTGGCTATCGTATTTGTTGTGGCAGCAGATTATCATGATTGGCTAGATCCCGGTTGTTGGATTCATTATTACTATCTTCTTGTATCTTATTTTGGGATAAGCCCTTTGGACCCTCAGGTCATTATTGTACATCTTTGTGACTGGCTATTGGCTATTTTTTATCTCTTTCTCTTATATTCTTGTGTACTAACCCAGACCCATGGCAAAGCTAGGAATTTACTTACTGAGCTTGTTTAAGCTCATTCCATTTATCTAACATTTTTCAGATCACATTATGTGGAATGAAATGAAATGAGATAGCTAGTGGAACTAGTGATGCACAATGAATGACATTGACGATATGAACTCCAAGTCAAAGATCGAACGCAAACACTGTAAGGTTAACTTTAAAGTTATGCATTATAATATTGTATCGTTAGTGACGAGTTTAGTCTAGCATGTTGGATCATCATGATTGAATTGTACTTGGAGATATTCTGATTGATGATCATTGAAGAGGAATTTTGACCAGGTGATTTGTATTGGTGTAACTTTCGCTTTAGGTAATTTATTGATATAGAATGGATGCATTGGGGCATGTATATTGTTACTCTAGAGATATTTGGTGACTCATTTTAGACGTGCTCTGATGTGTTTGGATGAGTTGCATTTTCAATTTAAAAAGGTTTTAATTTTCGCTGCTTTGACCCTACATTTAGAATGCAATTCATTGTAAAATTCAAAAGTTGCCTTTGGTTGGTCGAATTGTCGGTGGAGAAAACCGGCAAGGTGGCCAATTGGCGTCACGCCCTCGGGATCTGCACAGGGTGGGTTTCGGGTCGTGACAAGTACTTTGATAACAAACGACACTGAAGTAACTTAAGTTGGAGGGCAAATATGTCAAAAAAAAGTGAAACCCACTCCGGACAAAAACCTACTGCACCTTTATACATAAATACATTTGCATGAAGTGATGGCACAGAAAAAAATTGGTTTTTTTTTTTTTTTCATGGAAAAATGACTTGTCAATAGAGGTGGTGGGTTGCTAAGAAACTTGCATCTTCAAGATGCGAGTTTAAAATCACATGAAGATGCGAGTTTAAAATCACATAGTCAAGTGGCGATTTTAAACTCAACATATTAAATGCGATTTCAGTGTCAAATCTTAAAAGCTAATTAACTTGTAAACCTGAATTAAAATCACATTTTGGATAGGTCAATTTTAAAATATCTGTTGAAAATTAACAATGAAATCGAATCTTAAAAATGCGATTTTAAAAATTACACAAGTTTAATAAAATGGTGAAAAACTGAATGGATTGTATAAAATCAATCTCAAAGGACATGGATCAAATAAAAAATTCGAGAATATCCTTTCCACTCCCTCCAACTTACACTATGTTTGGATGGAAGGAATTGGAAAGAAAGGGAAGGGAAGGAGAAGGAAGGGGAGCTTATATTATGTTTGTTTTAAAAATTAGGAAGGAAAGGGAGGGAAAGGGAGGGAGAGGGAGGAAAAGCTTAACCCTCACTTAAGCAATTTTGTTATCCCTCCAAAAGTGGGAGAAAATAAAGGGAAAGGAAACAATGATTTAATAAATTTTTAATAATACCAATATTACCCTTAAAATTATAAAAGCCAAAATAAAAATGACACCTCTATCCTAAGGCATACAAAGGATATAATAATAAAATAATATAAAATCATTTCCTTTACTTTCTCTCATTTATCATTCCCAAACAAGATGAAAAGATTATATTAGTTTTTCCTTTCCTTTCCTTTCTTTTCATTAGTTATCCAAACATAAAGGATGGATTACTCTATCCTCTTCTCTTATTTCCTTTCTCTTGTAACTAATACTCTCATTTTTTTTTTTTCTTCCGCTTATCCAAACGAACTGTTAAGCAAACGGACTCCGAAAAGCTTTTGGTTATATCCTTGGCATAGTCGAGGATGACAGCAGTTTCTTGTTTGTTGAAAACTGACATTGTTTTCATTCTTTACAATTATGCCAAAATGGTACAATAAAAATTAGCCTCCAATGAAAGCAGTGCTCTTAGCTTAATACGCGACCACCGTTCAAATCAAGGTAGCCTGTCTTTACCGTTGGCTCAGGCGACCAATCTGCTCTCTCCTCCTTCCTGGCAGGTAGAATATTCTCAAGTTGAAACTTTAGAGGCATTGAGAGAGAGCGTGTCATTGGAAACTTGGAGTATCCTTTGTCTTTCTCTCGTCAATGAATGTCGCTGTAAATTAGATGGGTTGGTGGTGGGTGGATTTCGAGTCTTCTCTGTTAGGTGGGTAAATCTTGAACATTTTTGTCCATTCCTTATCCTACTTCTCTTATTTCTTTATTCAAATACTACAAAGTACAAACATTTTTACAGTTCATTTATATAATATTATATGCATAAGCAATTGCCTTTTGCATTCTTTAGAGTAACTCCAACGGAAGGTGTTATTCGGAGTGTTAAATTCATAATCGTTAAAATAACATCTCAAATTTAAAATTTTTTACTCCAAAAGGGATGACATTTGTAGTTGCAAAATAGCACCCAATGGTTTGAAGTACTATTTTTATAAACTTTGGAGAGAGAAAAAAAAGAGATGTCACTTGACGGTTGGACCATTTCTATTTTTACTGTTACAACAATTACTATTCCAATAATTTTATTTCAATAAAGAATTTGATAAATACAGGGAGTTTGTGGAGAGAAAACTTAATAAGATTCAAAAAATCACTCTGAAAATTATTCTATTTATTTAACTAATTTTTATAATTAAATAATTTTTTTAATTTAGTTAATTGTTAGAATTTAAATTAATTTTTAAAATTAAATTAATTTTTGTAATTTAATTTAAAAAATTAATTTAAATTCAACCGTTATGAAAACTCTGCTGTTAAAATATAATCGTTAAATTTAATTATATTTTTTAATAAAAAATATTAAAATATTAAAATAACATCTTATTTTGACACTTATTATTAGAGCTGATTTATAATTAAAAAATATTATAATACTATTTAAAATTATAAATAAGTTTTTTTGATACCCAAAATAGCAACTTGGAGTTGCTCTTATCAAGAGATTGAGGCTTTTACGCGGGGGGATACAGCTAAATGTTTTGTATTGTGTTTTGGGGATTTCTTGCTCTTTGTTGCCGTTGTTGACCGCCCTTCCATTTGAATATCGCACACACACACACACACACACACACACACACACACACACATATATATATATATACATACGTACATACAGACAGACAAAACCACTAAACAGGTATGATTTCGGTGATTTCCTCGAAGAAAAGTTCGGTTTGTTTGATTGTTTTGAGTCCTCTAATTTGGTGTTGTTACATGAATGCTATTTCGAATTGTGGTTATTGGTTGTCGTGAGGATCATTGGATTGTTGGGTTTATTGTTGGGTTTCATTCAGATATTTCAACAAACAAATGTTAGGCTTTTTGTTGTTTCTGTTGTAGTTCTTTGGCCAGGAACGTTCTGTTGTATTCTTCCTTTAAGCTGTTCAATCCTTCTTGATCATTTCTGAACTGCGTTATCTACTTATTGCTTTGATTGTTCGATTTTTAGGTATTCATTTATAGGGTTTCAATTTGTTTTGCATTTGTCTTTCCCATTTTTGAGATTTGGGTTACTGTATCTTCTTAGATGTCGTTTACTGGCTGTAATTATCGCGAAGTCTTCGAATTTTGATTGGTCTTGGTCTGAATTTGTGTTGCTGTGAGTATCGATCTCCATTCATATCTTTGCCTATTTGTTCTTAACAAGAACCTTGAGTCCATGAAAGGAAAAGTTGGGACACCAGGAAGCCACTTCCTGTTGAACACAGGAGCGAAAATTCCAGCCATAGGACTTGGGACATGGCAAAGCGGTGGTGACCTTTGTGTTGAAGCTGTAAAAACGGCATTGTCAGTTGGTTATTGTCATATAGATTGCGCACATCTTTATGGTAATGAGATTGAAGTTGGGGAAGCACTAGCTGAAGCCTTTAAAGGTTCTTTGAAGAGGGAGGATGTTTTCTTGACTTCTAAACTGTACTGTAATATGAATTCCCTCAATAAAATCGAGAATTCTGTAAGAGTTTCTCTTAAGAACCTTGGAGTCACATACTTGGATCTCTATTTGATGCATTGGCCTGAGAGCTCGGCGTTTGGGGATGCCACTGATCCTCCTTCAAAGTCAGGAAGCGAGTATAGGCAATTTTTGAATCGGTTAAAGACAACATGGAAAGCAATGGAAGGTCTGGTTGAATTGGGTCTTGTTCGAGCTATTGGAGTAAGCAATTTCAGCATACAGAATATCAACGAATTGCTTAAATTTGCAAAAATTGTCCCTGCAGTCAATCAGGTTGGCTTTATATTATTATGAGTTTATAAAACAAATGAAAACTGATTTTGCATTAAAATTATTGATTTAATAAGAGGTCCACCATTAAGTGGATTGATTGGTCTCTTGAACCATTGAACCTACTAGGATGAGAGACACTATGTATGACTAACTTTAGCAAGTTGTCTGACCATGATTTTGGTCGAAACATGCAACAAGGTTTTCCCTCTTTGGGTTCTTATTGCTGCAAACAATATTGGCCTAAGGAACTATTAACAATACACATATGTCTCAACTTGCTCATTTTTGTCTAGGAAATTTTTGTAGAAAGGATGCTTTTTGGCATCAAACTCCACATCTTCCACCCCGCATGCCCATATTCTCCCACAAAATTTTCCTTTCAGGTCAGACATTTTCTTAGTAGATTGGAGATGTGAAGATGTTCAATACAATGGTGCACTTGCATCCTGTTCTAGTGAACATCCTCAATCAAACACCCAGAAAACGGAAACATTTCGGAAACGATGAAAAAAATTTAAATGTTTAAAATTACTTTGAAACATAAAGTAAAATATATGAATGTATGAAGATAAATATTATAATTAATTAATTAAAAATATTTTAGGGTCCATGTCCATCCACACAAGAACATACTTGGGTGAAATTAAAAAAAAAAACATAAATATAAATTAATCATTCATACCAAATAACTCTTTAGTAACTAAAACCTAGTGTAAAAAATTTAGAGCTAATTTTTTATGTAATGAAATTATTATATATTTTTTATAAAATATGTAAAATTATTATAATTAAATACAATACAATACAATACAATACAATACTATAATATAATAGATATATATTGTGTAATATCCATGAATTAGACAATTTAACACAAGTCACATATAAAATAATAAGTAAAACAAATAACAATTTAAACTTATTATAATTAGTAACTAAGTATTTTAAAAAACTGTTTATCTAAATTTTATTTCCATTACTTCTACTTTTCGTTGTCTATTGCTTTTGGAAAAAAAATAAAAATATCTTTTCGTAATTTGAGGTCTTAATCCTTCAATTCCCTTCTTCCTTTGAGAAACAAATAGATATTTTCTTTTACCATTCCTAAAATTATTGCTGATACGAAAGAAATGTTTCCATTGCTTTGGTATGTTTCCTCTAGTTTCGGTATGTTTCTAAGAAAACATGTGAATTTTAGTATTCCACTAGTGTTTCATTTCGGTTCACTAAAAAAGGGAAAAATTTCTATTGTTTCGATGGGAAAAAAATGAAATTTTGAACCTTGGTTCCTGCAGCCTGCTTATTGTTTCCTTGGAAATTTTGGTGAAAAGGATGCTTTTTTTGGGCATCAAAACTCATCTTCCACCCTCCATATCCATGTGGACAAAGCATCCCCTGTCACAATTTTTCCGTTCAGGCTATACATTTTCTTAGTAGGTTGGAGATGTGAAGATGTTCAATGCAGTGGTGCACTTGCACCCGGGTCTAGTGAACATTCCTCAATCAAACTTCACCAACTGAGCAAACTTCACTTGAGAATGAGTTAGGTGTCTTGTGTTCAGGTTTGTATTGAATTCCTGCAATTTTCTGAAAATTGCTTTTTTGGAAGAGTAGAAGCAACCCAATAAATTAGTCATCTGCTTGGTAGTTACTACAAAGGCTGATTCCCGGTACTCCCCATCAATTTATGGTACTGGGAGAGGTGAATCTGGGTTCAGGCCTTATGTGCCATATATAATTGTGTAGGGTTTGCTTAGTGGAAATATTCATCGGTTGGCTGGGTAGGACCTCACAATCAGTTGGAGCTTGTAAGTTTGTCCAAAAGATGGACCATTATTTAAGGGTGAGCTATTTTTCTGGCGCAAAGGAAGACCAGAAATGGTATCAACCAGAAGAACATTTTTGACATCCCAGGCATTGTGCCTTGAGGCTCCTCCTATGTTTGAGACTTGGTCTTTTATGCATAACTCGGAGGTGTTTTTCTGTTTAAGGATCTCTAAAACCCATTTGGTGCTGGAATATTCTAATCTCTTCTATGGTTTTGGGTTTTGGCATGTATTTTACATCTTCACTATTTCTTCGAACTGCCTGGAACTATGTATGAGTTGGTTTTTATTTTCTTTTTCTTTTTTTATCTTCTTTTTCATTTAAAATTTTATTCTTGCAAAGGGTGAATATGGTTCGTTCATCGTTGCATTTATTTATTTATTTCTGATATGTACAACAGACACTAATGTCCTAATTGGGACTTGAATCCTAGCATGGGCGGGAGGTACCACTCAAGCCAGACAGCTGGTGGTGTTGCTTATATTTATATTTGTCTTGCATGTCTGAACATTAAGTTGTCAACTTCTTTTTTTACTTTTTTTTTTGTCAATTGTTCTTTTATTGAAACAACATTTAGGACTCAATTAAGTCATCAAATGCTAGCCTCTTGCTTAAAAAAGCACAAAAAAGTTAAAGCTTATTCTTCTGTTTGTCATATTCTTTTCTCAAACTTTTAGCTGTGAAGTGTGGGTTTTCTGGTTGATTTGTGATTGGATTTTACCAGGTAGAATTGCATCCTTTCTGGAGGCAAGATGAACTTGTAAAGTTTTGTCAGTTGAAAGGTATTCATGTTTCTGCTCACATACCATTAGGAGTACCAACTTCCAGTCCTGGACCAACTGACAGCGGATCTGGAGCAGAAGATGAGCCTGGAACTCCTCGAATTTCATTCACGAGGTCAAGATCAGTGCATGGGCCAATGTTGAAGTTGTCAGTTGTTGCAGAAATAGCAGATAGGCATAAAAAGACTTCCGAACAGGTGATTCAATCCTCTTTAAGTTCTTATCTATTTTAATGTTTATTCATTTTGATTTTCCACTGGGTATCCTATCTATGATTCCAATATTTGCATCTCAATCAAAAGAATTTGTAATTAATATCTTTTTGTTCCTATACTTTTCCTCCTATAAAGAAAAATAGCTGATATAATTTTATCTGAATACTAGGGCTTGGACATAACCGTAGGAGAATATGGGTTTTAAAGAAAGAAAATTAAAAAAAACATTGTATTGACAAAGAACAAAATATAAGAAAACATGAGAAACACTAAAAGCAGTGGTTGCTGAAATGCAGAGTTCATAGGATGAAGTTAATGCTAGTGAATGGTGAAAGGCAAGGGAGTCATCCATTCTTCTATATGCCCCCAAAACAAGAACCATGAAATACTACTATGGCTTTGATTATATAAAAAAATGTAATTTTGAGTTTAAAAAGCATCTTGTGCAAATAAGATAGTAATGGTAATGACTTTTTTTTTTTTTTCATAGTAACCAAACTTGAGATTAAATGTTGTCAGGAATGTAAGAGCTTGCCTTTTCTGATTTTATCTCTCCTAACCAAATGAATGGGGCTGACCCAGGAGACCTCCCTAGCTGGAAGTCCATATCCATTGGATCTAAGTTGTTCTACAAATTTAGTTAGTCAAATCAAGAAACTTAAATTAGGTAGGTCTTTTTAATCGACAAAGGAAAAAGGAAAAAAACTGAAAGCTGAAACTTCTCTTTTCTTTTTTTTTTTTTGATAAGTAAAGGTAATTTTATAAAACGGCGCCAAGGGGGTGCACACATATACAAAAAGAGAATACAAAAACTATATGCCCACACTCAAATAGTCCAAAAAAGTTACAAAAGAGTCTATAGACGAAAGAGAGCTCTCCGTGATCCATTGATAAAGAGAGCTCAAGACTAATTTTTCACGGTCTAAATGGGAGATTCTACTCCAAACACTCTATTGTTCCCCTCCCTCCAAATAATCCACCCTATACATAACGAGGCCATGTGCCAAGCTCTTCCCAATCTCCTTCCAAAAAATCTACCTCACCAAGAGGCTAAAACTTCCATCGTGGAATGTGGCATAGCCCAAAAAACCCCCAAAAAACCCCCAAAAAACCAAGCAAAAGAGACCAAATAGACCAAGAGAAGGGCAATGAATGAGGATATGATTCATCATTTCCTCATTACATTTACATAAACAGCTCCAATTCACCACCAGCTGGCCTCTATTCCGAAGGGTATCCACCGTGAGAATTTTCCCCAAAGCCGCTGTCCATGCAAAGAAAGCTACCTTGCGAGGATCTTTAGATTTCCAAACTACCTTCCAAGGAAATTGATGACCACCTGACCCACGAAGAAGCAAATAAAAGGATTTGACTGAGAAAACTCTCTCCCTGTGTATCCAACCAAAAGCGTCCTCCTCGGATTGAGAAGTAAACTGTCTGTTCAAAAAATTGAAAAAATCGAGTGTCTCATACAACTCCCAATTCTGTATATCTCTACAAAAATGAACATCCCAAGTGAAAACACCTGTATAGCTACTAAGATAGTTAGCCACCCTTGCATCCTTATAAGATGCAATTCCAAACAAACTAGGGAAAGCAAAACGAAGCTGCCCCCTACCACTCCTACTGTCAAACCAGAATCTTATTCTCATTCCATTCCCTACTCACCATCTGATATGTTTAGAAAAGTGCTTCCACCCTTTCCTGATATTCTTCCGAACTCCAACCCCGTGTGATATACACCTCCTTTGAGCACCACTCCCCAAACTCAACTCCATACTTCCTTTCAACAATTTTTCTCCATAAACTCTCGTTCCTTTTCCGTTCCAAATCTCTGTAACCATTTCCCCAATAAGGATTTATTAAACACCTGAAGCCTTTTGATGCCCAATCCCCCATCTTTCAAGGGACTTCAAACTTTATCCCAAGCCACTATCATATTTGAACTCATCGCCCAAGTGACCCCATAAAAAACCCCTTTGATCGTCTCTTTATTTGACACATACCTATTTCCAATTCAATTATCAGTATCAAAATAATACATTACCATATTAAAGCAGTTGAAATATTTCTAATTACACTTACTCCCAATTCTTATTATACTTTACATGGATCTAACACAGTATTCTGAAACTTCTTCTCTAAAACTCCCATTCTCTCTCTGAAACTCTTTCTTTCCTGAAAAATCTCTCTTCTCATTAACTCTTTTGACCACTTGCTCTCACTCAAAATGGTAACACTGTTGAAAATCAAAACCACTTTGAATGCTAATAAGGACTTTCTCGGTAACTGTAAAGATTGCAATGAATCTCCATGCAAATGGACCGGTTGGTGCTTCTTGCCTGGATTTAACACAATATTGTGAAACCTCCCCTCTAAAACTCCCATTCTCTCTCTGAAACTCTTTCTTTCCTTATAAATTTATCTTCTCATAATTCTTTTAATCGCTTGTTCTCATTCAATATGGTAACATATTGTTGAAAATCAAAACCACTTTGAATGCTAGTAAGGACTTTGTCGGTAATTAGAAAGATTGTAATGAATCTCCATGCAAATGGACCAGTGCTTCTTGCCATCCCCATGATGCACAATTTGCTCTCAAAGCCTTCCCTCCCTCTCTCTCTCTCTCTCTCTCTCTCTCCACTAGAAAAGCACCCTCATGGCTCGATCACTTCATCCACCACAGCTTCTTTCTAAGGAGAAGCACATCCACAAAGGGGAAGCTCACTAGCTCTCAAGAAAAAATATATATCTTTTCATCTTGAAGAAGGAAACCCCTAACCCTTGAATCTCATAAGCACAAAAAATATCACCAACATGAGATTACTCAAAGCAAAATCAATCGATACAAACACATACAACCCTAATAAGATATTGAAATAAAATACAGATAACCTTTGAACTATTTACCTTCTCTCTCTCTCTCTCTCTCTCTCACTCTTTCTGCAAACAAGAAGATATCCATCTGCCTCTATTGTATGGCAAAGGAGCATCGTGGTACAGAAAATGACTAAAAAACTAGAATCAGAAAATTAAAACACATAAATTGAAAGGGAAAATCAGAAAAATGTGCTTCAAAGAGGATGAGCCATGATGTTAGTTATGTTATATAATATAAAGATTAGAGCTAGAAGAAAATAAGAAAGAAGGAATGGAGGAGAAGAAAAAAAGAAGGATGAAACAAAGCCTAGGGCTTCGAACCTCTATTCTGCCCATATACCTTACATATATTAACATGAGTTGAAAGTACAATAGTACCCTTATGGTGAAAAGACAAATAAAAAATAATAATCTAACACTCCTCAAGGTGTAGTATACAAATATCAACCAATTGATTATTGGTGTGAAGATAAGATATAACAATTTGTTTCTTTAGCATCAAATTGCGAATAAAGTGACAGGCAACCTTTATGTGTTTGGTACAATCGTGGAAAACATTTACCTCCATGTAACTGCATAGGAGCATAAACGTTCACACCAAGATCTTGAAGGGGAGAACAAACCCCTAACATCTTGGATGCAATATAAGCCATATCTTTATACTCAGCCTCAGCACTAGAGTGCACAATAACATTCTGTTATCTATTGTGCCAAGTAACCACATTCTCTCCAACAAAGGTACAATAACTAGAAGTAGACCCCATATCAGAGCAAAAACCTGCCTAGTCAGCATCACTATAACCAACCATAGAAAGAGAAATAGAGGGCTTGTACAAGAGCCCTTCCCTGGGGCACTCTTTAGATAATGCAAAATACGAAAAACAACATCAAAATGAGATTCACAGCATGCATGTATTGACTAACCACACCAATAGTACTAGTAATATCTAGCCGAGTAACTGTAAGATAAATTGATTTTCTAACGAGTTGTCAGTATCGACTGACATCAACAAATAGTTTTCCTTAACTCACCATCAAGTTTAATAGTGGAATGTATAAGAGTATCAACAGGGCGAGCACCTAAGTGGCCAGTCTCAGAAAGAAGATCAAACACGTAATTATATTGAGATAAGAAAATTCCTTGGCAAGAAAGAGCAACTTTAATCCCAATAAAATAACATAGAGCACCCAAATCCTTAGTATGAAAGTGTTGTCCTAGATAGTTTTTCAAATCCAATATACTTGTAGAATCACTTCCAGAGATAGTAATATCGTCCACATAAACAATCAAGACAATGGTGCCCCCAAAGGAGTGATGAACAAAGATTGAGTGATTAAAAGTAGAATGGTGAAAACCATATGCAAGCACAACAACATTAAATCTATCAAACCAAGCACGGTAGACTACTTTAGACCATACAAAACTTTTTGCAACAACTATAGCTAGGGTTTTGGGCTATATAGACTTGCTTCTGAAGACCCCCATAGCGGAAGGCATTCTTGATATTAAGTTGGTATAGAGGCCAAGAGTGACTAACAACAATAGAAAGTAAAAGTAGAACAAAATTGAGACGTGTCATAGAAAAAAAGTCTCGTAATAATCAAAATCATATGGTTGGGTATACCCTTTAGTAACCAAACGAGCCTTAAGACGGTCTATAAAACCATCAAGAATGTTTTTAACCGTGTAGACTCAACGATATCCAACTATTTGTTTTTTTGGAGGAAGGGTTATAAGATCCTAGGTCCGATTCTCACAAAGAGCACTCATCTCCTCGTCCATAGCATGTTTCTAGTGAGAAGAAGACAACCTGCTCATAAAAAGTGGGAACAAAATTAGAGGACAAAACACAAATAAAGGATTGCAAGCAAGGTGAAGTGCAAATATAAGAAACAGAACTTGCAATAGGTTGTTGAGTGCAAGTGCGTTTACCTTGCCATAAAGCAATAGGTAAATCATCAATAACAAGAGTAGAGGAGGAAGAAGCTGGAACCTTAGTCAAAGAAGATGTGGCATCGGGACTATAAGATACAACATGCGTATCACAAGATTAGTGATAAACCTACAAAGGATAATTACAAAAAGAAGAAGATAGAAAAAGGAAGAGTAGGAAAAGGTACATAAGACTCCCCTCATGACACGATATGAGATTTGATGACAAGTATTGCGCCCAGGAGTAATAAGAATGAGGTGGACTCAAAAAAAAGGTAATATTAGTACTTTCAAAGTGGTGTTTAGATTCAAAATTGTAGCAATAATACTCTTTTTGAGTTCAGGAGTACCCAAGAAAAACACATTTGCGATCCTAAGGAGATAATTTGTCCTGATTGGGATCTAAAATATAAACAAAGGTATCACAAGTCAAGCACACGAGGAGTAGGTGGAAATAGAGTAAGATTAGGATATAAAAGAGAGAGAGGCTCTGCACAAAAAGAATCCATAACAATTGTGTATATTCAAGTGCATTATTAAAATGAATAACTTTGACCCGTTTACCAAATTGAACACAAAATTTGTTATAGAATTTAAAAAAACATATGGTAACTCGTATGTTTTTTTCATTAAAAATAA
The DNA here is from genome assembly GCA_008638375.1 of Nyssa sinensis. Lineage (NCBI taxonomy): Eukaryota > Viridiplantae > Streptophyta > Magnoliopsida > Cornales > Nyssaceae > Nyssa > Nyssa sinensis. The sequence goes on along the minus strand of CM018042.1, from coordinate 11,811,824 downwards.
CCATGTTATATGAGAATAATTATCTACAAATATTACAAAATACTTAAAATCATTCAAACTAGAAGAGTAGGGAGGTCCCCATATGGTTGTGTGGAATACAACAATAGACTCAGAATGATACGGCGATACTTTCCCAATTGACAAGCCTCACAATCAAAACTAGACATACGACCCAAATTTGGAATAGCTAACTTGAGTTTATCAAAAGATAGATGACTCAAATGAAAATGCCACTGAAGCTGTGAAACTGCATCCGTCTCATTCTCGAACTAGTTATCTTTTTCGTCTTGAGGTCCGGAAAGACACAAGTAGGATAAAAGGCTATGGAATAGTGTAATGCCTTAATTAATTGACTCACAAAAGTAGATTAAAATGAAAGTTAACATAAAGGCTAGTGGGTAAAGATAATGAAAAAGTTGGAAGAACAACTCCTCTTCTAAGAACAAGCCTAGAAGATCCATCTGCTAAAAAAAAATGATGTTTAATAAGGTTTAAATTAGAAAATAGACATACCAGACATATGTGAGTTAGCGCTGGAGTCAACAACTCAACACGAAGACAAATGAGCCATACATGCAATAGTACCTGAATTAACTAATGTAGTAGTGGAGGAAGAAGGAAGGGAGGTACGTAATGCCTAAACAAGTTTGCCTAGCTGAGTAGTGAGTGTATCATGAGAATTAGAACTAAGAATGACAGATACAAAATAATTAGTAGACAATGTTTGTGGAATACTGTCAATGACTTGATGTGTTTAATCGGGTTTACTATGGTTTTCCCAACAGTAAGCTTCAGTATGATCAGTGCCACCACAACAATCACACTTTTTATTACCACGACCACTAGTATGTCCACCATGGCTAGAACCACCACAAGAATCTCTACCTCCACGATCACAATGGGAACCATGAGGACCCGACCTACGATCACTACTGCTCGAAATCAGCATAGAAGTCTCTATGGTAAAATCTACCACTGTGAAACTCAGTTCGAAAGACGAATGCAATAATTGAGAATTTGAATTAGCAACATTAAACGAGGTCTCACTAGCCAAAATCTGATCCTTGAAACCATGAACGTCTAAGTCAAGACCAAATAATAATGATGCAATCATAAAGTCTTCCCGGTTGCTCTAAATCAGTAGTGAAAAGTCGATGTTGCAGTAGTTGATCTCATAAATTCTTAAGAGTGCTGTAATATTCAAATAATAGTTTTCTAAATTGCTTAGTAGCAAAAATTTCATAGAATAAGCACAAAACTCAACAGTAGTTGTAATATGAGGTTCCATACTATGCCTGGGCTGCCCCATAACCACCAAATCCTCAACCAACCTATCAACATGCTTTGGATTTGTATTAGTAGGAGGCTTGTTTGTCACATATTTCAATTTTCATTTTTTGTGCAAAACATGTTAATGGCAACAAATTGAAGCTAAACAAGCTAAAAAGGAAATAAAAAATAAGGGAAGGAGTCAAGGACTAGAGTACTGGCCGAATACCAATAGAGACCAACAAAGCTTTGGAAACTCAAGCTCAACTTCAAAATCAACCAAAGGAGCCCAAATATAGAAACCAAGTAACCAAACACACCAAAAGAGCATTGGCCGAGTGGTTAAGAGAGTTCTTATCCATCTAAGGGACGTGTATTCGACTCTCCAGAATTACAACTTTTACCAACAAGCTCTAGCTTACTTGGTACTTCTTCCACTTCTCAATATTGGAGGTTGAGGGTTCAAGTTTTCCTAAGGGGAAAAGTGGTGTGTGTGTGTGTGAGAGATTTACCTATCAAAAAAAAAAAAAAAAAAACACGAAACAAAGCAAAAAGCACGTTTAGGAACGAGGGCCGATCAACTAATAGAGGCCAAGGGGTGCAAATAAAAATTCAAATGGTCGCGAATCTCCCAAAACAAGATTTGTAGGACCAAATTGCATCTCTCAAATGTGGATCGAAGAATCAAGTGATAATCAAAAATTTCAAATTGCAAATCAACCAAAAACAGGTCAACAATCCGAAAATATTCAAAAATAGGAAACTGCAATCAAACAAATTCAAAAATTTCCACAAAAAGTATCGATGGCATCAAAATGAGGAGACGAGCCTCGACATGCCTTCTGGTCATCGAAAAGTCACCGGAAAATGATGGTATCATGCTGATGGCATCATGACATCATCGGCTAGGATGCTGGCATCAGGGACTTCTTGTCTCTTTTTTCTTGTTGTGTTACTGAGAAATTCCTTGCCCAAGTTGTTTGCTTTGATGCCAAGTTACATTATATAATATAAAGATTAGGGTTAGAAGAAAAGAAGAAGGTTGGAATGGAGAAGAAGAAAAGAGGAAGGATTAAACAAAGCTTAGGGCGTCCTACCTCTATTTTTCCCTTACACCTTGTATATATATATATATATATTTATATATATATAAAATACACTTATGGTGAAAAGTCAAATACAAAAAAATAATAATCTAACAACCTTCAGAGAGGTTGGTGAGAGATTTCGTGAGTGATTGTGAAGTTAAAGTGAGAGAGAGCTTGTGAGAGATGAAAATACAATAGATGGCTTAGAGTGAGAAGATACTTTCAGAGACTTGTAAGAAGTGAGGGATGAGAGAGAGGAGCTTCAAACAATAAGAAAGTGACATGGGCGAAGGAGGGCCAAGAGTGCCAGAGCCATCAGTGGAGGCGAAATTACCAAAGGAAAGCCACTTTTGGACATGAACAAGTGCCATTTGAAGGGTTAAATCGGCGAAATGGAGTTGAATATGAAATGTCAGAAAATCAACAATTAGAAAGTAGAGCATAACAAGAAAGTTGCCACTTTCAGACATGAACAAGAGCTAATTGAAGGGTTAAATTGGTTTAGATACGAAATGTCGGAAAAACCAGCGTCAAAAAGTGGAGCATAACAAGAAAGTCAAAATTGAAATGGCAGAATCATAAATGAACAATGCCAATTGCTACACTAGATTATGATAGGCTCTTTTATTAGAAAGGATAAAAATTGCATATCATGAGGAAATTGAAGAAAAGAAAGCCCTGGTATTTTAAGACAAACCACTTTAAGCTGAAATCGATGTAAAATTCCGAAAGTGAGGTTTTTTTATATTTGTTTTTTCCGGAACACTACAGAGCCAATGCTAAGTTCTGGACAAATTATTTTTTAATATTGTATGGTCTAATATGACTATGTTGTTGGTATAGTTGATTATATGCATCATTACAGCATTAATATGGAAGGATTTATATAATTTAATTTATATATTCTTTTGAGAAATTGAGTATCTTCTTAGTAATTTCTACTGCTAGATAATTAGTTGAATTAAAGATTGAGTTTCCTGCAAACACCACCATCTACAGAGAAAATCAACATAAAAATTGTTAGTGATTGTTCAGTAATTCTCCCCCCAAAGAGCTATTTCATGCCCCCCATGGCTATTCTAACTTTTCCATGGTAACTATGGGAGAATCTTTAGCATAGAACCGGCTAAGGAAATTGCTACACAACAAAATGTCAGAGTTCTTGCATAGTTCTTTTCACTCTACATTTGGGACCACAATTTCGACTCGAAGGGAACTAACATAATTAATACAGTATCTATAAGTTCCTAGGCGGATTCTGGACCGTACATTAGACAACATTTTGATGATTCTTCCTTCTTCCTCGGTGCTGCTTCAACTGCATCCGTTTGAGTATGACGTGCATTTTTATTAATTAGTCCACCCAAGATCAATATTCAGTATTTTTATTTAAAATCAGCAGCTAAAGAAGGTTGCACTTTTAGAACATCATTGCTTTTCTAATAAGAAACATAATAGGAAGTTATATGGCATACTATTAGCCACAATCGTTATCTGTTAGGATCTAATTAAGCTTAATTGACCAAATTATGAAGCTTTTTCACAATTATTTCTAATTCTTAGGATAACGTCTTTAATATGCTTGGAAGAAATACAAGTAAAGTAGGTGATTAATTGACGAAGTCATGTCTCTTCATCTCCTAAAGTAGCAGTAGAGATTCAATAAATGTGATTAAGAGGATATCCTTGGTTTGGAGCCATAATGTTTGCAGGTGATCTTTAGTTTCCAAATTCAAAAAAGATTTGGATATGCCAGGAAAAAAGTTGATGTTCAATCTGAAAGCAACTTTAAAGCTGACTTGCAACAAAGGAAGGCATTTAATTTAAGACAATTGGTTAACATGAACAGTAACTGAATTATATTTTTCAGTGTTTTTTTTTTTGGTGCAAAAGTGATACTTCCCGCATACCTAGAGCTCAAATTGCATAGCACAATCAAATTTGCTCTCATTTATTTACACATGCTATGGATTATTTTAGTCTTAGTGCATGCAAGTTTATTTTTTCCCCCCTTTGGTTTTAGTTTCTATGGATTTCATATGTTTAGAATTTGATTTTTAAAGTTGGAAGTGTAAAATTTTTTTTTATTAGTGTCAAACATATATGCTTTTTTTTATATTCAAGCATATCTTTGTGGAAACAAAGATTTTAGCAAAATGTATGGTACCATGACTAGAAGATTATTTGCTTCGTTATTCTTCTTTCTTGCATTCGTTACTTGGCATTCAGTTTTATTCAATGATATGGTTGAAAAAATAGTTCTAAGAAATCGAATGGCACATCTGGTGACGTGTGGGATTAGTTGGCTCAGATATTACATAACAGAAAACTAGAAGGCAACTCTAATAATTGGAAAACAATCAAGGTAGAGAAATTCTAGATCAAGGTGTTTACTTTTTTTTTTCTTTTTTTCTTTTCGAGTGTTTTTTGGATTGAAACAATCCAAATAGTGTATGACATGCTCCCATGTTTGGGCATATCGAATGCAAAGGCTCGAGTGATAATGTGGCACTTTGTTGACTTTCTTTGGCTTTGCACATACAGAGGAAAAATTGCAGGCTCCTTGGAAAGCGACTAGAACATTGATGGCTGTTGATACCAAACTTGGGGTTTAAGAGAATGTATAACCCCCAAAGCAAGGAGGGCATGATGTGAAGCATGATATATTCATTTAGTATGTAAAGGATAAAATTAAGAATTTTGTTGGGATGCCTTCCTTCTAACATATATGTTTTGATGGTCTAATTTTGAATCTGTTTAGAGCTTGATATATATTGTTGACCTATTCTAAGCTTTTGGAGCAATTAGTTGTCTAACAGAAACCACTCCTTTCTCTAGCCTTGCACAGGTGAATCCATTGAATGAGGTTAGAAACTTGGGACAATGAAATTGTACCTTTAATCATAATCATTGCACCTGAAAAATGAGTATTCTTCATTAATGAAATCAACAAGTTTATCTTCGGTACTAAGATAAAGTAGAGGGAGAAAGAGGGAAAGATGCATTAGGAAGGGGGCATGAAGTGTGTGGGCTAATTGCAATTCTATGTCTCTTTTGGTGTATTTGAATGGACTGCAGTAACATTTCAACTCACTTATTATAAAAAATCAACTTAATTTCCATATTACAATAATCAAGATTCATAAATACTATACATTCCAAACCAAAATTTGATAATTCAAGTTTCCAATATAGTTCATCAATATTAAAATTTAAAAACAAATTCCAAAGTAGTTTATTTTTAAAATCATTCATTCATTCATCATCATCAGATGCCAACAATTCTTCACTTCCGTTTTCTTTTTTAATTTCCTGTATGTCCTCACTCTTCATCCTCAACTTCGTCTTCTATAAGTGCTTAAGTACTTTCTTTTCTTCTTTCTTATTTGAGGAAAGATCTTTAGGCTTGACGAAGAAACGATATAAAACCTAACAAAAAAAAAAAAAGTTATCAAAACGATGTAGTTAGCTTGATTGCATGTGTCACATGTGTCGTGTGTATTGAAACGTATCGCGTATTGTGCGATACGGTGTGTAAAGATACAACTACAAAATACGTATCTTTTTATGTCAATATCAAAAATGTATCACAAGTCGTAAGAAACTAATACCCATGGGTAGCATTGATTTTATTAAAACAAAAAGGTTGGAGGTGTTAATGAGTAGAACGCATGATCATGAAGCAGTTCATAGAACGCATGATCATGAAGCAGTTCATGTATTTAAGATAACATATACTCTGGTAATTGGTAGCCATTGATTTTCATCTTCAGCGTGAGGGAACTGCATACCAAAAGAAGATGGATGGTCATTGTTGGATACCTTGCCCAGCCTAAGTTCAAATAGGCAGTGACACTTGCTAGAAGCATTGAGTTGAGGCACACAACAGCAGGTGCCTCTGACATGGCATAGTTTGCTCATAATGCAACCAGATTAGAAGTGGAAGTGTGCATGAATTCATTATTCATTATAATGATTGATGATATAGGCAGTGTTTGGCCACATCATTGTTAGAGCCTACTGGCTGGAGAGCTCCATTAATGTGACAAGCTGAACACTAAAAAAAGGATTGGTCTTCCCGTAAGGAGTTTACTCCTTAAAGTAACTATAGTATTTTGCTTCTAACTAATGGCTAAAAATGTCAGTGTGTATTTTAAAGGCATTTTTTCTTATTTATGTCAGAACTGTCTCGCTTTCTCTATCTTTTGTGAGATTCATTTTATACTTCAGTAATACAGTAAAATCTAAAAGGCTTCAACCTTATGAATTTTGTCATCTGATATTTTTACTATATATGGAGATTCTAGTTAAAATTTATATACATATAGAAAAATAGATATGTTCATATGCACGCATGCGCATTTGTGTATGTACATGTCTGGAAATTTATGATACTCCTATAATTAAGGACAAAAACTTTCTTTTCATTGTTGTTAAAGAATTCACAGCTTGTAAAAGAACATTAGGACTTTATTTTACCTCTGAAAATAACTTTCTGAATATGTTATGGAGTATAGATACAGTGGCCTATAAGTGATATAAATTGGCCATAGGATGTCGTTTCTAACTATTGATAGGTACAAGATGCATGGATGGGCTCTTATTTTTACTTTACTCTTTTTATTTATATTTATTTGATTTCTCCTCTTATGTATACCTACTAGAATATATTAATGTTGGTCCCAAGGTCTCAGCCCAAGGATAAAAGGGTACTTTTGATGAAAACAACTCATTGATGATGTTAACTGACTATTTTAATCCTAGGTGTGAATTCTCTAAGCTAGATGCAATTTGGACATCAAGTACAAGGACAAGAAGTTTGTGGAAACAATGAAGATCTTAGGATAGTCATACGAGTGTTTGGGACTAATTTATAAAAGTTATTTGTTCAATTGATTTAGATGGAGCTTAGGACTTTAAAATTTAATTGGTCGTACCACTTTGAATGGTCTAAAACTCGCTTGGACAATATTCATTGTGTTTGTTCAACTTAAGAAGTCCCTTGGTCAACTTACGACACAATTCAATAAATTCAAACTCCTCATTCAGTTGACTTAGACAAGCTTAAGGTTGCATAATTTTGAAATTTGCAAAATCAGTCGATTTAATGATTGATTCAGTTGCCTGAATCATCTTGTAGGCAACCTTTATAGAAGTCAGTTGACTTGGTGAAGTTATGAGAATGACCAAGTCAAATGGACAAAACTTTGAATTAGCCCCCTGGACCTTTTTGTTGACTAATTATATCAATCAATCAAAAGCTTATACTTGGACATGACTTTGGCCACTAGTCAACTTAGTTAGTCAACTTAGTCGACTTAATATTTGACTCAGTCGACTGGACATATTTACACTTGGAAACTATGAAGCTTAGACACCTTCCGAGGCCGAAATGTTGGTGTCGGACATGTTTGAGACATGAGCACGCTTGGACATGTATTTGACACGTTAAAATAAGTATCCAATTTATTTTTTTATTTTTCTTTAAATTTCGTACACATGGGGACATGTTACTTGACACGTCGGGACATGTTGAGGCTTTTTTTTTTTTTTGGCTTGTTAGGAGAAGGGCTTTTTTTCCCCCAATGTTGAGGTGCTTGAAGGTTCAATTCCCTTGCTTGATTTGTAGACTTTTTACTCCTAATTTGATTGAAATAATGTTAGAATAGGATTATATGATCATATATATATATATATGTATATATATAAAAATAAATATATATTCAGCGCATCCCCAGCATATATGTATCCTTTTTTTTTTTTAGTCTCTTCTCGGCGTATTCATGGTGTATCATCTCCGTGCCCATTGGTCTCATCTTCTTAGCTTAGAAATGGCCTTAGTCACTAGAAGAATCAATCAACTCAATAAATGGACCAGTAAGCTGAACGTCTGTGCCAAAAAGAGAATCTTGTTTCTGGACAAGCAATCAACCTAATGATCTAAGTCAGTCAACCAAAATGATTGAACACAACACTAAAAATAAGGTTTAAAGATTTTTGAAAATGGAGATTCAGTCGACTGAATGTTGGAATCAGTTGACTGAATCTGTAATTAGACAATATAATGACTAGTTCTGAAATGCTTTGATCATCTAATGCGCCTCAGCAGCTATATTTTCCAAAGGGCTATAAATACCAACCCAAAACTAGTTGTTGAATATGAATTAACGTTATTAAAGATCATTGATAATACATTTAATTTCTGAGCCCTAAAATTTGCATTATTCTTTAAGCCGTCATTTATTCTATCATTGTGCAATAACTCTAGTGAGCTTTCATTTATAAATCCAACTCAAAAGGAGTTATTGTTTTACTTAATCATTCTTTATTCTTTTTGAGCGCTTGTAAGGGATGGGATAACCCTTGTGAGCTGAGAGAGGTTTCTCATCTTGTAAGGAGAAGAGTGGTGTACTCCTTGTAAACGGTTTGATCTCCACCAGAAGGAGATTGAAGAATAGTGAAATACTCGGGAGGTATTCTTGAGGCATGGACGTAGGCGGGGGTGCCAAACCACATAAAAATTGTCGTGTTTGATCTTTTTCTTTATTTATACTCTGTTTTTGTGTGTTCATCTTTTTTCATATTTGTGCAGAAAATTTTAATTAGCAATTAGTTTTCAAAGTTTTCCAAAAACCAAATTCACCCCCCTCTTCTCAGGTTATTTTCTAGGAAACAATCAAGAATTTTTATGCTACTGATGCCTTTCCTCACAAGAGGGTTAGTCACTAAATATCTCTCAAATTTTACAACTATGTAAATGATATTCCCTCACATATTTTAATCTTTGGTGATGATGTATATTGAAAGCATAGGACGGCGACATGAAGGTCACCTTCAAGCCTAGAATTCTCCCTTGAAAGATGTTTGAAAAATCTCTCTTTGTTTCAGAAAAATCTCAAATTTATCACTAGATATCCTGTGTGAAAAAACAAGCCTCAAGTAGAATTCCTTGCAATAAGCTTAGAACACCTAAATTTTGACCTTTCCATACAAGAAACATTCTAGCTATGACTGTGTAGCCGAAGTCCAACTTGATCAAATAACTTGTTGAATATTCAAGAGGTTCAGACTGGGAAAAATAATACATTCTGCATCATTGTAAAAAAAAGAAAAATTCAAATATCAAAATTTTGTGGTCATCATTAGTACTTTAAGAAATATTTGTAGTTGATATCAATTATAATAAATCATAGTAATGAGCTATAAATTATGTTGCTTGCCAAGATTAATTGCTTCTACTGTTTTCAGTTTTGATTTGTGTGCATGATGAGTTCCAATCATCGCTATTAGTAAAAGCTTTATGTCAATATAGATATAAAGTTTTCTAGCAGCCAGCTTATAATGTTTGCAAATTTTGGCAAAAAAGCATTGTATTTGTACTTTTGAATATAGTAGTTTGGACAGGGAAGTAGAAGCAGGAAACGGCATGGTAATCAAGCTAAAGTGATATGGAAAGTTGAAAACTTATAAACAAACTTTGAGGAAACCAACTAGAAAACTAGTATAACAAATTAAAATATTACTTTATGAAATAATCAGAAATCTTTGTAAGAAAAGTTGTATTATTATTGAATAAAGGCTTCAAGAGTATAGAATAATAGAAAAAATTATGAGAAGTTTCCTAATATTTTTCAAGAGTTCCAGGAAAGTTTTAAACGGACGCTTTGTGAGTGCTTGAAAAGTTCTGAAATGTTTCAAGCAGTTTCTCCTAAAAGTTCTTGGATTTCCATCCCAAATTCTTTAATGAGTTGCCAACACAATTTTGTGGTGCTCGAGTTTGTTTTGTTGGTATACTGTTGGAAGAACTTTGGTTTCTCAAAAGAAGTTTCTGACTATTTAACTGCTGTAGCTACCCTTAAATTGATTGATTTTGATGTATATGACTTCTAGGCTGTGATTCTTTTAATACATGAACACAGACTGCACATGACTTGGGTGGTTTCTTGTCTGGCTGGTCTTCTTAACATTCCATGTGTGAATTGATTCTTGTTTTTCAATGATGTTTGTAGTTGCAAATGCTTTTACAGATCACCAGTAAAATTTCATTCTGCAATGTTCTGTTTACGGTCTTTAAGAAAGGGTTTCCCTGAAAATTGTCACTTGAACTTGATGGCTTTTTCACTTGAACTTTTATACAAAAGGAAAAAGTAGAATATTTCACAGAGAAATTTCAATTTGATGACATTTGACGTTGCTATAGTGGTTATACATGGGCCCATTCAAGTATTCGATCATAACACCATATCATTGTAAGGATTGAAGTTCCATCATTGCATATGGTCCCTACTACAGCATTTTAGCCAAAACAATGAACTGCCCCTTCACTGTATGAAGGCTTGCACTGAGGCAAGGGTTAACATATATCCTTTATATCTACTTCACTTTCTGTTTTCCAAAAAGAATTAACAGTGAAGCTCATGCTTATAATTTTTGAAGTCACATGTGTTTGCTTTGATCTATTGTAGGTTGTTTTGCGGTGGGGTCTGCAAAAAGGAACAAGTGTCGTACCTTGTAGCGTGAAGCCTGATCAGATAAGGGAAAACATAGACATTTTCAGTTGGTCTTTGCTGGATGATGAGTGGAACTGCTTGAACCAGATAGAGCCACAGGTACATCTCTTTGGCAATGATCCTCTGAATAATCTCTCAGACTGCGGGCTTGGAAGTGGTCCCCTTCAAGCTGTGTATGAGATGGAAGATGACGCGGAGTCCAATTCTTGATATACAATTATATTTCTGTGAGATTTAGTGCCATTCCAGCTCAAATATGTCTTGAAGTTATAATGTCATGTCTATTGTTTGCATGATTTCTCTTTTGTGGATGCTGAATACAAAGTCAAAAGAACACATTATTGATGAAGTTGAATTGATGAACATGTCTCCTTATTCAATGATATTTTCAATTTTCCTTTAAGGGTGTGTTTGGTGCCATGTGGAGAAATGGTGATTGTAAGTCTCATTTATGTATAATTCATTCAGCTATGTATGAATCTACCATAAATCATTCTTTTGAACCTACCACAAATGAACATCCATTGCTAAGAAGGTCGAATTTAGGTAATCAAATTTAACCCCATGTTATGTCTATATTTTTACAGTTTTACATTGCTCTTGTTTGTACCTTTCAGGAAAGCTAAGTCCAACATCCTCAACAGGGGTGGGCCCTCACATTAGGGGACACAACACCTTTCAGGAAAAGTCAAAGGAACAAATGATACATCACTCACTGGGGTCACACAGCTATATGCGAATGGGTTCCCCATCCATAGAAAAAGTGGCAATGCATTTTTGGAAAGAATAGTGTTAGGTATTTTTAATTTATATTTCTAACGTAATGTTTCAGGATATAGTGATTTTGAAAATTATAATTTGTGGGATTCAAAATTATCATATTTTGACATATGATATTGAAGATATAAATTAGAGATACGTAACATTTTTCTTTTTAAAATATGATAAATAGAAAGATGGGTTCCCAATCTCTGATTTTTCTTTTTGTCATTTGTTTTAAACTGGTAAAAAATGAGCTTGCCTCATCATTCCGTTTCCGATTATAAATTTTATTCATTCTCAATGTTCTTCTCATCCTGAGAAAGATGAATGTATTCGCAATCAGTACAACAAGATACATTAAAAAATGGTGGCTATTTAAAACTTTGGTTACACAATTTTTTTATAAAAAAAAACTATATGAGAATTTTGATATAATGGTGCATGAGGAGCATTATAGAGAAGATTTTGATATTAAAGCAAATAAAAAGAAAAATTGAAATCATACATTAACACCTTCGGATCAAATGGCCAAAATCAACACCAGCTAATGTCTAGAATTGTGTATATGTATATCTGTGTGTGTGTGTGTGTGTGTGTGTGTGTGTGTATGAAGTGAAAATATCATCTATCTCTAGAGGCGACCACATATCAAATCATTCTTAATTTTATTTTTCAAATAATGTAGTTTCTTAAAAACATTGTTCTTCTTCTAATTTCTTAATTAAACTCAACATTTATCAATTTATAAAATTCTAACGAACCCTCATCAAATAGGCTTCCTAGTTGAGATGTTTAAATACAAACATTAAATACCATAAATCAAATAGTATTACTTGCATCAAATAAGTGAAAAAAGAAATTCACTATCAAAACAAGGGTATGTTTTTTTGTCAAATTGAAATAAATTTACATGTAAATTTATTTTCTCAAAAGAGTAGATCATAAGGGGATTTTTTTTTTCTTCTCAAATTACAGAATTTTTACATGTAATTTTTTTTCCTAAAAAAGGAAGATAATAGGGGGAAAATAACAAATTTTCATTTCATTTCTTTTTCTTAAATTTTTAGCCACCAAATAATGCTTAAAGTTGAGAATATTTTAGCAAGAAAACATCAAAACCCATCAAATAAATAACAATTGAAATTTTCTTAACAACCAAACAAAGCTTCAAAGAGAACATTTTAGCAAGAGAAATTTAGGAATTAAGATTGCTAATGGGTTGGGTCAAAATTTCGGGGTGAGAAATGAGAAAAAATGATGGAAATTTTGGGGTGGGCCAAAATTTTGGGGTGGGCTTAGTTTGAAAATGACAACAATTTTACATGTATAAATTTTTTTTCCAAATTTTAGGGGGGGCTATAGCCCACCCCATCCCAAATGTGTCTTCACCCTTGGAGGGAAAGGAGAGGAGATGATTAATTGAGAGAAAATGAGAGGAGATGAGAGTGTAATCTTTCCTTCATGATTGGATCGCTAACGAGGAAAAAGAAAGAAAAAGATAGTATAATTCTCTCATCTTTCTTGAAAAATGTAGAGGAGAGAAAGAAAATGAGAAGAGATGTTTTATTATGTGAGTATAAAGGATAAAATAGGAATTCACTTATTTTAAAAAAGTAAGGGCAAAATGGGTAATCATTCACTTACTAATCATTTCATTTAGTCTCATCCCACTTTTAGGAGAGTAAAATGGTTTAAATAAAGGGTAAGAACCTATTTGGACGGAATGAGTCAAAAAGAAAGGGAAGGAAATGGGAAGGGGGGGAGTAGCTTATTTCAAGTTTAGTTTAAAAATTGGGAAGGAGAGGAAGTGAGAGGGAGGGAGGGAGAGCTTAACACTTATTTTAACTATTTTACAATCCGTTCACAAGTGGGTGGAGATGGAAGGAAGGGAAACAACTCTTTAATGATTTCTTTATAATACTAATAATACTCTTAAAATTGTAGAGATTAAAATAAAATAGACAATTCTTTAATGAATTTAAAAAGGGTATATTAGTAAATTAATATAAAACTCATTCCTTTATTTTTCTCTCCTTCATCATTCCCAAAAAAGATAGGAGGATTACACCACCTTCTCATCTCCTTTCCTTTTATTAGTTATCCAAACATGAAGAAGGGATTATATTGTCCTCTCCCCTGTTTTCAACTTATCGAAATGGATTGTAAGGGACCCTTCCCTCTTCTTCCTTCTTATTTCCTATTTTTAAACCAAGCATGAAATAAGTTCTCTTCCCTTCTCATTTCCTCTCCTTTCTTTCTAACTCCCTTAATCCGATTAAGGTGTAAGAGTGGGATTATGGAGAAATAATTTCGTTTGAATCAATAGTGAAGGAAAGTTCAAATGGAAATGAGTCTCTCTTTCTACTTCTAGATTGGTTCATTGACAGGACAATAAGACAGGGTCCTATTTATCAATTAAGGAATCCATGCCACATAACCTAGCAAAAGGGGAAAGAGACGAGATGATGGCAATGCACCTCAAACAAGGGGGAGCAATATGATTTAATGTTAGAAACCTTGGGTATACCAATTTATCTTCAAGGTTATTAGTTTCGTATTTATTCATATTATTTTATTCCTTTTTGACATATTTAAATAATATTTATATGTATTTTTAAAATAAAACATAGCACATATTAAGTTAAATTTCAAGAGATTTTAAAAAAATAAAATTTCAAGTTTATAATTACAATTTTCCATTAATACTTATTTTGATCTCAAATTGATTATAAACTACCACCTCTAAAGAAGTTAATTTTAGTTGAAATGTTAGTTTCAATATTATATAGTTAATATTTTATAATGAAGTCTTTTAGTCTCACTAATTTGTTATTTTCATATATCAACTTGTTGTGTAAGGACCTAGAAAATTATCAAAGGAAACTTTGGTAAATTGCCAACATGGACTGAGGTCAAACCAGGAAATAATTGAAGACGTGTCACAAGGACTGTGAAATGAGTTGATAAGTTATCAATATGACACAGTGAGGCTTAATTGAAATTTTGGTAATTTATTCGGGACTGGTGTAAGCCTCATGGCTACACAGTCATCTATGGGACGTAGATAAATATGAAAATACAAATAATAAAATTTTGGGAAATAGACTACATATTTGGAATCAGAGCATCGAAATTAGCTAGGGTGCTAATTTTGGTGCGATTTCGAGACAATTTTAATTCAAGCACGTGTATGCGCACAGTTGGCCAATTGGCCACGTGGCATATGGGGATGCGTTCAAGGCTTCTTCAAGAAGTTAAGTGGAGATTCTAGAAGAGGACATGTGGCAAGAATAGGGTGGTAGAAGAGGATGTGTTAGTATGTGGTGAGGTGCATAGTAAGGGAACCAAAACTGATGGATGGGACACAAAGTAGACATCCCCTCACCCTTTTCTTTTTCTCTTTCCTTTTTTCCCTAACTTTTCTAATCTCCCTCTCCCTCATGCAAATTTCTCTATTTTTCTTGTCCAGACTCTCTCTCTCTTTCTTTCATTTTCCTCCATGGCCAAAAGCTTGGCCTTAAGAGTGTGAGTGTATATATTGTGTGTGTAGTTGAGAGCAGCAGATAGTGAGAGTGTGTGAGGGTGTTGTGTGTGTTGTGTGTTTGAGAGGGAAGCAAATAGTGCCTGTGTGTGTATCAGTGTGTGTAAAACACACAGTGTGTGAGACAGAGACCAAGATGAAGGAAAACAAAGAAGGAAGAAAGGAAAGAGAACCAGAGGGAAAGAAAAGGAAGAGAAGAAAAGAAGAAGAAAGAGAAGAAAGGGGCTGGACCAATAGCTTGGGACGACAGCCATGAGAGAGCTTCCTCTTTCCTTAGTTTCTCTCTCTAGCTAAAATAAAATGAGGTAAGGACTTTTTACAGTTCTTTAGATTTTTGTTGTGGATGGTTGGGAACCTTTGTGTGCTTGTAAGTGTGAATAATATGTATGTGTGCGCATATGACCCTTGTATAGTGAGAATGAGGGGAACCGATTTGGGTTCTTTCATACCTTGACATTTTGGGAGTTTCTAACTCTCATTTGGACTTAACTAGACCGGGTAAACCTTAGGATTAAACTCAGACCAAAAGAGAATAAAAAAAAGAGGGAAAAACTGAAAAGAATAAAGAAAGTTATAGGTTATAAAAAAATTTAGAGAAGTCCTTACTGGGAATGATTCATGTGTTTTTGAACCATGAAATGTATAGATATGAACTCGTCTCTATGCCATAAAAAATTTAGGATAGAATCGGGGTTGAACCAGTCAAAGAACGTGAAGAAAAACCACTTTGCCAAAAAATCATGCTCCGCATGGAGCCAATTGTTTTTAAGCTTTAAATCCACCACGTTTTAAGCTAAATGATAAAACAATATGATAAATGGAATCTTGGGGGTAAAAATGATCAAGAAGTCATAAAAAGATTGTCAAAAAATTCACATTTTTCGGTGCCATAGCCAAAAAATGAAGCACTGTTCTGGTGGGTTAACCCGGTCGATGGTTATTCAAGTTGGTCAACTATATTAGGTTTGGTCAACGGGTCAGAGTCAACGGGTTTGGGTCTTGGTCAATCGGGTTAATGGGTTAGCCCATTGGACAAAATGGATTAAAGGATGTTTGGCTACTCAGACTTAGGTTGGTCAGTTCTCTTTGTCTTGGTTCAAATTTGAACTGATTTTGGGATAGAATTGGTTCTCTTGTGAACCAGTTCTTGGAAATCAAAATTATAAAAATATCCTCCATTTAATTTATGAAATTTTAAATGCAATTAAAAAGAAAATTGGGGCTTTCTTAAAATTTTTGGGCATTTTGGACTCAATGATGGGGTCAGTTTAGGCATTTGGGGACCCGCGGTGGTCCCACATGAATATGAAAAATTATAAAAATATCCCTAATGCTAAGTTAAGAGATATAAAGGCTAATAAAAATCTGGAAAGGGCTATCCCAAGATTTTTGGATGCTTAAAATTTAGATACATGATCAGATTAGACAAATTGGGATCCGGTAATGGTCCCACCTAAATCGGTAAAATGACGATTATACCTCTAGACTTATATTAAGTAATTAAAAATTAAATTAAGATTCAAAAGAGTCGTTTCCAATATTTTTGGATGCTAGAAACTCAAATATGACATCAGAATAATGAAATAAGGACTCGATAGATGCGAAACATGCCTGGTAAATTATAAAAATGCCCTTAGGGGTTCAAAAGACATTTAAATGACTTAGAATCAATACGATAGGGATTCCTAACGATTTTTGGGGTCCGGGAACACGTTTTTGATATCCGTTTGAGCAAACAGGTACTTGATACGTAGACTAATATGTGGTTAGCCATAGAAAACCTTAAGACTTAACAAGATACCTTAGTGTTAAGGGCTAAGGTGGTCCCGAGTATGGAACAATAGGTGCGTAAGGAAATTGACAAACATTATAAAAGACACACGCAGTGTCTCCTTGTAGTAGGGTGATGATTGGTACTAGGGAAATGTCATGACTTAGTGATGTGTGTACTTGTTATATGGTCTACATGATATGTTTGTCATCACTATCTTATATCTTGTGATTAAATCATCGGTATGATTCGATCATTATCTTGATTGCCATGATGTTGAAAATTGCATGATATTATTGGATAAATGTGATCACCATGTGGCGATTATTTTTATTTCCACTTCTGTCATGGATCTGTATGATCATTGTTGCTTCTGTAATTATTGTGAATCAATTATCCTCTCTTATAATTATTAATTGTGGCCTTGTTGATATTGTTATTTATACTGATAAACATACCTAAGTGGTGTAAGATTTGAGGGGATATGATTTTGTGCACTCGAGTGGTATGGATTTGAGATATTTGGAATCTGGGAATGGACACTTATGAGAAAATGATTTGGGATGAGAATTAGTCATATCTTTTGTGTACTCTTGAGTGTAGTGAGATTGTGTTTTACCCAAGATTCTATTTGTGATAAGGATGGTGTCTCTTATCGGCTTGCGAGCTATAAACCCGTGCGAGTGGTCATTCATTTCCATCGGGTTAGCAGCCCGTAAAACACATAGGCTTACCGGGAGCCAAATTAGGTGAATACTCATGGGATTGAGATTATTAAGAGAATGAAATAAGTTAAATAAGGCTTTATCCCTTTTGCTATGGATTGATCGACTTGAGATTATTTTCCTTGATGTTCATGTGATATTTCCTTGTGTTTAGTGATGGACTGTATACTGTTAGTTTATGATATTGTGGCAATTGTGGCTGGTTACATAGTTGTGAATGTATATGTTATTTTTGTGGTTTGGAACAGAAAATTGAGGTGCGTCACGAAGTTGGTAAGCTTATACTTATACCATGTGATTGGTTATGTGCATATATACATCTTTCTTGTGGCATTACAATAGGAAATAGAGGTGCTTCGTGGAATTGTATGTTTATACTTATGTCATGTGTCCGACCCTCTATATGCCGACTACTTGGCTATTATTATCAAACCACATGTAGTGGTGCTATACCTTCTTGATATTTATACTTATGCCATGTTTGAGATATGTTGATATTGTGTGCTTGTGATGCATACTGGACTTTAAGGTGTGTCCTCTTCTAACTTACATTGGTTTTTGCACGTTGCTAGTTTATGTGTTTTGGGAAACCCTACTGAGCATTATGGCTCACCCCTGTTGTTCATGGGAATGAAAGGTATTGACTTAATGGAAGATAGCTGCAGGAACAATACAGGATAGATTAAATTCATTGTAGCATTTAGTTTACATTTATGTACTTACCTAGTTGTATTTATTAAGAGTGTTTGTACCCCTCAGACTATTGTTGTTTATAATATGTGTATAAGGATTGTTAGAGTTAGCTATGGACATTACCATGTTTTACACCATTTATGGATGGTTGGTCTATTATCGTTGATAGTAATCAATTTTATTTAATCTCGTTATAGGACTTGAACAAGTCTAATTAGGGAACCAAACCAAAATTAATTAAAGAGAAACTAATCAAAGAAATCATTTAAAAAAAATGACCTGTATTTTATGCACTTGACTTACTCATAAATCAAAACTAATTTCACAAAAGTTGATTGTTACACATGTTGTACATGTAGTTCACCTTTTTTGGATGCCTTTTGCACATTTTTTAAATATTACTTATCCAAAAAAAAAAAAAAAATAGTTTCGCATGATTTTGATATCCCCTCTACAAAAAATTTGGTTCATAGTTTCTACTAATTGTACAAAAATCTTTATAATTTCTCTCGACAAGTATTCATATTTTGGAACCGTTGCAAGATCATTTCATTATCAATGGTATCCAAAACATTTTTCTCGACATACATAACCAAACAATCATTCATCCATTGATTACTATGTTCATTGCTAAAAATTTTAGTTGTTGCATTTATAACTAATAGGAAAAGTGCTAGTTTCATCAGAAAATACACCAATGGATATACAATATTCTTTTTGGTCTCAACTAACCTCTCGACAAGATCTCTAATTTCTTTAAATTCTAAAAATTTATTATTGGAGCACACATCAAGTACATTTGAGTAAGATGAATAAACTTTTCTTTATTAAACGTAGAGAATGAACCAATTAGACGTAGGGATGCCACATAAAGAAGTAGCTCTATGTTTGCCTTTATGAAATCTCTTTCATTAAACACGAGGGTAAGACCCTTTATCATAAATCAAGAATGTAAAGCACTTTACTTGTAAACATGAGGGTTTGAAATTCTTTTCATTAAACAGGAGGGTACAACCCTTTATCAAAAATCAAGATTGTAAAACAATTTACTTGTAAACATGAGGATTTGAAATCCTTTTCATTAAACACAAGGGTAAAACCCTTTATCATAAATCAAGAGGATAAAATATCATGTTCATAAAAATGATTCAAAAATCTTCTTCCATTTCATAACTTATCATCCTTTCACTTTACACGAGAATCTGTATTGATCCAGACTCTAAGCTTAATAGGAGGTTAGTATAATATATATATATATATATATATACATGACCTAAACACTGAGAGATCTCTTACCTTCTTACGGGTATTACACTAGCGAGTCCCGAAGGATCCACTAATCAAGAGCGCTTATGTACTACTTATCTTGCATTGCCAGTTCGTAAACAGAAGCATTTAAAGCATTACTTTTCAAATAAATGCTTTTCAAGAGCACTTAAATATAACTTGACTGAGAACACTCATTTTCAAAAGAAGAAATTTAACACAACTTTACAATTAAAGATAGGCATGCTTGAAATAAGAATCACATAACCAACTGGTGTTTAAAACAAGTACATTTGCAGTTCACAATAGTATTTTGAAAATAGAACAGGTAGCATGTTTGAAACACGAGTTATATAAATACAAGAATTTGAATTTAAAACACTTCAGAAATCATGGAGTTAAATTCTCCACTTCAAGGTCCAAGATCACTCGCTTGTGGTCCAGAGTCCACATTCAATTGCTTACTTGCTTACTTAACTTGCCTTGGAACTCGTCTTATCTATATTTCCTTGTTGGTGATCCTAAATTATGGTTCAGAATACATTAATACTATATCTTTTGCTTACTTAGTGTTTTTAGACTTTTCTAGACTTAATCTTACAATTTAGGATTCTCTCACGGTCTTTAATTAGGGTTTCTAACACTTTGTAGTTCATTGTGTGGTTTACTTTAGCCTTTAGAGGCATTTTGGTCATTTTTCTTTTACGTCGTGTATTGTTCGATTCATCGATTTCCTAAACAGACTTCATTTTTGAGTCCATACGGTCCTTAAAATATGAATATATGTCTTTTTATTCCATCTATACTCTTTTGGTAGTTTTCTTAAGTCTTAAGGCGTATTCGTCATTTTTTAATTTGTTATCAGATCTTATTTGCCTTAAAAGGGCATCACCGTTAGGTCCGTAGTATCGAAGATAATCAATTTAGGTTTTTTCAGATCTTAATTTCCATGTATATAGCATATTTTTCGGTACTTCATTTTCTAAAATGGACTCTACCATTGAGTTTAGAATATCAAAGAAAGTCAGAATATGCTCTCTGACCTTTAACTAGATTTTGCATCACTAAGGGCATAATGGTAATCATGACATTTCACGTGTCTATATTTTTTGGACTTTATTTTGTAAAATAGACCCTACCGTTGGGTTTTGAATGTCCAAAAATGTTAAGGTAGGTATTTCTAAAGTGATCGGGGTTCAATTGATAGTTTATTTAATACACTAGAACACAATTAAAATTATTTCATTTGTCTATTCATATTTTTTGGGGTCTAATTTCATAAATCGGACTTTGCCATTAAGTTTGGAATGTCCAAAAATGTTAGGTTAGGGCATTTTAGTAATTTCCCTAATTTAATAAGAATTTCAAAAGAATTTTTAATTATTTTTCTAGGGCATTTCCATAATTTTCATAAAATTCAGGGGTTAAAACATAATTTTAGGAAATTCCTTAACTAAATTGTTATGTACGGTCCGGTTGAGTCTTAAGTGGACTGGTTCTTATTAGTTGAGAACCAACTGATTCTGCCGATTTTGTCATGCTGGCATTAGCATGATGTTAGCCTCAGTTAATCAAACGACGTCGTATAGTTTATAATTAGGATCTGTTTTAAACGGTCAGGGCTTGACCCGTATTCGACCCGACCCGAACTGACTACACTATCGTCTCCCCTACGACGCTTGTTATTGTAGCCCTTATCCCTAGAATTTTCTCTTCTTATTTCGTAAGTTTCTGAGCCACTTTTCCACCTGTTTTTGACGTATATAATCTCCAGGGATGATTAGAATTGCTTTAGCGTTTATTTGAGGCGTTAAACTAAGCTCAATCGCTCTGTTGGTGGTTCGATAGTTGTCACGCCCCGAATTTCCACGAACCCGAGGAGTGAGTGGAAACAATAAAGAAAAGGAAACAAAAGACAATTTAATGGTTTCAATTAAACGTACATTCATTCCTTCAACATATACTCACGTAAGGCGCATTCAATAGATATATCTTACATGTCATTTGGGCTTAAGCCCTTATATCGCAAAATATGCCCCAAGGGCCCATTATCCTTCTAAGTTCATATCTCCTTTACTCTATAAGACTTCCTCAAGTCTCAAGTACCGGGAGCGTCATCTGTAATATGATATCCCACGAATGGGTCAGCGCAACTGCTGGTATGACACAATGCTAATACAAGGAACAAAATTAAGGCGTGGGATGTGCTAGTGTATATTTATAATCTAGATGTACATTTATAATCTACATTCCATTCAATTCATCAACATAATGAAAAGGCGATATGCGTGACACACCCATACAAACTCTATGCCACACCCATGTCTCATTTACGGATTCACTTCCGATAGATCCTGAGTACCAATATCCCGTTCATAGATCACATCCGTTGGATACTGGGCACCAATGCAATGGCCAATTTTGGGTTTTTTACCACAGGATCTACACCCTCATAATGCATAGCACCACGTGCTCAACCCACACTATGCTTTTAAGAATCACATTATGCCAATATGCCTTGATTCCACCATGCAATAATGCAGTCTCAATGAAGCATTTTTACCTATACATGGAGCATGCTTTAAATAATGCATTCCACTTAAATTAACAATAACATTTAAATCACCAAACTTCTTTCATATGTATGTATGCTATACATAATCAATTTAAACACGTTTTCAAATCACATATTCACAATCTTAATAACTCTCCACGAACATAAATCATGTACAACACTAACACATAGAACAAATCCTAACTCCAAAGAACAACAAAGAACACACAAGCACATGAACAATCAACTCTAGGTTTTATTTCAAAGCAACCATTCCTTATGTGATTCTCTAACATCAAATAAACATATGATTCATCCAATCAACATGCAAATCATTCCTAAACTCAATCTTATTCCTTACTTAGCAAAATATCATACCTGATAGGGTTTGTCTCAACCCTAGGGAGTTGTGTCTGCTACGCAGTCAAACCAACCGGTGATAACGCAGTCCTCTTATTGTATCTATCTAGAAGATCAAAACCTCTTTCTTCTTGTCTCTCGGTATTCCTATGATTCAGGAAACTCATTTCAGTCTAGGTATATATATTTAACTCATGCTATTCATCAAATTTTATGTCTTTTTATTATTTATATCTCTTTTACTAGAATAAACTCTACTATTGAATCCAAAATGTCGAACAAAGTCGGTTTAGGTTTCCGTGCAATTCAATTCGGATATCTGTGCTAAAAAGGGCAAAATGGTCATTTTACACATTTTACGGGTTCTTATTTCTTGGAATCTCTTTTCACAAATCGGACTCTACAGTTGAGTCTGGAATGTTTGAAATAATAAAAATTCACTACTCTTTTATTTTAATCGGAGTCCGTTTGACTACTTTTCGACTTGGGGCATTTTTGTAATTTCTTCTCTTAAATTATTTAAATTGAATATTATTTTATTACTTGGGTCAATTCACAATTAACCAAAAATTCTGGGTACAATTTCGAATTTCACAAAGTTCTATTTTAAATTTGAAATAACTAAACTATAATAAAATCTAACCTTTATCTAGCTGCAGTCAACGTTCCACCGGCATTGAAATCGTCATTTGGCAATCCCACAAACACTAATGGACCCTTAGTTGGTCCATTAACCACTTCCCCATAAGTCTCTTTTGCTCAATCAAAAGAAACAATGACCTACGAATAATTAGATCCGTCATTGGAATTAGCTGTCCAATTTATTACAAGATCACAATGTCCATGGACACTTTCAGCAAAAGAAATGCCCAGTGCAGCAACTAATCTAATACGGCTCGGAACAGAATGACAGAATTTAAATAACTCCACTTGCACTCACAGATGCGTGATTTCCCCACCTACTACACTGTGATCTCTCTGTTCTTCCAATTTCCTCCAGGTTTTCCACAAAATCCAGTAACTTATGTTGCCGCCTCTCAGTTTAGTTTATCACAGCACCCAAATCAGCTCCTCCTACAACAGCTCTTTCTACACCAATCTCTTCCTCTCTCTTTTCTTAATTTATTTACAATAGCACCTGTCCCTGGTTTAACCTCACAGCACCACTACTGAACTGCTGTTACAACTACTGTCCATAACTGCACATTAGATTTTGAAATAGTAACTCCAACTGCTGTAGGTAAACTCCAAAACCCACAGCTCCAAATCACTTGATATTAGCCACTGCCCCTACCACAGTCTCACTCTATGTGGTTGGAGCACTACCGTTGCTGCATTGCTACCTGCACAACCTTTTCTTTGCTCTACTGTCACACTTGCTGCTACTTTCTACACACACATAAATATAAATATATGCTCACCACTTGCTGTACTAACTTTCTCTCTCAATTTTTTCCTTTTTTTTTTTTTACCAGATTTTCTCACAAAATTTAGCAGTTCTCCCTCTCGGCTGCTCTTTCTCCCCTCTCATTTTCTCTCCATTTTTCTCCTTTTTGCAACGCTACAAACATGCACACACACACACACACACACATATATATATATATATAAATACTGATATGCCTGCACCGACCTACCTCACCCAACCTTTCTTTCTCTCTTTCTTTTTCTCTATTTTCCTCCTTTGTACGCTACCTGTTACACGCCACTCTCTACTCCACCACCCCCTTCTTTGACTTTCCTCCTCTCTTCTTCTTTCACTTCTTCTCCTGCTGTACTATACTTGCACTACTACACATACCTATACATATCTACCGCCTGCTGCACTCTTCTCAATTCCCTCTTTTCGGCTATAATGCCCTATGCCCCCCTTTATTAACTTTCCTCTTTGTTTCTTTTTGTTCTTTCTCTTGCTTTTCCTGTTCCTTGTTTTTACTTTATATATTATATGTCTATTGTATAATATAACCAACACACACCACACACTGCACACAAGCAGCCCGAATCTCCCATCACTCAATTTGTCCCTCAATCAACCCACTTGCTGCTTTCTTTATATGTATATACATAAATATATATAACATACATATATAAACACATTTTTATGCACATGCATAAATACACATAACCATATACACACACACACACACACACACCTGACGACACTCACTATGCAGTTGCATGCTGTGCATGCATCTATATATATATAAACATTGATTTATATGTACATACATACATATGCTTAATTATATTTAAGCTTTAGACCTTACATATACATATGTATACTTTTATACATATATATACTTACATACTAAACCGTATATATATATATATATATATTTGTATATTTATTTTTTTATATGCATATATATATAATCTCGTATATATATATATATATATATATTCTCGTATTTATTAAAATGCACTATGCACGTATATCGAGGCATGTATTAGCCTACGTACACGATTCTCCGTACAGCTCAGATTTTATTGTACGATATTCTAGAGTGCTCGGGATTTCTTATAATTCACTTCTCATATTTATTTATTTATTTTTTTCCGCACTTTATTCTTATTTTTGATTCTCGCTATTTATCTCAAACTGCTTGCCTATTACTGTACATAATTTATTATGATAATTGGAGTCTACTTTGGTATTATATTTATCGACTCAGCCTATTCGTACTTGGCTTTTCTTAATCTCATAATTACCTGAGATTATAACTTCTACTAACTACCTCGATAATCGTACCTATCACTGTATATTACTCATTAAAATAGTTCGGTATATTTTGGGGTGAACTATTCTCGGTCTAAATCGGTCTCGGTTTATCTTTGATACTATATTTATTGCTTGGTCAAAGCTCGGTATTATTATTTGACTCTTTGAACTTAATTGAAATTATTCTATTTTATTCAAAACTCATGTTTGGTTATAACTGGTGTTACACTATTCAACCAGTGTATCTCGGTCTACATGCTATCCCGGGTCAGGGTATTACAACTAGTGCTCTACTGGAAAAACGAAAAATTTACTCTGAATTTTTCAAGTCTCTACAATAGTGGTGACTATAACAAGCTCATTTTGAGCTTGTTTCTCTACCAAATCCAACGTCTTTTAGCCTGTTGTGACCCTCTTTATATTGGGGGTTCATTTTTCATTCAATAAATCGAGCTTAAAGCTCATTTTATGTGGGTCGATTTTGAACCCGTTTTCTGCAAATTAAATTTTCTCTCAATTCTAAGCCTTTTTAATTGATTCTCGTTGATTTGAAATCCTCATGGCTTATACTTTAAGTCCCAACCCTTCAAATGTAGATTAGCTTTGGTCAATTCAGACCCAAACTCGGAGGTGTAACAATGGTAGATTTCTAGGTTCTACTATTTAGGAGTCCTTTAAACTGGATTTTCCTTGTTTTCTTTACATATAACACACATATATACTATAGTGTACATATGTACGACAATAGTGAAGTTTAAAACAGGACATTCCTTTGGAATTTTAGAGAGAAACTAATGGTTTTTGGGCTTACCTAGTCAATGGTTGTTTCTCTCTTCTTCTCAACTAGTTCCCTAGCCCACTAAGTTTCTTGTTTGATCTTCGAGTTCTAGTTCATGGTGCATGCAAACGCCCTTCCCTCTTTTTTTTTCTTCTTTTTCTCTCTCTCTCTTTCTCTAGCCGAACACACCTCATACATGCATGTTTGATTTTTTTGGGGCTCTGTTACATTATGAGCTATATTTGTATCATAAGGGTTTACTGCATGTCATGTGATTGGTTGAAATAGAGGTCCACTAGAGTGGTGACACCTCATCACTTTCTTTAGGTCCACTAGAGTGGTGACACCTCATCACTTTCTTTTGAAATTTCCTACACACTTTCAAGTCATATACATTTCATGTGGCTAACATAGCACAAATGTATTAGTAGCCTAATGGGTTTCCTTTTTAGAAGTTAGTTATTTGCTTGTACAAGGTGTAGGGTTCAAGTATTGGCCAACCTCTTTTGGCCTCATTTTTTGTTTTTTCTTTTATTTATTATGCATTAAATTTCCTTAGTTATTTATTTATTAAATTTTTGTTTGCTTAAATTTCTAGCATTATTTTTTGTCACTAGTACTACTCTTCTTGATTTTGTCGTCTTATCATAGCTTGTGTCATTTATTGACTTTTTAGGAAGTATTATTTCATAATACTTAACTCAGTGTTATTATATGCTAATGCTACTGACATCTTTAAGTTGACACTAATTATTTGTCAATTAGGTCAAGGGTGTTACATTGCCCTCAAAGCATAGATTAAGTATGTCGAGATTTCTAGTAATCAAAAGGCTCATCATGAAAGAGAATGAATATGCTTTAATGCTCGTTACTTTGCTCATCAACTTCAATTGGCACTTGTAGCTATTGCAAAAAACCATAACCATTTTTTTCAATAGTATACTCCAATAAATTTCCAAACTCATTGAACTGAGATGGATTAAAATGACATAATGCTTTGTTGATTATTCTTTCTGGAAATTATGTTCATGAGGTTGACATGGGCCATTTTAGAAATTTACTCTTTGAATTTGCACTGGATCATTAGGATGAAAATCCAAAATTTTGACTTGTAGCCAAGGTCTGTTGGGAGATTTTCTAATTCAATA
Source organism: Nyssa sinensis (assembly GCA_008638375.1). Classification (NCBI taxonomy): domain Eukaryota; kingdom Viridiplantae; phylum Streptophyta; class Magnoliopsida; order Cornales; family Nyssaceae; genus Nyssa; species Nyssa sinensis. The sequence continues at coordinate 11,784,637 of CM018042.1, read as the reverse complement.
CCACTTTGATTAGAAAAACTTTGCATATCTTCTCCACGATCATCACTTTCTTGAGTTGGAAAAGGTTGTTCCAATGTTGATTTTCTTTTAAAATTTTTATCTATAAGTGATTCAAAAATTAAATTGTTTAGTCAGACTAAAACTTCTACCAATGAATTTATTATTTAAAGTTTAAAATTTTAGTATACTTCAAATATTATGTTAAACATATAAAATTGTATGTATCCATTAGTTTCTATTCCTTGTTAACTTATACTTTTCTTATAAAAAAATTAAAGATATGACGATGACAAATGCATGTGAATAAGGGCCAATATTCCCAATATTAAATCAATAATAAAATTTCAAATAAAGAGAGATATTTAAAATTGAATAACTTAACTTTGGCTTATGTTAGCTTTTGGCATTACTTAATGTTTGGCTGCTAAGAACCCGAATCGGAGCACAATATCAACTCCAAAATTTCAAACATTTGACATGAAAAAGTAATTCTAGCATTAAATTAAACATTCATTTTCCAACAAAAAAATTCAAAAATTTTAATTGAAAAAAATATATATTAAAAAAGTATACCTCAATATCCACAATAGGGTCTTCCAATCTTCTGGTCTCTTTCATCAATGGAGTATTTAGGTTTAGAGATTGAGTCTTAAAGACGAGGATTATAGAGATGAAAAGAATATTGATATGTGAAAAAGTGAATAGAGAGTGAACAGAAAGAAACCTATAAACTAAACATAGAGAGAGAATTAAACGAGAAAGAGAGGAAAAGAGAGAATTAGTGGAACCTAGAGCTATTGAGTGGAAACAGAACTGTAAAATGAAAAGAGAGAGTGAGAGTCGATAGAGTGTAGAGAGAGTAAAAGTGTGATAGTTGATATACCACAAAGTGACAGACTAGTCTCCTTGTGACACGTGTGACTACAGACCAGCTAAAGCTTAGCCATTCCGAGCAGGCTTAGACACTTAGCCTCCAGATCGGAAACACACGTTCACCTCGAGCAAAAAAGGTATAGCCCAATGCTCCCAAAGAGGGTTCGGAGCTCATCACCACCTTAAACATCCTATCGAACTAAGGATAAGGAAACAGTCTTCAACAAGGAAACTGCCACCCATGGATATCTCTCAAGTGCAGTGTCCAACATGGTAACTGCCACTCTCCGATGATCAAATCCCTATATTTATGGCTCCAAATCCTAATCAACTTAGGAATCCACAGTCTATAAATAAAACTCTAAGGTACACTGTTACATTCATACTTATTCACTTGTTTACAATTACAGTATTTCAATTCAGTTTTATTGACTTAAGTATTAGAGTGGCTACTGTCGGAGCCAACCCGGTGGCCCTCTGATCCTTTTCTTTGAGTGTTCCTCAGGCAACAGAGTTCGGAGCCCCCACTGATCGAAAAAGTGCAGTATCAGTTTGGCATCGTTTGTGGGAACGACAATCGTTCTTTCAACAAAAGTTCTCTTCTCTACGAACAACCTTAATTCCCGTTTCATCAGGGAATCATGGCTCCCAATCTTCGACCAATAAGGAATGCTCAAAATCCTCAAAACCTTAAACCCTAACAGCCTACCGGAAGAGGAAGAGGATAAACTTCTGATCCCATGCAGTAACAACTCAATCTAGTTCAGCGATACACTAACATAATGCAGGAACAACTCCTTGCCATCTCTAGAACTTTAGCGCAACTCACCTAGAGTCCTAAGAGCAACCTCCATCATCCACCCACCAGTATGGCTGATGCTGGGGCATAACCCTCTACCACTACCATGAGTGGATTGCCCAATGAGGAGGTCCTCATCGAGTAACCAGTACATCCCCCTAACACCACGCATATGGGAGGAGACCCCCAACCATCGATTGCTACTAGCAGAGGGGCACCAGCCTTCAATCTGGCTGTTCATTACTAAAGTACCACAAGGATCCTAACTCCAATGGCTTCTGGGGTAAACACAGCACCCCCTAAGTTCTAGCCATAAGTGACACCAGTTCCCCTAGTTTAGGAACACCAAAATCCTCCCCTCCAACCTTGGGACATGTCCATCCCATTCATACAGGAGTCGAAACTACAAGGCAAGAATTGCAACAAATCCTGCCTAGAGACCTATGGAGGGCTGAAGAGGTTACGGACTCTATGGACCACACTGTTGTTATGAGAGGTATCCAAATCCCTCCAGAACAGGATGAGCTAGCCAGGCTGCTCGGAAGGTTTGCCACACCGTTCACTCCTGCTATCATGGCTGAGGAGAGGCCAAGGAAACTTGTCATCCCAAAGTTCACCCTTTATGATGGGACTGGGGACCCAAGGGACCATCTATCTCATTACGAGCACACCATGGCACTATATGGGGCTTTCGATGCCTTTATGTGCCGTACATTCGTAACTAGCCTTAAAGGCACTGCTCTGAAATGGTTTCACCACCTTCCACCAAGCTCAGTCACCAGCTTCTATGAGTTTGGCAGGCGCTTCCTTGACAGGTTCATGACCAGTAGAAGGTTGAGAAATGGCCCAGAGTTCTTGCTTAACGTAAAACAATCCAAAGGGGAGCCTCTTCGGGGTTACATTGCACGTTTCAATACCAAGCTTACAAAAATTACAGATTACAGCCCAAGCTTTCTCGTAGCTGCTATGACATCTGGCCTTGCTTAAAGAGGCTTTAGGGATTCTCTGACAAAGAGCCCCCCTACTGACATAGCAGCCCTTATGGATCGAGCAAGGAAGTGCATAAATCTGGAGGAAGCAAAGAATACCTCTCAAAAGGTTAAAGAGGAAGCCTAGCAGGACGATTGGAAGAAGGGCTCCAATGCAACCAGGAAGAGGGTCAAAAGCCCAAATAAAAGAACGGCCTCCAGAACTCCGGGTAACACTGGACTGAGGGGTTTTACCACCTTAACTCCTCTGAATGCCTCCCTAGCTCACATACTTCGGCAAGTCCAAACACGTGAAACCTAAGGTGGCTAGAGCTGATGAAAGGCAACCCTAGCAACAAGGACTAGAGTAGGTATTATGATTTCCACAAGGACTACGGGCATGCAACTAACGCATGCAGGGCCCTTAAACTTGAAATTGAGTAGCTCAAAAGGAGAGGACGGTTGCGGGAGTTTGTTAGGCAAGATGGGAGGCAAAACCCTCGTGATGTCAGGCCCTAGCAGAGGAGGCCAGAGCAGAGGCTGGAACAAAGGGATGGACGGAATGAGCCTCAGCAACAGAACAATCAGGTTATCCTTGTCCTCCACGCACACACCCCGATATCGGAGACGTCCAACAGAGTAAGAAAACGGTATGCTCGGGAGGCCAGAACTACTCCCAATATCCTACAGATGTCCAATGTTAAGAAGAGATTGAGGCTAGTACCTGAGATCCAGTTCTCAGATCAAGATCTTGCAGGAGTACACTGTCCTCACAGTGATGCCTTCGTTATCTCTCTCAAAATTACCAACTTTGAGATCCGAAGAATCCTGGTAGACATAGGAAGTTCTGCAAATGTGTTATTCTACGAGCCCCTCAAACAGATGAAGCTCAATCCCAACGGCGCCAAGCCTACCGCTGCCATAATGGCAGGATTTGACGAAAACCTCAGTACCCCACTGGGAAGGATTGACCTTTCCACCACAGTAGGGAAAGGAAATGGGCAAAAGACCACAATGTCGGAATACATGGTTCTGAACTCCAAGTTCCCTTACAACGTCATAATTGGAAGACCTTGGCTACACCAAATGGGAGTGGTCACCTCAACCCTCCACTAATGTCTTAAGTACGTCCATAACCATGTTGTCCACTCCATCATAAGATGTCAACCGACCTCTCGAGAGTGCTACGCTCTCGCACTCAGGAAAAAAGCCTCCAAATAGCAATTACTGCACACTCGTGAATGCATGGATTCTGAGCTCTCCCACCATCACGAGGCGGAAGATTGTCCATCTAGAATTGATGAACCTCTAAACCCTAGAGGAAAGGACAGCAGGGCCAAGCTTATAGGAGAACCAATCAAGGTGCTAGTCAGCTCGGAAGAGCAAGGGTGTTACTTGCAAATTGGCCCAGACTTGTCACCTACTGAGTAAGAAGAGATGATTGAATTCCTAAAAAACAACGTCTCGGTGTTTGCCTGGGAAACAAAGGATATGGAGGGCATAAATTCGGACCTCATCACTCACAAGCTGATGGCAGATCCTGACCACCCCCTAGTAAGACAAAAAAGAAGGACACTTGCTCCAGAGCGACATCAGATTATCAATGAGGAGGTCCAGAGGCTGCTAGAGGCCAGGATGATGCGAGAGGTATTTTATCAGGAATGGCTAGCCAATACTGTTCTGGTTAGGAAGAAAAATGGCAAGTAGAGAGTCTGTGTTGACTATACAGACTTCAACAAAGCTTGTCCCAAAGATACTTTTCCTTTCTCGAGGATTAATTAGCTAGTCGATGCCACTACAGGGCATGAAATCATGAGCTTCATGGATGCCTATTCTGGATACAACCAGATCTAGATGTACCCACTGAATTAGGAAAAGACAACCTTAATAACCAAGCGAGGTCTCTATTACTATAGAGTGATGCCGTTCGGACTAAAAAATGCTGGGGCAATATATCAGTGTCTGGTCAACAAGATGTTCAGTCCCTTCATCGGCAGTACCATAGAAGTTTACATTGATGACATGCTGGTCAAGAGCCTACAAAAGAGTAGCCACATCCAGCACTTAGCTCAGACATTTGACATCCTGAAGCAACATAAGATGAAACTGAATCCCTCAAAGTGGACCTTTGGTGTAACCAAGGGAAAGTTCTTACGATACATTGTCTCTCAGAGAGGAATCGAAGCAGACCCCACTCAGTTCAGGGCCTTGATTGGGCTAGAGTCGTCAAAGACCAAGAAAGACATTCAAGCTCTGAATGGCAGAATTGCAACTTTAAGTAGATTTGTATTCAAATCCACCGATCGCTGCCTACCATTCTTCAAAGCCTTGAAAGGAAATAGAGCCTTACAGTGGTCAGAAGAGTGTGAAAAAGATTTTCAAGAATTAAAGGAGTATTTGGCTTCCCCTGAACTCTTATTAAAGCCGGTCCAAGGGGGGAAACTACTCCTCTACCTTGCTGTCTCCGAGAACGTCGTCAGTTCTGTACTGGTCAGACATGACAGGGGTGTCCAGAAGCCCATATCTATGTCAGTAGGGAACTATTAAACATAGAGAAAAGATACCCTGAAATTGAAAAGCTGGCTTTTGGGCTCATAATTTCTACGCGAAAACTCTGACCTTACTTCTAAGCGCATCCCATTGAGATTCCAATGGCCTATCCACTGAAGTCAGTACTAAGGAAGCCTGAGGTCTCAGAATGATTAGTCAAATGGTTCATGGAATTAGGGGAATTTGACATATCTTACGTTCCACGGACCTCCATTAAAAGGCAAGCCTTTGTCGATTTTGTCACTGAGTTCACCCCAACACTACAAGACAGAGCGCAACTTTGTGAAAGCTCGGGCACATGGCAGCTTTACACCGACGGATCATCCACAGACTATGGTTATAGCATCGGCTTGGTACTACAATCCCCTGATGGGGTTATGGAAGAAAAGGCAGTCAGTTTGGGATTCAGAGCTTCCAACAATGAAGCTGAATACGAAACCCTTATCATTGGGATGAAGCTAACTCTGGAATGCGAGGCTCAAAACCTCGTGGTCTTCTCATATTCCCAACTAGTGGTAAGCCAAGTTTTGGGAGAGTTTTACATCAAAGATAATAGAATGCTTCGGTATTCAGAACTAGTGAAATCACTGAAGCAATCCTTCCAGAAATTCGTAATCCGAAAAAATTGAAAAAGGTCAGAATTCTAGGGCTGATACACTGGAAAATATAGCCTTCCACCTCAAGGCCGAGGGAGAATTCAAGTTAAAAATCTCCCATCAATCAAGACCAAGTATAGAAAAGGTTCAGGTTGCCCAAGTTACCGAACAAACCCAGAACTGGATGACTCCCATCCTCTAGTACCTGGAAGGAGGGCTCCTCCTAGAAGACAAGAACAAGGCCAGAAGAATCCAAATCAAGGCAGCTCGGTACCTGATCTTAAATAAGAAGCTTTACCGAAGATTCTATTCTCAACCCATGCTGCGGTGTTTGGCCCTAGAAGAGTCCAAATATGTCTTGGCCGAAATTCATGAAGGGATCTGTGGCAACCACAATGGTGATAGAACTTTAGCCCACCAAGCTCTAACACAAGGCTATTATTGACCTAGCATGTTAAAGCAAGTAAAAAAGTATGTTCGAAAGTGTGACAAATGCCAACGATTCGCTCAATATCAGCACCAGCCCTACCATGAGCTCATTCCGATGGCCAGCCCATGGCCCTTTGTTCAATGGGGAATGGACATCGTAAGGCCACTACCAAAAGCAACACCGAACAAGAAGTATCTTTTCGTTGCCATTGACTACTTCTCCAAATGGGTGAAGGCTGAACCCCTCACACATATCACAGAGGCAGAAGTCAAAAACTTTACTTAGAAGAATATTGTTTGTATGTACGGCATTCCACGAGTCATCATCAAGGACAATGGTACACAATTTATAGGAAGATTTTTCAAGAAATTCTGCCAAGACCTGCACACCAGCCACCATTTTGCCTCACTTGGCCATCCCCAAGCCAATGGGCAAGTAGAAGTCACTAACTAGACCATCCTTGATGCCCTTAAGAAAAGATTGGAAGAAGCCAAGGGAAGATGGGTTGAAGAACTCCCTGGTGTTCTCTGGGCCTACAGAACCACCAGAAGAACACCTACCTTTGAAACTCCATTCTCACTAGCCTATGGCTCAAAAGCAGTAATTCTTGTGGAGATCGGCATGCCTACCCTGAGGACGAAAGTTTTCAACCAAAGGGCCAATGATCATTAGATTGCAGAAAATATGGACTTACTCGAAAAAAAGTGTGATCAAGCTAGAATCAGGATGGAAGCATATCAACACAAGATGGCCAAAAGTTCCAAATTAGGGCTAAAACCCCTAAGTTTCTAGGTTGGGGATCTTGTTCTAAGAAGGGTGTTCCCAAACACCAAAGATCCCACTATAGGAAAGCTATCGCCCAATTGGGAGGGGCCCTACAGGGTAACAAAGATCGTCCGACCTACCACATAATGGTTAGAAGACATAACTGGGAATCCTGTACCCAGGCTCTGGAATGTAGAACATCTACGAAAATATTATCAATAAAAGTTTTTTTCTCTTGCATTCTTCTAAAAAAGAAGTCTCATCTTAATGTACAGACCCCTAAAAACCTTACAGCCTATGCAAGAGTTATAGGTCTGGTCCATCTCAATGTACAGACCCCTAAAAACCTTATAGCCTGTGTAAGAGGTATAGGTCTGGTCCATCTCAATGTACAAACCCTTAAAAACCTTGTAGCCTGTGCAAGAGTTATAGGTCTGGTCCATCTCAATGTACAGGCCCCTAAAAACCTTGTAGCCTGTGCAAGAGTTATAGGTCTGGTCCATCTCAATGTACAGACCCCTAAAAACCTTGTAGCTTGTGCAAGAGTTATAGATCTGGTCCATCTCAATGTATAGACCCCTAAAAACATTGCAGCATGTGCAAGAGTTATAGGTCTGGTCCATCTCAGTGTACAGGCTACTAAAAACCTTGCAGCCTGTGTAAGAGTTATAGGTCTGGTCCATCTCAATATACAGACCACTAAAAGCTTTGCAGCCTGCGCAAGCGTTATAGGTCTGAACGACCTTCATATAGGAATATCCATAAAACTTTAACTAGCTCGGTTACCTCCCACTCAAGGGATGGAGGACTTGGTTTGATTAGAAGTATTTCTGATCAGTTAGCACCAACACTGGTTCTGTTATTACAAATCATCCTGTCAAACATCTTAGTTAAAGATCTGATCATAAAGGAATTACTCAAAGTTTTCTTACCCGATTATTACTAAGATCTAGAAAACACAGGTTCAAGTTATGAACGGTTTGTTATCACGAATCCTCCAATAGATCATAATCACTACAAGCCCTCCCACTTAAGCTACTCAGCACAAGTTCTGATTCAACTATCTCTATTATCAGAGCCAGTTATTATTAAATCTTCCTAGTAGATTCGTTCAAATTATTACAAGTTGTATTGCTCGGAAGATAGCTTTCAGATTAGATCCAATTCAAGGGGTGCTCTGGAACACTATCAGTTAATGAAAGCCCTTGCTTAACCCAGTTACAAGTTTTAAAGGGTTGGAGCCTGGAGCTTACGTTACAGGGTATTCATCAATTGGAACAATGCGAAAGTTTACTTGACAAAAACAAAGCTACTTCGAAGAAACAGATAACAAGAAATCACAAAAAGTCCTTTTTCATTGATGAATCAAAGAGATACATAAAAAAGAACAACATAAAATACATATGACCAGATCCTACATTACAGCTTCAAAATCAGTTGGGGTAGGCACCTCTGCTGGAGGGAGTTCAGGAGGAGTCACTTTAACACCTTCGCTCGGAACCTCAGCCTCAGTAGGAAGGCCTTTGGCACCTTCAATCCCTAATAGGTCAAAGTCTGGGAACTTAGCAAGAAGCTTGGAGTGGAAGGTGTTGTACCCATGTTGGATCAACTCTCCACCCATCTCTTTGACCTCAGCCTTCATTTCTACCTTGGTCTGAGCCTTGGCAGATTCGACTGCTTCTTGAAGCTTCTTGATGGAGGCTGATTGGAAGTCATCAAACTTATTTTGAAACTCTTCCGACTTCTAAGCATGGGCATCCCTCTCAGACTCCATAATCACCAGAGAGATTGACATCTCCTTCAACTTCGCCTCGACAGCAGAGGCGGCGGACTGAGCTGTCCCTAACTGCAGCCTAACTTCGTCAAGCTTGGACTAGAGTGTGTCAACCATTTTTGAATGGGGGTAAGTCTCCGTCATAGCAGCAAGACTATGCATGGTTTGTAGAATACAAATCAAGCAGGCCAGTACAAAAAAAAGAAAGAGAAAAAGGAAAAATCAAGAGTTACCTTGATCTGAAAGGATGTCAGCTCGGCCATCAGCTTCTCCGGCTTTTGCCCTTTGTAATTCAGAGGGCCCTTAGCCCAGAACTCCTTGAGGGCCTTCTTCATGGCTTGGAAGCTGGAATCATCTGGAGCTTGGGGGGCTTTGGTAGCCGTCTTCCCCTTGCTTACTCGTTTGCTCGGAACAATAGGGGTAGAAGGGACTATCGATATTGGTGTGAGTGTTTCCCTCTCGTCCTTGGACTGGGTACGTTCGGGAGAACTAGAGAGCAACCTCCTCCTCTACACTTGAAGTGGTGGCTCAACAGGAGAAGAGGTGTCCCCTACTTTCTTCTTCGGGGGCTTTAGAACCCAATTTGCCAAAAGGGACTTCATGAGATCCCCTGCACAATTACTAGATTGACGAGCTGCCATCAGATTCTCTAGTGTTACGATGATTGTATGAGCTCGGCTGGTGGTCTGAAGGAGTTGACGGTATTGGTTCTAAAGGTTGATTGTAAAGATGGACCTCTTTCAAGCACTTTTGTCTGAACAGAGTATATGAACATATTAATAAGCAGTCTGGAAGTGAAATACACAAGAACATAAGTAGAGTTATAAAGGAAGGGATCTCACCCTTAATCCTGGTACTATGGGGGAATGTCGAGACATGGTTCTGGAAGTCTTCAAGCTCCCATCCTCCTCACATGAAGAAGTACCACTTCTTCCAAGTCTTATTGGAAGTTGGTACTGAGGAAAGGGGTCTGAACCCCTTATCAAAAGACATGTATAAGAGGCCTTCCGACCTCATATATTTTAGATCCATATTGCTACGGATCAAATCCAGGGTCACTTCGACACCATTTTGGTGCCCTAATACTATAAACCCTAAAAGGTGCCTCTAGCTGTTAAGGTTGAGATCAGTAGGGCAAATGTTGAACCATTTGAAGAATTATATAACTAAGGGGGGCTGAGGAAGTCTCAGTCCCATCTCGAACCATGCGAGATAGACACAAATTTTGCCCTTACGAACATCGTAAAGGCGATCCAAAGAGCTCGGTACCTTACAGGTCACATTAGGGGGAAACTCAAAGGTATCACTCAATTCATCTAACATGCTCTGAGTGATGGCACTCTCTTCTTCCTCTTTATGGGAGGGCCTACCAGAGGCCTCCCCAACCCTATTCCTAGGCTTAATGAAGGCGTTCACTATCCTAACCTCCAAATTGGAGGGGGACTCTCTCGACCTATTTTCGGTACCATCGGAGGGATAACTATCTATGATTTGGATATGAGATGGCACAGTTGATGAGTGTGCCAAAGTGCACTCTAAATACCCTATTATTAGATTAAATTGCTAAAATGTGAATAGAAATGTGGGATATAATTTATATTATTTTATTTAATTTCTATTTATAGTGAGAGATATTTGAGCATTATTTTATAATATTTTAAATCTCAAATATTGCATTAACTATTGATCCTGGCTTGAAGGTTGCGGTTGGAGATCAAGAACGGGTAAAGAGGGAACCTTGCGCTGCAGAAGCAGAAGCCAGGAAGAGAAAAGCACAGTAGCGGCTTAGAGGGAAACACAAAAAAAAAAAAAAGAAAAAAATGAAAAAGAGAAGTGAAGGGGCCTAGATGGAGGAGAAAAAAAGAAGCCAATTACGGCTGAAATAAAAAGAGGCAAATAAAAAAAAAAAAGAAGTCAAAGGGGCATGCGAGCTGGAGAGAGTAGGGGTAAAAGCCAAAAGAAGGAAAAACAAAAGAAAGAAAAAGCGTGGGCCTGGGCAAAGAATTAAAGAGGCGGCTAAAGTTTGATAAAGCAAACGTGAGGGCTGAGAACAAAAGAATTAAAGTTGTGGCTGTGGGGCCCTGGCGCGAGAGAAAGAAACCAAGCAGTGTGGCTGGGTGAGGCACTGTGTGGTCCTGGTTGAAGGAAGAAAAAATAGAAAAAAGTTGGGCTTTAATGAGGCTTGTGTAGTTGGGCTGAATAAAAAAGGCAAGGAAGAAAAAGTGGGGACCATGCACAGAAAACAGAGAGGGCTTGGGCTTGTGCTGGGCGGTGCGGCGAGAAAAGGAAAATAGGGCATGAGGTGCTGTATAAAGAGGAGAAAACAAAGGTGTGCCGTCTATGAAGAACTCACTATGCCGTCACCAGTACTAGAAGACGTAGAAGAGGCAGACATTGCCAGAAATAAAAAGGTGAAGAAGAAGAGATTCTTAATAGAAGAGGAGAAGAATAGTAAGAAAGTAAATGGAAAACAAGCAGAAATGAAGAAGGATGAACTTGAAAATGATCGAAAATAAGAGCTTCGGACAACGAACACTCTTCAAGCTTTTCTGGTCGCTCTAATTCAACAATGGTAGTATATATATATATATATATCTCTTTCTCTTTCTTTCAAAGACAATGAAATGGTGAGGGAAAGGGCGTAGTAAACCCCTCCCCTTCTTTATATACGTTTTCAAATATTGGGGCCCACCAAACCGAATCGTAATGACGGTTGCAGGCAATGATGGCTTCGAAAGTCCATGCGTTGGCAGCGCAATAAATGACGCACAAATAGTCGTCTTGGAAAATAGAAAGATAGAACGCGTGACTTTTCGGGAGCTCGTAGCCCTAGTTAAGCGTTGAGCTCAAACTAAGGCTCGGAGGGGTAGCTGATATAACACAAAGTGGCAGACCAGTCTCCTCGTGACACGTGTGACTACAGACCAGCTAAAGCTCAGCCATTCAGATCAAGCTTAGACACTTAGCCTCCAAATTGAAAACACACACTCACCTCAAGCTCAGAAGGTATAGCCCAATGCTCCCAAAGAGGGTTCCGAGCTCATCACTGCCTTAAACATCCTACCGAACTAAGGATAAGGAAACAGTCTTCAACAAAGAAACTACCACCCATAGATATCTCTCAAGCGCAGTGTCCAACATGGTAACTGCCACTCTCCGATGATCAAATCCCTATATTCATGACTCCAAATCTTCAAGCTCGGAAGGTATAGCCCAATGCTCCCAAAGAGGGTTCCGAGCTCATCAACACCTTAAACATCTTACTGAACTAAGGATAAGGAAATAATCTTCAACAAAGAAACTGCCACCCATGGATATCTCTTAAGCGTAGTGTCCAACATGGTAACTGCCACTCTTCGATGATCAAATCCCTATATTCATGACTCCAAATCCTAATCAACTTAGGAATCCATAACTTATAAATAAAACTCTAAGGTACGCTGTTACATTCATGCTCATTCACTTGTTTACAAGTAGAGTCTTTCAATTCAATTTTATTGACTTAAGCATCGGAGCGGCTACCGCCGGAGCAACTCAGTGGCGCTTTGATCCTTTTCTTTGAGTGTTCCTCAAGCAACGAAGTTCGGAGCCCCCACTGATCGAAAAAGTGTAGCATCAGTAGTGATGAATGACATATTAGGGAGATAAGTTTAAAATAAATTATCTAATGGGGGCAAGCTTTAGAATTTTTTTTATAAGTTTAGAAAATTATGAAATGAATTTTTAAAAACATTTCAGTGGGGGCACTTGCACCTAGTACCCCATGGAAAATCCGGCCCTGGTCATCTCTAAGGATGTGTTTAAGAAAAACTTAGTAAACCCTAACAAGATGTGGGGTGGGGTGGGGGTTGAGGCATATTATCCTACCCTAAAAGGGGTTGAGTTGACTTCAATAAATATTTTAGACCTGTCATATAACTAGAGATAAACTAATTACTCTTCGTCTTTGTCCATTGAGATATATACTCTCTTTTTGTTGGTTAAATTATCTATATGGTATACCTTAACATATCAATGTGGGAAGTACCTCTTATACATTATAATAAAGTTTTTTAATCCTATTTTTGAGCATCTCCAACAATCCTCTCTACTTTAGAAAGCATCTTCTTTAAAGTAGAGGGCATCTTTTATAGTATTGTGTATTGAAAAAATGTATTCTAACAATGCTTTTTAACTATATTATTTTATTACTTTTTATTTTTTGACTTCCCACTAGTTTGCAAATTTAATCATTTATTTTTTTTTCAAATTTGAAAATTTGGCTTCCTCCCATACTCCCTTCACTTTTTCTTTATAAAGTCAATCACTTATTGTCTCATTCTCACATAGTTTCATTCTTTTTACTTCATTTTATATAGTTTCATTCTTTTTACTTATGTTTTTCATATAATTTCATTCTCTTCACTTCATTAGAAAAAAGCACCATTAATGTAATCTTGTAATTCATGCATTGATTGATATGCAAAAAGTAAGCATTGAACTCCATGCATTGATTGATGAATTTTTTAATCAAAAAAAGTGAATAGAGAACATTAATTGGCTCGATCGAAGCATCTACCGAGCCTTAAATAGCTCGCGATTCTTTTTCTCCATAATAGCTATGTTTTTGGAGTTAGTTACATAAGTGATTGGCTTGCCACTATAATGAGAGGGATATACTAGTAAGTATGGATCTTGTTTTGGTACATATAAGGATTTGTTTAGAGAATGTATTAGTTGTGATTAATTGAGTTAGTAAATAAAATAACTAAAAGTTTGATAATAAAATGAGTACCCTAATAGAAAGCCACCTTAATCTATCGTAAGATTGTGACATATTTGGAGAGTAATTTTATCTCAGCGGACTGAATTGGAAAAGGGGTTTCTTTGTTCCAACTCAGACCTTGTTGTTATCTTTACTTAAAACACACACATATCACCTATATAATCCTTCTTTTTTTAATAAATTTTATTAACTGCACTTGAATTTGAATTTTATTATTTATTTATTCTATGAATTTTATTTGATCATCTAGGATTTTGTTACAAGGATTACAAGTTATACAAATTTCAATATTTACTTTATATAATGTTTTATTGTTACATATGAGATTCATAAGAATTAAATTCATAATAATAATGTTTATACCCTAATCATGCTCAAATGTCGATTGAATGCCAAGTATAATGGGACACATATGTGGAAGGCCATTGGGATTTTAACCAAATAATGAACTAGGTATATTAATATTTTCCTATTAGGATTGATGGCTAACATGCTTGAGTGATCCTATGAATTAAGTATAGATCCCTAGACCATTTGGTAAATGATGCAACAACCAGTGGATAAAACACTTGAGAGTTTTGTACAAGTCCTGTGTCTTAAATGACCAAAAGGACTTAGAAGATATGGACATGTGTTCTCGGACAAAGAAGCTAATAACTATGTAACATGGGACAAGTGCCAATGTCATGACCCAGGCTTTCAAAACCCGATTGTGAACTCTTAAAAATAGTAATTACCATTCATAATTCCCATCTAGTCATATCTTGGGTCTTTAAGACCCTAAAAGTAGTCCCAACTTGAACTTTTAGAACCGTAGTTAATACATTATAATCATTTAAGTAGTGGGCCAAAATTTAAAGAAAATCAATCTCAAACAATTCCATTACACAAGTGTTGGGAGTTTAGCATTGGAACTCCACTTCCACTCTAGAACCTTATCAATTCATTAACACTTCATTTTGGCATTCTAATTCATTTCCAAACGTGCAAAATCTCGTGATCTCCTTTTCTTCCCAACTTATTAAAATTTTACGTCACAAACTAGTTTAAGCCTTGAGTTGAGTCCAACTTTAAACAAAACTAAACTCTGAGAACTTTAATTTAGATATATGATTTGTTATATTTGATTTTGAGATGAGTTAAATCACGGTCCATTGAACTCAGCCCAAGTCTACTGAAAACCAAGTTTTGAAGTTGAAACTAATTTTAAATGAATGTAAACTTTAAGGGATACAATTTGAGTAGAAATCTTACCTCAATCAGATTTAAAATGAATTTATTACAGTTTTTTGAGGTTGACTGAATGTTGTAGAAAATGGACCGATCGGTTAACTGGTCACATGGGCTAAAAATTACTACGAACCCTAGTTATCCAACTGACCAGTCATGCCTAACCGGCTGACAGGTCTTGACCCATTTTTCTCTATTTTAGCACCTTGTTTTCATTCCACTTCAACCTCATTATTTCTAAACATATACTTCGCGACTTTGAACATCAAAATCTTTTAAAGTTTTAACCACAATTTAAAATCAAGTTTCTAAAACTTAATTCTAAACACACCTTCCTTATCAATATTTCTTGTTCATAACACATTACCAAGTATTTCTTTCAGCCACACAACTAGCATACTTCTAACATCACTAAAGCATTCAAACTATTAACCCTAAAGGTTCACAACCAAGGGTATTTTAGTAATTTTGATGATAACAAGGCATTACTTATGTGAACTAATGTTTTATCAAGTGTCAATGCAAATAGGTCAACTAGGTTAAAGAAAAAGGTTGACCAAAAATTGATAAAGTCCAACAAATGAAGATATTCACTCATGACCAAGCATTAAGTCAAATTCAAAGTAAGTGGAAATAGTCAAGCCCAAGAAATTAAGTGAAGACTTTATTATTCATTATTTTGGGTTTTGAGTGATTTAGGATATTATTAATCACAATGCATTGAATATCTAAAATGATCAATTACAATCAATCACAAAATGTTTTTTCAAAGCAAAACATTGATATATTTTATATTTTGAAATCAAGTTATTCGGAAAAGAAAAATTTTAACAAAATAGGCAACAATGCTTTTTAACCTAATTCAATTAACTAAGTTGTCAAATCAGTCAACTAAATCATGTTAACAAAAGATGTCTAGTTTGTCACTGTCAAATTCAATTGATTGAATTACTGAATTAGTCAACTGAAAGTCTTCTGTACTTAAACAATTAGTACACTATTAAAATCAGTTAACTAACTTGAAGAATCAGTTGATTGAATCTTATGAACAGATTGGCACTAGAAAAACCAGTTGACTGGATTCCTAAGTCAATCAACTGAATGTTTTTGAAACAATTAACCTCTTGCCTTTGGAAAAATCAGTCAATTTCATCAATCAACTAAATTGTGATTCAGTCGACTAAGTGATGGATTCAGTCGGATGATTTTGTCAATCTAGCACTTTCAAATTTAATTTTTTGACAGATCTAAAAAGTTACAATCCCCACCACAGAATAGTGTACCTAGACGTTTTCATCGATGTTGTTTTTCAACTGGAAGACCAAGAGCTAACATCGAGACTTTAGACTATCTGGACACATCGTGAAATGGTTCAAGCATGCTTTTTTCCAAGGGCAACAAGATCAAGACCATACTTTTAATCTAACAGATATATATTCTTTAAGGACCTAAATAAAGAGGTTGTATACAATATCTATTGCTAACTCTTTTATGCTCTAACATTCTACACATTCAAAGTGACTTGAGATCTCATTTATTGTTGATTCTATATCTCAAAATTTAACTCATCTTAAATACTCAACCATTTATTGATCAATCATTGGAGAATGATTTTTTTTTTTTTAGGAAATCAGTTCTAGAAGAGAGTAAGCCTTGGTGAAAAACTTTTCATTCTAATTATTGTGAGATCTTGAGGATAGGTTACTTTTGTGAGGTAAAAAGGGAGATGTGTTGGGATTAGAAATTGTCACATCCCAAACCTCACCTTATGCGGATTAGGGATAATGACCGGCTAGTTAGGTACTTTTTCAATACACTAACTCTGTTTAGCATATTGATGATGTGTCCAACCAAAAGCCTCTTAACTGGTACATAATCCATGCATTCAGAATCATACATAGTAGCAAAAAATAAATCATAACAGAGCATACTAAATACTTAAATGTCAAGTATAATAAGTCTGAAAAATACACCCCAAAAACCTCTTTGGCATATATTACCAAAGATAACCAAAATAGTCAAAGATCATCGTCCGTCCCAAAAGTAGTTGTAATCCAATTCGTCCTTCTAAGTTGTGTTATAAGAACTTTCACCTAAAATATGTAGATAAAATTCCTGTGAGATTTATAAAAAGCTCATGAGTAATTCAAGTTCTCTATTGTGGGTTTTCTGAAACCTTATATAACTTTCATGGATAGCAATACGAAAAACTGTACTGAAAGCTACAGGAAATTATAAAACAAGTATAGATAAATAAAGCAAGTATTCATGCTAATCTAGTTTTGCAAGATAAAACATGATATCATAAAAGTTGTGTTGGGAAGTAACTTAATAAAGTAATACATGCCATACATCTCATAAGTTCAGTCCCTAAGGATTGTAATGTCACCTTGACGACCTCTGTTTAATTTAAAGTTCTGGGTTTACATGGCATTCTCTCTGGATTCAGACTCTTAGTCGAGTCGCTTATGAAGACTTGTTGGAAGTCTTATCGACTATCTCACCCTCGATAGGGTGTTATGAGACATATAAACACTATTCTAAAACATGCTTGCAAAACAATCTTTAAGATATCCATGCTATAAAATATTTAAATAGATGTTACTTAAAAGTATGCAATTCAAACATTTGAATCAATATTCTGAAAATAGTAATGCAGTTAAAACATTTAGCATTGCAGTTTGAAACATGTTATAAAGCTGAAAAGAACTAAATGTAATGCTATAAAGCTATAAAGAATTGTATTTGAATAGAAAAGTCTCCATTTCAAGGTTTAGGGTTACTCATCTTTTCCTTTAACTTAGTTATTTATTCTTGGTCTTTTGCTACCTTGAAGCTGCTCTCACACTCTTGATCTTGCTGTGATTCTATCTCTAGGAAATTGTTGCCTACACTTTTATGGTTTCAGATTGTTCACAGGCGACTCCAACTCTTCTCTCCCTTACCCCTAACGACATAAGGAGTTCTCATTATAAAAGGTCTCCAACTTATCACTTCAACTCTCTTAGCCATGGTTCATTTCCTTCTCTAAGTCCATTTTTGCTATTCCTCATCTTTCATGGCTTATGTGAATCCTATGGCAATGATTAATATTTATAAAGTGTCAATTTTAGGGTGTATTTCTTAAGACCTATACTTTATGAATTTTATTTGGTGAAACGAACTGTACTAATGAGTCTAGAATAGTTATAAAAGTTTAAGTATGAAGTTTTGTAATATTTGGTGTTCATTTGATTGCTTAATTTAGACTACAAAGTTACATAATTTGTTCCCCTTGGTCTTCGTTTATACATTTTGAGAATTTGTTTGCTAAAATGAACCGCACCATTGGGTCCAGAGCGCTGAAAAACCTTAAGCTAGACTTTTTCAGATCTTAATTTGGTCATCTGTAGCATTAATTGTGCTATATTTAATTTTTGGGGATGTAGACATCATTTTTTGCATTTGTTTATGGGCAAAATAGTCATTTTGGAACTTCCAGGGCATTTTTGTAATTTACCCAAGAATCAGGGGCTTAATTGAAATTTAAGAATTTACAATTTTAATTTCTTAGTTTTTTAATTTAGAGGGGCATTTTTAAATTAAATTTTATTAATTTTTGGGTCATAATAAATTATATAAAACTGTTGGGAGTTCGTTTATAATTAATTAAAGATTCTTTAAATGAATCGTCTGATTCAGTTGGATGGTAAGTGAATCGATCCCCTTAGGTCTAGAATTGACTGGTCCAAGCAGTCTAGGGCATCAGCATGACGTTAGGGTGACATTAGCCCCCTATATAAATAAAACGACGTTGGTTTGGTTTGGATTTAAATCCATTTATAAGTGGTCAGGACCCAAACCCGAAACCTGACCCGTATTGTTCATTTTCGTCCCAAAATTAGGGTTATTGTAGCTGCAACTTCGCGATTTTTTAGAGCTTATTTTATTGTGTTTCTTCAACTGTTTTAATCGCTTTTTGATCCAAATCAACTCGTTAAGACTTAACTTTTGATAAGGTTTTGGAGCTTCGAAAATGGTTAAAAATGGAGGTTTGGTTATTATCATTGTGACTTGTTTGAAGGCTTGTTCATGGCCACTTCTCAACCAAATCCTATGGGGTTTGGTTGGTTGTGGTCCTGAGATCATATGGGTTCCTTTCTCGATCACAAAATCAAGCTTGGTGCCTGTTGCCTTAAGATTCCAAAAATGATCATTTTCGATTTCTCTTTAGATTAGGCCATTCCAAAGCCTATTTTTTCTGCTTTACACATTTTTAAGAGTTATTTAGCACGTACATTAGTTTAGAACTCATTGTTTTAGGTTTAGTGTTGATCAATTTTTGGGCAGACCTTCAAGGTCTGCTAATGGTAGTTTTTAGGGTTTTTCTACCATATAGAGGCTAAGAGATTCTAAAACTTACCTAGCATGCATAATATAGGTACAAAAATTGAAATAAGAGGTAAGAAAGCGGTCCAAACCTTGTTGAGTTGAATTCCCTAAAATTTTTTCCTTTTTTCTCTCATCCTTCTCCTCTTGCTCCGACACTATTTGAGCTCTCGTTGTGCTCGAAATTCCTTACTCTCTCTTTCTAATTTTTGAAATCCAATTACAGTTAAGGGTTTGTGTATATATATAGAGAAATTTCCTTCAAAGCGAAGGAAACTCATGTGCTTGGTTGAGGGAGTAGCCATGGTGTGTTACTTGCAGCTCTACAACTATTAAAACTGTATGGTGGGCTACCCATATCCATTGCTGCAACTTGCCCCTCAAGTTTTTCTCTTCTTTTTTTTTTTTTTTGTATTATATATACATATATATACCTATACATACACACTATCACACATTGGTAGGTGTTCAAGCCCTCGTTGTAATGTGCTGGGTACATGAGGAAGCCTAAAAGAATTCAATTTAATTTTTATTTATTTTCTTTTAATTTTTATAATTATTCCATAATTGTTTTCACACATTTGCACACTTTTGTGTGTGTATTTGGGATCCCAATGTTATACATAGGACACAATTAATTTTTAGGGTATTAATAAATTTTTCTTGTATTTTTGTGTATTTATCTAATATTTTTGCTTTATTTTCTCTAATTATTAAATAATTAAATTATTTAATAGTTTATAATATTTGGTGTATTATTTTTTCACCTTAGGTTAGTGACATATTGATCACATCACCTATTAGTCTTGCCAACCCAAGTTCGGTTATGGTTAACTTTTAACCCTACATAGACTGTGGTCAGGTTAGGGTTGATTGGTGAGTTAGTTATTCTCCTAACCCTAGTTAGGTTGATGCCTTGATAAAGTATTCAAATGCTTTGAAAGGTTCCTTTTTATTGCTAATACACCATTACATTGTTCTAAGCTTAATCCACTAGGTGTGGGGGTTACATTTTCCCCCTTTACAAAAGGTTTGGTCCCTCAAAATTACTAACACTCATACATCCAGCAGTTTGGGGTGCTAGGTGTGCATCTCATCTTCTCGCTCCCACGTAGCCTCTTCAATGGCATGATTCCTCCGAAGGACCTTTACCTAGGGAATAGTCTTGTTATGTAACACATGTTCCTTGCGATCTAGTATTTGAACTGGTCACTCTACATAATTCAGATCTGTTTCCATCTCTAAGGGCTTGAACACGATCACTTGGTCAGGTTCCTATATGCATTTCCACAGCATAGAGACGTGAAATACACTATGTACATTGGCAAGCTATTGGGGTAGCTTCATTCGATACGTGATAGGTCCCACTCTGGCTATTATCTGGAATGGACAAATGTGTAATACCCCGAAAATCTGAAATAAATAAAATGTCCCAATTTTTTGACTTGTATAATTTAGCATACATGATTTACGACGACCCAAAATAGCACTACTAAAAATTTAGAATTTAAATTGGGTTTGTCCTAAATTACCGATGAATCTAATTCGACCAATGTACGTACGAAAACAAATATAGTGATGGACGTTGAAAAAATATGCTTATATATATACATACATGTGAAGTCATATATATAAATGCATGTATACATGTGTATACGGTATTATATATTTGTGTGGAATGTATATACGTGTACGCATATGCAAGGATGGTCGATGAGGGGATTATATATACATATAGATAGACATATATATATATATATATATATATATAAGGCATCACATCTAGAAATTTCTAGATTAGAAGACATAAGATATATATATATATATGTGTGTGTGTGTGTGTGTGTGTGTGTGTATACGGTATTCATGAAACTTCTAGCAAAACAAATTCCTAAAGCTTCTAAAAATATATATAGAAAATATGAGACATTTATGGGGCATTCTAGAATGATGTATATATATATGTATAGGCAGCCAAAAATTCAAGTGTATATATATATGTAAGTTGTTAGTGATGAGCAACCACTTCTAAGCAAAGAAGAGGGTCGTGTGTGAGACATATATGTATATACACCTATAGGAGTTGCTGTACCAAAGGGAAAAGGAAGAATTCCACCACTGACGGAGGAGGAAAAAGCTTCAGCATTCTGGAAAATCACCTAAGGTTAGTAGCCAA
The DNA here is from genome assembly GCA_008638375.1 of Nyssa sinensis. Classification (NCBI taxonomy): domain Eukaryota; kingdom Viridiplantae; phylum Streptophyta; class Magnoliopsida; order Cornales; family Nyssaceae; genus Nyssa; species Nyssa sinensis. The sequence continues at coordinate 11,763,343 of CM018042.1, read as the reverse complement.
ACTCAAGCTTTTTGATATGCATACAATATGTGTTCAATTATAAAGGCCATAGATGTCCGAATTGATAGGGAAAAGCTAGGAAAAAGTCATAAGAAAACCGCCCCTATGTCACGGCCCAAACTGGGTCTGTGACCGAACCTCACCAAATGTTCCCCTACCTTGATGAATCAAACCACAATGAAAAATAGAGTATAATGGAATTGAAACCATATAAAATAGACCAAAAATGGCCCAGATATGGTAGAGAAACCGAGGCTGCCCAAAAATAAAATGGAAACCACACATGGTTTTGTGAGCGGGAAATGATAGAGGGTGTTCTAAGTATTCTAGAACACTTTGAATCATGGAAAATGGTCAAGAAATGACCATTTTATGGCCAAAATACAGAAACTTTGCTTGGCCAAAAAATTGAAGTGGGTGTCAGAAGTTGTAACACCCTGACCCAGATGTGACTGAGCGGGCTATGTAAACCGAGTCGTAAAAAGCTTTTTGCTTAATATCGAATAAAATGGAACAGTTAAAAATTCAATGATTTTTGAAGTATGAATAGTTTACGGGCGATGTTCGAGCAAACTACGAACGGATACCGGAATATAAAAAAAAAAAAAGAAGTTGAAATAAATAAATTAAAACGAAAAAAAATAGGGTAAAAATAAAAAAAAGGGAATTAAATTAATAAAATAAATAAGGTAAAAATTATTATTTATACATGTTAATATATAACTGTATTTATACTCAGGTAATATATATATATATATATATTATGATAAATAAATAAAGGGATAAGGAAGGGGCGCAAGACGTTGGATTGGGATTTGATTTCAAAACAAAAGAAATGCAGATAAGGATTGGAATAAAAAGAAAAGATTTGAGAGAGAGAAGTTGGGCGTTAAAAGGGGGAGGGGGTTATGGCGCAGCAAATGAAGGGGCGGTAGTTACAGTAAGAGAGAGAGAGAGAGAGAGAGAGAGAGAGAGAGAGTTTTAAGGGAGCAGTTTTGATATATAAAATGAAGTATGTGCGTTAGAACTGGACACCAAAAGAAACCGCAAAGAAAAAAAAAATGGAGAAGGAAAGAAGCAACAAATGGCGTAAGTAGGGTGGTGGCAGAAAGCAGTGCTATGGCACAAGAAGAAGGAAGGAAAAAAAAAAAAGAAGAATAAGGAAGGAAGAAGGCAGTCATTGAGGTGGAGTTCAATAGTCTTGCTCTTGCGCTGGATTTTCCGCACAGAATGCGTCTGGACCTGAAGACTGGTCTGCGGCAGCCTATTGCCTGGATTGATGAATTTGATAACTGTTACGGCCACCATGAATTTGAGAAAGACCACAGGCATCTATTTTCAGAGCCTCATGGGTTCAATGATATCAAGCTGCAGCTTGAAATTGAAATAAATGGATCAGGAGGACGGGAGAACACTATGAGTAGAAACGTGGAAAAATAAAGGTAAGCCAAGTGAATTCCGTTTTTAATTTTGAGAAGAATGAATGATTAATTTAATTTAGGAACTTCTTAAGCATAGAATTTGGTTTATATAGCAATTTTAATCAAGAAAAATGATCTAGAAACGCGAGAGAAAACAGAACTTACAAGAAAGAAAAAAAAAAAACCAGAACACGTTGCGGCTGAGTTTTGTGATTTTATTTGGGCCAAACCGGGTCGGGTCCGATCCGACCCACCCATTCAGATGACTACTCAACAGTATTACTTTATGGGTAAATTTTTAAATTTAAGTTTGGAGAGTGTTTGGTTGAAAAGGAGAAGCTATCCAATGATTGGGTTAAACATGTACAGGAAATGGAAAACAGAAAAAAAAAAAAAAAATTGGAAAAATGGTTTGGGCAGATAATTGAACCTGTGACCAAGGAGGAAAAGGTGAAAAGCTTGAACTACTGTGCCACTGAGGCACATGCAATTTATTTTACTTTAAATAATATATATATATTAGACCCAATTAAATAAATTAAATAAATTCGAATTAAATTTCGACGCGTAAATTAATCGAATGAATAATGAAAACTTACTATTTTGGACCTTCTAGAATTAATGGTGAGGTCTGTTTCACGAGACGGAGTCCCAAAAAATAAAGTCCCATAGAATGCCGAAATGCCCAAAATGCCCCTACGTCGAAGGTGAGTTAAACGGACTCCGATTGAGTTAAGTAAATAGTGAATTTTTATTATTTCAAACCCACTGGACTCAATGGTGAAGTCCAAATTATGAAAACAAAACCCAAAAAAAATAGAGACATGTAAATGACCATTTTACCCTTGGGTAAATTAGAGCAAATTGGAATTCATAAAGGTATAAAGTAATAAAAGAGATATTTAAAGTAGCGAGGCATAAATTTGATAAATGACATTAAAGTTGAAATGTGTTTACCGATATATAGGAGACTCGAAAGGAAAAGGGAAGGTCACGGGATACTAAGACGCATTGAAAAGGTAAGTGGATTCCTATCTCTTATACGTGGTTTTCCAAGCCACGATCTTTCTGCTACTGCTAAGACTTGTACTCATGTATGTATCTACTGTTATTGTTCCCGCCATTGATATTGTCCTATCTGGTGGAGGCCTATTGACTGATATCTCGTGATTTGATGCATTGTACTAACGCCTATCATTGTATGCATGTCATGTTAGTTCATACATTGCATGTTGAGACTGTAAATGGACAAATGGTGATGGGAGTGTTTTTATCGATTAACGGGACCTACGGGCCGAATCCTGTGATCGAACATATGGTGATGGGGGTTTTCTTACATATAAAGTTACGAGAGCATTTCATATGCATTGATGTTAACTGTTCACTCATTAATTGTGTTTGACTGTGACCGTTTTACTATGGCAGTATTCATGTTGATTGTGATTATTGGGCTTTACTGTTCATTGGCCTTGTGGCACTTTACTGCTAACTAAAATCGTTGTCATGACTGGCTATCATGTTATCTTGAATTCATGTTTTCCTATGTAATCCATAACCAGTATTTGAGATAGGCTTTTACTTACTGGGCTTTATTAGCTCACCCCCCCTTACAAATTTTTCAGGTGAGAATGTTACAGAACCACAATAGGAGATCAGGAGCTTAAGGAGACAGTTGAGGAGCATGATAGTAGTGAATGAAGTTTTTTCCATGTACTCATCACCTAAGAGTGGTTCAGGATCAGTTTATTGTTAGTTTTAAATTTAGTCTTTGCACAATAATTATAATAAAGCTTCCGTATTTTAATGTTATGGTTATAGCATTTACTATTATCATTGGTAAAAGAATGCAAAAAGTAGGGACGGCCATTGGGCCAGCCCCGCGACACGAGATCCGCATAGGGTGGGTTTCGGGTCGTGACAGAAGTTGTATTGTTTGAAGCTCAAAACAATCCAAAATGAATCGTAGGTAAAACTAGGGTTAATTTGATATAGAATAAGCTAAAATTGGACGTAAAAACATGAAGAAAGTGAAGAGAGAAGTTGGCGGTCTCTGGTGACATGCCGGAGAAGACGACCAAAACGTAGGGAAGAACGGGTTTGTTTGAGTGATGGGTTGAATTCTAGGTCGGGTTAGTTTGGGACCCGACCGAACGTAAAATGGGTAAGTTAAACTACGTCGTTTAAGGACCCGACCGAACGTAAAAGGGTTAAGTTAAACTGCCGGTCTAGGGTTAGAACCAATGAACCCATTGGTTCAATGGTTTTAAAATTAAAATAAACCACCATTTTTAAGAAATTGCGTTTTGGCCCAAATCTTTGACTAATTCAGTTTTGGCCCAAATTTTGGGAATTTAATTAAAATAAACCCCCAAAAAATAATTTAATAATTAATTAATTAATTAAATTATTTTATGAAATAGGTAAAATGACAGTTTTACCCTTGGACCCTAAATAATGCAAATGAAGTCCAAATTGAGATCCGGAAAATGCTATCTTAACATTTTTCGACATTCTAGATCTAACGGTGGAATTAGTTTTATCAAATTTTACTTCTAAGCTAGTAGTAGAGGCAAAATACACCATTATGTGATAAGTAATGTGTATCTAATCACTACTATCAGACTCCCAAAGTTAATCTAAGCCATAAGCGGAAATATTGAGCTATTCCCAATGAACTGAGTAACTTAGAACTTCTGACTTGGTGATATTTTAACTATCATAGCATTTTCATACACTGTAGTGCTTAAATGCATATACTTTGTACTGCATAACACTTGGCATGATTCCGTTTTGTTCTGTTGTTCTGCTCTGTTCTATTCTGATTCTGTTCTGTTATGTTCTAATCTATGGGCCCTATTCAGGAATTGAACGGTATGGAATGAGTAGACCAGAGCCAAACCCAGAGGGTAGAGACCCCATGAGTGTCTGCCTATGGGCAGTTGGGAAAGGCTCAAACATACTTGATGATATGCCTATGTTTCTGATTGATATATTAGCATTCTATTATGTTCTGTTCTATTCCGCTCAATTCTGTTCTGATCTGTTTTGTTCTACTTGATTTGTTCTATTCTATTCTGATCTATTTTGTTCTACTTGAACTGCATTTAATCATGCATTTTATTTAGAATTGTTACTTTTAAAATGATTAAACTATCCGTGTGCTTTATATACAAGAACTGGTTTTGAAACCTATGGCAGAGAATCTATGTTACTCACTGGGCTTGTTAAAGCTCACTTTATTATACTAACATTTTTTAGGTGAAGATTCTAGTGGCAAGGACTAAAGGGTTAAGATCCTCAGAAGTTATTTAGAAGGATTTTATGAAGTGATTTCATTTTTGTAACCTATTTCATTTTTGGGTATTTTGTATAACCGTACGAACAATAATGTAACTTTTGTAATTAGACTTTGTATAAACCAACTACGATCATATTTAGTTGCTCTGCCAAGTTAGCATGCATTCTCTTATTTAATTTTCGCTGCTTAACTCTTGTGTAATGAATGCATCTTACTTGAAAGTTACAAGTGAATGGCCTGAGGTTAGGATTACTATCGGTATTTTGATAAGTAAAAATACGATGGGTGCCTAACTAGCCGGTCGCATATCCTTAATCCGCATATGGTGGGTTTTGGGATGTGACACATGTATTGGGGACTAAGCCTTCGCTTCTTCCCAAATCTAAACTTTCCCTTGAATGGAGATACTTTCAAGAAGACAAAATCATCGGCCCTAAAATTCTAAGTATTTTCTCTTTGCATCACTGTAGCTCTTGTATCGACACTGTGTTATCTGTAGGCATTGGTGGATGATCTGAATCTTCTCCGTTGTCTCATGAACTAACTCCGGTCCAAGAAATTTCCGCTCTCCTACCTCTGTCCATCTTACTAGAGATCTGCACTTCCATTCGTAAAGTGCTTCATAGGGTGCCATCCCAATACTGGCTTAGTAGCTGTTATTATAGGTAAATTATACTTATGGTAGATGTTTTATCCAACTGTCAGTCATAGTCTAATGCACACAATTGCAGTATATCCTCCAACATCTGAATCAATCTTTCAGATTGTCCGTCTGTCTCGGGATGATAGGATGTACTGAGCCTTAACTCTGTCCTAAGTGCCACTTGGATAGACTGTCAGAACCTTGATGCGAATCTTGGGTCATGATCGGATATAATAGTCATTGGGATTCCAAGCAGCTTTACTATCTCTCATTTATATAAGTCAACCAATCTCTTCAAAGGGTAATTAATCTTGATTGGTAAGAAGTGTGCTGATTTGGTTAGTCTGTCCACAATCACCCAAATAGAATCACAACCATTAAGGGAACAGGGTAATCCAGAAACAAAATCCATTGTAATGTGCTCCCACTTCCACTTCGGGATAGCAAACGATTGTAAAAGTCCGTTGGGTCTCTAATGTTCTGCCTTTACTTGCCAACATCGAGCGCATCATGCGATAAAATATTCTATATCTCTCTTTAGTCCTGGCTACCAATACAATTCCTTAACTTAGCAATGATATAGTCCAATTTAAAAAATTGAGTACTGAAAAATACGACACATGAAATGGTAAAATTACTAAAAATCCCTAATGATAAAACAAGCTACCAATTGAACCCAAATAAGGGAATGGACTTTTTTTTTTGAAGGTCATGGAGTCCAAAAATGGACTTCAATTGAACTAGAAACATTAATTAGGTGATGATTTAACACTAAATGTGTATTAATAAACTCAAGCGACTTATAGTTTAAGTGTTAACAAAGGCAAAGGAAGAGCCTACGAGTAGCAAGGACCTTGGGACTGAAGGTGAGTCATCCTTTACTTTGAATGGGAATTTTAATTACTTGCTTGAATCAATATCTTGATTTAAATGTTCTCATTTAGAGTGCTTTTGTGATTTGCAAAAATGCCTATTTAAATGCTAGTTGATTATACAACTCTTGCTTCGAGCATGTTCATTGTCCTATTTGTAAAGTTATGATAAATATTCTTTTGAAAATGAATGTTTCTTAATGAAGCCGTATTTAATTTGATTTTGAAAGGAATCCTTTTGAAAAAAAATGACCTCCACAAATGTTACCTTTCTTGAAAAATAATAATATAAGATAATTAGTGCATAAGAACTCATGTTTAGTGGATCCTTCGGGACTAGCTCATGTAATGACCAAAAGAAAGCAAGAGATATCTCATGTTTAGGTCATGAAAAATACGACCTCGTGTAAGCTTGGAGTCCGGGTCTATAGGGATTCTTGTGTAAAGTGAAAATAAGCCTAATTGAAAATTGGTAGAAGGTTTTCAACCCCCCCCCCCCCCCCCAATTCACTTAAAAAGGATATTTTTATTCATCATGATATTTTTTATTCATCTTTGTTTCTTGTATGAGAAATTTTATATTCATAACTCCACGTCTCAAAAAGGCAATCCTATCGTGTGTTTACTGAAATGCAATGTTTATACTTGAATCATTCTTGAAATGCTTTCTGTTATAAGGGATTTGTTTAAAAACTTATTATTTAAAATAGATGGTTCAAATATCTTGCATCATGTTTTGTGAAAATATGTACAATCGATAGTGGCTATTAAGATTGAACCATTTTAGCTTCAAAACACTATTAGTTGAAAAGCAATGATAGAGTATGAAAATTATTTAGGGGCTTAGTGAAGCTCGCATGGATTATCCAAACTTTTTTTTTCAAGTGAAGATAATGAATAGGAGCCTGTTCCTTTCTTGTCAAAGATAATAAAACACACTTTTTGATCCATTTTGGTTATGCATAATGAAAGTAGTATTTGGCCTCCAGTTAGATGAAGACTCCTTAGCAAGAAAGAACAAGACATAGAAATGAATACAACTCCCACATCTTTTGTAATAGTAATTGTGGAATAAAAAATGTAGCAATGAATTTTGTAAACCTTACCTTATTATGTAATGTAAAAATTTAGTATGTCTAAAAGCTCTAGTCAGATGGATGTGCAGTTGTGATTGTCACTTCAACATAATTTTTTTTTTTTTTTTTTTTGTGTTGGTTGCATCTCTACATTAATCTGCACGGCCCATCAGGTTAGGTTGCATCCCCTAATCTGCATGGGGTGGGATTTGGGTCTTTTAGAATCTATTTCTCTCATTCTCATTCAGTTTTATCTCATATTTGAGTAATTTTATAATAAAGAATGAGACTGCATGACCTTGGAACCAACCCATGTATGAAACCTGCCATTAACGAACCTTCAAACCATGTCCATAACTCAACTTGGACAATGCTTAGTTTGATGCATTTGGGCTAAATCTACATGTAGTGAGGAAGGAAAAGCAATAAGAATGAGATTTAATGGCTCAAAAATAAGAGAGAAATTTGGACTTGTAGTCCTTGATCGACAACCGATTTTCTCTCAAATGAGCACTAAGATCAGTTTTAGAAACATAGATCAAAAGCCTAATTGAGAAACATGAAAAAACAAGATTTGAACCAGCCAAATTGGTCTAGGAACGACCCAGAACCAAGACATTTATAGTTGGTCATGGAAGCTCTGAATCAAGCTCATAAACTAATGTCAATCGAACTCTTAAGACTTCATAAGTCATTTACAGATGATAATCAACCAAAACAATTCACCGATGTGCATAAAATAGAGATTGATTTATGAATGAATAATGGAATGTTGTTGAGGAAAATGATGATAAGTTATTAACTCGACCAAGTTAACTCAGTGATAGATTGAGCTGACTCAAAAGTGGTACAATGTTATTTTAGTTAGATAACACTCGATACTGCATTATTTTGAACTAAGATTTTTATGTTTTAAATTCAAACGACACCAGTTTAGTTACATAAATAATAAATTGATCCAAGGTAAAATTGGGATAGCCAAATAATCAAGCTCAAATGGATAAAAAAATAGACAGCTTAATGTGGGTGATAGGAAAGATTTGGTTTGCCAAGTGATGACCTCCTATCCTTGGAATTGCTTGCTTTTATGAAAGAGCCACATTACTGAGGCTCAAGATGATGATGTTTATTTAGGGTCATGATCGTTTCTTTCTTATAAGGGAATCGTATAGGACTCCCTTGAGATAAATGAATGAAATAAAGAATAAAGGAAATAGTAATGATTGATAAAGCTTAATGTGGCTCAGGTTTAAAGATTTTGTCTTACTATGAAACTAACGACATTCATTTTCTCATAAGTGAACCATGGAAACACTTTTATTAAAATTATAGAATTTTGAAGAACATGTTAGAAAACTCACTTGTTAATGTATAAGAAAATACAAAAAGAAATTATTCATGAAGACTAAAAGACAATCTTTGACTTGTTGACCATAATCCTATTATGAAATCTCTTCTCTTGATTGTGGGCTAATTGTGATTGATCTTTTAAGGGAGAGGCATAATGATCTGTCTTTCAATCAAATCTTGGATAACATGTCTCAACATGGTGCAACGATTAGTGGAGTGGCCCATACATTGATGGTAGGAGTAATGCTTAGCTGGATCATAGTTCTTGGGTATAGGATTTGGAATAAGTCTAGGATTCAAAGGTTAGAGATTCCATTCTTCACAAAGATTTTGAAAGAATTCACATAATGATGTAGGAAGTTTTGAGAATAATCTTGATGGGCACCTTTGAGATGAATTTTTGGTGGTGAGACAGCTAAACTAATAGGCCAAGAGAACGAGTTAGGGAGTTAGAATATTGATTGTAGTCTTTTAGTGGTTGGGCTTGATGTTTTATTTATAATTTTAAAATGTTCCATTATTAATTGCATCATTAATCTGGGTTCCAGCCCCTATAAGAGCTTAGAAATTCTCAAGGTAATGGGAAAATATAGGCTAACGGTAGATCAAGAGAAGATTCCTTTTAAAAATTTGCACTTGCTCAGTTTCGTGTGGCCTGTTAACCATTACGATTGCCTTGGCACTTCATCTGGTAATGAAAGTGGACAAAGACTCTTTGGGCTCTTACTTAGTGGTTTCCAAGTCTTTGAGAGTGATGTACAACTCATTGTTGTATTTGTACTACTTGACAAAGGCATTGTAAAGTTCTTTAAATCTTTGGATATGGGCTCCTCTAAGTCTAAGAGTTAATAGAGAGCTACCCCAGTGAGGCTTTAGTAGAACATTTTCACCATTATGTCGGTCGTAGGCTCTAGCAATTGTATAGCTCAGGCATAAATCTTGAGATGGGTTCTTGGACAAGTGGTCCCATTAAACTTGTCCAAGTCTAGAATTTTAAACTTATATGACATACAGACATGGGATAAAGAGAGAGCTTATAGATATCAATCATGTCATCCAATGACCAGACTTGTGTATAATGGTCTCTATATTTTCAAGGCTTTTGAGGAGGGATTCTTCATTGGTGTTGGGCTTCTCTGGGGGTTTGAGTTCATCAATAAGTCCATACTGTTCGGCCTAATCAAAAGGATCATGTGTGGCTACATCTTGGGCCAACTGATTCTATCAAAAAGGATCTTGAGGAAGCATGAAAGGAAGCAATTTTTTATTTTAAGGGGTATTGTTGGACCAAATTAGGGGTGGTGGAGATTACAACTGTGGTTGGGAGAGCTATTGGACCATCTAAGAAAGCCTTTGTAATTCTTCTATCTAATTCGACACAATCTTTCTTTTTTTAGCCAAGGCTTGAAGAATAAGATCTTGGTTTGAGAGACCCTATATGCATCTAGATGTATGAAACTTAACCTAGAGGGGGTGAATAGGTCAGATGGTAAATTAAAAATTAAATTATCCAATTTTTGTAACCCAACAATGATTAAGGTTATCACTTTATATTAAGTGAGAATTATGTTCTAGTATGTGCAATCAAAAATCAGTGGCAAGCATTCATATGGCTAATAACGCAATAAAAGTAAAAAGATGAACACACCAATTTTTTTTGATGAGGAAACCATCACAAATCAATCATATCTGCTTTCAAAAACCCTGGGGCGTTGACCCATATGCACTTAATCGACTAGAAACATTTTGGTGATTACAGACACAGTAGATACAATGACTTAATACCTCAAGCCTTGCTCTTGTTATGAATCTCCTCAGATTTGAATCTACAAGCGCTTTCCACGTAGACCTCTGCTTTGAATCCTCGAACGGACAACCTCAATCGCAGCTGTAAACTCCACATAACCTTGAACTCCACCGATTACACAAGCTTGAAATCCACAAGAATGTACTCAAATGGTAAAGAAGAATGAATGGTAGGGTTCTAAGATCAATAAGCCATTGATGTATGTATGATGAACATGCATAACGAAATCCTTTTGGAACTTGAAGAATATTGTATATTACAATAGCTAAAAGTCCTAAAATATTTATGCTAAAGACTATTTATTGTCCTAGGTTAAAATATAGTAGAATTCTTTTAAAATTAGGAAACTGTTCACATAAAATTCCGATGTTCGTTCGAACACAGCCAAGGCTCGTTCAAACGAACGCCTTTTGAAAACAAAGGATTGAACCCTCTATTTTGGTTGTTCGACTGAGCTATCCCATGAGATCCCAAGAGGAGTATTTGAGAAGTCACTAGTTTGTTCATTTGAACAAACAAGACCACAACATCCCACACATAAGTAGAGCAACCTCTTTGTCCTGATCGTTCGAACGAAGCCAAGGCTCGTTTGAATAATCGAGACAGTAAGCTCAATCGAACAAAACTTCACACATAAATAAACAAGTTTTCTTAAATAATAATAAAGATTTTATTTAAAGTCCAATGTAAACATTAATTACCAAAGGCACACTTTTTATCAAAAACATAATTTTAAAACCTAGTTATGCATGAAGTGTGTGTGTGTGTGTGTGTGTGAATTCATGACCAATATGAATCCAAGAAATATATATTTCCTACTAATGAACCATCTTTAACTAGAAGAACTGTTCATGAAGCTTGATTTACCAAGATGCCCACAAGGCTTAGAGACAAGGCTTGATTTGAATTTATAACTCAAAAGTTTTGCCAAATACGGATTAGCCAACATAAGAATAGACTGCAAGTCATAACAAACTCCCCAATTGGCAATCCGTGACAAAATTGAACCCTATACAAAATAGACCTAAGACAAAAAATTATAAACCTTCAAGAACCTAAAAGAAAAGATTTACAATAAATTTGACTATCTACTCATGATAGAATGCACCAAGTGCTCTTTATCTTCCAATGCATCATACCTGTTGAAACTGCAAAACCAACATTGGACTTGACCCTATGAAAAATATCGAATGATAACAAGATATAAGAACAGACTAAACCTAAATAGATGAGCATGCAATATAATCAAAAAGAGCAGTTAAATTATATCTTTTTCTATAAAAACAATTACTGCCCCTCAACCATACTACTCCTTTTTTTTTTTTGTCACGATGACAAAGCAAGAAAAGTAGATAATAGATAACATAGACAAGAGATATATCCAAATAGTATAAAATATAAAGCGACATGTATATATAGATAAATCAACAAATAGTATCATGTCTAAAACAAAGTATCAAAAATAGTCTGAAAAATACAACTAAGACTTACTACAAAGAACATTCATCACTCAGCTGTAGTAGAATCCGATGGAGGATAAGTCTCTATGGAATCGCCAAGTTCATCATTAGAGGAGAAGTTTTTGTCTCGAGTAGCCAATGTATTTGTACGATGATCGAGATGATCTAACATAGACCCATGATGATCTAAACACTCTAGAATAGGAAGAAGCAAATCATGATACAACCTATGAACCTGATACTCAAATTGAGCCATGATAGAAAGAAAGAAATCTTATCGGATGCGCTCGTAATGATGATCTAGATCAGCTTGAGTAATAGCAGGAAGCATGACTAGTGCAGGAGCTGGAGCAAGTGTTGGAGTAGGTGGATCATGAATGTAAGGTTATTCTAGGTTATCATCTAGAAAATCAGCAACTGGATCAACAATAGCTGCAGTAGTAGGAGCAACGGTTGGAATATGACTACGAGATTGACGAACCGTAGTCTAGTTGAACGGACCCATATGGAGTGAAAGTGCGTCACTCTGAAGAAGTGGAACATGCCACAAAACTAGTAGATGAGTGATCAAACTCCCAAAGGGCAAATCGTCATGACGAGCCTCGGTCTGAGTAGTAGTAATGAATTGAAAAATATGGGAAGCAATATTAACAGTCTCTCTAGTCCCAATGGCATATAAGAATCGAACCTTATCAAATGTAATGGTATTAGTGTGGCTCACCAGGCCAACACCGAACTCATAATGAGATTAAGGACCATGTAGTCCTTAGAGAGTAAAGCATGATTGATACGCTGATTGTGTGTGTTAGGATGTGTGCCCTCATATCCAAGATATTTTATTATTATTTAATAGATTTGATTTATTATTGAGTTTCATATTATCATATGTTTGGATGTTGCTTTATATCATGAGATGATTAGTCCTTGAATTGTAATAAGGAGTGGTTCATGTGTATAAATGAGATTTATACATAGGAGATATGAATTTCTTATATAGGCAATTCTAGAATTGTTCGTAGCTATTGATACGACTGAACATCTTATCTGTAAAGTTGTAATACAGTTAACCTTTCTGTGATAAGGTGGCTTATCTCAACCATCAGAGTAGTAGACTCTAGGTTGTTGTATTGGTGTATTGGGAATACATTGAACTGGATCACTATAAGAAACACATTATTTGGAACTGTCACCTTTAATAAGTTTCTTATTCACTATTCGCAGTAAGCTATTAATCCTGAGAGGATAGTAAACTCAAGTTCTGAATAGTGATGACTTTGAGTTACCAATGAGTGGGGTCTTTTAGATCAACACCTCAGTATCTTGGGAAGTCATTATTTAGACTGTGGGAACACATATTCTCAAGAAGGAATCTACATTCTATATATTAGAGAGATGGATGTCATATTTGTGCTAATTTAATGGGTTAACCACTGAAATCCGGATCTAGTCTTTTCAGTAAATTGTTTATTAAAATGATGACCAATTGCAAGTGATCAATAATTATTGAATTATGTTATTAAAATAATTAAAGAATTAATTTGATAGTATAATCCTGATTATTAGTATTCATGTAGGGGGGCCAACTGCAAAAGTATAGTGTATATGGGTTTACTCTATTCTGCTAAGTTGGAGTGCAATTTTAATTATATAGTGGAGTTAATTGAAATTAATTAGTCAATTAAAACTAATTATGAGATAATTAAGATTTAATTTACTAATTGGAAGCTAACTTAGTGGGACCCACTAGATCCCTTCTCTTGCCCTAATTAAGGCCTATATATATGATGTGTAGGGAGCTGTTTATAAGAAGTTTTTGTGCTAGACAAAAATAATAGGTAGCCCACTCTCCTACGATACAGTTTGTCCAAGGAAAAAAAGGAGAAGACCTAGAGGAGAAATAAAAAGAAGATTGCATCAATCTTTTCAAGAAGTCTTCTTCAACAATCAAGATTATCAAGAACAAGGTAATTGTAACCCTCTTTTCAAGATTGTATGATTCATGTAAAGAAATAGATCAAAATAGATTTTTGAAATCGCTTTCGCTGTGGTTACGAACCCAATAATTGGTATCAGAGCAACTTTACATGAATCCATCAATTTTGAAGGTTATATTTACTTGTTCTAAACCTATTCATGGATCCCAATTAAAATAAATAGTTATTTTAGAATGAAATTTTGTGGTACATTTTATTTGATACAAAGATTTGACCCTTGTTTGAGAATCTTGATAATTAAATTTAATTCTTGATGGGTATGAGATACCCATAGTGATAGAGTGATCAAGAAGCTCCTAAGAGAACAGGTTGGAATTTGGAAACAAAAAAAAAAAAAAGCAGCCTCTGTACATGAGTAATCCATGGAAATATGGATATCAAACAAGTTGAAATATTTATCATACAACTAATGGGCGGTGAATAAAAAAAAATATGACTCATCAAAGCCTTCGTACGTGGTGCGAGTGGAGAAGATTGAGTCAGATAGTAGAGGAGGTAACGTAAGGGTTAAAGTGCTGTGGTACTACCGGCCAAAGTAGTCTATCGGCGGCCGGCGGCAATTTCACTGATCCAAGGAGTTGTTTCTCTCCGACCAAACAATTTATCAGTAAAAAAAAAATGACCCAGATCTTTTATTTTTCGAATTGGCCCAAGAATACCGAAGTTTGGTTGAAGCGTGATGATCTTTCGGGAATGAAACTGAGTGGCGCTTATATATTTATATATATAATATATGATGTTATATGGTTTATATATAATATTTGATATTATATATTTTGCTAAAAATTATTATTTTTAACTATTTGGGTATATGTGGCTCAATTTTATTTTATATATCCATTGTTCATATTATGGGTATATGATACCCATGGATAGACAATCTTGACAGTAATATAGATTATTATTTTAATTGATATTAGATACCCAAATTTATTAAATTGTTTGGGTATGAGATACTCAAGTATTTTATGAATTTAAATTTTATTTTCTATATATATCTTTTTATATTATGGGTATGTGATACCTATGGGTATTTGATACCCAAATATGTTGGATTTAAAATTATTTAAAATTATAGGTTAAGTGAGACTTGACCTATACAGGTTTTTCGATACATGGATTAAATCTTTGTACACTCTAAAATATACATGGATGATGTATATGATTAACCACATATTTAAATGCTTTAATATTTTATTTCTGATATTTGAATGGTTCATTTATGTGAATGGATGTATCCTATCCCTCATGGCTAGCCATTAGGAATTATGTAATTTAATTGGTTTAGAGGCAATTGTAAAGGGCAATGGACTTGAATTTTTTTTTCGCGAATGGGCAAGCTCCATTGGTTTTCCTAGCCTATTAATTTTTAATTTTTGATTAAACGTAAGCTCACGTATGTGGGTATAGGTTCTTTATGTATTTATTTTATTTCTAAAGAAAGAGCTAGAGGATAGGAGCCATTAAGAAGACCAATAGAAGTTCAGAGCCTAGAATTTTAGTTGGCCATGAGAGATAATTTTAATTTTATACTTGCATGTTTATTTTCATAAAATCACATGATTAATTTTGGTTCATGAATAGGCTAATATAATTATGCATGTGTTGAGTCTATCATTGTCTTTTGAAGACCAAAGGATATTAGAAAATATTTTTCATTTGACATGAGATGTCTAGATAGTGAAATCATATAGGATATGATGGTCCTCCTAATCATATGAATGACATTTTTATCCTCATAGAGTGTGTTGTTTATAAGGTTTGGTTCTAATGCATTCATTGATAGTGGCTTGAGGATACTACTATGCATTCATGAGAGCAAAAGTTATTTTGCTGTTTATTTACATTTATGCTAATCTATGTGCGTATATATATGATTCTTAGATGTCTTCATTTAACTCACTTGTTATCATCTTGAAAGAAAATAAGCTGACTGGACCTAACTATGTGGACTGGAAACGAAATTTGGACATTATTCTTACTATAGAGGGGTACAAATATGTGATTACTATGGATAGCCCAGACCTTCTAGGGGCTGATGCTCCCAAGAGGACATTGACCGCTATTTTAGGTGGGTTAAGGTTGATGATATGGCACACTGCTATATTTTAGCTTCGATGTCAAGTGTTTTACAACATCAGCATCAGAGTTTCCTAACAGTTAGGGATATGATCCTTAACTTAAAGGAGATGTTTAGGGATCAGGGGCGTCCTGCTAGGCAGAATGCCATGAGAGCACTCATGAACACTAAGATGGCAGAAGGAATTCCAGTAAGAGACCATGTTTTAAAAATGATTGACTTTTTAAATGTGTTGGAAGTTCTAGGGGCTGACATTAATGGTGAGTCCCTGTTTGATATTTTCCTTGAGTCGTTGCTTGACTCTTTTAATCAATTTAAGCTCAACTATAACATGTACAAAATAAATTTAACTTTAGTTGAGCTTCTGAGCTCTTTACAAGTAGCGGAGGGTATTATCAAAAGTCATCCTAGTGCTCATGTAGATGAGGGTTCTTCTTTTAAGCCCAAGCACAAAGGCAAGGGCAAGTGGAAGAAGAAACAAAACCCTAAAAACTCCAAGGGAAATATGGGTCCTAAAGGGGGTGTTGGCAAAGGGAAGAAAGGGGCAACCATAGGGGCAATCACTAAGCCCAAAGGAAAATGTTTCCACTACAGGGTCATGAGGCATTGGAAGAGAAATTGTCCAGATTATCTAGCCAAGAATAGGAACACAAGTATAATCGAATCACTTGTTATTGAAGTAAGCTATATGGCGGGTACTTTAGATTCCTGGTGTGTAGACTTCGGTGCAACCAATCACATCTATAATTCGTTGTAGGAGTTTCGGGATACCAGACGGCTAAGTGATGGAGGGATTATCTTGCACTTGGAAACAAAAGCAAAAGTTGATGCAGTGTTAGTAGGAGTAGTTAGTTTATGTTTTTCTTCAAATAAAACACTAATACTTTATGATTGCTTCTATGTGCCTGGCATTAGAAGGAACTTATTATCAATTTCAAGTTTAATAAAACAAGGTTATTCAGTTTATTTTAATTCAAATGTTGTTATTAAACATAGAGGTTCTTTTATATGCTCTGGCACAAAAGTTAATGGTCTTTCTTTGATTACTCCTAAGATGTATGAGATACATGACATCGAAAAAAATGAACCATCACAAACTTTACCACTTAAAAGAAAATTTTCTTCTATTAATTCAACTTATCTTTGGCACTTGAGGCTAGGTCATATTAATCTGGATAGGATTAATAGACTGGTAAAGGAGGGTACTTTGTCTTCCTTGGTTGTTGAACCACTATCGGTCTGTATATCCTATTTGGAGGGAAAGATGACCAGAAGACCCTTTGCTTCAAAAGGAAACAGGGCCAAAGAAGTATTGGAGTTAATCCATACTGATGTATGTCGACATTTAAATATTAGGGCTATAGGGGGCTATGAGTATTTCATCAGTTTTACTGATGATTACTCTAGATATGGTTATGTATATCTATTGCACCATAAGTCAGAAGCCTTCGAAAAGTTTAAAAAAGTTTCGGGCAGAAGTAAAAAAGCAATTAGGTAGGAGCATAAAATCACTTCAATCTAATCGAGGTGGGGAATATCTCTCTAGTAACTTCAGTCAGCATTTGTTGGATAATAGGATTTTATCCTAGTTGTCTGCACCTGGCATGCCTCAGCAGAACGGTGTAGCAGATAGGAGAAATAGGACATTTTTAGATCAATGATGAGCTATTCTGATTTGCCTATATTCCTTTGGGGGTATGTGTTGGAAACAGCTGTATATATTCTAAACTCAATTCCAACTAAGTCTGCTCCCAAGACTCCAGTAGAGCTTTGGACTGGGCGCAAGCCAAGTCTAAACCATTATCGGATCTGGGGGTGTCCAACCTATGTGCTGAAGGAAATACTAGGAAGTTGGAACCAAGATCAGAATTGAGCTATTTCATTGGCTATCCTAAAGGGACAAAAGGCTGGCTTTTTTATAATCCCAGTGAGCAGAAGGTATTCATTAGCACGAATGTTATCTTTCTGGAGGATGATTATATTATGGGTTAGAAGCCTAAGAGTAAGATCACCTTAGAAGAAACATCAAATGCTTCTTCTATTCCTTAGGTAAATGATAATCGTGGACTAGATGCCTCTATTCCAACATCTTCTATTACACCAGAGCCATGTCATAGTGGGAGGACTGTCAGGCCACCTGATAGGTACATGTTCTTAGGAAAATCTGTCTCGGATGAACATGTTTTAGATCCCAGTAGCTACGATGAGGCAATTATTGATAAAGATTCAGGACTTTGGCAAAATGCTATGAAATCAAAGATGGAATCTATGTATTCTAATCAGGTTTGGGAACTTGTGGAACCACCTACCAATATTAAACCAATTAGTTGTGAGTGGATCTACAAGAGAAAGAGAGGACCTGATGGATCAGTTGAGACTTTTAAAGCTAGACTAGTGGTGAAAGGGTTTACTCAAAAAAAGGGTATCGATTATGAGGAAACTTTTTCACCAGTTGCTATGCTTAAGTCAATTCGGATTCTCTTATTCATTGCAGTTCATTTTGATTATGAGATTTGGAAAATGAATGTCAAGACAACATTCTTGAATGGCTATCTTGAGGAAAACATCTATATAATGCAACTAGATGGTTTCATAGCTAATGGCCAAGAACATATGGTATGTAAGCTGCATAAGTCCATTTATGGACTTATGCAAGCTTCTCGAAGTTGGAACATCCGATTTGATCAGGCAATCAAGTCATTTGTTTTTAATCAAAACCTGGATGAACCTTGAGTGTATAATAAGAGTGACGGAAGTCTGGTGGTGTTCCTAGTTCTGTATGTAGATGATATACTACTCATTGGGAATGATGTAGGGGCGTTGTCTACGATAAAAGTTTGGCTAGCAAATCAGTTTGATATGAAGGACTTAGGAGAAGCCAGTTATATCCTCGGGATTAAGCTTTTGCAAGATCGGAAGACCAGGATGTTAAGCTTATCTCAAACTCCATATATAGACAAAATTCTTATCAAGTTTGCAATGCATAACTCCAAGAAAGGCTTATTGCCTTTTAGGCATGGAGTACCTCTGTCCAAGAATCAGTGTCCTGAGACACTTGAGGAAAAGGAACGTATGAAGGCAGTTCCTTATGCCTCAGTTGTAGGAAGCTTTATGTATGCTATGTTTTGCATTATACCAGATATTTGTTTTACAGTAGGCATGGTCAGCAGATATCAATCTAATCCAGGACCAGTTAATTGGATTGCCGTGAAACATATACTCAAGTACTTGAGAAGGACTAGAGATTATATGTTGAGATACAGGGGTGGTGATCTAGTTCCAGTTGGCTACACAGATTCTGACTTTATGTCAGATCAGGACTCTAGAAAGTCAACCTCAGGATATGTGTTTACTCTTGGTGGTGGAGCTATCGGTTGGAAGAGTGTCAAGCAACAGTGTATTGCTGACTCAACCATTAAAGCAGAATATGTAGCCGCCTCTGAAGCAGCTAAGGAAGCAGTTTTGCTTAAGAAGTTCCTTTCGAAACTAAGAGTGGTACCACAGTCTCAGTTGCCTATGGTCCTTTATTGTGACAATAGTAGAGTTGTAGCTCAATCCAAAGAGCCAAGATACCACAAGGGTGGAAAGCACATAGAGCATAAGTATCACCTTATTAGAGAGATCGTTCAGCGTGGAGATATTATTGTCACCAAGGTTGCATCTGCGGACAATCTTGCAGATTATTTCACTAAGGCTCTAACTTCTAAAACTTTCGAGCTTCATGTGGATAGGATGGGTGTTAGATGTTATAGGGAATGGATGTGAGTGTAAGTGGGAGTTTGTTAAGATGTGTGCCCTCATATCCAAGATATTTTATTATTATTTAATAGATTTGATTTATTATTGAATTTCATATTACCATATGTTTGGATGTTGCTTTATATCATGAGATGATTAGTCCTTGAATTGTCATAAAGAGTGGTTCATGTGTATAAATGAGATTTATACACAGGAGATATGAATTGCTTATATAGGAAATTCTAGGATTGTCCGCGACTATTGATAAGACTGGACATCTTATCTGTAAAGCTGTAATACAGTTAACCTTTACATGATAAGGTGGTTTATCTCAACCATCAAAGTAGTGGACTCTAGGTTATTGTATTGGTGTATTAGGAATACACTGAACTGGATCACTATAAGAAATGTATTATTTGGAACTGTCATCTTTAATAAGTTTCTTATTCACTATTCGCAGTAAGCTCTTAATCTTGAAAGGATAGTGAACTCAAGCTCTGAATAATGATGACTTTGAGTTACCAATGAGTGGGGTCTTTTAGATCGATACCTCGGTATCTTGGGAAGTTATTATTTAGACTGTGGGAACTCTGGATCCGGTCTTTTTAGTAAATTATTTATTGAAATGATGACGAATTGCAAGTGATCAATAATTATTGAATTAGGTTTTTAAAATAATTAGAGAATTAATTTGACAGTGTAATCCTGATTATTATTATCCATATAGAGGGGCAAACTGCAAAAGTGTAGTGTATATGGGTTTACTCTATTCTACTAAGTTAGAGTGCAATTTCAATTATATAGTGGAGTTAATTGAAATTAATTAGTCAATTAAAATTAATTATGAGATAATTAAGATTTAATTGACTATTTGGAAGCTAACTTAGTGGGACCCCCTAGATCTCTTCTCTTGCCCTAATTAAGGCCTATATATATGATATGTAGGGAGCCGTTTATAAGACGTTTTCTTGTGCTACACAAAATAATAGGCAGCCCACTCTCATGCGATATGATTTTCCTAAGGGAAAAGAGGAGAAGACCTAGAGGAGCAATAGAAGGAAGATTGCAACAATCTTTTCAAAATGTCTTCTTCAACAATCAAGATTATCAAGAACAAAGTAATTCTAACCCTTTTTTCAAGATTGTATGATTCATGTAAAGAAATAGATCCAAATAGATTTTTGAAATCACTTCCGATGTGGTTACGAACCCAATAGTGTGTCCAAAAGACAACTAAATCATCAAAGCAAAGAGTGGAGGCAACAACCTTCTCACTAACCTCATTAACACCTAGTACTGGATAATGAGAATAAAAAAATCATGGTAGCTGAAGAAAGGTAGCTATCATAGCAGGAGTCAAGGTGAATGTAATGCCACAAACATAGACACTAGTTGTGGGGTCTATGGCATGTGTCTCCAAGTTCGGGTAGAACTCGCAAACTAGAGGCACATTGGCAGGGCCAGTGATGGAAAGAAGGGAACCCCAACCTCGGGTAGTAAACTGACGAGACATCAGTGTCTCGGTAAAGTTCTCTTAGGGCACCGATCGCTTGATAAGTATAGTGCGATAATGAATGATAGCCCATCGCTCTGTAGCCTCAAGAAAGTGAAAAAATATCTGTATCAACAATTCTCACAATGGAGACCAGATAAGGAAAATGATCGGCTGCAACTGGGTGTTGAGCCATAATACGAAGACTTAATAGAATGATGAATTCCTAAGATGGCTCTAAGTTTGAGAAATTTCATTGACAATGTCAAACTAATCTTAACTAATATGAAATAGAAACATAAGGAACTAAAGAATTAGAATGAGATAACACTCATCGGAGGAGGAGACGTGACTCGAATGAGAAACGAAATGGTGAAAAGACTCTTCAAAATCTTCCCAACACTTTAATCGGAGTGGAAATTGAAAACTCAAAAGCATGGGTTTAATATGGGAGAGAGAAATATGAAAAAGTAGAGAGAAACTATGAGAGAAATGGAAAAAAATATGGAAAATTGCCCCTTTCAAAGGTGTTCGAACGAAATGAACATGCGCCTCAGTTCCCGTGGGCTCGTTTGAACGAAAGCCAGTTATGCATATAACATTAATTCGAACGAATGGGAGAGTCATTCAAACAAACGAAATAGAATCTCTCTCTCTCCCTCTTTTTATGTAATTAAAAAAATTGAAGGAAGAATTTGATAAAAAATATTTGAGCAATTAAGACACATTATCCCCAAAACCTTTTAACTCAATATATACCATACATTAGAGACAATTAGATATATTCCCAAGATTTTCAATATTCACAAATAGTCTAAAGTACTCAATATGCATTCAATCTCCCCCTCAACACACTCTCTCATGTAGAAGATTATGGAATTATAAAAATTCAATCATAAGACATTCCAATATCAATGAGTTTACTACAATATTGAATGATTCAACCACCAATAAGTACAAACAACTATAGTGAATCAACCAAGATGATTTATTACACTTTTTCAACCATAAGTCTCCTAAAACAAAAGACACAACATAAGATATTACTTTTCAATGCATTTGAATTTCAAGGAGGTTTTCACACTACTAGGTAGGTAGTTCTTTTCAAAGGTACACCAACCCCTTTGATAGCATTCACACTATACCATAGGTAGCTCTTTCCTTGCACAAGATTAGATAAGCAATCTATTAAATGTGCAATCCACCCAAGATGACTCTTCTAGCCATGTACTCATTGAAGATTCAACATAAAATTGATTTGATTCCTCACTTCAACAAGATATATTTCAATGATCAAATGTGTATGACATGCATAATGAGAAAACATGTGATGGAAAATTTGAAGACAAAATTAAGAATACATTGAATTGTCTCCACTACATGGTAACATTCTTTTGAAAATAAAGAATTAGGGATATTGCGTTCCAATGCTACTAAAAATAAGAAAATATTTTTTTAATGTAAAGAGAAAAAAACTAAAACACTCAATAAAATAAAAGAATTAACTAAAAGTGAAAATCCTTAAACTAAGAATCCATAGATCTAGGAAAGGAATACGGCGAGAGTGACCAACCTAGTTTATAGAAAGATACCTACTTACTTAATTGAGTAAATACCTATAAAATTTCTAAGATTTTCAAACCTAAGTCCATCTAGAGGTTTTGTGAAGATATCAGCTAGTTGGTGTTCGGTAGGAACATACTGCAATGATAGGACATTATCTTCTACTATATCTCAAATAAAATGATATCGAATGTATATATGCTTAGTCTTAAAATGTTGAACAATATTTTTGGAGAAGTTAACAGCACTCGAGTTATCACAATTTACTATCATTATGCTAACACTAACTCTATAGTCCTTCAACATTTGTTTCGTCCACAAAAGATGAGCACAGCAACTACCTCCAACTATATACTCTGTCTCAGCTGTGGAAAGAGAAATATAATTTTTCTTCTTACTATGCCAAGATACTAATGCATTCCCTAAGCAAAAGCAACCAACAGAAGTATTTTTCTAGTCATCAACATTCCCAGCCTAATCTGCACAAGAATATGCAGCTAAAGTATCATTGATATCAAATGAATACCAAATACCATGCCCAAGAGTAGCACTCATGTATCTAACTATCCTTTTGACCGCAATCAAGTGTGACTCTTTGGGATTGGACTGAAAATGAGTAGAAAACCAACACTAAAGGAAATATTAGGTTGTCTAGAAGTAAGATAAAGTAAACTAGCTATCATACTCCTATATAGTGTAAGATCAACGTCCTTGCCTATGGTGTCTTTACTAAGCTTTATATTAGTACTCATAGGAGTCCTGGCATGCTTAGAACTTTCTAAACCAAATTTATTTACCAACTCCTTGGCATATTTGGTTTGAGAGATAAATATACCATCTCTCATTTGCTTAACTTAGAGTCCTAAAAAGAAATTTAGTTCACAAACCATACTAATTTCAAATCCGGCTCTAATCTCTTCTGCAAAGTCATGAGTATGTTTGGCATTAGTTGAACCAAAGACTATGTCATCAACATAGACTTGAGCAATCACAAAATCCTTTCCTTATTTTCTAACAAACATCGTCTTATCCACTCCCCTTCTAAAAAAACCATTTTCAAGAAGATAAGTAGAAAACCTTTCATACCAAGCTTTAGGAGCTTGCTTCAACCCATATAAGGCTTTCTTAAGACGATATACATGATTTGGACTTTGTGGATCCTTAAACTCCTTGGGTTGTTCTACATAGACTTCCTCCTTAAGAAGGCTATGAAGAAAGGCACTCTTAACATCCATTTGAAAAATCTTGAGTTTCAAATGGTATACCATAGCTAAAAGTAGTCTTACATTTTCTAGCTAAAAAACTGGAGCAAAAGTATCATCAAAGTCTATACCCTAAACCTGGGTATTGCCTTGAGCAACCTACCTAGCTTTGTTTCTAATAATGACACCAGTTTCATCTGATTTTTTCCTATAAATCCACTTGGTGCCAATGACATTACAATCTCTAGGTCTTGGGACTAATTCCTAAACATCAAGCTTTGTAAATTGAAGCAGCTTCTCTTGCATAGAAAGAATCCAATCATCATGAAGGAGGGATTCTTTCACATTTTTGGGTTCAATTTGATATGTAAAGCAATGAAAACTCAATTCACCTTCAATTTGTGCTCTTGTCTTGACCCTACTTTTTGGATTCCTAAAAATATCTCATTAACCTTTTCAACCCAAGTTAGAGTACTTTTCTCATTGGTTGATGAAGTACTCTTTTTTATGTTTAATCCATTATCCTCATTTTCTACAATAGCCTCATTAAGGATAATTAGATCATCTTAATCTCCTAAGGTGTCTACCTTTTTCTCATCATTAATAACAACATTGATAGACTCCATAATAATGAAATTCCTAAGATTTTAAACTTCAAAGGCTCTATTGTTAGTAGAATAACATAAGAAGATACTATCGTCACTCATTTAATCAAAAAATTTCCCTAAGTTTTCTTCGTCTCTAAGAATATTGCAATGACTGTAAAAGACTTTGAACTACATATGGCTAGGTTTCTTACTAGTCCACAACTCATATAGAGTATTACTCAAACCTGGCCTAAGATAAACCCTATTGATCGTATGGTAAGCTATACTAACTACTTCAACCTAAAACTTCTTGGCTACAAACTTGCCAATTAGCATAGCTTTTTCCATTTCTTGAATGACTCTATTCTTTTTTTCAACAACCCATTTCTGTTGGGGTGTCATTGGAGTTGAAAACTCATGTTTTATGCCGATGTTAACACAATAATCTATCACAAGAGAATTTTTGAATTCAATGCCATGACCACTTCTTACCCTTGTGATTGTGTAACCCTTCCCATTCTGGATTCGTTAGCAAATCCTAATAACGACATTATAGACATTCGACTTCTCTCTTAAAAAATCTACAAAGGAATACCTAGAGCAGCCATTTACCATAACTAGAATGTATCTTTTACCTCCTAGACTCTTTATACGAGTTAGACCCATCAAGTCTATATCAAGCAATATTAATGGTCTCGAGGTAGCAAGAGAAGT
Organism: Nyssa sinensis; assembly: GCA_008638375.1. Classification (NCBI taxonomy): domain Eukaryota; kingdom Viridiplantae; phylum Streptophyta; class Magnoliopsida; order Cornales; family Nyssaceae; genus Nyssa; species Nyssa sinensis. The sequence goes on along the minus strand of CM018042.1, from coordinate 11,738,046 downwards.
AGACTTCTTATGTGGCACTCTTATTTGTTTTTCTTTTTGGCATGTACCATATATACCTGTAAAAGTCTTTCCTAGTTTTGGTAGACAACGAACTAGATCTTTATAAGACATAATTTTTTTTTATCTTTTGGATTCAAATGACCTAGTCTTTCATGCCATAAGTTGTAGCTCTCAACTTTAGCACTATTACAAATGATAGTGGAATTTCGACTAATATTGTAACAATTGTCAACAATCATAATCCCATGCAAGACAAACTTTCCTTTTGTGTTAAAAAGTCTACACTCTTTTTTAAAAGCGGATTGCAAGATTTTCATCAGACAATTGGCTTATGCTAATTAAGTTGGCTTTAAGACCATCAACATAAAGCACATTGTCTAGTTTAAGGAATCCTTCAGTATGAATTGTACCCTTCCCTCAAACACTAGACCTACTACCATCACCAAAATTTACAGCCCCTCTATTATGATTCACTAGGTGAGAAAATAAGGACTTATCATTAGTCATGTGCCTCGACCACCCACTATCAAAATACCACTGTGTACTAGTCTATGCACTTATGACGATATGAATAACAAGACAATTCAACCTATCTTTTCTAACCCAAACTTTTCTAACCTTTTTAGGTTGATTGGATTTAGTCTTATAAGATTTTGGTTGATTCTTATTACCATTAGTTCTCACTTTAGAGTTATTTTGAAACTTTGACGAATTGGCCATTTTATAGATTTTTTTGAGCTAAACTCTGAGATTTTTGAACTAAGGTGTCCAATTGTTGCTTCATGAATGACAACTTTAACTTTGACACATTTTGAACTTGGAGATTTTTTCCCTTCCTGGCTTCTCTACAATATTGTATTATATGACCATCAACCTAACAATAAGTGTAAAACAAAGTTTTAGGTTATGGTGCCTCTATATGCTTTTGAGCAGGAGGAATAATTTAACAAGCTTAAGTGGAGCCTATTGATTCTGATTGGTTGCAGTGGGCTTTTTTTGGATCATTAATGGTGTCATAGCCCAAGCGAACCTTGTTATTCTTGACAGACACAAAATTTAGCTTATTGTCTAACTTATTAAACATGTCTTCAAGATTAACTTTCAATTCCTTAGCTTTCTTCAGTTCAAGTTCAAGATGGTGAACTTTAGCTTAGAGATCAGTCTTTTCAAACTTGGTAGAGTCTATCTCCTTTATCAAATTAGTAACCTCCACAACTGAGGAATTGTGCTCTTTCTCAACTTCGTTGAGCTTCTCAAGTAGAGTTTCTCTCTGAGCTTTAAGCTGACTTATGATTGCATTACTTTTGACATTTGCACTTTTTTCTTTTTTAACCAATTTTAGTTTGGTTGCAAGCTTGAGATTGGATTTCTTGAGTTTGAGTGATTCTTCATACAATTGATTATAAGCAGCATGAATATTATGATCAACTTCACAGTCACTCTCACTCTTTGAGGAATTTTCACCATTAGAGTCTCATCCACCCACATCATGGGTGTGTGAACTCTCATAATTATTTGTGGTGACTGTGAAGGCTAAGAACTGTTGTTATTGTTCTTTTTCTTCTCCTTCTTCTTCATGACCTTTACTTTCTTTATTTTCTTCATTATTATCATTAGTCAAGGTCGAGTCATCACCCTAGAATTATTATTCCCATTACTTCTCTTTTTGTTGGGATAATCAACAGCAATGTGACTACACTTATGGAAATTATAGCATTCTTACTACAAAAATAAGTAGTTTTGGCAACGCACGTTTTTTGCGCAAGGTGTACGTCACCAAAAGCCACTATTAGCTACGTACACCATGGGTGTCACCAAAAGCCACAAAAAATTCCTTTCCCGAGCAAAAAAAAAAGCACGCCGATCAATTTGTTACATGCCCATAAATATTAACGATGCACACGTGCGTCGTTCAAATTTAGCGACGCGCAATGTGCGTCGCGAATAGTGGGTTAATTGCAACAACATCGTGTTGAGCAACTATTGGCGACGTGCATAAGCTTTTTAGTGACACTTACTGTGCGTCGCTAAAAAAGCCCCCCATTTATACCCTAACCGCGCGCGACCTTTGGTTTTCTCTTCTTTTTCTCTTAGATTGGAGCCCTACTTTTTTCTCTTTCTCTCTTGGTCTTTTAATTTCACTCCCTACGCTAGGTTTGGACAGAGGTGGATGACATTTTGGGCAACGGCGGCAGACCAAGTTTCTTTCCTGCAAAACGGTAAGTCGTTGCTTTCTTGTTAAAACTTACCTTCCTTACCTTTCGAATGTTTGATCTTCTTTTTTGTAATGGAGTCTCTCTTGTTAGGGTTTTTTTTTCTTTTTCTTTTTGGTAATTTTTTTGGGGTGTTTTTCTTCTTTACTGTACATAAGTTGAAATCACAAATATGCATGCACTTATGAGAGAGAGAGAGAGAGAGAGAGAGAGAGAGAGAGAGAGAACTATGAGACAAACGAAATTTGATACCTGACAATTGATTTTTTTTTTTTTGTTATCTCTTTTGAATGTGTTATGCGGCAAAGCATTGAGAAAAGAACAATGCCTTGCTGAGTTAGGTTTCATCTTTTATTATTAGACAATCTATCAATTAATGCTAATAAGTAATTTTGACATTTAAATAAGCTTATTTTAGTTTAAATGATCACATATTTTAACGGAGTTAACATGAAAACAAATTATTGGATTTTTATTTTTTGTAGCAAAAGGTTCTTATTTGACCATATTAGATAGCCAAAAAGATTTTATGGGCTTTTTGGATTGAAAAACAAAATTTAAGAACTTTTTAGTATTTTTTTTCAAAAATATTCATTTTACATTTTAATTTATTTTTGTCTCATCTCTTTCTCTCTCTTTTTTTCAATTACTTTCTCATCTATTTTTAGTTCCCTCCTTTGCTATTTAAGAAATGGTACTTTTTTTTGTTATCTTCTCTCTCTTTTTTTTGACGAAAATTAATATATGTATTGGTTTGAAGAATGTTAATTTTGGTATTGAATTTTGTGAGCTCCAAATCATGTTAGTACACATCAAAGAGAAAATAACGATAAAAATAAAATTAGAAAAATTATTTTTACATTTTATATACTGGTGAAATTATAGTTGAATATATTAAAAATTTTAAAATTTTGTATGAGCATTAGGGAAAATAAATTGATATTTTGTAGATGTTCATTGTTTATCTTTAAAATGTTAGGCATTTTATGTTTTTTGGGTAGTATATCCTGATGAATAATATTAGAAATTTGGTCTACAAGTATTTTGATGTCTTCTTTAGGTATTTTTACTTTTTATTATCATTTATATGTATGTAGTGTTTGACTTGAATATTAATAGATGATTTTATATCTCGTGAAATTAGAAGTAAGAGTTTATTGATAATTTATAATCTTATAGGGCAATTAGTTTCTTAGATTGTCATCAAGGCATTGTTTTTTTAAATTTTTTTCATAAGTAAAAAAGAAGAAGAGGAAAAGAAAATGAGCTAGTTTCTGAATAGAATAGAAATTGCTTTGAAACCATTAACAACCCTTGGCCTACCCTTTTTAAATGAATAGAAATTGCTTGACCATCTGGATCATATCCATATTCCTAGTTTGAATTTTGATCATCAACATTACCTTATAATGGTAGCTCATTATGGATAAGATCAGGATTGTTTGGACAATGAAAGGACTTCCAATTCTCTTATCTGTTTTGACTATCATACTTGCCAACTAGATGAGAATATGTCTTCTTCTCGGATGGAAAAGAAGCTTCCCATTTCCAGGCATTTCTTCAAGGTCATGATGCTTGGTTTCCTTACAGAACTTGCATGTTCTCTCTCTCTATATATATGTATGTGTATCTGTGTTTGTGTGTGTGTGGGGGGGGGGGGTTAGTCCAAGTGTCTTTTCTCTTCTTAATATAGCAACATTTCATAGTGACTCAATCACTCTAATATAGTTTTCTGAATTTCAAATTTGCACAGTGCATTCCACCAGCTTTCTGTGGACAACTAGGTGAAGTAAAATTGGAAAAAGCAATTCTAACAAGTTGTAAAGGGCCATGGCATGTTAAAATTGGTAAATGTGTCAAAGGATTTATTTACTTTCAACAAGGTTGGGATAATTTTGTGCAACACCATGGCCTCTGTCTTGGAGATTTTGAGTATTTGAGCATATAGGAGACATGCATTTTAATGTGTGTGTTTGATTCAAGTGCTTGCGAGAAAGAGTTTCTACTGAAGTTAGCTCGTGAGATACAAAAGGGAAGCCCATGTAACGTATGAGATCAAGGAAGCTACATCTTCTATGACAGAAGGTATTCCACATGCAACACTTCACATTATATTCCTCTTTTATATAAATATTATATGTTGCACCATCTATTACACACACACACACACACACACACACACATATATATATATATATATATATACAAGTAGACTATTTAGAGTGCAGACAAAAGAGTTGAACTCCTTAAACTATTATTAGCTTTTAGACATCCCAAGTGACGCACGTTAACTTGGAATCTTGCTTTTCTCCACATAAATTATTAAGTTTGAATCTTTGAACTGTTGTGATATGTTTTAATAAAAAAAGCTACTTAAAATTAGAATAATTAATGTTCTCATTCTATGTTCTCACTAATAAAATAAAAAAGGCATACTTGTAGTTTTAGCTCAAAATTAATAATGGTTTTTGTGTAAAGACTTTGTTGGGTTTGTCCTCCTCTTCTACAGTCATGGGAGTTGGTAGGGAAAGGTGGAACTATTGATAAAATAGACTTATAAGAACTTACGACACTCGGTTCAGATCACCGGTCAGAAACTTTTGCAAGTTTTTGCTCTAAAAAGGCCCATTTTAGGGTTTTGACGGACCAAAACACAGGATACCGGCCTACCGACCCCAAAAATGCATCACGCACCTCCCAAATAATAAAATAGACTTACATGAACTTACGCCACTCGGTTCGGATGCCTGGTCTAAAACTTTTGCAAGTTTCTGCTCTAAAAAGGCCCATTTTGGGGTTTTGACGGACCAAAATGTCAGATATCGGCCTATCAACCCCAAAACCCTATCACACACCTCCCAAATGATAAAATAGACTTGCACGAACTTACGGTACTCGGTTCGGATCACCGGTCAGAAACTTTTGCTAGTTTCTACTCCAAAAAGGCCCATTTTCGAGTTTTGAGGGACCAAAATGCTGGATATAAGACTACCAACCCTGAAACCCCATCACATACCTCAAAAATGATAAAATAGACTTGCACAAACTGACGACACTCGATTTGAATCACCGGTTTGAAACTTATGCAAGTATTTGCTCAAAAAAGCCCTATTTTTGAGTTTTGAAGGACCAAAATGCCAGATATCGGCGTACCGACCCTGAAACCCATCACATACCTCAAAAATGATAAAATAGACTTGCACAAACTTACGACACTCGGTTCGGATCACCGATTTGAAACTTATACAAGTCCTTGCTCCAAAAAAGCCCATGTTGGGGTTTTGACAGACCAAAATGCCGGATATCGACCTACCGACCTCAAAATCCTATCACACACCTCACAAATGATAAAATAGACTTGCACTAACTTACGACACTCGGTTCGGATCACCGGTTTGAAACTTATGAAAGTTTCTTCTCTAAAAAGGCCCATTTTCGAGTTTTGACGGACCAAAATACCGGATATCGGCCTACCGACCCTGAAACCCCATCACACACCTCCCAAATGATAAAATATACTCGCACCAACTTATGACACGCGGTTCGAATCACCGGTTTGAAACTTATGCAAGTTTTTGCTCCAAAAAGGCCTATTTTTTAGTTTTGACGAACCAAAATGTTGGATATCAACCTACCGACCCTGAAACCCCATCACACACCTCAAAAATGATAAAATAAACTTGCACGAACTTACAACACTCGGTTCAGATCACCGGTTTGAAACGTATGCAAGTTTTCTCTCCAAAAAGGCTCATTTTGGGGTTTTGACGGACCAAAATGTTGGATATCGGCCTACAAACCCCGAAACCCCATCACACAGCTCACAAATGATAAAATAGACTTGCACAAACTTACTACACTTGGTTTGGATCACCAGTTTGAAACTTATGCAAGTTTATGCTCTAAAAAGGCCCATTTTGGAGTTTTGACAGACCAAAATGCCAGATATCAGCCTACCAACCCCGAAACCTCATCACACACCTCCCAAATGATAAAATAGACTTGCACAAATGTACGACACTTGATTCGGATGCCCGGTCAGAAAATTTTGCAAGTTTCTGCTCCACAAAGGCCCATTTTGGGGTTTTGATGGACCAAAATACTGGATATCCGCCTAACTATCTCGAAGCCCCATCATGCACCTCAAAAATGACAAAATAGACTACCAAAAACTTACGGCAATCAGTTCGGATTAGTGGTTTGCAACTTATGATACTTTTTGTCGTTCTTACTATTTATGCATGGAAAAAAAATAATATATTCACTTTCATATATATTTACTAAGTGTTCTAATATATATCATTTGATCTTTATTTCAGATTGATCAGGATTATTACGCCACCGTCTGTCTATTTTGCATTGGGACTTATTATTTTTCTTTTCTTTTCATGGACATCTATAATTACATTTTCTGAGATAATTTTTAATATTTTTGTATTTATTGTTAAATTGTACTTTTATAAATGTAAGTAATTAGTATTATATATATATGAATCTATTTTTCTTTTAATATATTGTTTTCAGAATCTTTGGATTTTATTGTATATCAGGACGATTAATACAGGTTTAAATAGGAATAAAACAAATAATTCAGGTAAAAAAAATGGGCAAAAAAAAGAACACAACTTTTAGCGACGCACACACAGGCGTCGCTAAAAGAAAAGCAACCATTTTTAGCGACGTTTTACCTTCGTCACTAAATCAGGCCAATCAATTATTAGCGACGCACACTGAGCATCGCTAAAGGGCCCTATTAGCGACAACCATTACGTCCATGGCCAATATTAGCGACGCTCATTTCTGATTATTAGCAACGTTCCAAGGGCGTCGCTAATAGGTATTTTTAGCGATGCATACATGGGTGTGCGTCGCTAATAGTATTTGCGACACGTCTTTTAGCGACGCACATGGTGACACTCATCTATGCATCGCAAAAGCTCGTTAGCAACGCTCTTTTTTACTATTAGTGATGCTTGAGTGCATCGCTAATAGTCCTTTTTCCTGTAGTGTCTAGGGGGGATTGACCAAAGATTGATTTGAAGACTTTCTCCTATCATTGTTAGAGGAAGATTTTCCACTTGAGTTGTTTGAGTTAAAAGTAGATTTCTTTAATGAACTCCCTTGATTAGAGGAATTGGATCTTCTACTTTTCAAGAATCTATTGAACCTTTTGACAAATAAGGCTAGCTCATCATTATTAAGAGGTTAGACTTAGTGTCTTGATCCTCTTCAAATTTTTTTTGAACAGATTTTAAGGCTAAGCTTTTTTGTCACATCTCACAACCAACCCTATGTGGATTAAGGATAATGACCAGCTAGTTAGGCACTTCACCAATATACTAACTTTGTTTAGCATATTGATGACGTGTCTAACCTTAGGCCTTTTCACTGGTACATAAATCCATGCATTCACAATCATATAAAGCTATGGAAATAAAAACATGGCAGAGCATAATTAAATTCTGGTTCATTACATCATATTGATGTTTAAATATTACAGCCTATAAAAAAAATTCTCGAGATCCATAATACTAGCAAACTATATAAGTTAAAAGCCAAGATCTCTCCCAAAATGGTTGTAACCTTAGGTTTGTCTTCTACTCTAAATTTTATGGGCTAACACTTGAAAAATATATGATAAAACCTTGTGAACTTAATGAAAAGCTCATGAGTAACACCAGTCCCCTGCCATAGGTTTCTGTAAATCCTTTTTCATAATCTTTGCATAACTTTCATGGATAACAGTTAAAAGAAGTTGTATTGAAAGCTACTGACATTCTTAAAACCTAAACATATAACTGAGAGTTGCATGATATTTACTTGAAATCATGCAAGAGCTTTATGCTAGATAGTTTTGCAATATAAATGTCATCTCATGAATTTTGATACTAGAAAAGTAGCTAACAAAACAATACATGCCACATCTATAAGTTTGTCCTATAGGACTATAAGTTATCACTATAGCAACCATACTGTAATTTAGAGCTCATGGGATACATAACCTTTTATAAAAAAACTTATCTGAAAGACTCCTAGCTCTTTACCCCTAATAGGGTTCTTATGCATACCCAGCTTAACCCTTGGTACAATTTTTATACATACCCCCACTTAACCCCTAGCAGGGTGTTCTTATGTCTGTAAGGCATGTAAATTTTCATTTAAACATACTTGCAAAACAGTCTTCAAGCTATCCATGATATAAAACATTTAAAAAGATGCTACTTGAAAGCATACAAAACATTCATCATAGCATTTTGAAAATAGTCATGCAGTTGAAACATTTAACATAATAGTCTGAAATATGTCATAAAGCTAAAAGAACTATATGTAATGTTATAACGCTGTAAAGAACTATATTTCATGAAAAATATCTCCACTTCAAGGTTCACGGTTACTCACATGTGGTCCAGAGTCCACAATTACTTACTTACTCGACTGGCCTTGGCACTCGTCTTATTCTTATTTCCTTGCTGGCAATCCTAAATCATGGATCAAAATACATTGATATTATATAAGTACACATCTCAACTTAATTCTTTGCTTACTTATTGTTCATAATCTCTTTTGGACTTAATCTTACTGTTTAGGATTCCATCACGGTCTTTAATTAGGGTTCCTAACACTTCATAGTTCATTGTGTGGTTTGTTTTAGCTTTTAGAGGCATTTTGGCCATTTTTCCTTTTATGTCTTATATTGTTTAGTTCAATGTTTGCCTAAACGGACTTCATTTTTTAGTCCAGACGGTCCTTAAAACATTAATGTAGGTCTTTTTATTCCATCTATACTTTTATGGTAACTTTATTTAAGTCTTAAGGACGTATTCATCAATTTTAATTTGTTATTGGGTCTTATTTTCTTAAAAGGATGTCACCGTTAAGTGTAGAATGTCGGACATAATAAATTTAGGCTTTTCCAAATCTTAATTTCTATATTTGTAGTTTATATTAAGTCTAGGGGTGTTTTTGTAATTTTACACTTTCATGTGTCCTATTTTCAATATTTAATTTCGTAATATGAACCTTACCATTGAGTCCAAAATGTCAAAAAGTGATAATAGACCCTCTTTGACATTTAACTAGCTTCAGGTGTCACTAAAGGCATAATGGTAATTGTGACATTTTACGTGTCTAAATTTTTGGGACTTCGTTTCATAAAATGGACCTTTCCATTGGGTCCAAAATGTCAAAAAGTACGAAGGTAGGTATTTTCTTCGTCATTAGGATTCAATTAATAGATTAATTAATTGTTTAGCACACAATTGAAATTATTCCAGTTTGTCCGTTTATATTTTTCGGGGTCTAATTCCCTAAATCAAACTCTACCATTGAGTTCGGAATGACCAAAAATGTTGGGTTGAACTTTTCTTGCATTTTAATTGGCTTTCATTTGGCCGATTATAGGCTTAAGGGTGTTTTGATAATTTCTGTAATTTTTAAAAGAAATTTTAAGAAAAAATTATAATTAATTTTTGGGGTATTTCTGTAATTAAAATAAAATTTGGGGGGTTAAAATAGAATTTTAGGAAATTGAATTTGAACCATCTAGTCCAGTCACCCCTATAAGTGAACCAGTCTAGTTCGGTTAGAAACCAACCGGTTCATCTAGTTTATTGTGTCAACATGAAATCATCCCATTAAAGAAAATGACGACGCTTTAATTTAGAACCAAACCCACTTAATCATTCAGTCAAGACCCGAACTAAGTCTCGACTTGAGACCCGAGACCCGAGACCCGACCTGAATAGTGTCATCTTTCCTAACAAGGGTAACACTATTCATCTAAAACCCTAAAAAATTTCTTCGCTTATTCATGCAATTTTAGATACCCTTTTGGCTTGTTTTTTTATCTCGTTCATCTTCCTCAAGCTTATTCTTCACTCTAGTATTCATTTCGTAGCTTGAATCAAGCTAAATGACTCGATTACGTTTCGATATTCACGACCTTAAGTCATTCGGTTTTCACCACCAAATTCAATGGGGTTTGGTCTGCGATGATCCTCTCAACATGAGGTTTTAGAATCCATTCAAGAAATTGAGCTTAAAGCTCTGTTGGCGAGGTTCGATTATGAACCTGCAACCCCATATATCTACCTCTTCTTTGACCTATTCGACCTAATTTTTGTGGATTTTTTATCCTAGGAACATCTAGTTTCGGTTCCAAATGATGAAACTTAGTTAGATTCTTGTGAGTTTAGACCCACTTTCTTTGGGGTCATCAATGGCGGTTGGTTCGGTTTTCATGATTTCTAGTTCTTTCAGACATTGTTCAAGCTTCTAAGCTATTGTAAATTATTAAGGATCCACGAATATTCAATTAAAATAACTTAAACAGAGGTAAAATTGAATGAACTTCTAGAGAGAGAAATTATCTATTTTTTCTCTCTTTTTGGGTTTCTTCTTCTTCCTTCTTAGCTGCAGCTCGGTTGCTTTCCTCATTCCTTCTATTTCACTTCACCAACCCTCTTTAGGGTTTAATACATATATTATATATATATATATATCATGAGTTGTTGTCTCTCTTTATCTCTCTTCCTTTTTCTCTCTCTCTACCCCCCTTCTCTACCAAATAGGTTCTCTTCTCTAGTAGTAGTTGCATGGCCATAACAACTTTTTTTCTTTTCTTCCTCTACAAGTTACAGAGGCAGCCTACACAACCTTTCTTTCCACTACTCATATGCATACACAAATTCACTCCTTAGCTCACATACACACACACCCCTTACACCTTGCTGCACACACATACACACACTCACACGTAACCATTATGTGTCTCTACATATAAATATGCATATATATATATATACACACACACACACATATATATTTATATATTTAAGAATATATAAATATATTCATTCACTTTTCCATGTATATATATGCACACACATGTATTCCTTTCACGTACTACACGTGTGATGCATGCGATGTATTGGTCACGTATATATATATATATGTATATATATATTTTTATGCATTTTATTCAATAATTATTTATTAAATAATTTTCCAATATTTGATGTATAATTTTTCTCTTTTGGGTTAGCGATGTATTTGTCAACCTACCCTTACCAACCTAGGTTAGGTTAGTTTTACTCGTAATTAGGTTAGTTTGTCTAACCTTTGTTCGTAATGACACATTAGGTCCTTAAAGTTTTCATTATAGTTGTCTTTAGTACTTTGCGTGAAATTACTCAATTTATTGAATCAAGGTGTTACATTTTTTGTCTCCTAGATTGTCTACAAGTCAACTCATAGGTCTGGAGTGATCCTACCAACTTATCTGCCTTCATGGAATCAACATCTTTACTTTCCTCTATGGTAATGACTTTTAGTTGAAACCTCTAGGTAGAGACCTCAAAAATTTTAGAACAATTTTGGGCTCTTCAATTCTTTCCCCAACATTATAGGAAGAACTGAAAATAACACTTAGTTTGGCATAAAGATCATCAAATGACTCAAACTCTTCCATCCTAAGTGTCTCAAACTTTAAGATCAACATTTGGAGTTTGGACCTCTTAATAGCAACAGTCTCCTCATGGGTAGTCAATAGGATTTCCCAGGTTTCCTTAGAAGTCTCATATGTCATGATATGCCTAAAATCATTAGAACTAACGGCGTTGAAAATTACATTCAACCCTTTAGTATTATACCCACTAATTCTAAGTTTAATCTCATTCTAGTTGCTAACGGGTTTTATTTCAATAGTAGCAGTAACAGGAGATGTCCAGCTACTTTCAACAATCAACCAAACATGTTCATCAATTGACCTAAGGAAGGATCTCATCCTACCTTTCCAACAAGCATAATTAGTACCATCAAATAGTGGAGGGCGCAATATGGATCCGCTTACACGATTCTACATCTAGACTAAGGATAGGATCAATCCAATGCCTAATATTTTTGCTCTAATACTACTTTGAGAGGCCCTATATGTATCTAGATGTATGAAACTTGACCTAGAGGGGGGTGAATAGTTTAGATGGTAAATTAAAAATTAAGTTATCCAACTTTTACAACCCAATAATGATTAAGGTTATCATTCAATTAAGTAAGAATTATGTTCTAGTGCGTACAATAAAAAATCAGTGGCAAGCATGAAAAATCGATTTTTAATGACGAGGAAACTACTACAGATGAATCTTATCTGCTTTGGAAAACTCTAGGGCATTGACCTAGATGCACTTAATCCACTAGAAAAGATTTGGTGATTATAAACGTAGTAGACATGACTTAGTCCCTCAGGCCTTGCTCTTGTTATCAATCTCCTCAGAATTGAATACACAAGTGTTTTCCACATAGACCTATACTTCAAATCCATGAACAAACAACCTCAATCACAATCGCAAACTCCATGCAACTTCAAACTCTACCGATTGCACAAGCTTGAAAGCCACAAGTGTATACTCCAATGGTGAAAAAGAATGAATGGTAGGGTTCTAAGATCAATAAGCCTTAGATGTGTGTATGATGAACATGCCTAACGAAATCCTTTTAGAACTTGAAGAATATTGTATATTGTAGAAGCCAAAAGTCCTAAAATTTTTGTGCTAAAGACTATTATAGTCCTAGGTTAAGACACAACTGAATTCTTTTAAAATTAGGAAACTGTTCACATAGAATTCCGATTTTCGTTCGAACAAACGCCTTTTGAAAAAATGGATTGAACCCTTTGCTTTAGTAATCCAACTTAGCTATCCCATGAGATCCCACGAGGAGTATTTGAGAAGTCACTAGTTTGTTCATTTGAACAAACAAGCCCACAACATCCCACACACAAGTCGAGTGACCTCTCTATCCTGGTCGTTCGAACGAAGCCAAGGTTCATTCGAATGATCAAGACAGTAAGCTTAATCGAACAAAGCTTCACACATAAATAAACAGTTTTCTTAAATAAAAATAAAGATTGTATTTTAAGTCCAATGAAAACGTTAATTACCAAAGGCACACTTTTTATCAAAAACATGATTTTAATACCTAGTTTCTGCATGAAGTGTGTGTGTGTGTGTGTCTGCGTGTGTGTGTGCGAATCCATGACCAATATGAATCTAAGAAATATACTTTTCCTACTAATGCAACCATCTTTGAGTGGAAGAACTCTTCATGAAGCTCGATTTACCAAGATGACCACAAGCTTAGAGAAAAGGCTTAACTTGAATTTACAACTCAAATTTTTTGTCAAATACGGATTAGCCAACACAAGAATAGACTGCAAGTCTTAACATGGTTTATGGAAACCGTGACTAGGTGCAATGATTAGTTTGATTTTGGTGCCATGATTATTCGTCAAAGTTGAGGAGTGAATGGCTACAATGGAAAATGATACCTTGATGAAATTTTGAATGCCAAATGAATACAGAGAACTTTGCATCCAAACCAAAAGCCTAAAAAGCCTTTTGGTTTCGAAAAAAACATTGAACAAACCCATTTTATGAGCCTTAATTGCTAAGCAAAATTTGAGAAAAGTAAGCCCAAATGATCACAAATTTTTTATTTTTCAGTTCTTTTTTTAATTTTCTAGAAATAAAAAACTTAAGTAACCCCTAAGAAAAATATTAGAATTAAATCCAATGGAATAGAGTAGGAAAGGATACCTAAAACTTGAAAAAAAATAGAAAATTCATGGAAAAGAATTAAAATGGAATGGAATTCCAATCTAATGGAAAAATGGAAAAAATTTAGCTCCTAATTGGATGAAATAGGGCGACATGGAAACATTGAGGGGAAAGAATTAAAAAGGGGATACAGAAATTGATTCCTAAAAATGCGTAAGATTCCATACTTTTCTTGAATTTTAAAATTTAGAAGTCATAGCTAGTTCCTAAATTCTGAAATGGTGGGGTATTTAAATCCTAATGTAGTTAAAATAATAATCTCTAAATTTTGGAAAAAGATTTAAATCCTAATTGAAATGAGTTAGACCTAACTAGAATTAAACCTTAAGGAGTAAAAAAAGATTGGAACTCAACTTGATCCAAAAATTTTTAAATTTTATGTGATGGGAATAGACTCAAAAAACATCTTTTTAAAATTCATTTTGCTGGCCCAGTAGTGAGACAAATGGAGTTTATTTTATTAAAAAAAAACGTGAAGTTTTGAGTTTTGATCATTTTCAAGTCTACTTTGTTGTGTTATGCAGCATGTGGGTCTAGATTTGTCCTAAAAGAATTGGATTATCACCTAAATCAATGGTCTAAGGTTAACTTCATGCATGACGTTGGGCCGGTAAAGGTTTTAGGCCCCCCTTCGACAAGACATGCGATATACTTCCCGTGGCAACTAGCGAAACAACCATGGTCAACTGGTACGACAGCATTTTTTAACATACCTCCCATGGTATGCCAAGAGGATTTCATGGTAAAATGGTACTAGATTGAGGAGTGAAGGGTTTTTTTCGGTGTCACCCGATGTGTAAGGAATAGTTCAGACCGAGGGCTGCTAATCGTCTGGGCCTAAAAATGGTATGTAACGCATATGCAATGTTATGAGTGAAATATGTGCAAAGTATTTTGATTTTATTCCATTCCATCCATGCATCCATTCAAGTAGAAAATAAATGGCAATAAAATAAATAAGATAAAATATCCTTGGAAACGGACAGCTTTATGAGTTTAGCTTTTGATATCCCTAATGGAGTTGCCATTATGGGCATCATGAGAAATAAAAAATCTTTTGTGGAAATTTACCCAAACATATTGATAAAACCATTTAAAGACCCTCAGACAAAGGGCATTTGATGTGAATAGTCAAAGAAGAGTCACCAACTTGTTTTGGACAGTTAAACAAGCAAACTCATTACATCCCGTTACAAAGATACACACAAAAAAGGACTTTGTAAATAAACTAAACATTGCATCGCTTTGGTACTAGTTATATTCTAAATTTCTAAAGTGGGTCACAACTCGATTAAAGCATTCAAGGAACTAATCTTACAAAAATCAATTAAAGAATCCTAGATTTGAAGGCTAATGAACAAAATGGGAAGGTGTTAGGCATCCGTTTCACCCAATCCAAAGGATTGGCCTCAATGACATAGCATTGGAGAGTAAAGACATACATATAAAAAAAATAAATAAATAAAGAAATGGGATGATGGGCGAGGGGATTTGAACTTGAGCCTGAAAGCTTTCTACCTATCCACATTAAGTGAGGAATTAGAGTTTACATAGTTCTTCCGGTCTACCCACTTCTATTAATGGTGATAGAAGATGGTGAAACAGACTTCCATCCTTTATATTATGTGTCTTATTGAAGGGACTCCTAAGGGAGGGTAAATCTAATAAGATCGCCTTTTGAACATCATGCTGAAAATAATGATATTTTGAAGAGTTGAAAAAGGTTTTATGAGAAAATGATGACCTTCTAGCCTCACTTTCACATAAATGGAGGCTTACGTATAAAGTCTATGACCTACAAGATGGGAGAGAAAGGGTAAAAGAGCGTGCCTTGTCAAAGGGAGGATGTCTTGATGAGAAGGCAGAAGCAAGTAGCAAAGACCTTCCACATTGAGTGAGGGATTAGAACTTATGTAGTTCTCTCGGTCTACCCACTTCTATCAATGGTGAAACGAACTTCCATCCTATAGATCATGTGTCTTATTGAAGGGACTCTTCGTAAGGGAGGGTAAATCTAATAAGATCCCCTTTTGAACATCATGTTGAAAATACTAATATTTTAAAGAGTTGAAAAAGGTTTTATGAGAATATGGTGACCTTCTAACCTCTCTTTCACATAAATGGAGGCTTACCTATAAAGTCTATGACCTATAGGATGGGAGAGAAAAGGTAAGATATCACGCCTGGTCAAATGGAGGGTGTCTTGATGAGAGGGTTTGAAGCAAGTAATGAAGACCTTCTTATAGCCTTCATTTGGGTAGCACTTCGGCTTGAGATAATATGGTCTTCTTGATCAGCACTTAAGGTTCTTTATGTATTGGGCTATGAAGAGGATAAAAAAACTATACTAGTAGCATATATGTATCCTAGAGAGGTCCCCTTCAAATGGTGGCTAAGGGGGTTTATTTATAGGCCTCAAAGATAACTTGATCCAATGGCCTATATTGATTCTCACAAAAGAGGGATAGGATTACGTCTTGAATGATAATTATTAAATAAAATAAAAATCTAATAATTATCCTAGAAATTAACCTAAATATGAAAATAATAATAACCAATGAAATGGAAGTCTAACAAAAGGAACTAATGAGAACTCAGATAAATCAAACTTATCTCTTTGTTATTTTAGTTATTATCCAAACAACTAGATAATTAAGGAATTAACTAAATTTATTATTTAAACAAGAAATATGAATAATCTAAATGATGTGGATCAATCACATGAATGTTTACAATTCATGGATCATTAAATGCACCTAACACCTAATGGACCAATGGGACCTAAGATAACTCTAATTTATCTTTAAAATAAAAATGATAAATCCTAAAATAATTACCGCCTAAGATTACCAAAACCCTCAAATTGGTGAGAAGTTACTAAATTACCCCCCCCCCCCCCAAAAATAATATGAAAAATGACCAAGTTTCCCGTAAAGTAGAAAAATGCGCCCAAATTGTCATTAAAAGGCTAGAATTACCAAACTACCCCTTAATGGGGTAAAGTGGCATAGAGATTGTAGAAATAACCATTTAATGCCCAAAATGACCTCTTAGGGGTAGGAAAGTGTCAAATTTTCCAAAATGCCCTCCAAATGTAAAAATAATACCCGAATTACCAAAATACCCCTAGCAATTGAGGAAATTGCTAGAATTTACCAAATTACTCCTAAATGGTAAGAAAATGCTAGAAATTACCAAAATTCTATTGGAATGCAAAAAATTACCAAAATACCCTCAAGGTCAAAATGTGTGAAAATTGCTAAAATATCCCTAAACCTAAAACTACATTGTCAAATGACCAAATACCTCTAAGTAAGAAATATTGTTATAACTCTCTAAACATGACGAAACTATCCATACTCGAGGGAGTTTCTTGAAATACGCAGCCATGAATACTAAAATACCTCTAGAACATATGAATTTCATAGATATGCTATTAAGAATTACGAAATTACCCTTATACAATTAAGGGTCACAAAATGGAGTATCTACAATTGGTTATATTATATTTCGAAGTTGTGATTTCTTAAAACCATAATTTTTTTTTTTAAAAAAAAAAAAGTTTCCTTTGAAAACCTTGGTTCTTGAAATCTTGTTTTCTTTTAAAAATCTTGGTTCTTTAAATCTTGATTTCCTTTAAAAAAATCTCTTCTTGAAATCTTGATTTTCTTTAAAGCTTTCTTTTCAAGTCTTAATTTTTTCCAAATCTTGTTTTCAACAATATTTAGAATTTTGATTCTTTATGAATCCCTCTTTCACTAATCCCCATATTTAGGTCCTTTTAGGCAAGTAAAGCATAAAATGAAGCCTTGATTATTAGATTATATCACCAGTTGATAGGACTTGATAAATACAGAGACCTGTGCAAATTTGATTCCACACCTTCCACGAATATGTAGAAAGCCTAAGGATCTAAGTCAAATATTACATTTCCCTTTCACCATTGCGATTGTTTTATTTGCCATGCATAACTTAGTCATTTTTGGATATATCCCTAAACTGTTGAGTGTGATATTTATTTGTTCTTTTTTGCCTTGTGATAAAATAGAACTGAGTATGGACATTGAGATCAACCCTCTGGGTTGGGTGATACAGGTATCTAACACCTTCCCATTTCGTATCAGCCTCCAACCTTACTACGTTTATTTCTAGTTGTAATGTTTTTAGTGCCTTGTATTTGTTTCCTCAAGTTGTAACCCATTTTGGGATTAGAATGTAAGTAAGACAGAAAATGATGTTTTTTTATTTTTTTTTATTTTAATCCTATTTGCATGTATATTTCTTATGGATTGTATGGTTTGCTTGTTTATTTGTCTAAAATGAGCTGTCTAAAATGAGCTGGCGACTCCTCCATAACAATACACATTAAGAACTCGTTTTGTCGAGGTTTTTTAGATAATTGAATGAATTTGAGCGAATTTCCACTTAATTTTCCGTGATGCTCACTTTACAAATACTAGGACCTAGAAGTAGATTTTGGAAAAGAACTGCCAAGACAAAAATGAGTAAAAACATTGCTCCACATGGGTATACAATATTTAGTTTCAAGTTAGGTAAGGGGAATTTTCTCTTATTCGAGTACGTGTCTCAGTCACATTCTATCACATGAAGATTTACCTTTTTATTTTATTTTTTAGTTAAAATAATAGTCACATGATATTCATTTGACAAC
Source organism: Nyssa sinensis (assembly GCA_008638375.1). NCBI lineage: Eukaryota > Viridiplantae > Streptophyta > Magnoliopsida > Cornales > Nyssaceae > Nyssa > Nyssa sinensis. The sequence continues at coordinate 11,719,549 of CM018042.1, read as the reverse complement.
ATATCTGCTAAATAGCTGAGAAGACGTACTTAGATAAGGAAAGTTCCTCCTACTTAATTTAGAATAAAGTCCTATCAAAATCAAATTATGACACGACAATATTACTAGACAATCTCCTATATATGTTTGTATAATTAGAGATATTTATATTCTAGTAATTAGTAATATAACATCATTTTGAATAAATTATTGAGTTTTAAAATTATTAATTATTTAGCATCAAGCTAAATTGATTTCTTGTAAAATTATTAAATTATTGAATATAAATAATAAAGGATCACCCCTATACCATGGATTGCAAGACTAGGATCACACACACACACACACACACACACACACACACACATATTATATATATATATATATCAGAAGATAAATATGAGTTTGCAAGCAATTGCTTTAAATTCAACAAAGAGAAGTTGAATATGAACTATTTGAATAGCTGACGATGAAACAGGATACAGTTGCCGGAGTTGACCCGGCAGTTCCTAAAACATTGATGTCATCCAGCTTTCCAGCCTCCATTATAGGTTTGAAAAAATAGACATAAAATGAAAATAAGTTGGCAATTCATCCACGATAGCACCATATTGACCAAGGCATTCGAATAGTTCGGTAATTAAATA